>ML675637.1:5969768-6462537 GCA_007922155.1 Mesoclemmys tuberculata
TCGGCGCCACGGCACACCTACTCCTCCAGCTCCTGCGCTGTCTCTCAGGAGCAGAGGGTGTTTATCAGGCACCTGGCTGGGCCTTAATTGGCCTCAGCTGCCCCTAATTGCCCTTGAGTGACTCTGGCTCCTCTACAGGGAATACAGCCCGGATCATTCTAGAACGCACACACCACCCTTCCAGCACCCGCCTACTGCCCTGTGCCCTGGCCATACCACGGAGCAGACCAGCACACGCCCTGCACGCGGGCCGCTCAGCTGGCGCGTGGCTGTGATAACGAGACTGCCGACGACAGTCCTCTTGCTGCGAACTGGCAGTCTCCTCAACTGGTTGCTGGGCCTGTTTCTTGATGGCCCAGTAATTGCCATCTGTGTTCTGCACCAAAACTCCTGAGAGGGAAACGGGGGGGGAGTCTTCTGCCTATGTCAACCTCCCCTAGACAGGCTGGCAACATGCTCAGAAGGGAAGGGGGCAACCCATCTCCTCTAACACCCCCCTCCACGTGGCACTGATCCTGCAACAGATGCTGACCCAGCTGCCGGCAGGTAGCCCATCAAGTGGAATCCATAAAAGCGGCCCCCGTCCAGCCTAAGCTCCTTTACGTTCATTCAGATAAAAGGATATTAGCACCGCTCTGCTGTGCCCTGGATGGGGAGCAGGTGTGGCTCTGCACAGGCCTCAGCAGGTATCTTGTGTGCCTTTGAATGTCAGCAAGTCCCACATTGGGACCTGAGGGAGATCAGAGGGGCTCTCTTGCTGGAGACGCTGCGCAACAATGGCTGGGCTGCCCAGTTAATTGGCATAATTACGAAGAGGAGAATCTCTTTCTCTTTGAAATACATTATATCATCGTAGCTGGGGCCGGCGTAGCTAAGGATCTGTCAACTGCCGGACATGCCAAGTGCGACTTCCAGCTGAACGTGGCTCCGCAGAGCTCCTCCCAGCTAGCCCAGTAGAGCTGCTATCCACAGGCTCTGTGCTCCCAGCTTGGGCCTCAGCTGCACTGATGTGCGGGGTGAGCGTGCGGCCAGCCTGCTCGCCGGCCAGGAGACTGGACTAATTGGGGGTGCCTACAGTGCAACAGAAGCATCTGCTGCCCAGCTGGCAGACACAGCCACCTTGCCTGCTTGTCAGGGGTTTCCAGTGTCACTTGCCCCCTCAACAAACAGGCTGCTGTCTCCTGGCAAATACGGCCGTTATCCCAGGCGCCCGACAAATGCCACCCACTTGGAGCAGCGGGGGTTTCAATGTGAAAAGAGGCTGGCTTGCAGAGCCGTCTCTACAGACTTCAGTGGAGTATCCCACATGAGACAGACACCATCGCCAAAAGTTTGCAAGCCAGCCAGGCAGCTGACTTCAAAAAGCTCTGCAACTGGAATATTTGCTGTGGCGCTCCTGGTTCCCGTCCATCCCAGGCTTTCACGGAGGCATGGGGAAATTTCATCCTCAGCTCAGCTGCAGCTCAGCTCTTGCATCTAATTTGGGAAGCCACAATACACACATCCCTGCACCCACTTGTATGCTGAAAAAGTCACAGGTCTGTACAGAGAACATGTATGGGTATGTGTGCACAGAGGCGGATATGCACGCATACGTTCACATGCACAGACATGTCCCACACACCCAGGCACACAGACCTACTGAGAAACCCCGTAATCAAGTGCATGTGCATGTATATACAGACACACGTGTGCTTGCACACAACCACGTGCTAACACATGGAGTCACTGTGTAGCCACCCCCATTCGAGTCAGAGACAGAGTGCTTTCTCCTCATTTGTAAGCTGGTTTGGAGCAGAAGCTTTATGCATCAATCTTTGCTCTCCACCTTCAGATATCCTAGCCTTCCCTGGAAATGACACAGTGAAGCAGTTAAGGGCGCAAAGGCCCCCTTACTAGGCCCCCTTCAAAAGAGGGTGTTCCTGCTTTATCTGCCCACTCCCTCACCTCCTGCTAGAAGGCATTTGGAACCCAGACTTTGTTCTAAGGCTTCAAAATGGCAGGATGACGTTCTCTGTTTTACCAGAGCAGACATATCAAAATGCCCAGAAATAGTTTTGTTCTTGTGGTACTCACAGCTAGGACCAGAAGCAGAAGATCCCAAACACAGACTTAGGAACTCTTAGCACTTTCCAGCTGCAACTTTCCAAAGGAGCTCACTGTCATTATCCCCGTTGTACAGATGAGGAAACTGAGGCACCTGGCAGGGAAATGACTTGCTCAAGGTTACCTGCAGGCCAGTAGCAGAGCCAGGACTAGGTCGCCAGTCTCTCAAGGCCCAGCGCACTATCCACTAGACCACACCATCTCAACCAACCTGAAGGGACTAGATAATGTAGACCTGGGGGTGTTCACATTTCATCAGAATAAAGCCAGCACTCCTCACCTCATAGGAGGCCTCTGACGCTGCACAGGATTGGGCCTTCAATGCTGACTTTGCAATACGCCAACCATGCTCAGGGCAATGGACCGCAGTGATTTAGTTACAGGCCTCTGAGGGTCTGATTTGTCTCTCACCTAGGCCAGCTTCACACCAGCACAGCTCTAGTGACTTCTGTGGCTTTACCTGAGTTACACAGGCAAAAGTGGAAGCAGAATCATGCCCTCTCATTTCACAAGTAGAATCTCAAGCAGGAGGAGCATCTAAGATCTGAGCAGCGTGGCCTAATGGATAGGGCTCTGGTTGGGAATTAGGCCACTTAGCTTCTGTTCCCAGTTCCCTCAGTGACTTACTGTTTCACCGTATGAGCTTAGACAAATCACATAAACTCTCTGTGCTGCGGTTCCCAGTCTCTGAGATGGAGACCATGAGGCTCACTGCTTTTTGTAAAGTGTTTTGAGATCTATGGAGAAAAAGAATCATAAGCTGCCGCAACGGGCAAAAGATTGGCAGCAAAGTCTGAAGCATCACGCTTTTTCTCATTTCACTGCCGAGTGGAAAATGGGACCGTGCCACCCCAAATTCAGCACAGTTCAAATACGGGCCCAAATAGAGAGGTGGCTTCGAAATCCAACATGCTAAAGCGTACATGTGTGCAGTTTAAAAAGTCATTTCATCACATCTCAAGGCAAAGCAAGACTCGAAGGCAGGAGAGAAACGGCTCACAACAATGCCATGGAAAGACTGAAATAAAGCGATGTGAGGGGAGGGAAAAAACATGTTCTCTGGTTTTCAACCTGCTCCAGCATCGGGTGGGAAAATCTCCAATTAAGCCATAAGCACGGCCTCCGGAAAGCAATAGCCGGGGTTAGACGCAGAGGAAATTGATTCTTGTTTGAACAGAATGTTCCCCTTCTTTACAAGTTTGCCACAGCAGGAAAGTCCCCCTGGGAAACGGGCTCGCAATACAATGGGAGCGCCCGCTGTGCCAATGGATGTGCCCAGCTCCATTTACCTTGGGCTCCTACAAGACAAGCTTCTTATGGGGCATTCAGGAGAGACGAAAGCCGTTTAAAGGCCAAACCTGCTCTAGGCACAGAATCAGTCGGCTTTTTGTTCTCACAGGGGCAGATCCCCTGACAGCAGCTAAAAATCTGCCACAGAGATGCAGCGGTGTGTTAGAGAGAAGACATGCGCATGGCTTTCTCAGGGAGACTTAATTTTTGTTCTTTCTTGGCTAATACTAGAGACTTCAGAAGAATGTGATATAGCTTTATTCTATCCAACATAACTGTGGCTATTCGTATTATCCATACAGATGTGGATCATGTTAAGTTGTGGTTCATATTTCCATTCAGCCTAATTAATTATACACCAAGCACCAGAGTACACTTACTGTGTGGACTAATAGAGCTTTAAAGGGTTAATTCTGAGAACATGACACGGTAAATATAATACTTGCTGGCATCAAATGAGGCTGAAGTCAACTGAAACATATATATGAAAATAATAATCCTTGAATAAGCTGTTGCCAAAGCAGCTAAGCTTCTGCAACCAATTTGTATCACATTTAGACAAGTGATGTTACAATGCTGAGCCCATATATTATACAATTATAGGAATGTGGCTTTCATTATGTTATTAAAGTACTAGTCATTATGACACAGACCATGCTATCAACAGATGTTCTGTCTGCTGCGGTCCTCCCCGCTTTGGGTGCCATGTTGCTTCTGCTAATAGAGGCCATTCAGGGTTAACAGGAAGTGCTTCCAGGTCCCCTGGCTTGTTACTGATTGGGCTCAATTTACAAGAGAATCTGGACTCAAGACACTGCCAGCTAAAACTGTTCCCCCCCCCCCTTCAAAATGTTCCTCTCCTCATTGGCAGGAGTAAAGCAAACATAAAACAGATGGTCAAGCAGGGTATTCCCAGCAAGGAAGAAAACATATTTTTATACGATCCTTATGAAAAATAAAATGTACAGTGTACCCTATAAATCGGTTCTATGCGTCAGGAAATACCAGGTATTCAATAGGTAGGCTTGGCCAAATTCAATTTTTCTTTGTTTTTATGATTTCAACAGATATCTGTTTATTTTTAAGCATTTTTTAAATTAATAACTTACATTTTCCCAATTGCAGGAAATTATAGGGGGGGAGAAATCAGGTAATAAGGAGGGGTCAGACAATAATTATGTAACGACAATAGACATTGTGATTCAAAAATTAAAGCTTTATAAGCATTATCACACAAATTGTCAACATCATTTGTCAAAATAATGAAAGTAAATGTCCTTAAATCAAACTCTGTTCTCAAGCCTCATTTTTCTTATGATGTCTCTTTGTAAATTTCAATTATTATCGATGGAAACGTTTTCACTGGTTTGTGCGCGTACGGTGAAATCACCATTTACTAACATTAACCAATAAAAATCTAATCTTTCCAAGCCCGTTTCTGAGCCTGGCTCTCCTCGCACTTACCCCAGTATAAATCAGGAGTAATTACTGAAGCCAATGGAGTTTTACTGTGCGGTAAGGCAGTTAGCCAGGGGGACAGAGACCAGAGACAACAGACCAATAAGTGATAGAAACGAGCACGTGCTGCAGAACCCTAGATCAAATTCTGAACTTTTTTAAATCAGGGAGCAGAGTGGGTCAAAAAAGGAAAATCAATTCTTGCAGGAGAGGAGATGTGGCGGGAGCAGGGGAATTTTCTAAATTGTTTTCATTTAAAAATTTGTGAAATGTACCTTTTTCTTTTTCTTTTTTTTTAAATTTTCGGTTTTATTTTAAGTATTTTTAGAGTTTTCTCAAAAATATCGTTGCTAATATTGAAAAGACTGAACCCCGTTTTCCCAAAAATGTGAAATTTCAATAGCTATTTTCATACAGCTTTGATATTTTTAAAATTGTGAAGCATTGTTTTAAAAGATACATTTTTCACATAAAAATGTAAAATTGGTGATCATTTAAAAAAAAAAAAAAGCCTTTTTTCCCCAACATAAAAAACCCTTTTCATCTGAAAAATTTCAACCAGTTCAATCCATGAGAATTTGGGTCCCAGTTTCTGGTTTGGGGTCATCTCAATATGAAATTGGTGGCATTCCACATGTCGTATGGCTGCAGAGCCACACCAGCTAATCCACAGAAACCTGGCACACCAAACACTACCCAGGGCCCCTATTTAGCAAAGCACTTCCACACATGCTTAGCTTTAAGCATATGCTTAAATATTTTGCTAAACTGGGACCCTAATGGGTGAGATAGAGCTGGAAATGCCCTGGAAATGTAGAAGAGAAGGAAGAGCCTCCCACTGAGAACTGCTTTCTCTACTTATATTCTTGCACTATCCTCTTTACTCTTATACCCTTCCTTTACACACAGACGCCCATGCACACACCTGCCTCCTCTCCATGCCTCCCACTCTTTTCTCTATTCCTTTCCATCTTCTTTGCTCTAGCCCTTTCCCTGCTCCCTCCTTTAATAGCCCTATTCATTGTGCCTGTCTAACCTCACTTCATGCTTGTCCATGTTTCTGGTGATTCCTGCAATCCCCAGTAATTGCCAACAAGACCCATGCTCTTAACAGGCTGCATTTTCAATCTACAAGCCAGCACATCCTCCACTCCTCACCATGCCCTTTTCCAGCTGCTAACATATGCCCCTCATTTGTTGTTTTATTTTTTCGGCATTCATTTAGCGCCGCCTTCAAAATCTCTCCAACAGATTATGTCGGTTTAATTTCCTACATAAATCTGTCAACTACTTGTGAAAGTTCAAAATAACAGCACTTATATATGTTTCATGAGCACTTCATAACACGCCTGTTGGGCATTAATGGGAAAGCCGAGTCTGAACCAAAGGCCCTTATATTTTCCAGAGAACTTAGATAGCACAGAATATTTACTTTTTAATTAAAAGCTGCCTTAAAGAGAAGGGCACAGTGGAGTCAAGCCAAGATTCACCACTGCTGGAATGTGACATTACCAGCCCCAGCTAGCTTTGGATCCAAATGGAACCCACTGGTCATTGCATATGACGGGTCCCCCTACTGACCCAGATCCACAGGGGATATGAGTCTCTTACAGGTGCCTGCCCATACCCCTTTCTCTCTCTTTCAGCTCAAGCTCTGTAGGGGTTTATGCTTTCAACTCTACAGCTTCTTGGTTCACTTTCTCTTTACAACCATGAGTGTGTTCATTTCACCAAGTCCTCTCAAGCATTGGGTTGATTGAGATCTAGAACCAAGTTATGCAGTTCAGGTCCATCTCTAATGTTACATTGATCACTGAAACAAAGGGTCAAAAATGCCTTCATCCAAGCTCCAGCAGTTCTCATGGGGACTCCCAATTTTGGAGGACTATGGAAGACTTGCCTATTTAAAAGATGGCAGACTTGGATGCGAAGTCCAAACTGTTAGGGCAAGAATGCACCTATCTTAGAATCACATTCTTACTCCTAGTCCATAACACAAACTCAGCTGAGACTTGCAAAGCTATCAAGAAACTGCCTAGATACAAATTAATTCATCTGCCCTTTACCTTGATGACAGTGAAAGAAAATATATTTTCACTTACCTGTCAAAACAATATACACACTCCCGACAAATGAGTGAGTAGAATTTTGCAAGGTTGAATTAGGTGGTGCTTTTGTATCATAAGTTGACAGGTATTGAATTTGTTCTAACTCATTTGATTTTTTTTTTGGCATCCAAGGGCTTTTAAAAATACATAAATATCCAACATGTGTAAATATAGTTTTACAGTCCAAGGATGCAAAAAAAATGAATAAATACTGCAATAAATAAAAGGCAAAGACACCATCCTACGCACTAAATGAAGCAGGTTCCCATGGAAATGTATATGATCATATATTTCAAGCCTGCTTCATATATAATATATATATATGTGCACCCTGGCAGGTGGGGCTGCTCCACAGCACCCCCTGTGAGGCCAGGCGTGGTACTGTAGGTGCTCCTTGCTTCAACGCAGAATTGTAGCCGTAAGTTTGATGTCAGTCTATACCCAGCTCAGTGACAACAACAAACTCAAACTATGGCAGCCTGTGCATTTAAATACATAAACAAAACCTCCAAGGCAAATGCCTGTCTACAGTGCTTGAGGGCCTGGACCTGGGGTTCTGGGCTATTACTGAGGCACTCTTCCTCTGTCCTATGGTCACCCTGCACTGCCCTAAGAAGAAGCAGGTAAGCCTTCTTAACTGGCCTGCTGGTTCCTGATTGGTCAGTGTTTTCTCCTGGCCCTTCTAGGCCTCTGGAGGATTGTCTTGTTAGTAACACAGTCTGAGCAGATTTTCCTGGGAGGATATATATACATCTCCAGGAAAATCTACTCAGAGTAGATTACTAACAAGACAATTATATATATATTTACATAGCACCTAGCACGTAATAAGGAATTTACAGACATAATATGACAAACCCCTTTCCCAAAATCCTAAACCAAGATTTTCCAAGTGACTAGTAATTGTCTGTTCCTCAATTTTTGGATGCCCAGCCTGACATCTGAATGGGGCCTGATTTTCAGAGGGTGGTGCTGAGCACTTTCTGACAAAAACAGCCTCTTTTAAGGTGTGTCAAAGGGGGACCCCAAAACAGAGGTGCCCAAGATCACGAGCTGCTTCTGAAAATCTTAACTTCAGTTCCTGCGAGCATTTAAATCGCAGGCATAACTTTACCAGAGTCTCCCATAGAGTTCATGACTGGGCATCCTTGCATATGCAGGGCAGTTACTGCCAATGCCCTGACTGGGGGTGGGGGTGCTAAATATAACAATAACACAGAGATCATAAATAGCCTCAGGGAGGGCAAAGTGAGATAATTACTAGGAATGGCAAGTCAAGGGAAAAGAATAACCCTGTCTTCTCCCAACCAGCAAATTCCATGCTGACAAATGCAAAGTAATACAGAATGGAGGGAATAAGCTGAACACACGTATCTGAGGTCTAAATTAACTGTAACCACCTGAAAACCTGGCTGACATTGGAGGCAGCCCCATGAAAATTTCTGTTCCGGGTGCAGCAGTGATAGAAAAATAATTTAAAAAATAGCACAGTGCAAAGGCATATAATGACTAGATAGACAATATTATTGAGATCAACTTAAAGCTGTTATATATGCAATAGTATGTTGGAGCGCGTGCTCAGTTCTGGACACTCCCTCCTAAAAAAGAGTTCAGGAAAAACAAAAATGGCTCCCAAGTAGACACTGAAAATGATCCCAGGCCTGGAGAGATTTCCATAGGAGACTGAAAAGACAAGGGCTGGTTAGTTTAGAGATGATATGATTATGAGAGACCCTGATAGAGGTATTATGTTGGGCTATACAAATGCTTCAGTAGCATGGAAGGGGTCAAGAAGCTACCCCTGGGCTGGAGTGGCCCCGCCCAGCCGCACCTCCAACTCATGCCAGGCTGAAGGAGGAGTTAGAAACAGGGAACTCTGTTCACATGGGGGCAACCTTGAGAAGGGAGCCAACTGCTGAACTTCTCCAGCTCTGAAGCAAGGACAGCCAGCTAACCAATCCTCTGCCCTTGCTGAAGCTTAGTTCCACTGAAGCCCACTGAACATCGATATGCCAGGACCCCTCGGAAGCAAGAGAGGCCCATATCCTGGAAGGAGTTGCTTACAGGTTCTTCTTTACCTTTCTTTCATTTAACCCCTTTGGCTGACTATGGTTGTTTGGTAGCATCACAGGGGACAACACAGTCACTGCCAGTGGATGAGCACCAGCCTACTAAAAGGATGCCCTCCCCACAGTACCCCCATAATTGGGCCTAGGTGCATGGACATAGTGTAAGGGGAGCCTTGCCCTACCACAGACAGATCTGTGACAGGTATATGAAGCAATGAATGACAGAGAGAAGGAAAATCAGAACAAGGACAAAAAGTGACGCCTGATGAATGAAAGGCAACAAGCGTAGAATAAATGACCAAAGGAAATGTTGTTACACACGTCTATTTCATAATTAACTTTAGGAACCAACTGCCACAAGATATCTTCTATGTACCTTAGAATTCAGATACTTTATGGCCTCCTCATTTTCACAGTGTCTGAGCACGTCACAATCTTTAACATATTTAACCTCATCAGGCTCCCAAGAGGTAGAGCTCTGCTTTTATCCCCATCTGTAAGACGCGGAAGCGAAACACAGAGTCCAAGTGGCTTGCCCAAAGTCACCCAGGAATTCTGTGGTGCAGCAACGAATTGAATTTAGGTCTCACAAAGTCTATCTAACTGTAACTGAAGTTAAATTATTCAGGAGGATGAGAACACTGATGGGTGAGCCCATGTACCCACAGTTGAGAACATCCACCATTGTGTAATAAAGATAAAATAACGTACAAGGGCAATGCCTGCCTGGGGATGGAACCCAACCACTAACTGAGGAGTGTTAGGAAGAAATTTCCTCTCTACATATGTTATTGTTATATGACGGCCCACTACAGGGTTTCTTGCACTTTTGTCTGAACCATCTGGTTCAGGTCATTGTCACAGACAGGATACTAGACATGGACATCTGGTCTGATCCAGTGTGGGAATTCCTATATTTCAGTAAATTATCCTTTGGGTCTTGGAATTTTTTATATTAGAGTTCCAAGAAGTTATAAAGTGACTAGGAACTCTCTGTTTCTTTCTTGAAGATTTCTTGCACTGTAGAATGCGTTGCTGGTTTGATGTTGGCTATTTAAATACATGCCTCTGCAATGTAACATTACTCTGAAATCTGCAATTTTGCTTTGTGAAAAAAAAGGACAGCAACTGCAAAGATGGAGAGCTGGGTGCACAAACAGGGTCTTCTGGGCTCTGCATGTGGTACCACTCATCCTGCCTTTGAAGGGCTGCCCATTGTGTGGTGTTTAATAGCTTGTGGTTCATACCCTCTAAGTTAACTATTAACTTCATCGGTAAAAGGGGTGGGCCAGATCTTAAACTGATGTAAATCAGTGTCATTCTTTTGAAGTCCACAGAACAAAACCAGTTTGCACCAGCTGAGAATCTGGCCCCAGGCTTTTGAGCAACAACTCACGGGATCGCGTGCTGCAGAACAAAGGCAGGATTTGGTAGCACTGGTAAAACATTGTTAGAAATCCGCTTGCTTTCTCCTTTTTCATGGCTTTGCCCTTTCTTTCCTTGAGACGCAGGTGGTCACCTTGGCTTCAACAGGAAGAGGGTAGGCCCGCGGAGGTGAAACTAAATCTGCACAGTACACGGAGCCTGCACTAAAAGTTTGCTCCCTTTCCATTTATCATGCATTATAGCATCTACAAAGGTATTTTCCAGGCGGCTGGGAAATGCATCTCCTATGAAAGCCATTGAGAATAAAACCCCACTGATAACTACCCCTCTCCCACCATGTCCATATTAAATGGAGGAGCAGTCATCTGCAATCCATTTATATGATGGCTGCCCTCTGTGCGAGGAGCAGCTGCCACAGGCAATACAGCTTTGGCTGATGTAAATGTGAATCTCTGCTGACACCTCGTGGTCAAAATGCAAGGATCATTGCGTTTGATTTCAGATATGCTAGGCCCTTCTATGTTCTCATCTCCAAATGAAATGTCTGCTGCCATGGGTTTGTGTCCCAAACTTAGGAACATTCCTGGGTCATCAGATGTTTGATGCACATTTGGAGATGCTCGAAGTGTTCAGGCACCACTTTTACTCTATATGCTTCATGAAATCCTGGTTCCACTGAAGTCAATGAGAGTTTCTCCACTGACTTTGCTGGGGCCAGGATTTCATCCTCTCTATCTGGGTTTCTCTAGATGGTTGTTCTTCTCTGTGGGTAAACACTTCACAGAAACGTTCCTGGGACCACATATTTCCACGTAGATCTATATGAAAATGTGCAATTCCAGAAATGTTTGCAAAAGACAATAGTTCATAGCTCTGCAGCATCCAAATCCAGATGTTTTTGGTGAGAAAGAAATAGATGACCTGGGAATTAAACCCAGGCCCCTTGGCTCCCTTCCAGATGTTCTACCAGCTGCTCACACCAAGTCCCCTCTGGTCAATTACTTTACTTGATGCTTCTAATCAACAATATTATATATGTGATGCTATAAACTTTTGTATTTAATATTAGCTCATAACTCAGCATCCAAAACCAGATGTTTTCAGTGAGAAAGAAATTGATGACTTATCAGAGGATTGAACCCAGACCTCTTGATTAACTTCCAGATGGTCTACCAGCTGAGCTGCAGGGCTAAGGGGTTACCTCTTGTTCCCTCTGGTCAATTTCTCTTCATGAAAAGAAAAAAAAAAGGCTTTCAGATCTCCCAACCCAATGTATGAAAACACGTGAGAAAAGTTTTTATAATCACTTATAGAAACAGGAGAACATGTATTTGTGTTGAGGCAACACAAGGCATTGCTCTTTGAGAAGATCATTTCAGTCCCTCACGTCCCCTTCCTCAGTGCCTTAATTTCCAGACAGTGTTGAGGTTTCATATAGACATGTGACCTGGAAAAGCATAATGTGAGATTAACTTGAACCTTGCCTTGCCACTTCTTCAGCATCTCTACGCTCAACTGTATAGGTACAAGCCTCTCCAGAAGGCTGCTGTTGGGAGCCCAACAATCTGCATGACATCGCAAAGTACACGTATTACTAAAGGCTTTAGACTGGACTTCTGCGGAACTGGCGCATGGAAGACAGTAGCTTTAGATCTAGGGAAATAGGACAAGCTCTGTTCCAGCAACGCACTTAAGCTCTTGCTTAAATACTCCCATTGAAGTCAATGAGACTACTTGTGTGCTTAAGGGCTTTACAGGATTCGACCACACTGAGGGAATTCTGTGCAGACTTTTCTTCTCATAGGACTGCCCTATTGCTGTGGTTTGGAGCCTGGCATATGTTCCTGTGTTATAGATGTATCTAGCCATTTGTTCTGGGATACATAATCGATTGCACAAGGATGGGTAAGGTGGGATTAAATCATAAGTGCAAGTTTGGTAAAATCCTTCCATGTTATGAAAGCCAAACCACAAGAGTCTTAAAAGCCTTCTTCAGCATTAAAAGTCTCATCTCTGTCTAGAAACATTTGCCCACTATTGTTAAAGGCAACACTGAAGATTGTTATCCCTTAAAGAAATTAGATTGCAAAAGAGATTTTTTTTCTCGTTATCTCTAGTGTTTCTTTTGAGCATCTGAGAGTTCTTTGTGAATAGTCAATGCATGGTTTCACTGACTAGGTAGTCAGTTTGCATTCATGTTCCACAGGACCCACAGGGAGAGAAATGTTTTTTAACACAGGAAAATATGATTGTAAAAGCATGCAAATTAACAGTGTGGACTCAGGGGCAGACATATGACCTGAAATGACTTTCAACTCATTTTGTCAATTAATTGACTAGATGTCAAGATGGTGTCTCTTTAACTTAACTTAATTATAAAAAAAGGAGGATCCTGAATGTGTTTTTGCAAACTTCTGGTTGATGCGACATTTGTGTGGGAAGGTACCAGATTTTTGCTACCATCAACCAGGTGAGCTGTTCGGCCTGAACTCTATCAAAACGAGGCCTGGTCAAAAAATGGAAACTCTATCCCATGGTAAATCCAAGTTTTTAAATTTTGGTTTCATTCAATTTGGAAAGCCAAAATCTCACAATTTTTTGCAACTATCCCAAAACATTTCATTTTGACCCTATTGAAATGTCTCAATTTGACTTTATCATTTCAATGTTTATTGTTACATTTCTTTTCTGTACATTCAAAATAACAAAGTCAAACCTACACATTTCAATAATTTCCCATAGAAAATGTCAACCACGTCGGTTCATTCCCATGAAATGTTTTGATTTTGAGGAATCACCATTTTCCAGAACACTGTTCCATAGGAAAATGTTCGACCCGCTCCAATGAAAACACCCTCCCAAATCCCACTAACCTGCTTGAGACCATACATCTTATCAAGTGTGTGTCCTGGGTGGAGAGGTGAGAGAGAAAGGAAGACTGCTTGGCAAGGGGTGATAGAAGAAAGGGCAGACTAGGGGAGCTTAGAAGAAAGAGAGACCAAGATAAATACCAGCACGAACAAAAGGTCAGAGAAAAGCCCATTGGGACCACATGCCTAAACCCAGCTCATTTAATCAGTGTCTCAGGCTGGGTCCTGGGACAGATCACAGGCAGAGCAAGAGTGAAAGACCTGTGAGTTGTATAGTAACACATTTACTCTTTTAATAGTTACAGAAATCACAATGGGCATGTGATTATATGCTGAGCATCCATGAAGTTAATGAGAATTGAGGCTACTCGGTACTTCGTAGGCACACTCAGCACCTTGCAGGATTGGGCTCAGCATGAATACAGTGCAGACAGCTATGCTGTCTCAAACAGTAGCAATGTGACTATCGTTGTGGAGGCAGACATGCCAGGATATGGCTGACACAGCCAGTGACTGCAAGACAGAGAGCTAACTGGAGTCCACTGGGAAAAAAAGGAAAACGTTGAGTGTAGAAAGAATGACACAGCAAACGTACGGACTGAGTCGGCCCGTGAAGTAGACCCTAAAGCCAGTGGATACACGGGGCCATCCCTGTGGGGCAGAAGGTCACTAGATGGCTTCCTGAACATTGGGAAACATGAGTCTGATTTCCCAGCCCAAACTCGTTGTCTGCACAGGGAATGTGGTTTCAAAGACACAGTGAGCTTGGTTCTCCTAACACTTACTGGTGTACCTCTACTGACGTCAGTGAAGAGACTCCTGATTTGCCCTGGTATAAGAGATTCTAGCCCAGAATCCCTTAAAAAGTTACCCCAACAGCAAAGCCTGGCAATGGATTCATAGTCATTGGTGCCTTTCAATTTCCATTGCTCCTGCTGCTGACCTCACCTGACAGAGGCCAGTCAGATTCCCCCTCTCCTCTTTGAAACAAAATCAAGTCAATGGCGCTATATCCAATTAACACCAGCAGAGAATCAGGTCCTGTATTTTTACTGGTATACCTCAACGTTGGTTGAATTCTTCTCTCCAAAAAAGAGAGAGAGAGAGATTGGACATAAGAAAGTTGTAACAGAGTTGACTCACCACAGGTGCTCTGTCTCATGGCTGGGCATAGCAGAGCAACATTCACCTCTCCAACCCCACCATCATCTGCCTTTCTCACACCTCAGACTTCAGTTCAGGTCGTGTTTTAGTCCCACCCTTCCCACGGTAACAAAGTCCCATACAACAAGAGTCCAGTGTCCTTACAACAGGTCTTTGGTCCCAACTCTGGGTTCCATGGTTCTCACGCTCTTCTCTCTAGGTTTTCGTTACTTTTAACCCCTTCTCAGGGGCCTCACACCACCCTCCTCAGTGGCTGGGAGAGGACCCCAGAACAGCCCACTGCAATGGGCTCCAGGGATCCTTTAACCAGCAGCCAAGTGCTGCTCTGCCAGACTTCTTGCTGCTGCCTCCCTGAACTACTTCCTACTGTAGTCTGCCAGCAAGCCTCTCCCACAGCCTCTCCAAGTTCACCCTTCTTTCAGGGCCAGGGCACACAGGGCTGTCCCCTGGAATCCCATCAAAATCCCAAATTCAAAGCACAAATAGAACCTCCAACTTCTGGCCTCCTCAGGCCTGACCTTTCATCCCGCTTTGTTCCTCCACTGAATGCCCCTCAGGTATCTCGCCCTGGCAGGTGAGATGCTCCCCTTTTATCATGGCTTACCATCCCAGTGGCTGCTCCTTGTCTCTACTGGCATCCTGCCAGACTTCTCGCGTCAGGAGAGGATCCCAGGGCCAACTCTCCCGCTGGGCTTCCTCCTTGCTGCTCCAAACCTCACAATTCTCTAGTGCCAAGAGGGGCACTGCAGAGTTCTTCACTCTTTCGCCCAGAAGCCCCCTTCTGCTCCCAACTACCTCTTTATAGCAAGCACCCAGGAGGGCCTAATCTGTAATTGAGCATGGCTCACCCTCCAGGGGCAACCAGATGAGTTAATGGGCCTCTCACACTCCACTTAGCTCTTTCAGAGCCAGGATAGGGCATACACCCCATCACAGAAATCTATGTAGGTCCAGTGTGCACCCAATCAGTAGCATGGTCAAATGGTTAGAGCAGTGGGCAGCAGCCTTGACTCCTCAGTTCTAGTCTCGTTTCTGCCATTGGCTAACTTGTTGATCTCTCAATCTCTCTTTGCTGTCTGGGAAAATGAATATAATAATTCCTGTCTCCTCGGGGAGTTGTGATTCTGGGTTTATTCATTGTCTATAAAGCTCTGTGGGTGCATCTTCACTGCAGAATTAACTCATCACTTCCCCTGCAGTAGCCTAGCACAACGGACCTACCAAATTCATCATCCATTTTGGTCAATTTTATAGCCAGGGGATTTAAAAATTGGTCAGTTTAATGTTTTCGGGTGTTTACATCTGAAATTGCAGAGGGGTCTGACCGTGGGGGTCCCAACCCAAAAGGCGGTCGGAGTGCAGGGGGTCACAAGGCTATTGTGGGGGAAGTCGTGGAATCGCCACCCTTCCTTCTGCCCAGCTGCTGGTGGGGGCACTGTCTTCTAATCTGGACAGCTGAAGAGGAAGGCTGCTGGCCAGGCACCCAGCTCTAAAGCCAGCGCCGCTGCCCACAGCAGAGCAGAAGTGAGGGTCACAGGGTACGGGAAAGGTAGGTTACAATAGGTCCGGTTTTCCCAACAGTCTCCTGCCCGGACCAGGGGTTGCGGGGGTTGGAGAGGGGTGACAGCTCGAGGAGTGGAGCTTCCTGCAGCTGGGGGAAGTCCTGGAGGTGGGTCTGACCTTCCCCAGGAGCAGCTCCTACAGAGGAAGAGGAAGTCTCATCCCTCCCCAACCCTGGCCAGGACTAGCAGCTGGAGCCCTGTGAAGGGCAGGAGCCCCCGGCTAGGGCTTTTCACAGCCGTGACCGTGGAGTTGGTAGGGCCCTGCCTATCACACAGGAGAGCGTGAATTGCTGTAACATGCTGTGCCCACTCTGCTGCTCTCCTACTTTCTGGGTCAGAAGCAGCAAATAGGTAGACTGGCAATTAAAGACCCCTGGCCTGGGTGAAGGCCAGTGGGGGGAATGGTGAGAAGGCGTTGGCAGACTACTAGCCCTCGACTGCTGTGTCATGGCTCTAGCCCACGTCCACACTAATGTGGGGTCTTGTGAGCAGCTGACCAGATGAGCTGACGTGAGGTCATGCTAGCCCACTTGTCTTGCAACCATCACATGTGAGTAAGGGAATTTTATGTGGGGGTGGGTTCAGGTGAATAGCTATAAGACATGGTAATTCGGTAGCAAAGGCAAGCCCTCTGAGTTCCATGTGCCGAACACACTACAGAAGTGCACAGAATTATCCAGATCCTCTCGGCACCCAAGCCACAGTGTTTAACCCTTTGCTCCTGGGCCTTTTGTCCATCTTTTCCCTGTTAGACATCGGTGCTAGTGTTTCCACAGGTGTCAGTGGGACGCTAGGTCACCGTGAGCAGGTCTCCATTTGCTGAACGCACCAGCAGGAATGAAGCAGTGCCAGCTTTTTCAAACTTTTTCACTTGCCTTTGGAGCATGACACCTTGCAGCTGATCAGCATTTTGCCCTCACCAGTTCTTCCAGACTAATATGCTAAAATTGTTGCAGGAGCTGGAAACATGTGGCTAGTTCAGCCAGCCGGAAAGACATAAGCAGAATTCGAGAGCGAAATTATGCTGCTGGTAAACTTTGTTAGCATCCGAAAGCAGGCAAGGCCCTGTCCAACCTACGCAAAGACCTCTGTTGAGCTCAGTCATTCAAAACCTATTAACAATATGTTTCACTTTGTTTCTTCGGAAATGCTGCACTTTCCCCATCCGCTTTTTAGGTCCGGGGGATTCTCTCATTGTGGGGACTCTGCAGAATGACGATCCCACCAGACCTGAGGCTCAACTCTGGTGGTGTTACTCCACTGAAGTCAATCTTCCACAGCAGCAGAAAATTAGGCTCTTCTTCATCTTGGCCTTTAGATTGCTTTGGGCTGAGGCTTTGTTTTCCTCATGAACTGACCTGGAAATTCGAGATTGGCCACAAATAGAACAAAGTATTTTTGAGCAATAGTATCAGGGACAACAGCCCCATCTAGACTCAGCTTCTGTATTATGGCCAGGCCCATGGATCAGCATAGGCCTGCTGCATCACTATGTCTAACGATTAAATTTCCAATATTCCTTATGGCGTCTGACAGGTTCTTTTTGTTTTGCATCAGACCCTTTAGGAATATAAGAAACACAGGATGTTGCTCTACTAGATTAGACCATTGTTCATCGAGATCAGAATGCTTCCTACAGTAATGGCCATACTTGGTGCTTCAGAAGAAGGTAAAAAGAAAAAACGTATACCTAGCCAATTGAGCAACGCTAGGAAAAGGGACTGTTTCTTCCTGACCATCAACACATGATCAGGTGATGCCTTGAAGCATGAGATCTGACTGTCCCGGTGATGCTTTGGGGTTCAACCCATACCAGGGTTGTGTCACCACCTGCCCTGCTACTCTGGATGTGTTCAATGTTATGCAGCTGTGGCTCACAGCCCTGACCCCAACAGCCAGCCTACAAGCATTCAGGTCACATCCTGGCACCCACTGCCCAGTTACCTTTCTGCAGAGTGACCCCAACTCCCTTCCAGTCCCAATTTCCCCCAAACAGTCTGCCCTGAGATATCCAACCCTCTCCTGGAAAACTCACTGAAGTTACTAAGCTTGTTACTTCTTGAAAGAGTCAACACACAGCAGCTCATTAATTTAACTGGGGTTTGATAAACACCCATATTTCAATCACAGCACTTAACTGATTTACAGAAAAGTAAAACAGGTTTATTTAACAAGCGGACATAGGATTAAGTGATACCAGGTATAAGGAATAAAGCTAGAATGTGTTACAAGGAAAAATACACTTCTAAGGCTAAAATTTAATTTCAGCTTGTTACAATCTCTGAATAAACTCAGTTCCCAGAGGCTTCAACCCCTTGGTCGGAGGACCCAACGTTTTGTGATTTCAAGAGCTCTGGCCCCTTGAATGCCGCAAGTGATGGATAACTTAAGGGTTCTCTCCTTCCTCTTTACAGTCCACTAAACCTTTGAAATGTATTCTTTTGAAACGTATCCCAAGGTAAAGTTTACTTTCCCTGCTGGGTGTGGATGCCATACTATCTGTGTAGACTTCATGCTGTCTTCTCCCCCACTGGTGATTTTCACCATGCAAATTATCTTTTCCTGCAACCCATTTAATTTGGCCACACCTGGTTTGAGGTGTTGGCCTCTTTCCTCTGTCTGGAGAAAACCTGTTTAGCAATTATCCTTGACATGCCTGGTTTAAACACATTTTAGTCACCTATTTCCAGCATGTACTTATCAGGTCCTTTGTGGGTTTCCCGTACATATATCATGCGAAAATATTAATGATCAGTGAGTTCTTACATGCCCCCTTTTAGGTAAATATCATGACAATAATACTTTAGATGTAGGGAGTATGTCAGGCCTGACAAGAGTTTCTCATACAGAAAAGTGAATCCCCAGCAGGCGTTGATGTCACAGTCTGATAGGTGTCCATCCCCTGCTGGAGACAGTCCTGGAAGGGATAGCAGAGAGGTGCAAGCACTGGGCTGGAGGACACAGTGGGAGAACACTGGTGCAGGAAGAAACTGAAACTGAATTAAATTCAGTGTGAAAGCGGGAGATGGCACTTAAGAGATAGAGTCTAGTTTACATATGGCCCAGACACGGTCAGTGTCTTCCCAACAGTGGTGAGGGGTGCCACATCTCACCCAGGACCACAGGCCCTCTTTGTGGGCTCACACAGGCCAGATGCATGGCTACTGAGCACAGTAGGTCAGAAGATCTGGTGACTAAGGCTGGATGGGGTCAGCACTGCGTGCTGGAAATAAGGGCCTGATCTAAAACCATGGGACGTCAGTGTAAAGACACCCACAGACTTCAGTGGGCTTTGGCTCGGGCCCTGTGCCTGGTAAAATCAGCAGAGGACGCAGCTGCAGCTCAGGTCTCTACCTTGGCCCAGCAAGGAGAAAAGCACTGAGCTGTGTCCAGCAACTGGTGACGTTTGCTATGGGGATGGTTCAGCAAAGAGCTGGCTGTCAAGCTGAGCAGTGGGTTTTTTCTCCGTCAGCTAATGAGGCTCACCCAGTGGACCTGCAGTCAGGATGGGATCAGCTGGAGTTGCTAGCACTGCCACACTACATGACTGGCTGCAGACCAGAAGCACAGAGAAAGCTGCCTGCCCATATGCTTGCTGGCACTTCAATGCCTTGCTGTCCTGCACTCCTTTCCTGACATTGCTCTTCTGAACGGCAGGTCCTGCGACTTGCACTGCTTGGCGCACAGCAAGAGAAGGGAACAGAGGCATGCGCACGGGATGTGCCCAGGCGCACCCTAATGCAGGGGTGTCAGACATGCATCCCGCAGGCTGGATGCAGATGTCTGCTGGTCTCTGGAGACTCCAGTTTGAACTAATATATGTGTATCTCTCCAACGAGCTTTGAAGGTTGATAATGGAGGAAATCCATGAACATCCCCTGCCCACTAGAGAAGATACATACAATTCCACAGTAACGCACACGATGTACAACATGCACATTTTAATACAATGTACCCCCGACCATGTTAGCCCTAATTCAACAGGGTTTAACTTAATTCAGTAAAGTTTATCTTACTTCCCTAGTGTTTGTTCAGTATATTACAGGATGAGGTCAGTGTCACAAAGGGCAGTTTGAAAGAAGTTTGTGGTGTTTCTCTGATCCAGTTTCAGTGAAACATCTTTATTTGAAGTTTGCTAAAACAGAAGTGGCAGTACACACCTGTTCCCTGATTTAGGTGGGGTTGGTCCTGCTTTGAGCAGGGGGTTGGCCTAGATGAGCTCCTGGGTTCACGTCCAACTTTAATCTTCTATGATTCCCCATGGGGACTGTAAAGGCTTTTCCACATATACCCTCGTCAGATCTCAGTCAGGAAAGTTACCACTCCATGGACTGTTACACTGACAATAAGCACTGAGAGAGGAACTTGGGTACACTGTCTACTAAGCCTAGCACCCCAGTTAACTCACTCATACATCTTCCTTCCACACCTCTGAAACCTACCCCCAACAACCTGCTCTCTTAAAGATCTCCTCTCAGGTCTGAGGTGTGCAGATGCAGCATGGACCAAATAATCAGATCTGCTCAATGCTTTATAATCCCTTTCATTTTGATCATTCACAGCACGGACACCGTACAGGGAAGAACAGCTGGAGACACAGCTGCAAAGCTTCACTAATATGACTTTGCATAATCATAGTTGATATCAGAAGTATTCTTTGGAGAAGGAAATCATTTTGGAAGATGTGTCCTAATTGAGTGGGGCTCGGCGCTTCCAGATTTCAAGCGTTCACTGAGAGCTTCTTCCTCTTCGTATGCTTTTATTTGGTGAGCTGCTGCCAAGAAGAACTGAAAGCAAACTCTTTCACCCAGATAAATGAATTAGCATGATGGGAAGACCCTTTAAAAGACTGGAGAGTCCTGGAAGCCCAGACATTAAAAGAACAACTTGGCAGCTGATGTAAATGGGTACAGCTCCATTGACTGGAGTGGAGGTTCGTCCATTATTCATGTGTTATAAGGAGACCAGCTCATGTGCAAGAGCCACTAAAAGAGAAATACTGATCTCAGGGCAGCAATGGTAACTTCCCAGAAGCAGGAGGGAAATGTACAACTTACATATAATTTGCATAAATAATTCCATCACCAAGAAAAGGCACGTAACTCGCATATTTACTTGTACTTGAAGTTTGCCAAACCATGGATGCCAGGAGTTTTATAAGTGAAGGTGGGCAGACAAGCTGCAGCAAATCATTTGCTAGCAGAACATAGCCTCTTTCCTGTCCAATGTCTGTGGGTGACTATGATTTCCTTTGGATTTATTCCTTATTTGAATGTAGGCAACACATGTTTTGCAAGTTTTTGTTGGCGATGCTGTTAAGCATTGGCTCTGGCTGAGCACTGTTTACGCCCCGGGAGGGGGTCGGAATGTGCATGTGAGAGTGGTGTGAGGATATGTGTGATGTTCCTTTAAATCTCTAACAAGAAGCTAGGCAGAAGCGAGGTGGGAAAGGTTCTTGGAAGATGTACAGTGAAACAGGGAGACACAGAGTAGCTTTTAGGGATAACACTGCTCTCTGAATAGTAATAAATCTCCTTATTCAGCATAAGAAAAAAGCAACCTTTTCGTGATTCTTGGCCATTGTCACATGCCACAAACGGCAGAGAAAGGGGGTGACTCTAAAATTCAATTTACAGGAGTTTTCAGCTGGAAAAAATCTTATATTAGCGATGTTTTCGGCAGCAAAGCAGGTAGAGGAAATCCCCACTTAAGACTGGGTGTGGACGTCTGCAAGCAAACCCTTTCATTCCCTCTAGATTCCTTATCATCAGCCCAGCACACCGAGGAAAGTACTCCTTGAGCTCCGTGACTGCTTTTTTTTTTTAACTTGTTTAAAAAAAAAATACAATTATTCCTCAGAAGCCTCCGAGCATCAGATGGAACTAATTAAAACTAGGTGGGCTCAAGGGGGAGAGGAGAGAAGCAACACAATTTGGTTTTCAACTTCAAAGTGGTTTAGAAAAATAAAAAAGCCCAAGCCCACAAATACAAGTGTATCGCTAGTAGGGGGAAGGCAGAGAGGGGGCACGGACAGCATTCTCAAGTGCCCACTTTCTTCGCCCACTTCATCCACCTGACTCAAAAGGAGCTGTGTTGGGAGCCCCTGCCAGCTGATTAGCCACTGAAATGGAGGTTAATTGCCACAATTCTTTGTGTGCCCTCCTATCAATTATCAAAGGGGGTGGCACTGGGGGGTGGCATCTGGTGGGGCTGCAGCAGCAAGATCCCAGTTGGCACGTCACACAGACACACGCTCACTCCCACAAAGCAGCTGCACGCTACCTCTTGTGCCTGCCATGCTTCCATTTCAAGCTGGTTGTTCAATTTCAAAACACAGCAACAGGAGACAAAACCACACCCTCGCAAAGGGATTCAGGAGTTTACAAACCGCAAACAGATTGGCTGTGACAGCCAATCCAACTAGTACCGTTCTGGAACAGAAGCACTGGTCCCCAGACCCTTCTCTTGGGCCCTGCAGCCTGACTGATGCAGACGTCTACCACACCAGCCAGTGTGTACGCGTCCCTGCGCCTGATGTACTGATGGTATGAGTTTGTTACAGCCTCAGCGAGAGAGCCTGGCTTGGTAGCTCAAGCTGCAGCAGTTTTGTTGTTGTTGTTTTTAGCTTTGTGTCAGCCAAGGTGGCAGCTGTTACAGCTGCACGCAGACTGTAGCTGATTGCTGCGTGCAGCCTCATAGGATGGCCTTGGACTTGTTGGACCAGGGAGCCAGGCCAAGGATGTGCAGATGCAACAAAAAGCCAAGGGTCCATCAGAAGGGATGGGTGGAAGAATCTGTTCAAGGCAGTACTGGCAGGAGTTGGTCAGTGCTCATTTGATCCAAACTAATCTGCCCTTCACAGGAGGCCGCAACAAAATATAGCTGTGTGGGGCACTTCAGCTGCCATGACGCCAATGGCAAACCTTCCCTGGAACCTGCCTGTGGATTGAGATCCTTGTGTCTCTGGCAGATGCAGTGCAGGTACCTCTCCGTTCCCTGCAGTTTGGGAGCCTGTGGCAGTAGGAAGGAGCCCTGTCACTGGGTGTTTTTTGTTTTAGGGAGATTTTCAAAGCTCCTGCAGGATTCAGGAGCACAAGATTTTCCACGGTGGAAGGGGGAGAAGCCAGTTTTACAATAAAAAAAATATTTCCTGCCCCTGCCAGTCAGGTCTGAGCTAATTCGGGGACCTTTTTCTTTGAAAAAATCAGATTCACTTTAGATTTATTTTCATGTTTCTTTACATGTGTGACCCATCCCATTGCCCATGAAAGCAAGAGGCTGCGAGCATTGTCTTAAACCATGTACAGTGCAGGGAATTGCCAGTCGTGCCTCTCCCAGACTGGCCCACTGATTCTCACCACCCTTTGCTCCTGCAATTGTGCCTTTTGGTGACATGGACTAATGAGGACCAGCTTCCAGGTTGCCACATTTATTTTGACCATTATATTGACCATGTTTGAATTCTTCACTCTCCAGAGATGCTCATCCAATTCTTGCCCTCTCTGCTGAGGTTCCCAGCAGGGTTGATGGTTTATGCCACATGGATACTTGTCTGGTAGGGACTGAATCTGGACCACCAACTTATTTTACCCAGCTCACCAAAAAGTCACCAGCTGGTTATGACTTTCAGCCACTACCAGCATAGTTTGGATCTGAACCAGTGACCCAGGGGTGAAATGCCCATCCTAAATCATTCTCCCTTGAGACATCACATCTCCCATTCACCTGGCCCTTGCTTGCTTTGTTCTTTTGCAATTTCATGTTGTTGAGGAAAATGAAGGCAGGAATCAATCAAAACTGAAAAATCACTTGGCTGCTTCAAAGTGGCATCAAATAAAGTGCCCCACAGTGGCATTATAAAGCATGTCTGGACACACCATCTATCACTGATCCAACAAGTCCTACCTGCCTGCCTAATTTACTTGCTACTAAAAGACATAAAACCAGCCACATACCAACCCTACTTTTTGGAGCAAGGGGAAGAGGGATGAGGAAGTGAGATGCATGGGCAGAGCTGTACAAGGACTGACCAAGACGTCTATTGCCAATGCAATTACTCAGATTGAACAACACAAGAATCTCCATCTCCCTGCTAGCTCTGGGATCTAAGCAGGTGGCTAACAGAGCACCCCTAGTGGCTCTGTGCTCCCTGCTGTGTACAGGGGGAGTGATTAGAAAAGCACCACATCTTTCACCCAGTGGCAAAGAGGGAAGGAAAAGGGTGACCAGGCATAAAGAAAGAGCATAAAGAAAGATGTGCATAAGTGCGCCATGTTAATAACTTTTTCTCATTTTCTCCTCTGCAACATCACATGCAGCTGCTGCCGAAGCAAATATTCCAAGCTCGGCACCTCATCGGCGTAAAGAGCGCATGTCCGCATGAAATGACTTACTGGGATGGTTACAGGAGCTTTCATTGCTGAGTGGCATAGAGCACATCAGCAGACACCGGAAGATAGGGCTTAGTTTTTGATTAAGGAGGCAGAAGCCTTGACTAAAATCTGGATGGGAGGACAAATGGTTCTAGTCCTGCGTTCCTGCTGTGCTTAACTGACTGGAAACTGAAGCTTCCGTTTGAAGAGCCCTGACAAGGAGAGGACTTGGACAAAGAGAAGCCCCCTGAAATTTCCCCAGGTGCTGCTATAGCCCACGTTAAGCATGATGATGACCTTTAGGCCATGTCCTTTCGGTGCAGGAGAGATTGCTGGGAAGCACTGAGCGCGGGTCGGAGAGGAGAATGGTACCTTCTGCCATGCAGAAATGGGTTTCAGAGCCCTAGATGCTCAACTACACTAGTCTACTGGTCTCTGAGCCAGAGAGGATGACGGAGGGGAGCAGCATTACCCAGAAAGAGGAAGGCCAACGTTTCCTGAATGGAATGCCAGGTGCGTCTGCACATCAGCACCCACATGTGGACTATTTCTTTCCAGAGATGCAACGGGAACCGGGGATGCTCTGACGGCTGTTCAGTGCCTCGCTTCTGGCAATCCAACTTTGCTCTGTGTGACTGGCTGCAAGGCCAGGGATTGAATCAGAGCTAGGATTGGAACTCAAGGGTTTCTAGATCTCACTCCCATGCTCTGGCTTCCTAAGGGACAACGCAGCACATGCCTTCCTGGGTAGCACTTCCTGATAATCCCATAACAGTCCCCTCCAAAGCTCCCCCGCAGTGGCCCAGTTTTCTACCAGGTCACAGGCCTAAGCCAGGTCAGTCATATAGTCTGGTTCTCTGAGCTATTATATAAGTGCTGTCCCTCCCCACACTAAAGAAGTCGGGGCATTGCTAATTCAGCTGGGCCTGACTGTTTATAGAGCTCATCAGGAAATGACTTTTTTCCCCACCAAAAATAACTTTTCCCCACTTTCTCCTTTTACTCCCTCCCCCACCACATTTTGCGTAGCAATTTAGTAATAAAAATATCTGATTTTTTTTGTTCTGCGAATGGACATTTGCTCCCGGCCCTAGTTATGTAGAGGTGCCGCTGGTTTACAACCAGACAGTACGTTAGCCTGCATTTCGCTCCCCATGGGCCTTTATTTCAACTCCTGTGGCTGCATCTTTAAGATCTTACATGCCCCCTTCAACCCATGAGGCTCACTTTCCCATTGGCTGACATTTCTAAATAAAGCATGCTGTCCTGGGGACTCAAGCCTCGCCAGCACAAACAGCTTCTCTTTTTTAATTTATGGAGAGTCAGGCTTATAACTGTGCCCCCTTCTTTATCCCTTCCTCCAGATAAATCACATACACGACAGTTTAGCAGAATGCTGCAGATTGGACATGACGTTCCTCTCACCACCAGTTTGATAACGTAATTCAAAGGAGGAACTGCTGTATTGCATGCTGGGAGTTACAGGAAGTACGGTAAGGACATCCTTTCCCAGCAGAGTTGCTCTGAATGCGACAGGCACGTTGTAGAGCCAGCCTCACATGCCTGGCTTTTGGTTTTAATTTAAATATTAAATTTGTGTTCATAAAAGTGCCAGAACAACTCCCCTCCTGTCCCGCAGAAGAACAGCCTGTTCAGCCAGGGAAGGGATAAATCTGAGCACAGGCTGTGCAAACCTAGGCCCCGGTCCAACATCCACTGAAGTCAATTACTATATTGACTGGGAGCCCAGTTCTGCAATGGGAGGAGCCCAACAACGCCACCGAAGTCAAAGAGATCCCATGTGCACAGCTCATTGCAGGGCCACAGCCTTACGCTGTCATGTCCCTCCCACTCCAGTGTATCTTGACTCTGCCCCACAGGGACCACCTGAAGGCAAGGAGACATGAAGGGGCTCGGCAACTCGCAGGATCATGCCCATTGTTGCCCCCTGATGGCTATTCAGAGGAGTTGTTGGTCCAGACCCAGTTACCCATGGACATCGCCACCTTCACCTTTGGCCACCCACTGACTGGCACCACCATCGGCACAGAGGGCAAGGAGACTCACCCACTCATTGCAGGATGTGGTGCCTCGAGGTCAGGTGATCCACAGTGGGAGGCGCTCACAGGTTGCTTCGTGGGGCTCAGCAGAGCTCGCTCTCCGGGGCTCTCCATCCAGCCCGTTTGCCAGCACCAGACTCCCCTGTTCAAAAAGCAAACCAAACTGGTACAGGTGACACTTAGAGTGCACCCCTTCCTCCCAGCCCAGCAGAGCTGCTCCGCCGCAGCCAGACCCAAAGCAATGGGAACCTTTCCAGTCACACCAGTCGACCTGTAAGAGACGCCGGGGCACACCTTCTGACTGGGCACGGCGTAGCGGGCTCGCCTTGTCTCGTGCCCCCTGCTGACGGCTGAGCTGGCCCTGCAGCGGGTCTGCCGCTTCTCATGCCTCAGCCAGCTCACACTGAGTCCCGACCCTTCCAGAGTCAGACTCCAGTGAAGTAAGCTCAAACAAACACGACCTGTCACCCTTGCCCACGCTCTGCAGGGTCGTCCTGCTCTTGTACAGAGCGACAGCTCCCAGGGCTCTCAGCTCACTAGTCCTTCACCCCATGTTTCAGGGTGTTTCCTCACCACATTTTTCAGTGGAGGAGCCCAAGCTATCCTGCTCCTCTGCGCTCCAGTCCACCCACCCAAGTGAGCAGCCAAGATCTGCTCCTTAGACTCCTTGCCGCCTCCCTGCTCATCTCCCTTGGCCTTCCTCCAGGCCCTTCCCCCAGCCCCTCCCTGGGCTTACCAGGCCTGCCTCTCTCTAGGCTTCCTCCACTCTCTAGCAACCAGAGAGGAATTGCGGAGTTCTTCTCCCTGCAGCGCCATCTCACCTGGGCTTCCTCCCTTTATACTAACCCCCAGCGCCTTCCCCAGCTGGGCTTCACCCTCAACTGGACCTGGCCCACCTTTCAGGTGCAACCAGGTACCTTAAGTGAGCTCTAGTTAACCCTTTGAGTGCTGGTGGGGTATACGCCTGGAAGGCCAGGGCTCTGGTTCTAGCTAAAGATGGGGGGAAATCGCCAGCACCGGCCATGATACCAGCCGTGTTCAGTGCCATGAGGACGTGATCCTCGTTTCAGCCCAGGGCATTGTGCCGTAGTTAAAACGAATTTTGTTTTTATTAGTTTACCAGCTGGAAAGAAAACTGTTCTTTGCTTCTCTCTAAGCTTAAAGACAACTGGGGCTGTAACAGGAACATCATCAATGGAGGGGCAGCTGGAGGTCAGATTTGACACACAGCTCATTGCATCCCTATAGGCTCACGCTGAGTGCTGTCCACATAATCCTCCGTGGCACTTCATATCCCCATAGGGGGCGCCATGGCAGGGAGCAGAAGGTCACACAGATGTCAGGACACAAATCAGAACAAAGAACCACCGATAATTTGCTGCAAATAGGTGAAAATTGCCCATCTGCCTGTCTCCAAGTTTTCTCCTTGTGCATTATGTCCCTGAGCTCAGATGCAATTAGCTGTGAAAAACATTTGTTTCCTGCAAGAGATTTTGGGAGAGAGAATATAAGGAAGAGGCTAAAATAAAGAAAATAAATAGAAGAGCCCAGGAATTAAGAAAAGAAAAAAAAAGAGTCGTGTGTGACTCCACGCATGCAGGTGTGCATGCAGGCTTATGTGTGTGTGCATGTGTATATGTGCGTGAGTGTGCACGTATGTTTGAACACGTGTGCACAAACACTGCCTGTGCCCCTGGTTTTTCTTGGGCAGTGTTTGTGGAGGGAAAGTGATACGCAGATGGACTAAGATTACAGGAGATTAATTTCATGGTTATTGTTGAAGAAACGGGTACTTTTAATGCTTATCTAAAAGACAGGGGCTGTGAGATGCTGGTTGGGGCAATCTTCCCTACTGAGTGTATTGTGTTTTGTGACAATGAGCATTTTCGGGTGTGTAAAGTGCTTAGATCCCTTGATAAGGGTGTTAAAAATTGAAAGATGAAGAAATATGTTAATCAAATCGATGGGGCTCCCAGTGCCCTCTGCAGCATCCCTCCGTCTGCACGGATTGGTATGGAGCCCATCTCCTCTCCTCTGCTGCTTGGCAAAGGGTCTGTGCAGGGAAGGAGGAGCCGCATGTTGGAAGCATTGGCTCTAAGGATGCAATTAAGGAGTTAATCATGCCTAAGTAGGGGGAAAACATGTGTTTAATGTGGACTGGAGGAATGTGGATGCAGCAGAGGAGGGGAGAAGGACACTGGAAAGACACTGACAAGACTAAGGATGACTATTACCCTGTGGCTCTTAGGGTAAGTCTTCACTGCAATTAAAAACTTGTGGCAGTCCCGTGCCGGCTGGTTCAGGCTCATGGGGCTCGGGCTAACAGCCTGTTTAACTGAGGTGTAGACATTCAGGCTCTTTCTAGGACCCTCCAGTCAGAGCTCTAGGACCCCGCCTGGTGGGAGAGTCCCAGAGCCAGGCTTCAGCCTGAGCCCCTATTTCTACACTGCAGCTAAACAGCCCCTTAGCCCAAGCTCCATGAGCCTGGGTCAATGTTGACTTGCAGTGTAGACATACCCGTGGTTATCCTCTCCCTGCAATCCCATGGTGGTAGTAACGAGGCTGGTACAGGACGGCACACGGGCAAACTGGCCACTAGGTAGTAGAAACTGCTCAAAGATGGAAGGAGCATGTGCCAGGCAATCAAAAGCAGAGCTGTCAGCACGGAGCCCCATCACCAGGACAGCGATGGTCTCCAAGCTGCAGCCATACGTCCCTGAGGAAAAACTGCCCCAAGCAACCATTTATTAAGGTGAAATTTTTCAGGCTGCTTCTCAGAGCACCCAGAATCATAGTGTGGGTTCAAACCCTTCGCATTTTGCAACTGGTAATTGTTCTGCAACAAAGCCGTATGCCCCACAGCCCTCCAAGCAGGATGTGTTTGGCTAAGATGTTGGCAGGCAGGGGACATAAACCCTGTTTTGCCAGCAGAGGCCAAGGGATTTTAACAACTTGTGAACTGAGCAGCTCAAAAACTGGCAGCTAAACAAATGAGAGAGCAAAAAGCCCCAGAGTTCAACACCCTCTGAAGCACAAAATCCGTGATCTGGAGAGCTTCAGAGATGACCAAAGATCTGTCTGCATGCAGGACATTTACAGCCAGCACCAGGTCATACAGACATCTTTTTACTGGGAGAAGAGGCAGCTAGTGTTCTGGTCTAGCAACAAGTGGCCATAGACAGACAACTTGCTGCTTGCGGAGCTTCAAAAGATCCCACACTACAGCAGTTGAGTCTCCAATGAACCATACAAAACCACTTATGTCCTTTCCGTTTACTATTCACACTTCTCTTGGGATATGGTATAGAACAATTGATCCAAATGTGTGCGTGTGTGTTACACACAGAAAACTATGTTATAAGAATGTTAAGGTTGCAAAGTTAAGCACTAAGAAATTGGGAAATGCCAGAATTAAGATCAACTGTGCAACCTTAATTCTGCCCCATTGTGTGCGTACATTGTGTTAGTCTTTTGTTACATGATCGAAGTGGAAAAAAGTAAGAAAATTTAGACAAAGCGGATTTTTTCCTCCACCAGAAGGAAACTGTGAAGATCAATTTGAGATTTTTCATTAAAAAAATTGACCAAAATAATTTTTGTGAACATTTAATTTTGGCTGCAAAGGCATTTTTCTGTCTTAAAAAATGATTTATTCAAAATTTCTGATCAGCTTCAGAGTCAAGAGACATGGACTCTAGTCCTGACTCTGCCATGACATGCTCTGTGACCTTGGGCATGTCACTTTACCTCTCTGGGCCTATTCATCCTATCCTGCCTATTAAACCCAGACACTGTCTTCTACCATCTATTTGTGCAGCCCCTAGCACAATGGGGCACTGATTTCAACTGGACCCATAAGCACTGCAGTCATGTAAACAATAATTTTGAAGTGTGCAGGGTCTACTCGAGATTCTACATTTCCAGCAGCGCTCTGGTGTGTTCAACAACGGATATAAGAAAGGAATAAAATAACCCTCTTCTTGGGTGGTGGTAGGGACCTGGATTCTGGCCTCCTGCTTCCTGAATCCTACTAGTCCCCCTGGTATAACCACACACCTTGCCATGTGTTATAGCTGACCTATACCAAAGCGCCAACCACATGTCAGCAGAGAGGCATATATTACAAATGAGGTGAAAAAGAAGCCAAAGAGTCTTTCACTGGATTACTGCAGCCCTCTGCTGATTAGGTGAGAGGTGGTAAAACAAGCCCCAGCTATCGGCAAAGCCCAGGGAATGTAAATATTTGCAGGTCTAGGTCACTGGATCATTATTTACTGCTCAGTCAAATGGCCCAAGTTTTGACTGAAGCCTCATTTCGCTCTGAGTGTCACTTGCTTACTTGTCAATGAGGTAACACAGAAGGGAGGGCAGCTCTTTAAATATCCCACACATGCAAAACAATGATGCTACTATGAACTCGGCTCATTAATTACAGATTGCTGGGTGACATGAGGTGTTGGGTGCTATGAACCAGAAAAAAAAAAGAAGTGGCCCTGCTTTCTGAGCTCCCGCCCTGCACAAACACACCCCCTTTGCAGGGCATGGCTGCCCACTCTCTGCTATTATCATTAATGATGGGCCGAGGGACGCACGACTGCCCAGACATCAGCTTTGCCTACTGATGAAAATCTAGGTGAGAGTAAGAGAGACATCTACTGGCAGAGCCGGGCAACTTCTCTCTGAGGCTCAAGCTGTCTGTGATCTGATGTCCGAAGGGCTCCTGATACTCAAACCCACACGCTAACCTTCCTTATAATTTTCAGTCGTGGATTATTTGGAGACTCCCCTTCAGTGGCTTATTCCATTTGCCTTCCTTTCTCTCAAACAGGAACTGAAAAAAGCTTACAACTGGGACGTAGCGCTGTGGACGGCCCAATTTTTGTGAGGGGGAAGCTGCCAGGGAGGAAGAGATGAAGTTTGGTCTAACTAATATTGCTTCTGCATTAAGGGGACATGTAACCGTTCTGGTGACCATAGGCCAAATTCAACTCTGGCGTCACCTGGTGCAATTCTGTTGGCCTCCCTAATCTTACACCAGAGATGAATTTGGCCCAGATTTAGAGGAAAAGAAACAAGACGCATGAACCCCACGAATGTGGGAGAACAAAAACAAAGGCTCTAGGCCTCACCAAGGAACCAGGAAACAAGAATCAGAAGCAGCGAGAGATTTGGAAATACAGAGACAAAAACACCCTATAACTGGGAAAGGGGAAACAAAAGCCTCTTATGGAAACTATAGTCCCCTCCTCCCCCCAACTCAGGTGATTCAAGCCCCTGTAAGGAAGCAGACTCATAAGCCCCTATAGAAACAAGCAGCTCCGTGATGGGAGTTTAGAGTCGGGTTGTTTAACTCTACCAATGGCTGCATTAGGTGGGGCGGTCAGCTACACAGCAAGCTGGCTACGCTGACTTCCCATCCTGACTCCTAGGCTGCATCTCCAGAGAGCGCTGTGAGTTCCTCCTTTAGTCCCGTCTGGAGGGGGGAGGAGGAATAGGATTCCTGGGACTATGCCCTTAAACAGCCTCTGCAAGCGCTGTAGGCAGCTGGTTCCACTTCACTTCGGCGGGCTTTGGCTCAGGCCCCTGGGGAGTGGCCTCCAACATCCCTAAGCACCTCAGCTAGACTGGACACCATACTCTGGCTTGGTCACATGGCCACGACCGAGAATCAAATGGGACCCCTCACAGTACTGAGGGGCTGGTTCTAAGTAGGCCAAGAAGGAGCATGCAAGGAGGTAAAGCAGACTACAGGGGCAGTCAGCAGTCAGCAACCCAGCTTTAGTGGAGAGTTTGTAACTAAAGCTGGCCAGAAAGGGAGGAGGGGGTGTGGTTCTCAATGGGAGCTTCCTACAAAAACTATTTTTCTTTTTCACTGGAAATTTTTGACTTTATGTTGAAACCCTCAAAATCTGTGGTTTTTGATTTTCTGAAGAAAAAGAAAATGTTCTGAGGTAAGCAGACATTTCCTGTGAACACTTTCATTTAATTGGAAGCCCAATTTTCCATTGGAAAAGAGTTTGTGTCAGAACATTTTCACTAGCCTCCTTTGCAACGTTCTTATGAACGTCTTTGGGGACTCCTAGGTAGCTCTTTAATGACCTTATCCTGCTGCCAGTGGGGTCAATAGCCAAACCTACCATTTGATTAAATGGTGATTAAAAGGCCTAAACAAACAAGAAATAAACGGGGAAAAGTCAGGGAGGAATAGAAGTCAGGTGGAAAGGTTGGAGGTTGTTGTCAGGGGAGAAGAAAGAGGAAATGATGGGGGGCAGGGTGAAGGGGGCATCATTTCAGCAGTTCTCTGTATGTTATAGACAGACCTGGTCAAAGTTTGGGGGAGTGGGAGGGCTAAAAAAATGACCTTTTTTCTAAACTGAATTCTCTTTCAAGAGGTGTTGACAGCATCAGCATTTTCCCCCGAGTTTTCAAGTTGCAATTGTTGTCAAAATGGTTATAAAAAAAGCTTCCGTAATAATGTAAATAACATTTTGGTTAAAAAAGAACAAATGCACACACATGCTGTTGGACGGCGGTTATGCCGCCCGTGTGCGGCGGCCCCTCCGGAGGGCCCAGCCGCTGGGGAAGATCTTGGCCTCTTCCTAGAAAGAAGGGGAATTAGTGGCTGGCCTGCCTCTAGACCCGGCCCTCTGGCAGGGCGGGCGAGCAAAGAGTCCTTCGCCCCGGCCCTCTGGCAGGGCGGGCGAGCAAGCAGGTCTTCGCCCCGGCCCTCTGGCAGGGCGGGCGAGCACGCCGTCTCAGTGGCCTGCTCCCTGGGCGGCAGGGCAGGCAAACAACGCAGTCTATGCGGCCCGCTCCCTGGGCGGCAGGGCAGGCAAACAACGCAGTCTATGAGGCCTGCTCCCTGGGCGGCAGGGCAGGCAAACAACGCAGTCTCAGTGGCCTGCTCCCTGGGCAGCAGGGCAGGCTGAGGCGGGCGTCTCCCAGCCGTCTGGCCGGCAGGTTAGGACTCTCCCTCTCTCTCTCCCACTCGCTGGCACAAGTGCGGGTATAGGAGGGGGGAGGGGGACGCAGGCCCACCCGTCTCCACTGCGTCCCAGCCCAAGGCCCTACCAGTGGCACCGTCAGTACCACTGGCGCGGCGGGGATCCGGCCGCAACACGCCGCGGGGCCTGTGCCCCTGCTCTAGCCAGTAGGCCTGGCTGCCCCTGGGCCACTTCCTCCCCGTCCTCCCAGGAGCTGACCCCGAGCAACCCGGGGGCGGGGTGCACGGCCCACGGCTGGCTCACCCACCCGTCGGCGTCTGGAGGCGGCAGCGGGGGCAAGTCCTCAGCGTCCGGCAGCTCCTCTAGGTCCACGTGCTCGCTGGGGAACCTGGCCTCCGGCAACTCCTCGAGGTCCGGCCCAGCTTCCGGGGGAGCAGCCGCCGGCAACTCCTCGGGCAGCTCCTCAAGGTCGGGCCCGGCCTCGGGCGGCTTGACCCACCAGGACGGGTCTGGTTCCTCAGGCCCGGATGGGGTTGCAGGGAGGGGCGGCCGCCTTTTAGGGCCCATCGGCCAGTCCCAGTCTCCAGCGGGCGGAGGGCCGACCCACTCCCGGTATGTATCCCGGGTCCGGCGGGGCTTCAGCCCGGGGCGGCAGGCCTTCTCTTCCCCAGCCAGAGCCCAGGGCAGCAGGTCTGCTTCCCACTGCTGCCTCCCTCCTACTGAGCTCTGGGGCTGAGCTTTTATCCTTCCCCTTCCTGGGGAAGTCCCGCCTCCCGGGGCCGGATTGGCCGTCGCCGACGGGCCTATCCGGCCTGACCTGCGGGGTTGACAGGCGGCCCGGCGTGCTGGCCCAATCCCGGCTTGTTGCCGGGCAGATTTACTGGGTGCCTCGCCCTGTTGGTCTACTGCTCGGCTCCCAGCAGTCCCTCCCTCGGCTCCCCGTCTGGGGGCCGGCCGAGGTGCCCTTCTACACATGCCCATACAAAATGAAAAATGGTTCTCCTGTCAGCGTAGGTAATCCACCCCCCCGAGAGACGATAGCCAAGTCGACGGAAGAATTCTTCTGCCGTCTACATTGGGGTTAGGTCGGCATAGCTACGCCACTCCCGGGTGTGGACTTTTCACAACCCTGAGCGACGTTGTTAAGCAAACTTAATTGTCTAGTGTAGACCAGGCCATAAACACTTGGCAAATGTCACTTTTTTTTCCCCCCAGCCAGCTCTGGCGATAGATCCGTCCAACAATGATGGTAATGCACAGACACACACACTCCCAACCAGGAGTGTGTTGTCACTTTTAACATGTGGGATTATTAATCAGCACCTAAACAGAGGCTTGTGCTATTACAGGGCCGTGCTGATACTGTGGAGCCAGACGGTCTGGCCGTTAGTGACTATACTAACGGGGGCTAGGTGCTGCTACAACACACAGACTCTCATTGCTCCTTGGGGCTGGCTTCAAACATGCCCTTGGTGGTGGCTGTGGTTTACACTACTGTAGCCTTTATGCCTCTCTCCCTATTTCATACTGGCTTCTCTGTCCTTTATCCACATGGGTGTCTTGTCCCTATAGGTATTTATGCCACATTGTCACACCTGCTCGCTCTGCCCTGTAGCTGTTGCAAGTGAGCTCAGATGAATGCAGCATTTTGCTGCATGGTGCAAGGATATGTCTCACCATCCCATATAATGCATGCCTGCTTTCCTGTGCTTAATGGCCTTCAAACACTCCTTATCTGACCCAGGGGCCAGTGCTTGCCCTCGGACACTGCTCTACATTCAAATCTCATATAAGTACACACAGCCCCATTGATTAGTTCCCCCGAGTCCATCACTTACAGATTGGTGCCCTCCAGCTATTTCCCAAGCCATTCTAGACTTCCTAGTCATTTCGTGTTCTGCTCCTTCATTCTCCGTCTCTCACACACTCCCCGCTTCACAGCAGCAGATCCCATAAATCACCTTGCCACATGGCTGAGCGGTGTCACCAGGAGATGCTTTAGCAGTTTCCTCCTACTGCTGGGGAGTGTGTTGTGGAGGAAGCCAGGGCCAAAGAGGCAGCCTCCAAAGCCAGCCTCTGTTTAGGCTTCTGTTAATGGCTTGGGTTTTCAAAAGCACCGCATGTGGGTCTGAACTCTGCTACCTTTGAAGTCACTGGGAGTTTGAGCGTTGATTCAATAGGAGCAAAATTAGGCCAATGCTGAGCACTTGGAAAACCCAACGCTGTGTTTTATGGGCCAGGTTCTTTCCCACCCCCCACACCTGAAATGGAGGCCATTTAGGATATGTTTACACTCTTTCTGGGACCGAGCCTTGGTGCACAGAGCTGGGCTGACAGGGCTCACGCTAAGCTCCTGAAAATACTTGTGTAGACATGTGGCTGGAGCTGGAGCATGGGCTCTTGAGTCTAGGGGGTTGGGTTCATGAGCGCCGACCCTAAAATATTCCTTATTATTTGTAAAGTACTTTGAAGATGCAAGTAGGTGAAGTGTTACGCTAGCCTGGTAAATTACATATCACAGGAGCTTCCCTTGGCAAACAGCTAACCACGTACACACCTTCAGTACAAATATGTATACTGCTGTAATGCGCTGGGGTAGGTGAGTGTATATGTAGCCAATGCCCTTTGCTGAATGGACTAGGAACTGCTCAGCTCTGTGTCAAAGGCTACTAGCTAATGATGATTTACCTTTTGATCAAGGATAAGGGCCTGTGTTTTCAGGGCCAGGAGGATCTGATTTCTATCCCCATTGCTTTATACCTTATAGTTTCAAAAGAGGTCATGATGTACAGTCTAGCGGTAATTGTTAGTACCCAGGAGCTCATGGGATTTGTTAAAGTATTTTTCTGTTGATAACACAAGCAAATGCAACATTACCAAGAAATGTACTGTCGGGTACTACAAAGGGCCACGCTCACACATAAAACTGGGGCAGCGTATGCTGAGAATTGTAATCTGTATGGCCCAGACCTCAGTATAAAAGATGAGGGCAGCTGTCATCTCCTATGTTTTACTTACATTAAGTGGAGCCATTGGACTCAAAGAGGCAGCTTGGAGGCCCCTGAAATAGGCATGTGTTGACAGGGTAGTTAAGAGTCAGAAAAAGACCTCAGGGCCACAGGGGTTAAACAAGGAATATGAGTGTGTCATACTGCACTATTGTGGGAAAAGCCAGCATCTTTATCAAGTGTATAGGATACATCATGGAATCGCCAGTAACATGAAAGAGGACTGATTGAGTAGAGGAAAAATGGTCCTGTGGTTAAGGGACTGGAGTAGGCCTCAGGAAATCTGTGTTTATGTCCTAGTTCTGCTACACACTCACTATGTGACTTTGGATCAATCACTTACTCTCACTATGTTACAGCTCTGGGCCACCTGTGACCAGTAGACAGGGTCCTGCACTGGGACCTCAGGAAACCTCAGTTCTATTCCCTACCCTGTCATTAGCCTTCTGGGTGACATTGAGCAAGTCACTATACTTCTCTGTGCCTCAATTTCCCCATCTATTAAATGGGGATAGCAATCCTTAGCTCCATTGTAAAGTGCTTTGAGATCTCCCGTTGAAGAGCTAGGTGTTATTTGTAAATGGGTATAAATAAAACTCCTTTGACAATATTTAGGGTGCAAGAATTTTGGAACAGGGACTGTCTTAATTTACACTCCCTATTGCAATGGAGCTCTGACCTCATTTGGCACTTCTAGATGTTATCAACCTTAGTTCTGCGCCAGACTTGGAGGTTTCAGGTTGCAGGAATTCAGTAGGTTTCAGCTCAAGTGGGTTCACACCTGAACAGACAAACCCAAAAGCTCAAAGCTAAATTCCCTCTAACTTTTAGTCCCCATGCTGGTGAATCAGATATTTCTGTGATCTCCCATGATGCCACAGCCCAGGCGCACTGATCAGTCTATGGACCTTGCCATGAAGCGGTCCCGATTTTAGCAGTCTGAAATGAATCCCCAAACCATGCACATGTGGTTCTGTTACAAACCTTTCAGGCAATTCTAGTAATGCTTCTGCTTTGCATAGGCCTGATATGATTGCACTGGGAGCAGAGCATGGCATTTAGGTTTCCCTCCTATTATAAGGATCACAAAAAATCAGCAAAACAACAAAATCACAAAAAAACAAGCCCCTCAGAAGACACCAAGCTTGGCAGACATGGCAGGCACAGACGAGTTTAATTTATACTGTCTGGAAAAAAAGATTAAGTGGGCGGGCGGCCTGATAACTATAAATACCTTCCAAAAATCCCATCAAAGGAGGAATGGGAATTATTCAAATGATCTGTAACCGGTAAAACAAGACTGAAGTGGCCTGAAGCTATGAATGGAAAATTTCAGGCAAAACATTAAGAAAAAGTGTCTTCACAGTAAGGGAGATTAGGCACTGACGCAGGCTACCCCAGGATAAGTCAAGGCCTTATTAGTGCAGGTATTTGAAGAGGGGATGAACATTAGTGGAAGGAGGTAGGGAAATGTCCTAGGTGATGAACAGGGTCAGACTAAATGACCTAAACCAGGCCTTGGGCAACCCTGACAGGTAGGATTTCATGTTTTCTCACATCTAGGCCCCCTTTAAATCCTATAGCAGGGCTGCTAGCTGACACTTTAAAAAAAAATCTCAGTTTTTAATCAGTCACCAGTCATCTGCAAACCAAGCGGCCCCCTCCCATCGTGCGGTATTGAGCGGCAGCTGTGTCATCCTGTGGTCTGAGCACGGAGCAAGGAATTCCTGAGTTCTAATCCTGCTGCTGGATGTGAGGCCATATGTTTGTTTGGGAAGATCACTTAGCCACTCTGGGCCTCTAGTCTCCCATCTTAAAAGACAGCTAACCCTTCTCTGACGCACGGGGGTGCTGTGACAACTGATCTGGTGCTGTTCCGCCATTGCTTCATTAATGGAGAGTGCTCTGAGGATGCAAGCATTAGCTAGAGAGAGGCCCGAATCCCAACAACTCAGAATTCGAGGGTTAATTTAATCCAGCCGTTGGCCTAGATCCAAGTTTTAATGCTCTTGGTTAGTACTTTTTTTCCCTTTCTTATTCCATGTGCAAGATCTACTTGCCAGTTCAAAATAATGCCAGGAGGGGAGTTGCATTTCTACCTGCCACACCTCTCCAGAACTCCAGGCCATCTCTCTTATCAGGCTGAGCCCAGCCTCCACTGAAGTCAAGAGGACTTTTGTCGTAAACGTCAATGACAGCAGAAGCTGGCTATTGGAGTGACAGACAGGAAAAACTGTTGATCTGAGCTAAAGCTTCAAACTTCAAATTGGGGCAAAAAGTCAAAATCTCAAAGATTTTTCATGAACTAAAAAACAAGGGGAAAAAAATTAGTTTGGATAAAATGTTTCATTTAAATAATTTTGAAATATTTCATTTTGATTTTGACCATTTTGATTTTTTTTTTAAATTCTTTTACTGCAGTTCACTTACTCTTTCAAAACAAGTAATTTCAAAGTAGAAAACTAGAATTCTGTTTTGAAAGTGACAATCAAGATGAAACATTTTATGACACTTTTTTCCAAGTCGAAAAATTTGGTGAAACCCAACCCTCTGTCCCAAAGAGTGTTGGTTTAGATGAATCTGCATTTCCCAATGAAAAAATACATTTTTCAAAAAATTCCCAACCAGTTCTGGTGTTATGTAGCCTTGTATTAAAGCAATTCAACTTCCATGAATAAAGCCTGCTAGTTGTCCTGGTCAGGCAGAAGATCAGTAGCACTGGTTGATTGAGGCCTATTTATATTCTGTCTCGCTTCATCTTATTCAGCAGTTTCTGACTTCCCCCAAGATCCTGGTTTGCAGTTTGATCACATGTAATCTGTAATGTTGTTATGAATCCATCTTGGGTCTGCTACCTCCACCTCTCTCTCTCCCCTCCTTTAGCTATTTTTCTTGCATCCACTAACTCCAACCTCCAACATAGCAAAACGAAAGCCTCAAACTATGTGCAGATTTTATTTCTTTATCCAGTGTGTCATTCCATACAAAAAGATTCCAGTCAGCTCACCACTGTATGGCTTGGCAGAGCTGCACAGGCAGCTAATGAGTAAAACTGAAGCTGGCTGCGTATAATTAAAAGCAATATATTTTTATATATAAATGGTGAGTGTTCCATCCCAAAGGCTGATAAATGTCTGAATAAAAGTCTTTTGCAGTCACATTTTATGTAGCAGTGGAGAAAAGGGGGAAGGAAAAAATTACAGGTTTTCCCTACTATTTAATAGGCAGATAATGTAAACACTTTTCTGCTAAGAGGAAAATTCCATTTGATTTGCACTAAATCCTCAGGGTTAAAAGCCATCAGCTCCAGAGAAAAGGCCTGGATATTGACATGAAATATAGCATCTGTTCTGGGAATCTCCCACTATAGATTGCAAGCAAATCAAATCCAAAGAGTGGGAGTCAAAGGGACAAGGGTTTCCATCACTTGGGCAGCAATCAATCTACGACTTATGTGTTTGCTAACCAGAACAGCCATGGGCTAAAGTCCTGTGACTTTCAATGGCTGCTCACTGTTGTGATGGCAAAGTCCGGACTCTGATGGCCTCATTGTTCCACAGATTGACCATTCCACATGAGATGAGCACAAGGAGGGGTCCTGCGGGGGTGTCTGACATGACTAAATGCCCAGCCCACATTCAAGATAAGACTGTTACCATTGGTTTAACCTTTGGAGCGTGGGGGCATTGGGGAGGAGGGATCCACAGCACCTGCATTTGCAACATGTGCCCATTAACTATAATTAATCATCACTGAGTGAATTCTGGTCAGGTGACACCACCTTGGCTGCAACGGAGCTGACAGCAAATCGCCATGTTGTGCCATTCGCAGCAGAGTGGTAACTTGATGCTCAAGTGTAAACATTTTAAACCAAAATCTTGGCATGGTTAGAGTGAGCTGCCTACAAATTAAAGGCGCTGCCTCTTATGTACGTAACCCAATCGGAACCTCTGGTATCACTTTAAAGAGCTTCTGATGCATTGCGGAAATCTCCGAGGGTATGTCTACACTGCAGAGTGAAGTCGATTTACTTTCACCTGCCAAATTGTAAAAGTCGCAGGAGCATGATCACACCAAGTCCTTGGTCAGGTTCTTGGGTTGACGTTCAAATCAATGCCCCATGGGTAACTATCCCAAAGTGCAACTAGCTGCAGATGCTTTTGGGAAGTTTGTCGTCTGCCAATGATGCAACGTGTTTCCTCCCTCCTCCCTCCTTATCCCAAACAAACAGCAAATGCTTTTTCACACCATTTTTCTATGCCACGTGCATGCCGTTGCTGGAGAGGCATGAAGTTCGCTCAGCTCTGCACTTCCATTGTGAGCATCACAAATACCTCACGGCTTATCCTGCAGGATTTTCAAAGGCAAGAGAGGAGCCACAGCACAGAAAATAGTGATGTTACGGAGGCTGCCCTGCTACAAGCCAAAGAGTGCAACAACACCCGTTTGCTGCAGACTGTCATGCAACATCTTCAGTCTGGGGAGCGCCAGTTCTTGTCCCGGGAAACAAGCATAGACTGGTGGGATCTCATCGTTATGAAGATGTGGGATGATGAGAACTGTAGAACTTTCGTATGCAAAAGGCCACTTTCTCTGAACTTTGCGCAGAGCTGTCCCCAGTCCTGAAGCATGTGAATACTTGTTTGAGACCAGCTCTGATAGTGGAGAAGCAAGTGGCCTTTGCTCTGTGGAAGCTGGCAACCGCAGACTGCTACTGGTCAGTTGGGAATCAATTCAGAGTCGGTAAATCCACCGTTGGAGCTGCTGTGATGCAAGCGTGCAGGGCCATTAATAGACTTCTGCTACGAAGGGTAGTGACTTTGGGAAACGTGCAGGACATAGTGGACAGGTTTGCCGCAATGTGTTCCCAAACTGTGGGGGGTCAATTGATGGCACGTATATCCCTATCCTAACACCTGATCACCTTGCCACAGAGCACATAAACCGGAAGGGATACTTCTCAATGGCGTTGCAGGCACTTGTGAATCACAAGGGACATTTCACCAACATCAGTGTGGCATGATCAGGAAAGATGCATGTTGTGCGCATTTTTAGGAACTTGGGTCTGTTCAAAAAGATGCAGGCGAGCACTTTCTTTCCTGACCAAAAAATAAATATTGGTGATGTTGAAATGCCAACAGTGATCCTAGGGGATCCTGCTTAGCCCTTGCTCATGAAGCCCTACACCGGGCACCTGGACAGCGAGAAGGAGCATTTTAATAACAGGCAGAGCAAGTGCAAAATGTGGGCATTTAAAGGCCAGAGGGAGATGTCTACTCACTAGGCTTGACAACAGTGAAAAGAACATCCTGCCAGTTATATCTGCATGCTGTGTGCTCCATAATTTGTGTGAAACAAAGGGTGAAAAATTCCTCCAGGTTGGTCTGTGGAGGCTGATAGGCTGGCTGCAAATTTTGAGCAGCCAGATTCCAGCACTACACTCAGAGCCAACCGGAAAGCACTTTGCCTATGGGAAGCATTGAAAAACCAGTTTTGCAAGGAACTGCAGTAATGTATGTCTCTTCTGTGCCTCTCTCTTTCTCTTTCCCATCCCCCAACCTTGCACCAGCAGCCCCCTCTTCTTCTTCCCCTGCCCAAGCTATGAATGAATAAAGACAGATGTTTTTTAAAGCTGCGAAGTTCTACCTACGGTTTCTGTGTCTCCGGATACTTGTGGTGTTGTACGTGCTTATCTGAACTTGGGTCTGAAAATTCTTCAATGGCTATTTGTTTCTGTGGACAGCCTTAATAAATGCAATACTGTACCCACCTACCTGACCTCTAGTTCCCTGAAACACTGTTACTGAAGCCTGGTTTTAGTGATCAGTCAGTGCTTAAGGTGTTTGTAAGAGAGCTACTTTATTTCTCTGTCTGGTTCCAACCGGTTGTGCAAAACAGCAAGACCTTCAGAGCTCCGCTTAGACTCTGTCTGAGATCCGGGAAGCTTATCCCTTACAGGCACAAACTTCCCTCCCCTCCAATATTTGAGCTGCTGATGCCATGCAGGAATTAAGTCACCAGCTTCCACCTCCTCCACACCATCCTATATCTAACGTTGTTCCTTCTTATCTCCAGTTTTCAGCCTGGCATATAGTAAGTGCTCAGTCTGCCTGTATTTCATTCATTATTAGAAAGCCCAATGGCAGGTTAAATCCTGTTTATTATGTAGCTGCTGCAGTGCGCTACCCAAGCGATGCTTTCCTCCCAAGCAGAGCATTGGGTGTTTTTAAGATGCCCCCACATCTGTTTGGGGATAGCATGTTTTTCTCCCTTGTTGTTTGTATCTGATTGATACAAACACATTGTTTGCAGAGTACGGTACAATCATTTCCTTAGAAACATCCAAGTGGCTTCAGAGATACTTCCTTAGTTCTTTAAAGCAGAGACAAAGTTGTACTGCATTTTCTAATCCTGAACCCTCAGATGGACAAAAAATTCACTGCCACATACTGCTCCATACCACCTACTCTCTGTATAGAGGAAGAGTATTACTGTAGTAATGAGTTGTATTTACAGGTCACCATAGAGATTGAAACTCCATCCTGCTAGGTGTTTGCATGCATTTTTAAACACATCTAGTTAGCCAATACCTATGGATCCCAAAATGCCATTTTGACTGTAAAGAGAAGGAGAAAAACCTCTCTCCTTCAACTGAACAGAGACCCTAGGGGTTTTTTGCCTTCCTCTGCAGCATGGGGTAGGGGACACTTGCAGGTTTATACAGTGTCAGTGATGAATTCTCAGTAATTTTAATTCTTTAAACCATGAGTTGAGGATTTCAGTAACTCAGCCAAAGGCTAGGGGTCTATTACAGGAGTGGGTAGGTGAGGTTCTGTGACCTGCAATGATCGGTGTGAGGCTGTGTGGAATATGAGTGACCATTTAAAATATTACTGATACCAATATTACAGAATTGCAATAAATATCATATGTGCCATGCCAGGTATCAATGGAAAAGTCATGATTCATTAAGATTGATAAGCACATTTATATGCATGTATCAGTTTTGTATTAGAAGTTCTAAATATGTCTGGTATATTGGTATTTCAAACTGGTGCTGCGTTTCTGGGTGGCACCCCCAGACAGGCTGGCAGCAGCACTAAGCCTGCTTAATGGCCCTTCAAGGGAAGTCAAATGTACAATGAATCCAGTGAAAAAACCCAGACTGCACCTTATGAGTCATCAGGACATGTAGGGACATGCCTGTAGTCAGGGGACTGCAAGAGCTTTTCCCTGCCCATGTGCTGTGAGCTTGTGCTTGAAGCAAACCACAGGGCAGACCAGAGACTATAAAATGTGGCTGTACCCTCTCTGTCTTGTCTTCATTCCTGTTTCCTACCTCTGGATCAACTGTTCTACATCTGAAGCTGTGAAACAAAGAACTGAGACCCATCCAGGTACTGGGTTTACTCCAGAGGAACTGCACACACCTGCAATTTCTAATACTGCTAAGAATATAAGCTATATGGACATTGAAGTCATTTCTATGTATCTGATTGCTTTGACCATTTAACATCTCTCTGCTTGTTTGTTTCTCTCTTTTATAATAAACCTTTCATTTTAGTTACTAAAGGATTGGCTGGCAGCATGGTATTTTGGGTAAGATCCTAACCAATACTGATCTGGTAATGTGGCTGACGCTCAGAAGATTTTGGTGAAGGGAATAGCATTTTAAATAACTTACTCTTTACTGAACCTAGTTGCTGATTGGGAGCCAGAGACTGAAATGCAGTAAAGGGGGCTGTGTATTTCCGGTTGTAGTGTCTGGATAACCAGCATGGGAAATCAGGAGCACGGTTTGTGACTGGTCAGGGAATCTTACCCACCAGAGCTGAGAGAATCCGCTCTCCTTTTCCAACCTGCCCTGACCTTGGCGTTTTCAGGTGGGCTGCCCTGGGCACAGATGGGTCACAATCATGATGGTCCTTTCTGACCTTAAACTCGATGAGAATCGAACACTGGCCACCAGCTGATTCTGAAGGGACTTATAACAATGGGGGAGTGGAGGAGGTGGATTTTAAGCCAGCTCCTCAGTTAGTGTAACCCCGCATAGCTCCACTGTGATCAGCAAAGCCACTGTGCCATGGGGGATCATCTCTTTAGGTGTTTGTAACCTTAAAACTCTCTTGTGAAAGCCACTCTGATTTGTCTGGCTACCTTGGCCCTGTAAGGTGTTTCGCTGGCACACATCTCCATTTCTTGTTCTGCTCTAAAATCTCAACCTGCAATGCACGAGGCCCATGCTGTCTGCAGGTGTCACGTGTTCATTAAATGGCAACAGCCCCACTCCCTTCCAGCCCCTCTTCACTCCCCCCCTCAGATGTGTTTTCAAGTTCATTAGTTTTCTCATTTTTCCCTTCAATCCCTTCCTCCCTCTTACAATCACCCAGTGTTCGGGGAACAGACCGAGAAACCAAGCCCCCCATTTATCACCTGCCAGGTAGAGAGCTCGGCAGGCTGAGCGCTTAGTGCACCACTGCCCCTTCGCCCTGACCCGGAGGGATCAGCGTCCCTGGGGAGGTGGGATGATTGAGTCCGTGTGTTAGCAGGAGGCCCAGACTAGGCGAGTGGAACGAAATCAAGCCAAATTATGTATTGTGCTTTTCTGATGAGGCCGACTGCCTTCGGGGCTGAAATGAGATCGTCAGACTTCATTCGCGTTACGGGAGAGAAAACGGGACTCGAGAATTGAGACAGAAGAACTTCGTGTGCAGTTCACCGGCCAACGGAGTCACCTCTGCTGTCCGCAGACCAGTGCTGGTGAGACATGTGAACACAGCGCAGTTCTAGAGCTAGGAAACACTCCTTGCACTCGAAAGTGAAAGAAATAAGCTTCACCCTAACGGTTTTCAGAGTAACGCTGATAAGCAGCGGAGCACTCAGATCCTTCTGATTGTGAATTAGGCCTGTCATCTGAGGGAAATGGTGCTGCCAGCCACTGCAGCAAAAAACCTGGAGTAATTCCACTTGTCTCTCACTAAAAGAAGTTGGTCCAATAAAAGATATTACCTTACCCACCGTGTATGTCTAAAGCAGTGGTGCCCAAACCTTTCCTGCTGTCTCCCCGCTTTCCAGTAACAGAATCTGTTTGTGCGCCCCCTCCATTACTGCATGGCCAAGCCTTTCTCAGCAGAAGATTTTGGGCAAAAAACAGAGCTGGGGGCAGAGAGAGCATGAAGGCGGAGCTGCACCTGGGGTCTGGGCCCTGGCCCCCACCACTCACCACTCCAAACATTCCTCCACCCCACAATTTGGGAACCACTGCTCCAACGCCACTGAAGGCACTCAATTCACTTCACTGTAAGTCAGGGTCCGAATGAGTGCTCCCCGGCCATCTGTTGATGAACTGGGGGGAAAGACCTCAGGAGCAGACCACATTTGCATAAACACACCTACGTAGCCTAGGTGATCAGCCGACAGATCTGCTCCGCCAACGTGATGTATCTTCACAGAACCACGGAAATGTGGAGCTGGAAGGGACCTTCAGTGGTCACCAAGTTTAGCCCCCTGAGCTGAGGCAGGACCTAAACCATCCCTGACAGGGGTTTGTCCAACCTCTTTTTAAAAACTTCCCATGACAGGGATTCCACAACCTCCTTTGGAAGCCTCCGAGAGCTTCGAGACTCAGAGTTAGAAAGCGTCTCTAATACCTAACTTAGATAGCCTTTGCTGCAGATTAAGCCCATTACTTCTTGGTTTACTTTCATTAGACATGGGGCAAGCCACAAAACTGCTCCCACACCCCCTGAGGCAGAGAAGCTGGGAAAGGAAGGCGTGGCTGGGATGCTTCCAAGGGGGAAATGATTACAAAACAAAACCCCATTCAAGGGGTAAGACGTCAAACTGGGCCCTGTAATTGGGGTTCCACTCACGTGACTCCCTTGCGTTGAGTCTGGCAATTCGGTCTCACTGCATCATCCTCGCTGCTTGCTCTGCAATTGCCTTTCTTCTGGTCACTTGGCCCACCAGCTGGATCACCATTTACTCCACCCTTTCCAGGGGTGCAAATGTCCCACAGAACAACTGTCCACATACTGTTGCCAGATAGCACTGGACCCCAACTCAGGCTCTTTGCCCCTAAACTGGTGGCTGGCAGGGGTACCTGGGCTCACCCACTACACACGGCTCCCGCTGAGAGACCTTGCAACCATCAAGCCCAGTCTGTTCAGTCCCTGTCACTGTTTCTCTGGACTCCTTCCCACCCTGCCTCTCCATTTTCTCTTGCCCACTTCTGGCGTTACTCCAGGTGTTCCTCAGAACTACTTCACTCCATAGCTAGCCTTTTGCCAGACACCTCACTCCAGGACAAGATCCAGGGCTTATTTGCCTCCTGTGTTCCTTAGTCCCCAGGAAGCGAGAGCGGATTGCTTCCCCTGCAGCCCCCTTCTGCTTTCAGCTTCCTGGTTTTATGGTGCTGGCCCATCCCTTCCCCAGCTGGGCTTCATTCTCAATTAACCCCAGCCTGCCTTCTCTCAGATGATGCCAGGGGACTTCACTGATCTCCCAGGCCCTCCTAAACCTAGCCAGGCTGGTGTGGGGTGCACAACTCACCACAGGCCTAAAGCAGCCATGTTTGATTCTAGACCAAGGCCCGAATTCTGAACCCCCCAAAGGCATTCAGTGGTGTGCAGACTCAGGGTTCCCTTTAGCCTGCCTGAAAGGACAGTCCAGTAGTTAGGGCACCAGCCTGAGACTTAGGAGATCTCATTGCAGCTCAGCGCACCAGCACAACCTGCCTGCGTGACCCAAATGCCACAAGAGAGCCTGTTTCAATAAGGGAAAAGCCCTCTGACAGCACACCTGCCACCCCACGCTGGAACCCATATGCAGTATCCTCAAACAAATGCAACCATACTCGAAGGGGGCCCCATCCTGAAAGAAGTCTCTCCCGAACCCCCTCTTGTGGCCTTCAAACAACACCCCCAACCTCGCCAAGCTCATCATCAGAAGCAAACTCCCCACAGACCAGGACACCACCTCAAAGTGGCACTAGACTGTTCCAAAACAACAGGTGCAAAAGCTGCAGACATATCTCCTCTGCTACGATGATCAACAAGCTCCACACCCCACCTTTCAAGATCCATGGGGCCTACACCTGCCTATCACGACACGTGCTGAACCTGAGCCAGCGCACTAAATGCCCCTATAGCAACTGTGTGGGTGAAACCAGACATTCACTATGCTCTTGAATGAACTCCCACAGAAAAATGCTAGGACAAAAACCACCCTATCACCTGCAGGCAAACGCTTCTCACAAAGCAATTATTCCACATCTGACAGCCCTCATCCTCAAAAGAAACCTGCACAAGACTTTTAAAAGACGAGCCTAGGAGCTTAAATTCACAACTTTGCTAGACACTAAAAATCATGATCTTAAGAAAGACTCTTGTAGTAAGACATAAATCCACAAGCTGTAACCCACTAACCTCCCCGCCCTCTCTTGTTGTCCTATGATTGCAGAGGTGTTAATGGACCACTTCACTTTGAATGTCTCTTACAAGGTGCGTTAGCTACTTATGCTAAACAATCTGTTCCGGCCTGCGTTTAGCTGGGAGTGCCTTTCCCTCACCTGAAGAAGAGCTCTGTGTAGCTTGAAAGCTCCTCTTTCACCAGCAGTTGTTTGGCCAATAAAAGATATTACCTCATTCACCTTGTGTGACCTTAAGCAAGTCACTTTGGGTGTGTCTACACTGCAGTTAAAAACCTGCAGCTGGCTCAGGTTTGCAGGGCTTGGGCCATGAGGCTGTTTAGTTGCAGTAAAGACGTTCCGGCTTGGGCTAGCGCCCAGGATCCAGGATGCTGTGAGGTAGGAGGGCCCCAGAGCTCAGGCTGTAGCTTGGGCAATTGAGCAGCCCAGTAGCCTAAGCCCTGCAAGCCCCAGTCAGCTAGCACAGGGGTTTTTAATTGCAGTGTAGACATACCCAAAGTCTCTCTGGCCCAGACCCACAATAGTATTTAGGTTCCTAATCGCCACTGATTTCCTAAATACCTTTGTGAATCTGGGCCTCAGAGCCTGGGTTCCCCATGGGTCGGATGGGGAGACCAGCATGGCTCGACCTCGCGAGGGTGTTGTGTGGATACACACATTAAAGCGTACAAAGTGCTCAGGGAGCATAGCAGTGCAAGACCCAGCTTTGAAAGCTGACAGGGACCATCATTATCGCATTGCTCCGATATTACAGTGACAAGCACGGTACAAGGACCGGTACGGACTAGAATCTGCTCGGGCCTCCTGCGTACCAGAGCTCATAGCTTTCCACCCTGTAATTCCTGCATTGGAGAGGGCTGTTCTTCCCAATACAGAGAGCGGTTAGCTGTGACATTTGGATTTTGCATGTGGGTTTGGATTCGCCCAAGGTGCAAGGAACTCCACATCCAGGGAGGTGACTAACCCACTAGCTCCCAGGCTGGATGTGGGCAGTCCAAAGAGGAGCAGAAATCTTTTCCTTCTTTTAGGCAGTGAGACCTAGAGGAGAAGGCCTGAGTTCTATTTTTGGCCCTGCCTCTTGCTCCTGGGTGCCACTGGGCACCATTTCTGCTTTCTTTCCCCATCTGTAAAATGGAGACAGTACAGACCTCCTTTGTATAGCCCTTGGAGATCTATGGCTGAACAGCACTAGCTCAGAGCGAGGTATTCCTGCGCTGCTTATCAGGCCCCATCCTCAGGTGGGGTAAATCTGTGCTGCTGCACTGATGTCAATGGGGCTCCAATGATTTACTCCAGCTGTGGATTGGGCCCATCCATTCTGAAAAGCAGATGGTGGAGGGATTCTTCCTGCCTTTCCCAACTATTAGCAACTGGCATTGGCCACAGGAACAAGGGGCTTTTCCCAAGCTCCCTTTACAAAAGACAAGGCCAAATTAGCACATGGCTGCTCCTGAAAGAGACCATCTTTGTAGGGGTCCCCACACGCTCCATATGGCTGTTACCTTGGTGCCCTGGAAGATCAGTAATGATTCCTTAAGGCAAAGGGAAGGGGGAGGGATGCTGGGTGACAGGTGGCAGGTTGAAAGATATCACTGAACTAGAGAAAGCTCATCCTCTTCCCACCCACCCCCGCTGTTAATTATCATAGAGCCTCCTGCTAGGTGGGAGTGCCCGTGTGCCTCTGTTAGGCAGCTTGTCAGGAGAGCAGGTTCAATTAGCTGCACCGGGAAGGGAGGTGCCAGACTTGCTGTACAATTAGGAGCTGACGTCTTTTCCCCTGTGAGCCTTCTGGTAACATCCTCCTTGGTTCTAAAGAGGTTGAGTGTGAGGGGAGGGCAGGGAGCAGACAGGAAACCCCTTTTCTAGCAGCTTTCTTCCTGTCACTGCACACGTTAAAGGACATTGTACTGGCACTGGGGGTTTGTGGCTTGGAGAACTGGCAACCACTCAGAAGGCCTCTGGGGGCATTTGAAGCAGCCAGGGGACATTCCAAGTGTCTCATTGTGCCTACTCTCCCCTAGCTGATGGCCTTCATGCTCAGTTGCCCTTTGTATTCAGTCCTTGTCAGATATTCAGTCAGGGACACTGGTGTCCCATGGGAAGCCCTGCTGTGGAATATGTGAGAAGATACTGTAGGATTTCCCCTCACCAGGTCAAACAGCTGCATAGGAATTACCCGACTGGATCAATGGGCCATTCTGGCTCCAACAGTGCCCACTACAAGCTGCTTCAAAGGAAGGTGTAAAAACTCTGCCTAAGGCAGTGATGTAATAACCTGAGCCTAGGGGAATTTTCTTCCTGACCCCAGCAAGTTAATGGTCTGCTTATGACCTGAAGCATGAAGGTTTATACTGGTCTATGTAGGCTGGTATCTGGTCTACAGGAGTGGCCTTCAGAGTTATCCACCTGAAAAACTTGGCAATGCATAGACAATGTTCCCCCCAGATTGAGAGAGGCAACTGGGTTATCCCCAGAAATCAGAGACCTGGTTATCCCCATCACTGGTTTTGAAGCACTCCCTTCAATCTTCCAGCCTTTCTGCCTTTATCAAGTCACAGTAGTAGTCTGTTTTCTCTCCATCTTTCTGTGAATGGTTTTCCCTTCTCAGGAGCATTTCAAGACCTTTTTGCTGCTGTTGTAGGAGGAAGGGGGCTATGCAATTCCCACTCCCCTCTCCAAGATCCTGTAGCACTGATCCCTTCTGTGCCCATTAACTCTGCTGGTTCAGCCAGAGAGGACTGCCAGGTTGTTACATGAAATGCTTCCTCCCCCAGGAGTGTTAACTCTACAGACCTGCCACCCCAGGGAGTTGGCATCCAGCCTCTGCCTGTTCATTGAGCTGGTGCTGAGTAGGCGTTGGCTTCATGTAACAAATGTGCCCTTAGCTCTCTCTGACAGTGCTCATAGCCCTGCTGCAACCAACACAAAAGAGCAGAATCTAGCCTTTGTTTCTTTCTGCTTTACTTGCCCCTGCTGCCTCCTTTTCTTCTCTTTGTTCATCTTTCCTTCTTCTCTCTCCTCCTCTCCCCCTTTCACACCCCTAGGTTCTCAGATGCCTCCACACGCCATGGGAGGGGAGCAAAGTAAATTCTCAGTAGGACAGCACAACTGTTGCTTTGCAGAGGCGCTGAGGGGCCTGGAGACGAACGCCGTGATTTGTTTTCACATCTAGCTTTGCTAAAATGAAGCTCTTTTGCTAATGAAAAATCTGATGAAAATGGTGAAAATGCCAGCGAGAACTGGATGCTTTAGGGAGTGAGGGGGACACAAAGCTTAGGATAAACAGCTTGGTCTTTTATGTTGCACTTTTTGAGCTGGTTGTCTTATTCTGTTGCTGGAGACAGCACCTAAGCCTGCTGCTGGGGTGGCCCACAAAGCAAAGTCAATAGCACCCATATTCAGACTTGGTGTAACTCCAGGGACTTTGACTCCAGGGATGCATCTGGCCCCAGGGGTTTTTGCCTGGAGACCAACGATTACAGCATCAGGCCCTTCAGTATTGCAAATGTACAGTATCAACATCACTGATCTTATTCTGCAGCAACCTTCTGGTGGGACAGGAACATACTTCGTTGAATGGGAACAGTGTACAAATAAATCTGTTCCTTTTCTGGCTTCCCTTCGCAGCTCTGCTGCTGCTCCTCCAACCTCACCTGCAGCACCCCTGCTATTCCAGTTCTAGGTCCCCACCCAGCTTTGCTGATGCATCTACAATACTTCCCTTCCTCTCCAAGCCCTGATCCTCTCATGTGCAGGCATCCCCGGTGGTATCAAACTTGGCTGCCTTTTCCCCTGATGTACTGTGACACCCTATAACTAGCAGGCCTCCTTTTCATGTGTGAATTTGACCTAGATAGAAATCTAGGCCTCCACCAGCAACAGGCAAATGCATGGATCCAGTCCCAGGTAGCACTTCGATACAAATTCCTTCCACAGTGACAGGAAGACAGAGTTTCAGGTGGATTTGGGATTTTTTATCCACACAGTAACCTGCTCTTGCGGCAGCAATGGCAGTTTTGTCGTGGGAGAAGAGTGCCCTCTTGTGGCAATGCCTTCAGTCTGTCTAAATCTTCTCCACTCACAGCCCTCTTCATGTTGGTCAGGATCTCCTGCCTTTCATTTCCCTGTGCCAAGGCATAGGCTTTCCTTTTCCCTCACCAGGCTTTTCTACCATCCTTGCTGTTATGGTTTGTTTACACTGCTTTCCCACTGACTTCATGATACATGTATACCGTGGAGTGGTTCATGATTTTATCACTTGGACCCTTTTCCCTTAGCAATTCTCTTCTATTTCCTTCCTCGCACTTTCACTCTTTTGTCTGTTCAAATATCTCACTTTCTCTTTTATTTCCTCTGCTTCCAGGTTCTCCGCACCCACTCCACTCTCCGAAAACCCTCTCCCCCTGCTTTTTAGCCTCTTCCATTCCCTCTGCTGATCAAATTCACATCTTTGTGCTGCTTCTGGATACAAGGCGGCCTGATTCTCCACTCTTTGGTGCCATCACCACTCCATCAGCCCTGAACCTTGCTTGTGCCGAGCTTCACTTGGTACAGGAACCCTGGGGGGATGAGAGCAGCCCTTCTGCTCCCAGAATCCAAGAACTGGCTTGATCCCCTGGGTCTAGTGGTCCTGAGACCCTCTATCTATTTAAAGAACAGGTGCAGCGGAGGAAGTAACAGCGCAGGTCACAGCTGCACTTCCTTTCTCTCTGCCCCCAGCTACATCCACAAGGACCACCACTGAGAGCAGCTCGTTCAGGACTCTGGTTTCCTGCAGTCATGGCCTGCCAGTCAGGCTGGAGCGATCACTTGTGAAATGGACACTTACCCCTAGAGACAGTCCAGAGACCCAGACACTCATCTTCCCCATGGGCCACCGAGCAGGTGGCCGATGGCGCCGTTCAGGCACCAGGATGGGGCTAGCAGCCTAGGAGAGGAAGGTTACGGATTCCGGGGCAGTCGCCTGCACTATCCAGGCCCGCCAGAGAAAGTGATGAAGGAGTAAGTCTCACACATCGAATGTCAGTCATGTCTGAAACTATTTCCATGGGCAGTGGCGTTTATCCCAGCAACCCGTTTCTATCAGGCTCTGTATTGCCAGAGGTTCGTTCCTTGGTTTTTATATGCAAGCCCGTTGTTCCTCAGCCTGTATATACAGGGCTGTTCAGACTTTGCAGTGCGTATACAGTACAGTCAGGGCTGCACAGGCGAAGGACGGTGGGGCCTAGGGGTGCTCATCCCACCAGAGCCAGGCAGTGAGTTATTTACCACTCATGCCCCTGTGCCCGGTGGTAAGAGTTACCTTGTGCTGAGCGTGAGGCCCCTAGGGAAATCAAGATGGCTTCCTCTTTGCCACGATTCGGACTGGGGCCCATCACAGGCTTCGCACGCTTCCTGTGGAAGTGTCGTCGACTCACACGATTTCATTGAGACTCTTGCGATTTTTAGTGTTTTTCGACAAGCCCCAGCTGCTGGAATCATGATGGGCATGAGAGTCCCAGCCGTCATATATGAATAAAGACGTTGCTCATCCTCCTGGTAGCAGAGCAAAGCTTGAAAATGTGGTGGCAGCCTGCCCTGAGCATTCAGAAACCAGGAGGCAAATGAAAAGAACCCAGTATTTTTTATTATTTTTAAAAACACCTGATTTGTTCATGCCAATCTCATGATTTTTGAAGGTTTGGGGTTGGCGGAAGGAGGAAACCTTCATCCTCTGTTTTCCGTACTTTACACCCCAATGTAGATGTCATATGAAACAGGAAGGCAGTGCAGGGGTGTTCTGGGGGGGACTGGGGTGATGGGCTGAAGTGTAAAAAGAAAAAGTCCTTCTACTGAAACAACCTAGGTAGGGAACATGTGAGGGAGAGGAAAAGGATAATAATATTTAGTTATATAGCAATATGCACTGCAGCACTTCACCCCACTCCATTTTACTATGGTGGACAAGCATCTTTATCCCCATTTTACAGATCAATTAACTGAGGCACAAAGATGAAAGTGCTCAGGGACAGAATTCCTCCTGCCCTGTCCAATGTTCTAGCTAAGGTACTTATGTACCATCCATCACTGCAATCTCTGAGCATCTCAGCATCTTTTGTGTGTTTATCCTCACAACACCCCTGTGAGGTAGAGCAGGGCTGTTCTCCCCGTTATACAGATGGGAAACTGAGATACACAGAGACTGAGGGACTTGCCTAGCATCACACAAGGAGACTGGGGTGGAGTAGGGAAATGAACAATGGTCCTTCAACGCCCATGATAGCTCCTTAGCCGCTGGACCAGCCTGCCTAGCCCCTGAATTATTCTTCCTCCATCATAGCAGGTGTAACCGAATGCTATTGAGCAAAAGAAATGTAGCTGAACATCAGGAGCATTTTCCATACAGTGACATCTTGATCTATTAATGCCTCATCCTCCTCTCACACAGGTTTGTACACCGGTGTAACTCCACTCCAGATCACCAGCTGGTATAAATCACTGTAGCTCCATTGACTTCAACAGAGCTATGCAGAACTACACTACCTGAGGATTTGGCCCCAGGCTAACTTCCACAGAGTTAGACCTGGTTTACGCCATTGTAAGTGAACACAGAATCAGGTTCCTTGAAGCTGGAATAGTTTCCCAAGGGAACCGGTGGAATACCCCCATCATGTTACAATAAGTTAAAAGAAAACATTGAAGAATATATTGCAGGGAACAATCTGCACTGACCTCTGGGAGTTAGACTTCATGACCTACAGGGCCTTTTCCATCTCTAATGCATAGGGTGCTGAGAACCAGTTTAATGTATGGACCCTCTCATTGAAACCCCAGTAGCATGTATCCCCTTGTTGCCCCTGCTGCAACAATACTACTATTGATCCGCAGCCTAAGTACTGGCCAGTGCTTCCTCCTCGGACACTGAACTTGCGTTGGAAGGAGCAGCTTCCTCAGAGGAAGCAGAAGAGGCTGAAATCTTCTCATCCTCATCCCCAGCTTTGATTAGCCTGATGGTGTTTTCTTTCTTCGGAAGCCAGAAAGCAGGGTAGAGCGGCTCGGCGAATTCACACTCAAACTTGTGTAGCAGAGTCATGGTGTCAGGGGTGACACCATAGAAGGACAAAGCGCCTTTGGGGTAGTCCAGATAGACCCCTATCCTGGTGAATGTGTCTGTTTTCAGTGGAGTCTCCACATCACTGTGCCATGCAGAGAACCCTTTGCCATTCCACTTGATGCTCCAAGAGAAGTTATTCCCGGAGATGCAACTGTTGCTTTCTGACCCCTTCCGGTCAATGCTTTTGTATGTCATACCAATGAAAATGCCAGCTCCGGTTATTTCAACCTCAAAGTAGTAGCGGCCCATATACAAGCTCTTGTCTGACAGCACTTGGCGCCAATGCTCAAATCTGTCAGGGTGATCTGGGTAGCAGTGTTCCCAGGGGGTTGTATTGGTCACTTTGTGGTTGTCTTCCAGGAGCCTGAGATATCTGTGGGCTGTGACTGGGTCAAACGTTAACAGGCATGTGTCTAAATAGAAAAGAAAACTGTTACTGAAATGGGTAAAGTGGACTCTCCAGTGGACACTCTCAATGTTTGTTAGCCCAAAATATGAACTGTGGATCCTACTGTACAGTTATACACACTCCATTACCTGAGTGTGACGGGGAAACGGAATACCTTTGTATAGTTCAGAGGATTTTTACCAGGATTGGAAGAAGCTGTGGCCGTGGCCATGGTCATGTTTCACCAGATAACAATTAAGATAACTAAGATACAGATAATCAAAGACAAACTACATAACTAGGTCAATCCTTAGACACCTCTTCCAAACCCCCACTCTCTTCTCCCCCAAAGCCTCATCTGCTTTAGAGTAATTAATTCCGATACTTACACTTGAGAAAGTCACTCCTAGTCTCTGGATCTGGAGCCGATACGCGATGCCTGAGTGGTACAATTGCAGACACCATCGTTTTGATCCCACAGTCCTCTTTAAAAATAAAAAGACAAAGACAGAAAGTATGCAGTTAGTATTCCCAGAACTAACTGTGCGACCCTAGCTGGGATACCCATTACATAGGGGAATGGAGCATATGCTCCCTGCCTTTGCTGTCTGACAGATGGATAGAATACAAGAATTGTCATACTATGGCAGATCGATGGCCCCTCTAGCCCAGTCCCCTGTCTTCCAACATTGGCTGGTGCCAGATGCTTCAGAGGGAGTGAACAGAACAAGGCAATTATTGAATGATCCATTCTCTGTCATCCAGTCCCAGCTTCTGGCAGTCAGAGGTTTAGAGACACGCTCAGCATGGGGTTGTGTCCCTGATTATCTTGGCTAATAGCCATTGATGAACCTATCCTCCATAAGCTTATCCGTTTTATTTTTTTTAGCCCAGTTATACTTTTGGCCTTCACAACATCCCCTGGCAAGGAGTTCCACGGATTGCCTGCACACTGTGTGAAGATCTGTTCTCTGCACATCAGGCTCAGAGGCCAGGCCTTCCAGTGGGTCTGAACAGCACCTACCAGACCAGGTCAGGAATGAAGCCTCTGGGCACCGCTGTGCAATATAAACGACAATCAATAATAATGTCAGTGTGAAGCTGGTGTAGGTCAAATCAGAATGAGGCTGGCCGAATCCTGGCATTCCGGGGGGTTGTGTAAGCAGGGAAGGGAAGCATGGTTTAGAGGAGTCAAACACAAACTGTCACTGTTGAGCCCTTCTAGGTGGCTTGCAGAGCTACTTCTGTCTCAGCTATGGCCACTGGTAAGTTACTGCTGCCTAAAAGCAATCAAAGGGCTGAAGAGGGGCTTGGGTAGCGTAGTGCTTCAAACACACGATAAGGGCACATTTAACCCCACATCTCTTCAGGCATGCCTATTCTTGATGCCTGCCTTGCTTCTTGCACTCAAGTGTTAGGGAGAAGGGGTGAGGTGCAGCTGAAACCTACTCAGTGCAATAGACAATGCCTGGTGCTTGATCGTATTTGTACGCATGCACAGCAGAGTGCGACAGCCTGGAAGTCCCTGCTGCACACCACACTAGGAAGTACACTTCTGATTGGCATGGCCCAGTCCAGAACATTTTTAGGGCTTTGTTATGTTTCTCTGACCAGCTAAATTCAAAACACAAGTCTCCCTCCATACTCTGGGCAGCTATCGCATGTCCTTCCTTGCCAGGTGTTTCTCTGACATCACTTCAATTATACTTAAGTGTGCGGACATTGGGAGGGGCAGCAAACCCAGAGGAGAACAGAATCAAACTGCAAAGCAACCTGTTGAGGTGAGAGCAGTGAGGGCTCCAGGTCAGACCCAATAAAAGTAAAGTCCTTCGCCCAGGAAGAGTAAATAAAGAGCAAGATAGAAAACAGAAGAGGTGTGACGATAAGAAATCAGCGACAGCTATCACATTGTATCCATTAAAGGGCAGAACTGAAATCACAGGGGAACTGAAAAAGCAATAGCTTGAGATGACAGAGGTAAATTTCTATGCCAGGGCTGGGATGGGCATGTCACCAATTTTGTGACACTTGTGTGAAGGAAATTTGACCGGTTAAGCTGGCTTTCTGGCTGCTTTGCAATGCCGGAGTGTCACCCAACAGTCAGATCATAGAGAATAACTGTGGGCAATGTTTATAGAGCATTTAGAGATCCCTGGATGGAAAGTAGTAGACAAGGGCAAAGTATTATTATTAAATTATGGTACTGATTTATTCCAGAAAAAAACCACATTTGCTATAAACACTACAACTCCTACCGAGTTAAAAGCAGCTAAATCTTGGATTCCACAGCTCCTTCCTTTGTCCATATGTTTCTAAAAGAAATAACTTCAGTCCGCAGGTGTCTTGAGTTGATTCACACTGGGAAAAAGCCTGGTTTCCTTGTTGTCCCCCCAGCCATACCTCCCTGCCTTTATGTCAAGAATGCCAGCGGCAGAGCAGATTAGGCAGAGCCAGCCCCAGTACTTAGTAATAGCAAATGGCCTTTGCTTTGCTGGGAAAAACAGGAGTGAGGATATATAAAGTAAAGGGGATTGATTAGACCCAGCTGATAATACTCACATAGGTGAGGGTGAGGAATTCAGCTGGACTGTGTCAGACTCGTACTGCTTATCAGATTGCTATTGTGGACTTAAAAGGCATTAGGGATCCCAACACAGATAATATCCAGGCCTTTTCACATAGTAAATCATTAGCTGCTGCTTGCGTGCATTGATCGTTTGAAAGAAAGACTGGGACAAAGTTAAATGGGCGGGGGGAGGAGAAAATACCTAGAATGTTTATACATTGCTTGCTCTCTTTTCTAATCATAATCACAAATCTCCACATCAGGATCTGTTCCCATAGGAATCAGTGCAATGTTGCAAATCCAGCGCGATGATCTCATTGCTGCAGACAGGAAGGATCATCTGGTGCGTTATATTCGCAGCTCTGTGACCTTGAGATTGTCGATTCCTGGGGGCCGGGAAGCATGCATTTTATCATGGCCTCACTTTAGCCTTCTGGTGACAGCACTAATGTGTTCATACACACACAGAGAGCCCTGCAAACGCACAATTAAACAGCTGCAAGACAGAGGGTGAGACTCACCTTCCTTTGCAAACTCCTGGAGCTTTTCCTTATAGGAAGTTTGTACGAGCTGTAGTAAGTGAGCTGTTGACTCCGAGATGACCCTTCTAATACCTGACAGTTTATCTTTCAGTCCAATATAAACACTGGGAAGCGTGTCATCCCCTGTGTTTTTCTTGAATTCAGAATATTCCTGCCAAAAAAAAATCTATTTTTTGTTCATTTTCCTCATATATTTGGTTGACTTTATACCAGATCCATCTCACCATGACATGACTAGCAAAATCCCAATTGACTTTAATGGGAGCAGGCTATGACCCTTTATCCATTCCATCGCGGCCCTGAGGAACTTAAACTCAGCTGGAACAGGAACCTTTATTATGGGAGATAACCTTCAGATCAGCCTGAATGTGAGGTTCACCTGACAAACTTTATGACTGTAAAGCTAAACCTGAAGAAGAGCAATCTCTGGACTTCACTACAAGCATCCCTGTACTGAGGGCATTAGAAAAATAAAAGCATAGTCATAAAATAATGAAGGAAACAATCCCCCAGTGTTTATAATGAAATGACAAGGTTATTGTCTGTAGGCTAATAATGTGTCTCAGCCAGTTCCAGGAAGAATGAAGAGAAGCTTTAGCAATTTCTAAATATATCCAAAAAGTGCAAGGGCAAAGTTCAGTCCTCTTCATGCAGGATGGCTCAAACAACGTGGCCTGTAGAGATTTGAAGACACGTTTTCCTTCTTTAAAAACAAAGGTGAAAAATCTCTCTCTTTCTCTCCCCGGAAAAGATTTTAGAATGCTTTAGGACTGGGAGGCGTCTAACTCCTTACATGCTTTCAACAACCCGAGTCTTAAACTCCACAGCCCAGAGAGGTCCAGAAAGTTCTGAATTATGGATGTCAGACTCTCCATATAAGGTTACAGGACATGTAGGAAGGTTCTAATGTTCTTAAAAGGCATGGCATCATTTTTCAATTTTAAAATGGGATAATGCCGTCTGATCGTATTGCACACTTAACCTAAACGCTGCAAACCAGAAGCTAATCTCCAGACACACCATCCCCCAGGGCCTTTATAATGGAATGGGCTTGTCCATCATGGTACCTTAAGGAACAGGATGTCACTGGTGTGGATGGCCATCTTCTCCAACCTGAGTTTATTCTCTTCCATGGCAGCACACTTGTTCACCAGATGAGTCTTTATCCCATTGGCATGATTCACCGCGACACGCTCCTTCTCCTCTAGAAATGTCAGCACGTCCAAATGGGCTATCCTGACGGCTTCCAACAGCTCCTCAAACTGCCCAGACACCAGACTTTTCACTTCAGAGATAGAACTCTACAGGGACAAAAGCCACTGATATTGCCTTTTCCAACATGCTCTTGCTGCCATCGGCCCTGCTGTGTTGCCATTTCACCTTATTGGCAAATGCATTGGGATGTGCACACAACATTTTCTAATCACTGTGGAGATGTCTCCACAGCACAAAGGCAGTGACAGCAACAGCTGATCAGTGAATCCAAAACAAGGGACTGGAACCCACAGCAGATTAATGCATGGTCAAATGTCCCAATTGATCCAGACCTCAGATGCTGAAAGGGCCCCATATCCAGTATTCCAAAGGGATGCCCCCCATTTATTTACAGTGGGCTCCCCGACCCATTTCCAGCAGATTCTGGTCTCTCCCCCTGTATCTCAACACACACACACACACAAAGCAGTTTAGGGCTCCTGGGTTGTGACTGGTTGAGGGTATGTAACTGGGGGCTCTCAAAGTATCACCAGAGAGGGGAGAAAATCCACAGGAGGAATCTCTCTGTTCCTTCAATGAGCTTCCCATATGACAAAGCACAGCAGACCCAAAACCAGACATGCAGGCACTTTTAATGAATAACTGAGTAGGTAACACAGGGAGGAAACAAACAGGATCCCTTCTCATTACTGACGTATGTCAGGTGTTGTGTGGGACAGGTAATGCAGTGCCATCCATTCTGGTAATGGAAATAAGCCATAAATTCAATAAAAACAATGAGAGTCCTGTAGCACTTTAAAGACTAACAAATTTAATTTTTGCAGAAATTAGCTATAAGCTTAAATTTATTAGTCTTTAAAGTGCTACAGGACTCTCATTGTTTTTGCTGTATACAGATTAACACGGCTACTCCTCTGGAACTTTTCATAAATTCAATGAATAACAGGGTGAAACTCTGCCCTGGTTTCTACTTGACAATCCCTGAAAAAACGTTCTATATGGCCTCATGGAAAGGTGACAGGATCTCTCCAGCAAGATGGCTACAAACAACCTGACTTGGATCCACCTCAGATCCCTTGTAAATCAAAGAAAAGACCCTCATGCTGCCAGAATATCAGAGTCGAAGACCAGATCCCCAAAAGTATTTAAGCACCTAACTCCCATTTTCTGCTCAGAGACCAGCCAGAGCCAGTTGCAATGGGAGTGTGATCTGAGAATTCATCCAACAATAGAAATTGAACTCAGAACACTAATTTATCTCACAGAGGCCATCAAGCAGCCATCAGGAGGTAATGGCTTTCATCTAGATTTGAAGCAGCCGCCTAGAAATGAAGGGCTTCATATCTCATTAGCTGTGCCCTGAAGATTTGTTCTGGAATTACCATGAATTGCCATGCAGAAAAATAACATCAGAACAGCGTGACCCAGGGAAGCAGCTGTTCACGCTGTACTATGGAGTGAAATCTGTGGCCTTAGGTGAGTTTTATGGCACCAGTGCAGTACAATATCAAGAGGGGAACAATTAATATCATTAGTCACCTCTTTCAACTGTTTCAATATGACACTGCTCTTTGGAAGCCGGTTGCCCTGTGGAGATATGACTCACCAAAGATGCCTCACACAGGCAGCTGGATGTTATCATTGAACAACTGTTTTGGGTTGATTCTCCACAACAGAAGCCCACACAAAGTTGACCCTGCCCTAGAACACTAAATCCTTTGGCATTTGCAAGCGTTCCCTCTCGAGATGAACAAACCTCTTTGGATCAAAGATCCAAATTTTTGGATCAAAAATTTCCCCCGAGAATTCAAAACAAGCCTGAAATTTGCGGGAGTGTTTCAATTTTTGATACGAGTGCTTTGTGACTTTCACATAGCCTCGGACATCATGATTCTGCCCAGGCTGGGATCCCACAGTGTCTTTTTATAGTCACTTTTCAGGGTCGAACTGCACTTCAAGGCTAAAGGTGAGTTTGAGCTGTGAAGTTGAGATGTGATCTGAGTTTGTCCAAACAATTGGGACTCAGTAGCGCTATTTAACACCCAGGTGAATGTTTGTTACCGGTCCCCTTCTGTGCACAATCCACAGCAGAAATGAGTCAGTTATAGCCCCATAAAGGGAGCTTTAGCTCAGCTGTCACAGCTCAGGCATTTAGCTCCCAGAATCCCCACTAAGAGAAAGTTTTTAGTGAGTGTGAGTAGTGGCTTGGGTCCAGAGTGGGGAGAGCATGTCATGCATAAGGGGCAGCATAGAACAGGAATGGAGATGTCTGGGCAGCACATGGACCCTGCACATACTGCAAACATACAGGAGTGTAAGACAATTATGCAGGCTTCCGTGAAACATCATACAGCCATTTGCATGCCATGATTAATATGGGTTGGTTTAATCTGAGGAGAGGAAGCAGCCCAAGTTCTGTCCTTACCACTATAGACTGTGTATTTTTCTGCAGCTTCTCAACTGCGTTCTCAGCGGACTTCAGTTTCCAGTCGTACTCCGCCTGGGTCTGCAGAAGTTCACTCTGTGAATAGATGAAGCGGGTGTTAACAGCCTGGTTGCTCAGGGATCAGACCTGAGAGCAGAGAAAGGAGGCTTTATGAACCTTTACAACTGATTTTTGGTCACCCAAAGCAGCCAGCTGGAGCCCCTGCTACATCCCCCAGACAGGAACAGCCCACGAACTCACAACACTGTGGACATTTTTATTAGAGTCTGTCTGATTTGGGGAGTGTGTCATTTTTTCCAGCAACAGGAGAAATTAGAAAATGCTGCCCCTGCAGCATCTCTGACCTTTAGTGCCTGGGAAAGCCTACGACAGCAACAGAAACAAGCAAATTAAAACATCCTTGGTCACAAATGGCTGCAGTAACTACGCCCTTGGTTCCACACAAGGACTTGAGCCAGAATGCTACAAATCTCACAAGAAAGGCATGACTTTTCCAGCCCAATTTTGAAGATCCCATAGATTCAGAGAAAGAGCCAAACATTTTGGTTTATCCAGACCAATTCTAAACTCCAGGTTCAGCCAGGACTAAAAAAAACAAGAGAGTCTGACTGTTTTTAATTAAATGTATAATTACACGTGGAACTCCCTGCCACATGATACTGAAGACAAAAGCTAAGTTAAATTCATAAGAGAGTTAGACATCTGCAAATAAAACCATGTGAGGTTATTCAGCAGCAAGTAATTCCCACTGTTCCCAATGGGAGACGCAGGGCACATTTGAAAATCTGACCTCTTCACTTAGGTTGCTAGATGGGATTTGAACTCCGTTGGAAATCTAACCCTATATGCCTGCAACAGAGCTGGCTATTCATAAAAGAGTACAGTGGGTGACTCAGAATTTGGTGGCCCAATAAAATAAGCAATAGGAATTATTCTCCAGTGCCTCCTAGCCTTTGGTTCATGCACCAAAAGAGAAGCACAGCATATTCTGTTTATCTATGTCGCACCCAGCCCCAGGAGGAATGGTCTCAAGGGTGTGAAGGATATTGAGATTTGCAAATCTGGAAGGTTTTCGATGAAGGGAAGGAAGAGTGAGGAAAGAACCTGCTGAGTTCAGGATAATCAGAACAGGCTTAAATTCATATTGGCTGTGAACTTTTTGAAATCAATGGTGGGGAAGTAGAGAGGGACTTGGGGATGCTAACAGGAAACCACTAAGTTCAAGAACAGATACTGGCTGTCAGATCTCAAGATGTCAGAACTAGAGGAAAGATGACTTCATAGATGTGGTGATGACAACTGGGAACTCTGTCTCCACCCATAGCCCAAGCTATGATTCACTGCAACTGCCAGGACATATATTTTACTCACAGCAACTGCCCACTCACCAGGGATTGGAAAGGGTGGATGCAAAGTGGGAGAGCAAAGAGGCTCCTCAGGGGGAAAAGCAAACAGGGAAATGGGCTTCCTTACCCACAAGTCCAAGCTTTCCTCATGCAAGCAATCCCACTGATCTGGTATTAGAAGGGATGACTCCTACAAGTAGGCCCTGTGGGATAATGCCCCTTCTTCCCCAACGCCTTTCTCTCTTTATCCACCTAAATGTGTCATGGGGTAAAATTATCAAAAGCAGCTGAACGATTTGGGACCCTAGGTCCCATTTACAAAAGTGATGATGGGCTGGGTTTTTAAAGGTATTCAGAGCTCTAAAGAGGCAGGTAGGTGCTCAGTGGAATTTTCAAAAGCACCCAGTTCTCACGGTAATTCCCGCCTCCCCCTGCCAGCACCTATCTGCATCTTTAGGCCCCTAGATACCTTTTAAAAACCGGCGCTAAGTCACTTTTGCAAATGGGACTTTGGCTCCTGAGTCCCACGGGTGCTTTAGAAAATTTTAGCCAGGACAAAAAGACCAAAGCACTAACATGAATTGGCCTGTTCAATTCCCACAGACCACAATGAGGTCAGATTGTTTGGGGGACCCGAGTTATGGGGCACAACTAGAATTTCCCTTATAAACCATGCAGCACTGAGAGACACCACTGTCTCATTTTAAACCAGGAAGCCTTTTGCCCATTCCCAGTCCCTAAATAAATCAAAGCATTTTGAACAAACCTTCCCATGCAGCTACTAGCAACAGCTACCTACTTCTGGAATGGAGCCCATTTCCTCCCCAGCTGGGAGTGAAAAGGGAAGGTAAATGCATGCTGCAAAGGGCAAAGATTTGTATTTCACTCAGCATTGGAAAAAGAAACTCCAAATGCAGAGTAACTCTGGAAAGCCCATACGCTAGGTACTCACAAAACCAGTCTTTCACTATTACGTGCTGCATGGTGGTGCACTCCAGAGTCAAACCCTTGAGCTTTACTCAGTCTTTACTAAGTCCGTGGGCCAGATTCACCCCCTCCCAGGGTTCTACTCTTTTGTGACACCGTTGGGCCCAATTCTGCACTCAGAGGCGGCACGGAAGCGAGTCACACCCACTTGGCACGGGGGGAAGTGGTGATACGTGGTCTCAGGCACTGGAGAATCAGGCCCAGTGGTGTTAACAGGGTTAATCCTGCTTGGCACCGGTGCGAAAGGAGAACAGAGTCCTGTGGTGGTGCTGGCATGGTAGAACCTGAGTGAAGACTTGAGGATTGGCCCACAGACAGGCAGAACAAATCCCTCTTTGATATAAAGTACAGATAACTCTTTAATGAAACCAACAGCCCTACACGTGGCTACAGATCAGACAAGACCAGGGCTCCTCTCACTTATCGCGGCTTTAATCAGGAGTAACCCCACCGAAGCCAACAGCGTAAGACCAGCGTCTAACATCTGTGAGTGAGAAGGATATCGGGCCCCCAGGCCCACTCTGTCCCTATGCCCCTCTGCACCCTAGCTCCCTCCGTATCCCAGTGAACCCAATAAATACCGGGCAATGACATACCTCATTGTCCTTCCTGGCTGCCCCACAGGTGAGCAAGATGTGGCCCTTGTGCTCTTCGGCCAGGCACTCCTCACAGACACACACCAGGTCGGTCTGGCAGAACCATCCCAGGTGGCCTTTGTGAGCCTCACAAATCTGCAGGTCGACGTCCTTCATGGGGTCCACCAGCTTGTGGCTCTGCAGCTTGCTGTTCTCCAGGTGAGGCCGGAGGTGGTCCTCGCAGTAATTCACCATGCAGGTCAAGCAGGACTTCACTGCCTGGACCTTCTGGGCCATGCAGAAGTCACACAGGATCTCTTGCCCCTCCCCCAGACCGTTCCCCTGCTCCAGAGGGCTGGGCTCGCCCATTGCCTTCTCAGAGCCATTTACAAGCAAACTGCCCTGCGGGTCAGGTCCTGGGCGAGTGGCTTCTGGGCTTTCAGGGCCATTCAACTCTTCACCCTCAGTTTTCTCACCTGGGAAGTCACTGCCCTCACAGACCTGTTGCCCCTTTGCCATAAGGACAGGACCACGAAGTGCCACTTCTCGGGGCAGTCCCTCTGGAGCAGCTGGGCCACAATCAGCCATTTCTGAGCCCCTCTGCAAAGCAGCCACCGCTGCTGGCTTCTGAGATACACGCACGGGGACTGCACAGCGCAGGAGGAATGAGACACACCTGAACTCACGCAGCTGCCTGCTGGATGTGAGCTCTTTCCAGCCTCTTTCTGGAAGCAGGCGTGGAATTAGAGCCCTGAAGCAAAGGGGGAGTGAGTTTGTTCTGCAAGTGAAGGCAGGTTGTGTGAGCTCTAGGTAAGCACTGCACCTTACAACTGTCCCTTCTCAATCTTCCCTCCCTCCCTGACTTCCTGGTCTCCGGACCTGCAGCTAAAGTCGTTTTTTTCCACCCAAATGGAAGTTTCCAGATTTTCCTCCAAAACCAAAGAAAATTTCAGCTGAAAACTGCTGAAAATAAAATAAACAAAATTTGATTTTGGGGTTTCCAACAAAACAATCAGAAATTTTCAAGGCAAGGAGCTTCTTTCCACAGAAATGTTCGTTTTGTCACCTACGCAGATTTCCAGTGAATAAAAAGGTTTTGATGGAAGATATTTGACCAGTCCTACCTGCAGCCTGGCAAAATCTACTATTAATAGTGAGCCAAGCCCTAGTGTTCTTTCACAGCAAAATTCCTGTTGAACGGTTCAACTCTTGATGCCCTGGTGAGTTTTTTATTCAAATGGCATTGTGACTGAGCAAGGACTTACTAAAATCTGAGAAAGACTGCCAGGATTTGGCCCATTAATCATATTTAATACTTGGAGGTTGCGTTTTAATTTGGAAAGTTCTCTCTGAAAGGCTGAATTATCAGGCAGAGATTATTTAAATCCACACACCCCTTTGAAATCTTTCTTCACAAAATATTAGCTCACCTCCTTCATTTTGGCTCCTTTGCTCATGGGCAACACGGCACCCACCACAGCTGATCCCGTTTAAGTCCTAGTTTTATCACATGAGCACTGGAGGAATTTGCTGCATTAAGTGCAGATTTCTTCCTGTGTTTCCCTTTCTCTGTTCAGAAAGGCAAGGCTGAAAAAAGTGAAACTGGTTTTTCCACAAGCTTGTGAATGGTGGAGTTATGAAATAAGGGAGCTTCCACTCAGGTGCTGTCCCTTTTTAGGTATGGCGGAAGAAGACAGTGGTACAGATCTTTAGTGACTCCAAGATGATTTACATCCTGCCTCTTTTTCTGAGGCAAAACTAGTTAGGAGTTTGGGGGAACAGGGCTCATCCTTTGCAATTATAAAAGACTCAGAGACATTAAGGCCAGAAGGGACCATCATGATCATCTAGTCTGACCTCCTGTCCATTGCAGGTCACAGAACCTCACTCACCCACTCCTGTAATAGACCCCTAACCTCTGGCTGAATTACTGATATTCTCAAATCATGGTTTAAAGACTTCAAGTAACAGAGAATCCATCATTTACACTAGTTTAAATCTGCAAGTGACCCGTGCCCCATGTGGCAGAGGAAGGAGGAAAAAAACCCAATCTGGCACTGGGGAAATTCCTTTCTGACCCCAGATATGGCCATCTTTCAGACCCTGAGCATGTAGGCAGGAGCCACCAGCCAGACACCTGGGAAAGAATTTTCTGTAGTAACTCAGAGCCTTCCCTATTTAGTGATGGGGGGCAAACTCGCTCCGGAAGGGAAAATCATTACGGTCTGCAACCTGCTCTTGCCAAGGTTTTAGAGATTTTTTTAAAAAAGATATTCAGATAATGCAATGTGAATGTAGGTGCAAGTGCTAAAATATCATATGATTCCTCTCACAGTGGCTTGTAAATATTCTTATATTGAACCTATAGACAGGGATCATTCATCCATCACCAACAAGCAGCCACCTCTTGTGTGAAGCACAGCAGCTGTTTAACAGTGCACCACCACATGATGCTGGAGGCTAGAAGTGAAGCAGAATATTGAATCCTATGGAAACTTCCCTGAGCATTTCAGGAATGAAGACTTGTTACCTGAGCTGGAATCTGGCTGAGACAACGGGGCTAACGACATTTCTACTCCTGAGAAAAGGGGCTGAGTCAGGAGCTGGGCCCCGATCCTGCCAAAGCGTGTCCAAATATGCAATACCTACTGACACCTCGAGGGATAGGTTAGAAGCAGAGGGGCCTTAGGAGAAGATGAATACTAGGCATGTGTAGCTTTGAGCTCCCTCCCCCCGGGTTGAAAGCATAGGGGTGTCCCTCTCTGGGCTGGGAGGGCTAGAGATGGTTAATGTAGCTGCTTATGGTTAGCAATGAAGGCTCCAGCCTTGTCCCAGCTCTGGAGGGGGAAGGAGGAGCGCTAAGACAGCTGAGCAATCGGAAGAGAAGGAGTTCTCCTGGACCTCCCCCCACCCTCATTAGGGGCGCCGCTGCATTGCACTGATTCAGTGGGGGAAGGTTATGGCGGGAGCCATTGTGGGTTCAGGACACAGTTGTGCAGCCCATACCCTGTGAGGCTGGGGCAGGGCTGTGACTTTTCTTGGCTTCAGTGACCAGATATTCCCTAACGAGGCACTACTGGGGGCTCACAGCTCGGGGAGAGCAACATCTCGTCTTCTTCTGTCACTAAGCCCAAGAGGGAGTGAGGCACAAACCCCCTTTGCACAACCAAAGGCACCAGGCCATGGAGAGAGTGACCCGGCCTCCTTTGCACCCTGGGAGCCCCCCAGTTCTGACATGGACTCTCTTCCACTGAGGGCTGCTCAGACCCAAAGCCCAGCTCGTGTCTCAGGGGAAGGATGAGGTGAAATGCAGTGAGAAGCCATGGGACTGCACAGACAGACAGGCCATTGCTAGGGGTCGCTTGGGCCCAGGGATAGGCTCAACTCTCTTGAAAAAGCTCAGCAAAAGTACCCTGCGGCAGCGAGTTTCAGAGCCCAGGTCAACTGACTTGGGCTGACGGGACTCACGCTGCAGGGTTAGAAATAGCAGTGTAGACACAGGCTTAGGCTGGCACCTGGGCTCTGAGACCCTCACCTTTGCCAAGTTTCAGAGCCCTGGTTCCAGCCAAGCCCAAAACGTTCACACTGATATTTTCAGCCCCGCAGTACAAGCCCCGTTTTCAGCCCCGTTGCCCAAGCCCCTGAGATTCGCTGCCGCCGATCTTTGTCGTGTAGACATGCCCTAAGTCATTGTGCAGAAATGACCCTGGGTCCCTGCTGCGTCAAACTGACTGGCTGCATGAGCATCTCATTCCCATCGACCTGGGTGGCAACAGTGTGTGGTCCCTTAGCCCCACTGGCCCCTCTCAGAGGTCTCAGAGCCACCATCCAGAGCTAGAATCAAAGACAGGAAGGCAGTTCATGCCCTCAGTGAGGCAAAGATGCTATAAATTACCTCAGCCGCTTTTCAGTTCTGTAGATGGCTGCGGAGCAATGGAAGGAAGAGCCCTCAAAGATTCAGCAAGCGACATAACATAAGCTAAGGGTTTGGTTTCACAGAAAGAGGACAGCACGTACCCCCAGCTGCCATGAGCTCTAGTCTAAAGTAAGGAGAAGAGTGTGAAAGCACAAGAGCAAAGTCTCCATAAAGCCCAGGGGGGAGCGTCTCCTCTGAAACGAAGTGCCAGTGGGCTCTGAGAACAAGATGGCGGCTGAGCTCTGCACGCAGAGAACTCTCAGTACCCAAAAAACAAAAGATATCGGCATTGTTTCCTAACTGCAGACATTTCAGGTGACTTATTGTATGCCACTCAGAATTCTCTGGGTACAAGTGTTTCAAAAACGTGACTATAATTATTACAGTGCGTGAGAATCACAATCAGAAGAGAAAGTACGAACAACCAAGGGGAAGCTATAAGGCTGGAAAAAGCTGAGATCAGTTTCCAACAGGTGAATGACTCATTTTTCACCTCTAGAGACCCCTCCTTGAACAGAGCTGTACTGGGAACATCATCCCAAATCTCCAGGGACTCGCCTACTCCACTGCTATTCCAGTTCCTGCATTTAGGTCAGCACTGGGAGGTGGAGTGAGGGGCAGCCAGGATTTCTATCTTCATAGAATCTGAATATCTGAATCATTCCCTGGTGATTGCACAGTCCCCCACCCACTCTCATCCATCAAGGCAGATGACAAAGATATTTGGCTAAGGCCTTGTGCTGGATGGAATTCCAATTGCTTGCCAGCTGGGTTAGCTTTAGCACCTCCCCAACACACAGTTGTTTGATTGGGAAAAGAAGAAGTCCCAAATAACGTCAAGCAGTTCTGGGACGCCTGTTTCATGTCTTGACCGTGACATCCTCCAAAGGCTCCAGCCTGTGATACCATTTGGGGCCAGTGGGTTGCCTGTATATTCTATGACCTTTACACAGACAGGACAGAGGAGAAGGCTAAGTAAAAACAGAGTGGGAATGCTTGTGAGAGCTCAGATATGATCTCAGTTCATTACTCTCCTCACCTCTTGTATATACATAGAGACAGATCCTTTCTGTCCTTTAAATCGCTGTTGCTCCATTGGCTTCAATGGATTTTCACCAGTACAGAGTCTCTGGCCCATGTGCTACAGATGCCCAGGAGCCATTTGATAAAGACAAGACGACATATTTCTGTGATTATTTGTTCCCAGATCAAGCACAATGAGAGAGAAGCTCTGGATCCCTCCTAAAGAAATCAGCCAGCTCTCTCCTTTGCACTATCCCTGCTTCCCCATAAAGGACAGTTGGCTGCTCTCATTTATTATTTGTTCTGGTTCACCAGGCCTCGCTGATAATCACTATTAGCCAGTATCTGCAGATAGACTAACATTATTGATTCCTTCTTGCGTTCTAACACACTGGACAGGTGTCCTTGTCCACCTCTAGTGGCTGGACCACATGGATGGTTGATGAGTCCACTATTGCCTTTAAGCTAAGGGTGCTGGTTCAAAGTAGAGCTGGGCAAAATGCAGAATATCACTTCCACAGGAAATCTTGACATTTTGAAATTTTTATTTGCCCCAAACTGGAATGAAAAAAATCAAAATTTCAATATTTCCTGCTGAATGCAATTTTAAAAAAAAAAACCAACCCAAAAAAACCCCTTAATTTCTGAAATAGCTAAATGATCTAATCAAAATGTTTCATTTCAATATGTCGGAAGCAGTTTGTTTTGATTTTATCACTTTGACTTTTATATGATATGCTTATTATAAATTAATATAATATACAATGTCAAACCAATGTCAACTTTATCAAAACAAAACATTTCAATAATTTTTCATTGACAATGTTGATGAAATTAGTGTGTTCCTGTGAAATGTTTCAATTTCATTCCATCAGCATTTTCCTAAAGAAAATTCTTCCATTGGACAATGTCTGACCAGTTCTGTTGTTTAGCTCAAGTAGGCGAACTTCATGTTTTAGCTTCAGAAATCATTCCATCTTCTCCTGATGACCCAGCCAGAGGTGTCATAACAACACCATACAAAAATACATGAACAATTTCCACATGGAGATGGCATTTGTCCCTATGATGGATAGTGTTGAAGGCCACATGCAGGGTGCACAACCTTCGTGCCTGAAATGTTTGGATGGAAAGTCTGTCAACTCCGTCCTCTACATCTGTAAACTTTTCAAAACAAATCTTATGCTTAGGAAGAAGAAAACTTTCCCATGCAAAGAAAACCAAATGCAAAGGGTACAATGAATAAAACTCCCTTACACATGCTTTGATATTCCCCATGCACAAAATGGACTAATACCCCATTCATTTAGTACATACCAGATGGTCATCCCAGTTTGGCTCATCCTGTACTTGACTGCACCACCTCATCTGGGAGTCTACTCTCCTCTCTGTGAAATGACACTTTCTAAAATTCTCATTACAAATTACTCTCTTAACATCTAGTCCCCCTCATTCTCTTCTATCCAACAATTTGAAATAGTTCAGTGACCTTAACTGTATGGGCCCCAGAGGAATTTTGCTATTAACTTTACTGGGAGGAGGATAAATGGCTAAAAAGTGCTTCTAGAATATGCAAACTGAGTTTCTCCAGTCGATCAACAGAAGATTTCAGGGACCTGCCCATTCAATTTCACAGCTCTGTTAGGCAGTTGTAATATCCAAGAGGGGAAGGCGATGGGAGAGGAGTCAGTAGAACACAAGAGGAAAATCTGTACACAAACCTTCAGCTTGTGCTCCATTTCAGAATATGTTACCTCCTGTTTGCACACAAGAAAGCCAGATCCCTGGTCAGCTCCTCCACACCATGTTGCCTAGTCCACACCCCATTTGGGAAGGGGAAGGACATGCCCAGCACCCAGGCCCTCCTAAGTGTCCTACCTCTCTCTATAGATAGCTTTCAAAGGGATTTTTATTCTGATTTAGCTGCCACTTGGGATTTCATTTCAGTTTGAAATGGGCAGCAGTAAAGAAAGGACAGTTCTTACTCAACAGCAGGTGCAGTGTGAAAACTGGAGCGACCATTGTGGCATGCTCCACACTCACTCCTGAGCCTTGCAACTGTCTGCAACTTATTATTTCCACTGGAAACTCAGGATCTCAAATAGCCCGCAGCACTCTGGCCAATATACAGCAGGACTTCACACATACACAGAACTTTCCACCTGCAGCACTTTACAAACCTGGATTAATTAACCACTGCAACACCTCTGCGACGTAGATGAGTATAACGACCCCATTTTACTGAAGGGTAAATTGAGGCACAAATGTCAAGAGACTTGCTTGAGAAAATACAAGTCAGTGGCAAAGCCAGGAATAAAAGCTGGGAATCCCAGACCCCAAGTCTAACCATTAGACCATGCTTCTTCCCTTCAACCAATGAACACAGTCCAGCTCTCCCATGCATCTCTCTTTTAAAAACACCCGGACGTTTTACTGTTTACTTTTTCCCTATGTATTTTTCATACATTTTGGTTCACATGCAAGAGCAAAAAAAGTCTTGAGGAGTAATTGGTCAACATAATTATGAAAATCCTTCATTCTTGCTGCCTTGTGACAATACATTCATTCCTCTTCTTCATTCATACCACGAGGTGTCAGCATAGCAACACATATGGCATTACGTAGCATTGCCTGCCATGCAAAGTGTGGCAGTGAAAGTCTCCTGTCTCCTACCTGTGGTATGCTACAGTGAGAAGGAGGATATTATTGTAGTTTCTCCTTCTCTCACTGTATGCCAGCTTAGTCTCATGCATGCCTGTGCTGTATGTCCATGCCTGATAGCCTCCAGGTGTCACCTCTGTGATGGCACAGCCCCAGAGGAGGTAGAGATCTTTGCAGTGTGCATGTGAAACTGAATTAAACTCAAGCGCTCAGCCCCATGGTGGAGAATGATGGAGATCTTTGAGATCACCGGACAAACAGAGCTCTATGTGCTTTACAAAGGAAGGGGGAGATGGTTTTATGGGTGGGGAAACAGGGAAAGTTGCCTGTCGAAGGCCATGTGGTAATCAGTACCCTCAGGAAGGCCACCCACTTCTGCCGATTCCCAGTCCCCCGCTTTAGCCAGGAGGCCCCACTGCGTCTCATCAGCCAGATCTTCAGCTGCTGTAAATCAGCACAGCTCTACTGCAGTCAGTGGCACTACGCCCATTAGCACCAGCTGAGGCTCTGGGCCGGTGTGGGTGGGAATGTTCTGTAACTTGAGCGCTGAGACCCTCATGGAGCCAAGATCACAAATCTTTTGCCAGGTCAACTCCTTTCCCAGGAATTCCTTTGGAAAGGGTGTATATCTCTGTGTGAATCAGATGAATGTGGGCTCACGTTTTAACTCACCCCTGGCAGCGCTAGGGGATTGCAGCCACAGCCGGGCACAGGAGTTGCATCAGATTAAACTGAGGTTTGAGATTTAGTATGTGCCCAGACAGGATCACACAGCCACAAGGTCAAACAATGCTCCCTCCAGCCAGCCCCTCTCCCAGGCCTCATGTACTCTCCTACATCTCACCTCTCTTCAGGATGGAGGCCAGAGCTTGCCACAATGGAGTGGGGAGAAACGTTTGTCAAACTGGTTTGCAGAAATTAGGTCACTTCTGATCCCAGCGAAGAAAACTGCACTGCAAGGTGCAATTAATTCACAATGCTCACTGCAAACCAAGCCCTGCAGTGTTCCCACTGCCGTGGCACTAACCTCTCACATTAACAGCCTTCTGCTCAGATCACAGACACACACACACACACTTCTCCGGCATGCTCTTAGGACATGTTTGTTTTCAAAGTAATCACCCCACCCTTCCCAAAAATCACATCCCACTGCCAATATAAACCAGTCTGTTCCTTTGTCACTCCCCGTAGGTGTCTGAGGAGGCTGCACTGTATTAGAAACAAGGCAATGGGTTGGGTGAGTGGACTGAGAACTAATAATGGAGGCACTCCCATTACAATGCCGTGTACTAGCTAGGCTGGTTTCACTGCTAAAAGAGGTGCTTCTCTTTGGGTAGAGCTTGTGCTATCTCCACTAAAGGTCTCACAAGACCCCAAATCTGGCCATGTACTCCCACTGCCATTGCTATGCCAGGACCTGGCCTTGACAGTGCACCCATCCATGTGCTCACTTGATGTTACAAGCATCACCAAGATGGGGGAGGCAGGAAGCTAATGAAATTAGAGCATCTGGTGTCAGCTGCGGTGCTGCTGGAGCTGAAAAGGACTCAGATACAGCCAGCAGAGCTGGGAGATAGAGTGTGCCCGGCAGGGATTTATCCCAGTTGCAAAGTTCATAGAACTTCTAGGTTTCTGAACAAATGCTACAAAACATGCTTTTACAGATGTGAAAATATAACCAGCCCCTTTCCCATGAGACCCACATTAGGTCATTGTCCCTTCTAGTGGCTGCATCGTATGAAAGGATGAGAGAGCCTGCTAGAGACACCCAAAGTGAATTAAGCAAAACCAAATTAAGGCCACTTTCATTCTGAGCAAGAGGATCCACACGGGGTTTTAACACTGTTTAACTAAGGTGGGGTCTACGCTGATGGCGGCAAACTCACTACCGTCACATTGATTGCTCTGGACTGACTGAGCCGTCTGCATAGACGCGCTCAGTCGATCCAGGAAGCGACGCAGGAAAACCATATCGGTAAGTGGTGTAGCACTGCGTCGAAGGGAGCGCTGTTCCCTTCGATGCAGCGCAGTATGGACGCCGCGCAGAGGAGACGCTGCAAAGTCGACAGGAGATACGCAAGTGATTTACACCGACTGCCACCGAATCGCAAAAGGTAAGTGTAGACCGGGCCTAAACTACCTTAAACGTTAATTTGTATTAGCTTTCCTGGGGATCCCCGCATAGATAAGCTCCTAGGGTGTGTCTACACAGCAGCTGGGACTGGGAACAAGACCAACCCAGGTAGACAGCTTCATATTAACAGGGATCCAGCTAGTGCACTAAAAATAGCGGTGTGGGTTTGGGCAGCTCAGGCTCTCAAGCCCACCCGACCCCCTGGGTCTGAGCTCGGGTGAGTGGCCTGAACCCCTGCTGGAGCCATAGCAGCCACTCTGCTATTTTTAGCTCACCCTGCAGTGTAGACACGCCCTTAGTGTCTTCTTTAACAGCTCAGAGGGCTGCGTCGGTGCCCGCACACCACTAGGGGCCACTCAAAGGACAAGAAAGGGACAGAAAAGGAAAAACCCCTTGGATAAGTTTGGCCTGGCAGCTTCCATTGTTCCAGTAAATTCTCAGCTAGGGAACCAGACGCTGAGAAACCCAATTGCAGTGGCACTGAGCGCGTCAGACAGAAGAGGGCAGCAGGAAACCACAGGGAAGAAAACTCGAAGTTTCTCTTTGCAGCAGGGAGGCCTTGGTAACTGCACTGCAGAGGCCCTGTGCGTACACGAAAGTTGTACCACTTTAGCTATACCAATAGAGCTGAAGCAGTACAACCCCCCGGTGTGGACGCAGCCATCCTATAGAACGGTGCTAACAACAGTATAGCTTATTCCTCTACAGGAAGAGGAATAAGCTCTCCCAGCATAAAGTACCTTTCTGCCAGTATAATTGTGCCCATGTTAGGGACTGTCCCCGTTTACTGTATTGGTCGATAAATTACACGCCTAATCAACACCTGTGGGGCAGATCCTCCACTGGTATAAGTGACGTAGCTCAATAAAGTCACACCTATTTGCACCAGTGGAGGATCAGGCCCACTGCGTGTAGCATCACTGTTAAACAGCAGCTGTGTTTCAAAACCCAGCAATGGCTGCAGGGACCGCGAGTGTTAGTTGAAAGCTTTGAGATCTCTGGTGCTGGAGAGAGTAAACGTCTGACATTGTGGCAGATGTTCCTTTAGGTAAGCAGCTCACACTTGTGCAAAGTCTGAGGTACTGGCCACCATTTCAGAGGTGGGCCACCAGAATATCTCCTCCATCACTGCTCCCCATGACCTTTGAATCATCCCAGTCTGGAACTATTGACCAAAGGTCCTCTTCCCTCCTGACTAATCCCCTTGCGAGTGATGGTTTCTGAAGTGCAACATAACCGATACTTCTCCCAGGCAAGGGGTTTCTTCTTTCCCAGGGTCTTGGATTTCAGGCTCCCTTTCTAGCCAATCCAAGGTGTCTCCTCTGCACACTGACCCTTCAGGATGCAGTTCAAAGCCTCAAACAGGATAAGCAGGAAAAGCCGCTTCAGCTCTCTCTCCGTTGACATAGTTTCGGTCTAGTTCTTGGTGTCAAAGAAGGTATTCACCTCGCCAGCAATTTGCAGGCCCTGTGCGCCGGCTGCTGCAGATGTGCAGATGCTGAGGGGCCCCAGGAGGGGAAGAGAGGAAGGAAAGCCTCTGAGACATTCAGGTGTGGCCTCCATGGCAAACAACCCTGTTCTGTTATTCTTGAGACTTTGAGAGTAGCTTGAATCCCAGCGTCCAATGATGAATTACTGCCAGGCTAGGTTAGAAGGCACTTCCCCTCTCCCTGGGAGAAAGGAGCTGTCCAAAGACAAATTCCATGTTTCAAATTGATTGCAGTCTTGTTGTAGCCATATTGGTCCCAATATATTAGAGGGACAAGATGGGTGAGGTTATATCTTTCACTGGACCAACTTCTGTCGGTGAATGAGACAAGCTCTCAGACCAGACCTGAAGAAGAGCTTGGTGCAGCACGAAAGCTTGTCTCTTTCACCAACAGAAGCTGGTCCCATAAAAGGTATTACCTCACTCACCCTATCGCTCTGTGTTTTAACTGAGACATACAGAGGCGAAGGTCCAGCTACACAGACCTGCTATGAGCCAGGGAAGGGAGTCATTAGCAACATTTCTGACTGTCAAGGGAACAGTACGCAAACACCAAGGGGATTCAGGGTGTGAGACAGAAATACCTCCTGAGATTTATGGCCAGGATACAACGACTCAGACCAGCTGGCACATCCATGCTTATGAAGCAAACAGCCCTGTCATGCTCGGTTTCATCTCTCAAGGCCCCCAGCATTGTTCTTTTGATCAGGCCTGCTCTGTAAGGCGAGATGTACAAGCCAGAGACTGGTAGCATCATACTGGCATGCTCCCAGTCCAAGCACTGAAGACATGAGAGCATCCCCATTTTAAATGTCCTGCATGGGGGGGGATCTGACCTACTGGTCGGTGGGGAGAAGGGAGATCTGGATTCTGGATCCCCAGTTCCTTGGTCCTCCAGGATGCTGCGGCAGCAGAGGCCCCATCTTGTAGGTGATGGGGCTAAAGCCCCCTCCAGCAGCCTGGAGAGCAGACCCTCTGCAGCGAGACCGATGTGAGGTTAAGGGAAGGAGTGTGGAATACATATGGAGGGTGCTGGGAACCCATGAGAGGAGGGTGGGCAATGGAGACATTCCCTTAGCTGGCCTCTAGCGCTCTGTTCAGGCTGCTGCGTTCTACTGAAATCCTCTGGCTGCCAAAGGCAGATGGGAACTTACCCGGTACTTCCTGAGCTCTGCCCAAGTCCTTCCCCACATGGATCCCCTTATGCCTCTCCCCTACTGCTGACCCCGGGCCTGTTCTATGCCCCCACCCTGTCCTGCCTGTCCTTGGTATCACTGCTCGGGGCCCTATCCGTTTTCACCCTTCTCCTCTTTCCCATCTGGACGCCTGGCTCCCCTACCACCTCACACTCAAGCAGCTACCTCAGCTCTCCTCTGTCAGCAGCTGCTGCCACCACCCCGCGTGCCCCAGGAAAAGTGGCCCAGCACATTCAACCAGACAAGCTAGGGCAGACCTCTTACGTGGGAGGGAAGAGGGGAGAACAGAGCCCTCACTAAGAATGCCCTGCTGCCAGCTTTCGCCCTTGGATAGAGGGCAGAGCTGCTGCTTCAAGCAGCTGAAGTGCCAAGGCTGGCAGCTGAGCTGCAGCCAAGAGCCACAGCATGGGTGCCAAAACCCCGGAAAGCTGGATGCAAACATAGGCGCACTGCGAAAGGGCCTGGAGGAAATGCCAGGACTGTGTGCCAGAGTCCTGAATGCCAAAGCTGAGCCCAGAAGCACCTAGGTGGGATGCCAGGTGATCTGTGACTGGTCTCTGGAGTACTGTAAAGTCCCATCTACCTCTCCAGTGCTGTTCATTATTAACAACACTAAGGGACACTCAGCTGTACCCACCAGTTGCACTATGGCGGTGCCGTTCCAGACAACCCCCCCCGAGGCAGCAGAAGGAGAGGTCTCAGATGGCCTCAGTCGGCCCAAGTGCAGCAAAGCAGCTAAGATGTAATTCACTAGTACAGTGCATGTGGAGAGAAACTGGAGGAGGACAGTGAGAACAGCCCCCAATTTCTTCTCCCAGCAGCTTGTGTCTGCGCTTTGATTAGGCAGAGGTTTGGAAACGTGTTTCTGTCTTTCCCCACAACCAGGTCTGTCACCACTCATGAGAATGATGATTCGAGGCACCTCTCATCATCGCTTCATTACTGTCAGCATTAACAGTCTATTAGCTTCCCTCCGCCCCACCCACCCCTCCAGCCAAGACCTGGGAGAGCAAATTATCCCCAGATGAAAAGAGATTGTATTTCACACTGAACAGGTTGGGGCTGTCATGTGTATGTCCCCGAGGCATCAGCCGACTTGCTGGAATGTCCCCTCTAGACACCTGTAAAAGGAAAACACAAGAGAAGGGGAGCTGGTGTTTGCAGTCATTTGGATTTTGCCAGAGCTACGTGCCACAGTGGCTGAACTGCGGTGACGGGGAATGTGATGGAAGCTGTGAGGGGAGCGGTACTGCCCATACCAGGCTCTACATAGTGACGCCATGACGGCACCCAAAATATCGCAGCTCACGGCTTTAATGCCTCAAAGTGAATGTTCTGCTAGAGTGATGGAGCCACATTTTATCCCCCACAACAGGGACAGTAGGGGCCGGCCCTGTTAACTAAAACAGGCTGAGACCATCAGCCCCTCTTATTGAGTCACTGACAAGTTAACGCTCCCCCTCCCTGTTACTGCCAGCCTGAGCCAACCTCTGGAGCTGAGATCTAGAGGTGATGAGCTGTGTCTCCTATTGCCTGCGCCACCCACTCTCTCTTTGAAAAGGAAAAGGGCTACGGTATGAAGTAGTTAACCCCCCGCCCCACTGACTCCCCGCCAGTCTCCTCGAACGCACTTCGCTCTACTGCGCAGCCTGACCGCTAAGGACAGCGCCAGTCGATTGCTCATGCGCTCAGCAAGTGATCACCTCCCGCTGTGTAGCAGGTCACTTACACAAGGCATCTTCAGTCTTAGCCACAAGGGCGCAGCTTGTGCTAATTAGAGATGGGCGTGCTGTGGGTCATATGACATAGCACAGCTGCTGAGCAAAAAGGATGGCTCGAGAATTGCTTTTGAAGAGCCTCAAACCAACTACTAATTTTTGGCTCCCCACAGACTAAACCACAGAGAAGACTTTCTCTAACAACCTTGGCTGGCAGGATTCTCACTGGTGGCTCTTAGCTTCCTAGCCCCAGACATGGCAACTCCCTGAGCGCTAAGATTTTAACCCCAGCGGGCAGATGTAGTGTGGGATAGGGTGCAAGCCAGACTCCATACCGCTGAACCTTGTGCATGTCACACCCGACCTCCCTACCAGGAACTTCCACCCTCTCCATGTTCTAGTCAGCTCTTTCCTGGCTGCAGGTGGTAAAGAAGCTCAAGGTCACCCGTGACTTTAGCACTAGCTGCTCTTCCCCACATCTCCTTTCTGTGCCCTCACCCCTTTCCATGGCTCTGTGGGCGTTCACATTGAGAGGCCCTGGCCTCAGTGCATGGGTGCACTTTTGCTTTGAGGCGCTGGCATGCCTTGTGGGTGCCTCAATGCCCAGCCTTGGCACGCTGGCGCACAACCCTGGCGTTTTCTCCCAGCACTAGGTGCCCTCTACACTTAAGGCCAGCTTTCCAGAGACGCCCACGCTGCATCGTGTCATCTACCTAGAAGCGAGCCCCAGTACACAGAGGCGCAGCGCTTGGCTATAGCTGTCACTCCATGTACTCAAAAAAGTAGGGAGACCCCCCCACTTCCTCAACACGCCCCACTGAGAGGCCAGCCCCACTCATGTAGACTCACGTCCCCCTGCAGAGCACAGCAGGACAACACCTTTGCCACCATGAGGCCTCCTTCTAGCATAAGGATGCCAGGACAGTAGTCACTAGCTGGCTGTGCTCTTCTGTCTGTTAAGCGGACATTAGCAATGGGTAGGTTCTGATTCCCATGGGAACTTGTCCTCATCTTGTTTATCTTGAATGCAATAAAAATGAAATTACCAATAACAAAAAAAAAAAAAAAGATGGGGCATTAACAGTAGAGTAAACATTCCTATCTCCTGCTTCTTCTCATCATTGTCTGCAGCCAAACAGCTCAGCTACCGCAGTGGTCATCAGTGGGATTAAACTCAGTCACGTCTGAAACTTCAGCCCAAACAAGAACAGAAATCACAACGTATTGCGGAAGACTTTAAACAAACTCACTCATTTAACAAAAGCAACCAGAGTCCTGTGGCACCTTAAAGACTAACAAATTCCTGTGGGCATAAGCTTTTGCAGCCCACGAAAGCTTATACCCACAGGAATTTGTTAGTCTTTAAAATGCTACAGGACTCTGGTTGTTGTGCTGTGTACAGACTAACACGGCTACCCCTCTGGAACTTTTCACTCATTTAACAGTGGCTAAAGGCAGGCATTACCTTGGGACTTGGAAGGGCCCTGGGCTCATTTCCTTCTTCTTCCACAGACTTCCTGTGTGATCCCAGGCAAGATACTTGGCTTCGCTGTGCCTCAGTTCGCCCTTTGTACAACGGGGAAAATAGCACTGCCCTGCCTCCCAAAAGGTGTTGTGAGGATAAATACATTAAGACTGTGAGGTGCTCAGCTATTACAGGAGTGGGAGCCCCATAAGTACTTAAGATAGATCCTGCAGGAAAGGCTATTTATATGGCATTATCCTGACTGATGAAGACTATGTATGCACTTTGCCCTAGAGGTGTCAATTCCGGCTCAAGGAAACATACCCGCACTAGCACTGATCAAGTTATTGCACTAAAAATAGAGCATAGCTACAGCCACATGAGGGGCTAGCCCGCCCAGTACACACACATTTGAGACACTCAGCACGTACTGGGCTGGTTACCCACTCCCACCACTCACGCTACTGCTGTTACATTTTACTTTCAGTGGGCTGGCTCAAATCAGAGTTACTGCGGATACGTCTCCTGAAGCTGGAATTGGCACCTCTGGCTTGACTTGTAGATGTACCCTAAATACAGAGGGGGGAATGTCATGAGATGTTGTGTGGGCTAGACTGGCAGGCAAATTATGGAGACCCAAAAGTTTCAGTCAGTTCCGCCAAACAGCAGGCGCTGTAAAATTCAGACTTGGTTTTGCAGGAGGGGGAGCTGATTTTGCCCATAATAGCAATAAAGATGGGCTGGATTCAAAGCTCCCCCTTGTTAGAGGGAGATACCGAATCGGGTGTACCTAATCCGAACCTGTGGGTTCTTAGCTGAACCAAACCTCAGCTGGTTTACAGGGTAACCTGTCACTCCCAGCTGCTAGATAATGAGGGCAGCTGGACCGTCATCATTATCACAGTGAGGGAGAGAGGTTTTTAAGTGTTCCTGGAGGCAGTTTATTTTAAAACGTTTTAGGGAAACGCTAGTAAATGGGACGGGTGTTCAGCTGATGGGCGTTGTAAAAATACCCTTTAACATGATCTGTTCTCACCAGCCCAACTGTGCTCTGGGTTAAAGATTAACAGAGTCACTTTATTACAGCTACTAAAGAACCCAGAATGGCAAATATTTCAAACATGCCACGTGCTACATTTGCAACCCAAAGTAGGCTCCCAAGGTGTTTGTATTCTCCATCCCCTCAGTGCCGCGCACCTGGTACAGGCCTGGGGGGAGGGAGATTTCTGGGAGACCATTTTATGTATTTGAAAAAAAGAAAGGTAATGAAACTCCTTTGAAAGGCTCAGGCGTGCCTGTGTGTCAGTGAGGACATGCTAATATTTCTGCATGGCGGACGTACTTGTATTTCAATAGTGAGAATAAATGCTGGTTTACCACACAGCACACTGGCTCTTGAATGCCTTTGGAGGTGACTTGTTTGACTGAACCGTAGAAAAGGTTGTTCTGTGAGGCTCAAGTGGGCTGAGAGTCAAGATGGTGTAACCCACATACTTCTGTTAGAGGAATGGCTTTCAATTTGTGGTACGTGTCCCCAGGGGGGAGGGCACAACAACATTGCCAGGGGGCACAAGGTGGGGCACAGGGCTGTAGCAGGGAGTCTTCTTTATTTTGACCAGAAAAAGCCTTTTGATCAAATGGAAATATTCAAGAAAATTTTCCATTTTTGTTGAGTTTTTTTCTGCTTTACATTGAAAAAAAAATAAAAGTGGGGGAGAGCAACCCAACGTCAAAATGTTCAGTTGTTGGTTTTTCACTGAATCCCCGAATCTTTAAAAGCATCACAAGTTTTGTTTTGTCAAACTTTTACAGAGAGGGACCAGGGGAGAGAAAACCATTTTCCAGCCAGTTCTATGCACCTTAAACATTCTTCCCAGCAGGTGAAATGAAGGGAAGTGGCAGGCGTGGAAGGCTGGCGCCTCCCCTGAGAGAAGGAAAGGCTTCAAAAAGCAGAATGCTGCAGGCATAGCAGAACCAGTACAGCCAGTAAACCCTTTCCAAGCCAGGCTTTCCAAGGGCTATTTAAATCCATGGCCATGCAATTGTATTGAAAAATGGAGGGGTCCTGGTGGATCATTGATTCCTTCTGCAAAACCGGCAAACATCTCCTATCACTCGACGATACTGAGGACTGAAAAAACTCATTCCTCAAAGAGTTATGGTGGAGCCAGCCTTATATAGTTGTAGCAGTAGTCAAAGCACTGCGCTCTCTGAAAAGTGCACAGTCTAAGGGCTCGTCCTCTCCCTTGGGCCACGCTGCCTCTTAAGGTTTGGATTAATTCTGATCAATTCAAAGCCTTCAAGTCTCTTGGAGTTTGCCAATCTCTAGTAAGAATAATTTGGGCGTAACCTCCATTCGTCCAAGGCTTTAAGGGTGCCTCAGTCTATCCTCTCCACACTGACCAGTAGGTGCTGTCACCATCACAAAAACATCCATTTCCACGGCAGTGTTCATTTCCATGTCAGCATTGCCTCAGCGTTCCTTGGAGGGAAAAAGCAGGATTTTGTGTCCTTCGAATTGCAGGGTACAGAGAGGTTGTGAAAGTGAAATCAAGCGACACTGCAGCCTGTCACACTGAGGTAATAAAACACTCCTCTGAGAAAACCCTCCTATTGATCGTCCAAGGATAGCATGTAAATATTAGTCTGATGAGAGCCATGGAAAGGACACTCTGCTGGTGTTTGGACAGATAGCATCAGGCTGCAAACTGAAGGAGCCAAGGTCGTCTGGAGCATTGTTCTGCCCCTCTGCAGATTCCTCGCCTGGCTTGCCGCTTTCCACTGTGTCCCATTTTCCCACCACGTTTGCACAACCAGAATCCCTGCAGGGTACCCTGTACCAAGCTGTGCGCATGGCTCTGTGCCCGTCCCTTTTGAATTTGGTATCAGTCGCATGTCACTGAAAGCCACATTTCATCTGCAGAGAAGAAACCGGGGAAGCGGTCGTCCACGTTTGGGATAAGAACCTCTACCACCACCACTCGGGCTGATTATGAAACTCCCTGTTCCTTGTCTCAGATCCAGAGCAGGCACAAGCCTGAGCAACAGGACTGGGCAGACGCCCAGGAGATGAGGAGTCCATCCTGAGCACAGAGCAGCTGCAGCCTGAGGTAATCTCCATGAACCTTATTGCGTGCAGGGTGAAGAGCAGGAAGATGCACGGAGCAGCTGATTCTCTGGGCCTTTCTCCTCCCCCACCCATCCCCACAGACACTTTTAATCAGCCCACGCCACCTCACCCCATACCTTGTTGAGCAGGAGGCCCACACCAAGCTGAGCTCTTCCCCCAAGAGAGTTTGACTCCCCCCCATACACACAGACACCCATCTACCCTCCCCCACACAACAAATGACACCTGCTGCAGCAGAATCAGGATAGTTCTACTTCCTGGGAAGTCTCACCGTCAGAGGGAGGGTCTGGTCTTACTCCGTTATTTTTGGCCAGAAATACCTTTAACTCTAGGATATCGGTGGCTGGATTTCAGCCTCTCTGCAGGGATGGAGACGGGGATGTGCAGAGCTGCCCGTGTATTTAACATGGCTGATTTGAACTGCATCTAAAAGGAGCACATTCAGGAACCCGCCTGGCTCTGCTGCAGCTCCAGTTCATGTGTCTGCCAGCACATTAATAGGAAACACATGATGTCCACCCCGCACCCGACACGAGGTTAAGAGACAATGAAAATCATTAAGACCGCTGCCCTCAATGCTGTGACTTTAATTCCATTATGAGATGAAAGAAGCTTCATTTCAACTTCCTGTAGCTGAAAGCCCTTCAAGTGTGCCTTTGAGGAGGAATAACCAGGATGAACACATGAAAACAACCCAACGGCTGAAGTTTCCCCGGAGGTCGCAGAATACCCTGGAGAGGGGGAACAGGAAGGTCAGATGCATTGTCATTTCAGTTTTTCATTGGGGTCAGATTTCTATCTGTCCATCAAGAACATAAGAACAGCCGTACTGGTCAGACCAATGGTCCACCTAGCCCAGTGTCCTGTCTTCCGACACAGCCTGTGCCAGGTGGTCCAGAGGGAACTAATAGAACGGGAAATCATCAAGCAAATCCATCAATCTAAGGGCACGTCTACACTACAAAATTTTGTTAACCTAAGTTTGTCTCTGCAGCACTCCCAGCCGATCACTTTGTCCTTGGTAATCACAGGCTGCAACTGGTGTTTGAACCCAAGTATCATGTCTGAAAATGAACTCCTTTCTCCTAGCGATTAGTCCAAAGAGGAAGTTTTAATTTTCAGTGTCGCTCTAAGGAATATAATAGCCCCGGCAAGACCTGCAGCACCTTGTGGATGAAAGAAGCTTGGAAAGTAAGAAGGGGATGTGTACAGCTCGATTTCCTGATTCCACAGGCCATGCTAAAGGGGAGAGGGAGTAAAATATAAGCATTTGCTAAAAGCAGAACCATGTTAGAACTGCACGACCACTTTGTTGGGTATCCACACCACAGTCCTTGAAGTCACCTAGCCTTGAGGCAAAGTAATGCATGCCACACACCTACGGCATGGACCATGCCCCTTGTCTGCAAGCCACAGTGCAATACGCTGAGCTATTTTTTCACTTTCCCATGACTAGAGTCCTAAAAGAACCATAGAAAATACATCACTGATGATAACTAATGTGACAAGAAGTCAGGAGGCACTGATTAAACTTCTTATATCACCAGGGATCATGGCTAATTGAACAGATAGGCTGCTTTATAAAATTGGCAGACAATCCCCAGGGAAGGCGAGGAAGAGGTCTAGGCAGAGATAGAAACACAGTTATATTATGAACCATGATCTCCTCGCTGGGCAGCTGACATCCAGCATTCCCCCATGCTTTTGGGGCATGGTCACAATGAAAATAAATCAAGCTGTGTCTTGGGTGAAAGCCTGTGCTTAGGAGTTGGATGCAACTTCCACCTTTCAGCCAAGATGAATGTAAAGAAGTGACCGAAATAATAGCCGTCTTCACACCCAAAACACAGGCAAATGCTAGGCTTCCCAGAAATGTGGGCTGCCTGGGCGGAAGGATTGGCTGGGTAGTAAATTACTGGGGGGAGGGCTATGTAAAAGGCAGAAGACAGAACACAGACGGCATGTTTACACTGCAATGAGACCCATGTAGGTTCGCAGCTGACCTGGGACAGCTGGCTCAGGCTGTGCTGTGTAGATATTCAGACTTGGGCTGGAGCCTGGGCTCTGAGACCGAGCGAGCCGCACGGATACTAGAGCTTAGTCTCCAGCCCAAAGCATCTACGCTGCTATTTTTACCCCTGCAGCCTGACCAGAGTCAGCTGACCTGGGTTCTGCGACTTGGTGCCGCAGGTTTTTCACTGCAGCGTAGACCTATCCTGAGACTGACACAGCCTGGACAAGCATGGTGTGTGACCCTGGGAGATGCCAGAGACAGGGCGTCTGGGTCTGGTGCTGGCTAAAGAGGTGTGAGGCTGCAAACCAAGAAACTTTCTCCTGCGGCTTGGTTTCTCCTGCATGTCCATTCTTTGTAAACATGCAAGATTGTGTTACAGAAAATGCCTGACTATCATCCAGTTCTCCTCATAACTGGAACAACCCGTAACACCCTGGATTTCACTCGGGGTGATCACTCAGGTCAGAAGAGTAACTGGAACAAGATTAACATTCAGACACTCGTGTCCGGCTTTCAGTGCTCTCCTACAGCTTTCCACCTGCCAGGGCTCCCTGATTGGCCAAGGAGATGCTGGACATAATAATCTACTAGGACGGTTCCGCCTAGCAAGGTGTCTACTCTTAAAAAATAAAGATTATGCGTGGGACTTTCAAAAGCGCTTAGCATTGGCCTAACTCTGCCCCCAGTGAAGTGAATGGTCATATCAGAGTTAGGCCAACGCTGTGTGCATTGGAAAATCCCTCTCGATGTACAAAAAAATATGACTAACAGTTCCAAATTAATGGTCACCAATAGATCCCTTCAGAGTGCCTGCTGTGATGTGTCTTCTCATTGGAGCCAGGTAGCTCATATCCACTCAGCTTCATTTTGTGGTTGTCTCACTCACAGGTGAGGTAATAGGTACCTCAGTGGTGAGTCAGCTGTATTATAGACATGCCTGGTAAGGGCAGGGGTATAGTTAGCCACCTGAACACCGGCATGGGAATCCAGAGTCATACACTAAACTGATCCTCCCAATGGCAGAATTTAAAGCTATTGCAGCCACTGACTGGTTGCTTAGCTAGCGAGTCAACAGTCACCAGCTTCTGTTGCAAGCATAATTCCAGCACTGCAGATCTCCACAGATGGCTCTGATTATATTTATTTCTGTTGGCACATGGGTGATAGTGAATATCCTTTAAGGCCATAGTAAATGACACCTTTTATTAACCCTCTTAACACCTGCTTGCAGTACAATCTGACAAAGCCCATAAGTCTCCGCACTGTTATTGAAATAACATTTGCCGTCCTTAGGAAGAGGTTTCCAAGTAGATGCTACACGAGGAGGTGCTCTGCAGACAGATAATGGGAAATCCATACCAGTTTAGAAGCCTGTCCCATGCTACGTAATCTTGGAACTCAAAGAAATAGCCTCCTTGAAGGACAAGAGTCCTGAGATTATCCAGCAGTTGAGTAATGGGGACCCCACCATGCCAGAAATACACCAAACAACCCCTGGAGGAACAGAACATTTTAAGATCTCGGTCAATAAAAAGATCTTTCAGTAGAGTGAGGAGAGCTCAACCACTGGAAGATAATCAAGAACCAAAATGCAAAGGCAGTGGTAATGCCATGTGCTGTCTGATAGCATGATGCAAGGATGACAAAACACAGGGAGGGTCTAAAACCTGCAACCTGAGACCTGGCATGGTGTCGGGACACTCAAGATTTCAGTCTTCATGTTCAGTCCAAGCAGTTCAAGCCAGTCCCATGAAGGACTTTGAAGATGATCTTCCACAGCTGTTACGTTCCACTGGAACCATCATCCAGAAAAGCTGGATTCATGCATGGGAGACAATTTTCTCAGCAACTGTTTCATGAGTGCAGAATTTGGTCCCAGAAGAAACTAGACTGCTCTGGGAAGAAACTTTACTACAAGATTTCTGGCAACTTTCTCTGAAGCAGCTGATACTGGTCACTGTTGGAGAGAAGACAATGGACTCATCAGATCCAGTCTGGCAATGCCTATGTTGTTAGGCTGACCATGGACCTCAGCACCTGCAGTGCAAAATGCAAACCCACTTTCTTGACTTGGCCTTGCCAACAAAAAGTCCAGTGTCTGGAGATATATGAGAGAGAGAGAGAGAGAGAGAGAGAGAGCGCTCTACCATTGTGTGGACAGCATACGTCACTTTGTGAGGCACTCTGACATGATGGGTACTGGATAAGAAGCTAGTTACAGAATCATTTGCCTCTTTATGCAAACCTGACCCCTTGTTACAATTACAAATAGAATTTAAATAGTGTCTTAGAAGGATGATCATGTTTCTTCTCTAGTAGAGTTGATTATGGATGCCTCCCTCTTGATAAGTGCTATTACTTAGTCAAAAAAAGCTAAGTTCTGGACTGTCCACTAGCTTTCTGCTCTTTCACAGCAAAGTGCTGCACTGCTCCATGTTTGCATTCATTTCCCTTTCTCTCTTTTCTTGAAGCTGGTGTTAGAGTAGGATCTCCATATTAAGTTTCCAGGTCATCTAGAATAACCAATATATTTATCTTCATGCTCTCTGCAGTGCTCAGTTAAGCTGATCTCACTGGTGTTTGGTACCATGGTAACTTCTCAGTGGGTAACACCTTCCAGAAGTTGCCTTGGAAATGACTGAAGTTGCTCCAGAAGTTGCTCTGAACTCATTGAAGTTGAAAACTTTTTTGCCTGCATGCAGAACCTGCTCTGATAAAAAATACATGGTGCAGAATTCCACAAGGGTGATCCAAGGTTCCACAGTCTAGGGTTGTGATGCTGTGGAAGTGAGTTATTACTATACAGTATTTCTTAATTGAGGTGCATTTCTAGGATAGAACATCTCAATGATGTTACAAGAAGAGCCAAGAGATGTTTTTGGTTTGTTAGACTAAAGTCATTTGGCCAGATTAGCTGATCAACCTTGCATATGAGTCAATGGCGGCAATAGTCTTATTCTCCCATGCCACATTCTCACATGGTGTAAACGGAGGCACTGAAGTGAATGGTGTTACACCAATTTACCCCAGCCAATGATCTGCCCTGTATCTCCAGTATTCCACCACAAGCACTGTAGCAAGTGTCTTTGAATTCATAGTGATGTAAAGTGTCAGGTATGTTGGGGCTCAGAATCCAGGTGCCAATTCAGCAATCCATCCAGATTTAGCAAAGGATTTAAGATTAACTTTAAACGTGTTCTTCGAATGCTTCACTGAAAGAGATGGACTTGAGTATGCGATTAAATACTTTGCTCAAATCAGAGCCCTGATGCTTGCTGTGTTTCTTCCTGTGTATCTATTTTGATGGTCAAAATGGCTTCTGGAATTTGGTCTTTAGCATAGCGTATTCTTTAGCAATCAATAATAATCTGTTGTAACAAAATCCAAACTCAGCTGCCCACCTGAGCTTTGAAGAACTCCGTACGGCTACCAACACAAAATTTACTTTCTGATTAACTTTCCCTGTGACAGCAAATATGTGGTACTGACGGAAGCAATTAGTAACCCATCTGCAACTGCATGTAATCCTTTAAGGATAATTAGTGAATCTGCAAAGATTTCCCAGTCAATATTCTCATTGCCAAATGCCCAGGGACTATATTATCCTTGGTCTGGCTATTGTTTTAGAAGGGTTTTCCTTTTTTTCTTAAAGATCAAAATCTTAGAAGCTGAAGTGGGATTAGAGGTTGGAGGGGTTGTGCTTTAAAGCTGTGCAATCAATAGGTTTACTGATGCTAATTTATTCCAGACGACTGAAGTATGATAATAGCATTTTCGTGACGTGATACCTTTCACTTCAGCAGATGAGCTTTCCATACACGTAGTAAATTAAAGTTCTAGCTCAGGGAAGTTTGACACTTTGCAACCTTGCTCTGCAAACTGAACAGCCTAAGTAGCGTTTAATTGAAGTTTCTTTGTGTTACTTAAATACCTTCCTCGGCTGGTATACTGCTAGCCAGGATCCCTCAGTAAAGGATTCCTGCATCTGAAAAGTAACCAGTGACATATCACCAACTGCTTCCTCAGTGAATTAACAGGTTATAGAAGGGTTAACCTCATCATATAGTGAGGAAACTTATTCCACTTCCCTAGAGAAGGTGTGGTCCAATAGCTGGGACCCGAACCTAGGTATCAGACCTGGATCTTAGAGCTATCACTGGCAGTGTGTGTGACTTTGAACATGTCATTTAATTTCCTCGTGATTCAGTTTCGTCTTTAGGGAGAATGATATTTAAAGCTCTTTGAGATCCATGCATGAGAAGTGCTGTGTAAATGTTAAATCTGTTTATCTGTGTCTTTTGAGGCTGCAAACTCCTGGAAATCTCACAGGCACAGGTTCATTTCCACCTGGGAATAGCCTTTCTCACATCATCACCAGTTCTGTGGTCCTACCCAGAAGTACAAATGCACCCAACAATGGAGATCAAGGTCCATACTTATACAAATCCAAGCATTCATGTTTAGGCTCCAAGTTGGCTCTAGGAATAAAAGCAGTTGCACCGGGAAGAGAAATTGGCATCTGTGGGGGATATATGTTGGGAAATGATTTGTCTCTCTCTATTACTGATTTCCTAGTCAGTTACTTGTGCATCATGCACATGAGCTGTGTTCCAAGAGGCCAGCCCTGCTCCAACTGAAATCAACAGCAGTTTGGCTGTTATTGAGCAGAAGCAGGATCTGGCCCTGAGGGAGGGACTCTCATGAGTACTAGGACATCTTCACTCCCCCTCAGGAAAGAAATAACAAGACTGCCAAGTAAAGCAACAATTGGGAATCCAAATTGCCTTCCAAACTGGAAAGGAACTAGATTACTTCTCAGGGTCACGCTTGCACCGTGCAAGCTGTTACTGTTTCATCCCACCCACTGCAATAGTTCATCTTAGTAGGAACAAATAGTGGAAGCCATCCATGTAAAAAACCCTTGTTCTCTCCACCTTATATTTATTTCGAATCCCTTCCAGTTGCAGAGTCCCCTTGCACCCAGTCCCAGATTCCATCTCCATTCAATTATTTCACTGCAACGATAGATAGAGAGGAGAGATCGATAGATGATAGAGATACTGCCTTCCATCCTGCAAGATCCAAGTGTTTTATATGTCTACACTCAGCAACGCTGAAATGCAGCCACTTCTGGAGTGGGGAGTACCAGCCAACCAAATACTTGGCACACAGCACCTTGCAAAACCGTTGGGAGGGCAAATGGAGAAATTTTAGCCAAGTACAGTAGTGCCAAGATGTGCTCGTACAAAAGGTGCTGGAGGATATTTAATGTTCACACATGCAGAACAGAGGAAAGCTTGGTTTCTAAGCATTCATCTATATGTCCTGCATATAGTTATTTGACATGGAACTCAGTTGATCTGTCAACTTCTCTGGAATTTGAACCTGTTCCCAAGTGTCCAAGCATTTCAAACCTGAGACTTAGGTTACTAAGCAACCACAAAAAAATGAAACCCCATTTCTATCCCCAAATCTGACCTAACTTAAAACAGTGGAGTCAGCAGCATAAACCCATCTTAACTCCTCTGGAGAATTCCTCCTGTGAATGTCATTGGGCACAATAGCATCTCCTATACCACCCCCTTTTAGTTATTAGCACAGGGGGCATGACTAGACACAAGGAAGAGTGGCCAGGGCCAGAGCTGCTGCTGTTAACCTTGGGACCCTTGGCACCGGGACAGCCCACAAGGTGACTAATTAGCATAGGGGTTTTTTTAGGATTATTTTTAGTTGTTTCTAGTTACTCATCAACAGGGATCCTAGAAATCCATTTGCCATGGGAAAATGTGGAATTTATACTTTTACAGAGAACCTTGAGTTTTTACATTTTGTGAAAAAATGAAAGACTTATACAATAAAACCCCATTTACCAGAGCCTCCATATTAACCGAATCACCAGCCACATGGGGCTAACTGTGGTGGGTTTGCGCAGTCAGCCTTTGGGCAGCTGGTGGTTCAGTTCATAGAGAGCTGGATAATGGAGGCTGAGATAGGCATTAGAACCCTGTTTATCAATGAAACATTGTGTTCAACAGATACCTATTTATATTGCAGCTAGGGAAACTGAAGTTCAGCACTTCATTTTAAATCGTGGAAAAACACAGACTTGTGGGTTTTTTAAATCAAAGAATTTTTTTTTTTTAATCATGGAAAACTAGGATCCCTGCTCATCAAGCCCAAAATGTGTTAGACACCACACAGACACATTAGAAAGATAGGGCTCCTGCCGCAAAGAATTTGCAGGCCAGGATTTAGATAAGACACCTTGCGTAATGGCAACAAACAGATGGGGTGAAAACAGTGGGGAGGGGCGATAGTACAAGGGTGACAAAATAATATCATGCAGTTTGTCATGGCTGCTTTCAGCTTTTGCCATGATTCCAAGAACTAAGCTAGTGAGAGCGTGAGCATGTGTGGATACGCAGTGTGGGGACACAAATGTACACGGACTCTCAGATACTGTGGCACTACACTTTGCACACCAGAAGAGTCCTGGGCTGGGGGGACCTGTATGGTTCCATTCTATAAAATCTTGTAGAGAGCAAGGCTGGCTGGTCTAAAGGGAACCATAACAGTAAGGTAGATAGTAAGCTCCCAAGAGACCTCTGGCTCCAGCTGCTCAGCCATTTGATGCTAATGCAGTGCGCAAGTGCCTAACTCACCAAAGAGCGTGTTAGCCCCAGTTCCAATCAGATTAGTGATTTGCCTCAGCAACATTCAAATGCACGCCAAGGGCAATATTAGTATTTGGTCGGAAGTAGAAATGACTGAAGCAGCTAGGATATTTTTAATGACCAAGAGTTTTGTGTCAGAAACAGTAGCATATTTTTGCATAGATAAATATACCATTTCTTGATATTAAAAAATAAATAAATAAATAAATGAAAATGACCACATATTTCAGATTGTGAGGGGTTGAAATCTCATCCCTCATGAGACATATTCTCCTCTCACTAACCTGGGGTAAACCATAGTAACTCTCCTCTCGCTGAACTGCTGTGGTGCATCATGCGAGCCCATGTCCCCAGTACGCCATGGGAGATGTAGTTCAGCTGAGGAACCTTGTCCATAGAGGAGAATGGAGGTTCAAAGCACTCAAACTTCAGCTCCCATGGAGCACTGTGATTGCATTTCCAAATTGAAACTTTCCGTTTTTCAGGTGTTCCGCTTTCCATCGAAGAGACCATGCTTGTGGCAGAAAGCAGACAGACGTTTTTCGTGAAAAGTTTTGTTTAGCTGAAAACCAAATTTTTCAGCAAAAATAGTTTCGGTTGAACACTTTTGACCCAGCCGTAGATGGGTGTGACGTTAGCAGGTGCTGAGCTCCCGTAACTCCAGCTGAACTCAATGGAAGCTGCAAATATTCTGAAAATGAGGCCCAAAATGTCTCAAATTGGATGTGCGGAGTCAGTGGACACTTGAAAATTTAGGCTTAACGGACTTGCCCGATTTCACACATCTAATGCATGGCAGAGTGTGGAAGAAAGCCAGGGAACCTCGACTGAGTCCCAACGGTTCTTCCTGTATGTTGTTTTTTCCACCCATGTTTCGTTTCCTTTCACAGGGAAGCGAGTACAGCTGCACAATGCTTAATATTCCCTCCTGCTCCATGCAGAAGAGCAGCAAGGCCTCAGAGAGCGGAGTCGGAGAGCCAGTCCTGGCCCCAATGGCTGAAAAGCTGCTGCCTGGCTGCTCTCAACTCTGTCACTGATGCAAGGACCTTAGTTTAGGAGAGCAGACGCCCTCCTGGCTCTAGACATTGCCTCCTCCTGTCTCAGCATGCCTCCTATGCCAGAACGTTGCGGTGGAAGCAGACACACAGACCCAGACGTGGCACAGCGCCCCCCAGAAGTGTGTCCCATGGGGCATGGGCACTCCCTTGTGGGCATTTTCAGCCAGATTACAGCCTCCTTACATTGAGTGAGCAGCATAACGGTGTAGGCCATGAACAGAACCTCGCTCCCCCCCTTCTACCGAGAGGCACCCCAGTCTGATACATTACCCTTTTAAATATTAATTCAGATCTGTCTGTACTTGGTATAATTTTGAGGTTGTTTGTAAATGTCTGTGCTATGTCCACTGGCCAGTTTATCTGTTAATTTTACCTGCTTCTAATACATAGATATTTGTAAAAATCCTATTTGATGTACAAAGAGCCACACTGTGCAGTGCAATGTTTGTATCTAATTGTAAAAGATATTGTCAAAGTGAATATGTGAATTCTTCAGCCAGGAGTTGGCACTGAGGAACAGCAGTGTGAATGGCTTAGCAATTGAGTTGCATGGAGAGAGTGAACAATTGGTCTGAGTGAGGGACATCAAAACAGACAAGAAAACACCAGCCTCACCTGAGTTTGAAGAGAGAAGAAAGGAGTGAAGATAATAGCAACTGGCCGAAGAGGAGTCCACCCTACTTTCAGAGCCAGCCCATTTCAAAGGACAAAATCTGATCAGGCCTGCAACAATGTGGGTGATTGAGGATCACACCAAGGAGGCAGTTGCAGCATGACAGTGCAAAACCCACAGAGATACATGGGGTCCTTTCCCTATAAAATGGGACAGAAGGATGAAAGCTGGAGGTTCGGGTCTACAATATCACACCAGCCAGGAGTACCGATGCGCATCGGCAGAACCTTGCTCCTCAGCCTCATGCTACAGTCACCTGGCCAGTGACTACCACGAGCACCTAGAAGCTGGTAACTATAACATCTGTGGGACCCCTGTGTATGTCTGTCTGTCTCCCTGTCTATGTGTGCCTGTCAGTGTGTACAACTGTGAACGGAAGTTAGAATTGAAACGTGTCAGCAAAGTATATTTTATTAAGCAAGAGTCTCTGTCATTGGAGTATTGATATAATGTTAATACTATTTCCATAGCGCAGGGGTGTCAAACTCAATTGGTATGGCGGGCCACATTTACATTAAGTTGAGTTCAGGGGGGCCACGCATAACACACACTACTCTACTCTACCTTTCATACTCTACTCTCCGCCGAAAAATCTCCCCGCAGGGTAAAATTCGGCGGCACAGTAGGAGAGAGAGGCTCTCACAGGGACTTGCACACTCCACTCTCCGCCGTTAAATCTCCCTGTGGGGTCACATTCGGCGGCCATTTCCTTTTTAACACAGCAATTTCCTTTTTAAGAGCTCACGCAAGATGTCCCACAACTTGCCTGAGCTCCGCTCAGAAAACAGACAGCACAAGCCTGCGGCCCGGATTCGGACTGCGGGCCACATAACACAAGCCCGCGGGCCGCAGTTGGCCCGCGGGCCGCGAGTTTGAGACCCCTGCCATAGCGGTTGCATTGTTGATACTATTTAGTTAAAGCACAGTACTGATGTTGTTACAGTGTGGATACTTTTCTTTTCTGTGATACTATTTACCAAGTTTCCATGTTCACAATAAATGCGGCTTGTTGCCTTATCCCCTAAAAAGATCCTGTTGTATTTGTTATTTGGGTAACAACGGGGCTATAGAGAATCTAGCCAAATGACTGAGCCATCATGGCCAAATTTTCCAAAGAGTTCGGCCTCCATTTAGGACCTAATTATGGGCCAGGTTTTCAGGTGTTTTCAGCCCAGTAGCTCTCATGGGGACCATAATAGCCACATTTTCAAAAGAGCACCGCACACAGGGTGAAAATTGGGGCCCTGGAACTAGCTGCTTCTCCAGTATTGAGGGGAACAACTTGGAAACTGCCGCAGCAGCCTGAGAACTAAAGCCAAAGCACCTGTCTCTTCAATAGGAGATAAGTGGGCAACTAGGACGGTGGCAATTACCGGCCACAATTGAAGCAAAGGACAATTAGTTTACTACAACAAACTCTACAGGGTAGTCAGGCAACTAGGCTCTAACACTGCCTAGAAAACAGATTAAAGCTTCCTTTTTGGGTTTTGGTTTTGGGGCTCGTTTTAATTCCAAAAAATCTCCCCTCTGATGCAGGTATTTGTTGGTTTTGGCTTAGCCCCACTCTATTCTCTTTTGGATTCTCTCCCCATTGGGCCTTCTACCTGCAGATAGTGAGAAAGAAGAGTGAAAAAACAAATTGCAAAAGGGGATGCCTTAAAAATGAAGATTGGTCACTGCTCCCAAAGCCCCAGCTAGGGACCTGAGACCCTCACAAGGAGGGTGCATATGTTTTCCAGTCAAACCAGTCAGGTCCTCCTGTAGCCAGGAACCAGAAATACCTGAAGTTTGTGACTCACGTAAGAATTTACAAGTAGATTCCTTAGCAGCCTCCAGTTCATTAAGCCCTGGCCCTACAATACCATTTCCTTGTGTACAACCCACTTACTGAAACAGTCTAAACCAGGTTAAGGCACCTGGCAGTAACAATCCTTACCTCATACGTATGCTAGAGAATCTTTACCCACAAAGCTCCAGGGTCTGGTCTACACACAATTTTTGTACCATTATATCTGTTTAGTTCCTAGTTCTGAGACTAAGCAATAAGCATCTTTATCCCAGTACAACTGCATCCACATGAAAGGGAAGTATTGCTTTAATTACATCAGTTGCTAAGCCAGTTCACTGCAGTGGTACAAAACCTGTGCATTAGATCAGCCCACAGTGTCTCATTCTCCATGGCCCCCGCACCTGGGGGTGTCATTTACACCAGTGCAAAAGCTGGGTGTAAAATGCAACCATTCTGATTGGCTGGCATTTTACACGCACTCTGAACAGGTGTCAGTGATGACACACATGGGAGAAGCCAGTCCAACCTGCTTTACCAGCAATTAAGCCTCAACACCTCTGTGAGACAGGCAAGGCTCCACAGCACCTGTTCTACACAGGAATCTATTGAGACCACACATCGCTTATGATCTGCCCTGGGCCACACAGAGTTAGCAAGAGAGCCAGGAAGAAAACCCTGCTAACTACAGCAGCATTAGGTTGCCTACCTTCCCTTTGATGATTTACCAGTTAGCATCGCTAGACTGGATTTAACAAGTTGGTACAGACCTGACATCACACTGAGATTGCCTAATTATCACCCCCCAGTAACAGGTCAGCTCAACGCTCATTAAGCACCGTGATTTTCCCACCCCATTCTTTAATAACAGACTGCTGGGGGCTTTGTAAGGGACTGGGAAGCTCCCCTAGCAAGGCTACCTGGTTGGGACTGCATTCCCGCCACCCCACTCCAAGACACACTCAATTCCACCTGCACGGCGTATTCCCAAATGCCAGGACTGTGCTGGAGCTCACCATGACTGAGCTAGGGTGACCATATGTCCTGATTATATAGGGACAGTCCCCATATTTGGGGCTGTGTCTTATATGAGCATTTATTACCCCCACCTCCGTCCCGATTTTTCACACTTGCTATCTGGCCACCCTACTGAGCTGTTCTGACGGTGCCTGTTGGAAAAGCTAGCTGTAGGACAAAATTTCCCCAGGAGGATCTTCCCTAAGCCAGCCAGTAGGTGGGGATGAAAGAACAGCCCAAGTACTTGACCCACAAGAGATTGTCTCAGTACAATCCGGTTCTCTTCTGGTCTCCCACACGACAATGGATCAGACCTTTCAGGGGTTAGAGGGCATAATCTGTTTCTTTGGCTGCCAAAGTGTCCTCTGACAGTCCAAGAGCCGGTGTTGCCAGTTCCCAAATATGGGCTGCATGGCTCAGAAACAGGGACTGTACCCCTGGGCCTCATGTCTCTGTCCTTAGGGCCCCGGTCCATGGACGTTAGACTCTGAACTAGCTTTATCAGGTTACTCTGTGGTCCATTTCTCACTCTTCCTGCCAATGCAGGACTGAAGAGACTCAACAAGTTAAATTCTGGAACCAGCCTGCATCTTGAGTGGCCTCTGCGCCGGGGGTCACTGTGGGCGCTGGGAAAGCAGTCCTCTCACCACAGATCAGTTGCAGATCTGCTGCTCCTGTTGCAGTCTCTCTCACAGCTGGTGTCCTCTCTCTCCATGGGGAGAATGGCCAATGGATCGAGAAAGCCACAGATCTCCCAGCTCACCCTGCCTGCTCCCCCCAGCCTCCCAAGCACCACTAGGCTGCACGTGACAATTTCTGCAGTGTCAAACATCTCTCCTAAGCTGAGGGCTTCTCTGCCACTGATGATTTGCAGTAACCTGCAAATTCCCACCTGATGTCCTTACTTGGATAATTACCGTGAACCAGTGGATAAAAACAGCTGGCAACTGGAGCTAAAAATGACAAATGCCAGGGGACTTTCCAACAACCACGAGACTTTTTTAATTTCTGCAAAACTATTGGTGATTTCTGACCCTATTACCACATACAATGGCTCCTCGGTGAGAACCGGGACCACCGACTCAGAAGCAGATTGTCTTTGCACTAGTAAAAGCAAAGCAAAGAAATATGAATGAACAAAAAGTAACACTCAGGGTCCTGCCCCTGAGCTTTGCCATGGCAAAAGCCCTCATTATGTGAATGTGCAGTTACTCCACCAATCACTGGCCCATAAAGCTCTCATGAAAACAGAAGTACAGTAACGAATGCACATGGCACCAGTGCAAAGTCCTAAGAGGTGGGACTGTCATTGTTAAGGTAACGTACATATGTTGCATTTTCTAAACAAAATGGAAGTATCCACTCACCTTCACCTATGTCCATGGCTGGCAAAAACCTTCCCACATTAACCCTGAAGTGGGGATGGCTCCAGACACCAGGGAAATGACAGCAGGACTTTCAATGCCAAATGTGGGTAAAGCAGAGGACTAACAGTCCAGCAACCCCAGTATTAATGGGTACAGTGGGATTCCTGGGTTCTGGGTTGGATTTACCACTAGCTCACTTACCCTCACTTTAACCATCCGTAAAATGGGGAAGTAAAGCTTGCATCCCTTGCAGGGATTTGGAGGTTTAATTCATGGGTGTGCTGTGATGTGCTTGGATGGAAGGTGCTATCCAAAGGCACAGCATCATTATTACATTCCAGCAAATATCTCTGATGTGTTTCCGTTTTGTCCACTTGGAGAACAGTGGGATTCCCTTTGGCTGAGTGTGTGTGCTTCTTTCCATGTTCACTTGTTGCCATTCTAGCAACCATTTTAGCACAAATGGAACACCAAACTCAAGCATGAGGATTCACACCAGAAGCCTGACTCCTGGGCTTTGTCTGCACCAGTGTGACTATGATGACATAGGTGCACTGGTGCAAACTTTAGTATTAGGCACACTGCACAAGGCTAAAAAGTGACTTGCCCTGGTGCCACACACCTCAGTTTGAAAACAAGCTGAACCCAACAAGTGCAAGCCACTTTTCACAACAATTTTGCACTGGGTTGAACTTGCACTGGTTCAGCTACACCACTGTAGTTACACCAATGCAAAAAACTCTGGTATAGACCTGGCCTAGCACTAGAGCGAATACTCATCCAGATGGGAAACAGAAACAATATCATGTGATTTACAGATTTGTGTCCTTTCAGACATTAAACATTTAAAAAGCTCCAACAAGGCCTGAAATATGCAGTGCTCTGAAAACGACTGTGGCGCATCGCCCTCTCATACTAACTGCTTTGGGATTTAATATGCAAGATGAAACCTCCGTGTCCCTCGACACAAATGGAACAGTTCAGAGAAGGAATGTTCCCTGGAACTTTCACTGCTCACCACATTCTCAACATACTCACAGCTTGAGAGCAACAAAACTATCGAAGGCAGCAGCCAAAATGTTCTATCTTATAACACCATGGGAAGGCTGGCTGGCTGGGAGAATTGTCAGTGGGCCTGTACAATCTTTCTCCTCCACCCCTTCAGTTCAAGTTCAGACTAGCTCATGCATTAGCAAAAAAAGTTACTGATAATATTTGTATTGCAGTAGTTCCTAAAGGCCAGGACCAGATTGGGCCCATTGTGCCAGTCAGACTAGACACACATAATACATGTCAGTCTTTATCCAAATTTCAACCAGAATATTTTGGTTTTGGGTGCTGAAAACCAAAACAGCTTAGGTTTGGGGGAGATGAGGTCCTTGATTTTTTGAGAAAAAAAAACTAAAAACTTTCCAAGAAAAATGTTGGAAAACAAACCAAAAAAAAGGAGGAAAAACCCTCAAAGTGTTTCACAGGGAAAAATAATTCCCCAACAGTTCAAGTGGTTGTTTGGAGTCTCAGTGCAGCATCCGCAATGTCATTTCAGACAGGCCTCTGGAAAGCTGAAAGCAATTTTTAGAGTGTAAATCCTTTGGGCCAGGGCTGATATTATTCTGACAGGTTTAAGTAATCTGTACAGTGTCACAGGGAGTTTGTAGAAGAGTTGGGAATAGCATCCAAGATCAGCGTTGTGCAAATACATTTTTTGGTTTGCTGGCAGTTCTGAAATATTAAATTAAAAAATTGCTTTGGGTTGAATCAAACAAAACTTTTCAAAATGTCTGATGAATTGAAAAGTTTAAAGAATGCATTTTGCGTTGAACAAAATGTTTTATTTAGATTGAGCATTTTTAACAATTTTTTAAAAGTGTGAAGGAATTTTCAAAAGGAAAAGTCATTTTGAACTAAAAATTCAAAACGTTTCATTTAAAAAACATCAGAACAAAAAACATTTGAACTTTTTCAGATTTTTTTGGAGGGGGAGAGTCCAACACGAAGAAGTCAGCGAAATAAGCACTAATTTATGACATTTCAATGTTGCCGAACCTGCGTTTTTCACCTAAACAAATTTTTAGTCAAAAAATTTCATTCAGCTCTTCCCAGAACAAGATCCGCAGTCTCCTGCTGTAACCACTAGGCTACCACAGATTTTCTCTGTAGACTTGTACAACTTGATGTTTCCTGAGGTCCAATTTCAGTGACTTTCTGGTGACTGTGTCACCATAGCCCTGACTTCTGGAACAATCATCTGAGTGGAAACAGTGACAGGCAGTATTTTAAGTTAGCTTTGCACAAAACATGCTTGAAACAGTGTGCTGGGTGAAACTCTTTGCTTTCAGAGCTGGAAGGGGGAGGTGAGGTGGTGGATATCTATGTATATATTTTTAAATTCTGCTTAAAGTCCAAGTTGCACAGCTTTAGGGCGCCTGTGATTAGGCTTCACGAAAGCCAAGTGTGATTCAGAAGCTGACAGCCTCTGTCTCTGCACACGCCCTAGGAGCTCAGAAGCTAGAATTTGGTCAGAGCCTTAGGATCAGACCGAGGGCACAAACCCACATCTCCCATGTGCCCATGTAGGGCAGTTGGCCCACGGGCGTGATGTCCTAGTGACTCAGCCTGTGCAGAAAGCGCTGGCGTTTGCACGCAATGGGAGGACAATCTAAAGCACAGTGATGTTTCTCTCTCCTCTTGCAGATATTAAAGGGCCACACATGGCTCCCACTCGTGGTGTCAGAGGCCAACTACCCCCACGGCGCTCATCACACAGGTAGTGAATGGGGCTTGGAGGGGTGAATGGGGATGCAGGCAAAATATTTGAGAACCAAGGGCCCGATCCTGCAACATACTGAGCACCTCCTGAAATCTCAGGACTGAGAAGGTTATCATGTGATGTTGCCATTGCTGGCATATAATGCTGTCGTGAACTGAAGCCAAACTCTCAAGGGGCTAGCCTTAAACCTATACTGCTCATGTTCCTTTAAGATATTGCTTGTCTTTGAAGCCTCTACTTCCCTTTGGTCCTCCTTCGGTCCCTTCCGTACCAGTCTGGTCAGTCTCCCTTTGGAGTCCCCTGGTCCTGACTTGGCCGAGAAACGATTCAAACCCCCTGAATGCAAAGGCCATCCCTCCCTTTGCGCTCTTAACGAGTCCTCGGTGCGAACAAATCAGAGTGCCCCAGCACGATCTATCTCCCCAATAGCCTATCAAGGCAGCGTCACCTCTGACCCCGCCACTGCCAGGTGGGAACCGGAGGAGGGCATCCTGTTGGAGTACTACAGAGTACAGCATCACACAGCTGCTGTTCTCTGTTTGAACTAATTACCAGCAAGCCCAAGGTGATTTATTCAGTTTAATTAACTTCTCCTTCCCGCTATTGCAGATTTCCTCAATGACCCAAGACACAAAAGCCTCCTCTGATTTACGCAGCTTGCCATGGCAGGTTCTATTTAAGTGACCATCTTCTCTTGCACAATAACCACACCGTGCCCCTTTGCAGAAAGAAGCCCAGCTTTGGGACAGCTTATCTATCCGAGCTCCCTACATGACAAACGGGCATTAAATAAGAGAGCCCTGCCTCCCTCCACTGAGATCAGTGCTGTTGAAATCCAGCATAAGGCCAGCATTTTCATGGTCAGCCATTGATTTTGGGACCCCTTGGGCCTGGTTCTTCAGCAGCGTTTAGCACCCCTAACTCCAGCTGTAGTCAGTGGAAGCTGCAGATACTGACAAGTCAGGCCCAAGTGGTCTCAGATAATGCACCCAAAATCAGCTGCTGCATTTTACGATTTGGGTCGGAGCAACTTGCTCAAGGAGGCCCTTTGGTTTCATGCAGGAAGCCCATGGCTAGCAGGCAGGAGCCCTGTGTCCCAGTGCTGAGTTAGACATCTCAGCCCAGATCTTCAAACGTATTTAGGGTCCCAGCTTCCATTGAAACGAATGGGAGTTAGGGACCGAAATGCCTTTTAGGATCTGAGCCTAACTCACTATTAGCCACCACGGGCAAGTCACTTAACGTTGTGAAGTACGAAGGGCAGTGAAAGAGGAGAAAACAAAACTCCAGACCTCCTGGCTTCTAGTACTCACTGCTATAGAATAAGAGCAGGAGGCATTTTAGTAGTCTCCCAACCTGTATATCAGAACCATACTCCTTAGGAGCTCCATATATAGGAGAGACAGCCTGGGGAGCTCCTTACACACACTGTTCTCTGCATGCAGCCGTATTTAACTCTGCTTGGCAGATGCATGCCCTCACAGCCCAGGTGCATGCTTCGTAAGTCATACATGGGCCCAATGCAGACTATGTGAAAAATACTATTAACGAAATAATCCTCTCAAATGAGTTACAAACACAAGCACTCGCCCAATGTAATCTATCCGGCGTTTGGAGTCACAAAGCCAAGCCACTTTGGAGACTTGATGAGCCAAACGAAAGGTAGCAAAGTATCCCAGAAACGAAACCCAGCTTAGTGACTGGACTCACAAACCTCCTGAACGCCTGGTCCAGTTTGCTCCAAACTTTCTGGAAAGTAACTAGCCTTGGCTTTGATCACATGTATCCGTTTGCTTTTGGCAAAGTTGGAAGCGATTAAAGGGAAGCAAGCTACAGAGAGACATCACATCACAAAACCCCATCACCAATAGTGGCAACCCTTTCTTAGCAGGCTGAAGGCTGAATTAGGAAACAAAGATGCTCAGAGGATCATAGGCCAATGGATTTATAAACTCTCTGGGGCAGGGACCATCTCTCACTCTTGTTTGTATGGCACCCAGCGCAATGGGGCATCTCCAGGCTAGGGCTATGCGTCCTTGCCAAGGCAGCACCCGTCTGCACGATCAGTGTCCTTTGGCTGTGTAGAAGATTACGGTGCTCAGAGTGCTTAGCTCAGCATCCATCAGCACTAAAAATCACAATCAGATTTGCAGATTGTAGAAGCCCCCACCTCAACACCCTCCATGAAATTACAATTGGGAGGGTCCCCTCTATGACACTCACTGCAAAAGACTCTTTTCCATTGTTTCCAACTCTCTAGGGCCCTGTCTACACAGAGGGTCTCGTGAAAAGACTTTGTTGTAGCATCAGGGCGATTTTACTAACACCTGCAGCACAGGCAGGGCTAGCAAAATACACCCACCAGCCTGGTGTCTAGATAACACAGGCAGCCCCCCGCCTGATAGCGCTCCCAGAGCTGCTAGCACTGGCGTAGCTGCACTTGTATGATGGTAAGGGCGGAAGATTTTTCACAAGCTCAATGTGGACACAACCAAGGAGGCTAGATTCCTGTGGGAAAACTGGAGTGTGCTGTTTTCAATGGAACACCTGAGAACTGTAAACATGGCAAGCTGTCAACATCCTGCCTCGCAGCAAGGCAAGGGATTTGGCAGGCTGGGTGCGAAAGAGTGTGTCACAGGCTGTGAAATTAACAACTTCACCTAGGCTAGAGATTTGAGGGGAGGAAAGGTCTCTGATTTATTACAGCTTGGTGAGCATGGCAAGATGCCTATTTCTAACAGCAGGGTTCAGAGTCACTCCTTGTTGTAAGAGCTATAAATACTTGTGTTCACTAGGGAACCACATATTATTATCCATAAAACAACTCACCCAGGAAGTCCTGGACTGGCTACAGGGATCCTTATCTCAGACACAGGGCAAACATTACTGCATAAGCAAAGAATTTGTTGTTTGATATTTGGAGAGAGTGTGTCTAGTGGAGAAATAAATATGGAAGAGGCTTTAAGAAGCAAAGATAAAAAGTATCGTCACCATGAGAGATGAACGCATTATTGATTTTTCAGTTTGGTGGCTAAAACAAAGATTCCAAACACAAAAATTAGAAGCAAAACAGATTTTTCTTTTAATACATTCCTCATCAAAATGAAAAACCAAAGACACTTCATTGGGGTCGAATGAAACATTCTGACATTTCCAAAACAAAAGACAAATGAGATTTTTGGGTGAATCTATTCACGGACTTGGACTTGGATTCACAACCGGTTTCAGTGTCCTGAGAAATGCATTTTTGGTAAGTTTACTAGTCACAAGACATTGCTTGCCCAGCTCTAATTATCATTGTCACCAGGATGGTCCCCCTGCTGGAAGGGCTGCACGGATTCCCCTTTCCCAGCATCTAAGAGGTCTCACTGATGAGCAACAAGAATGAAAACTGCCATTGCTGCAGAATTCCCATCCTGTATCAGCTAAAAGAACTCAAGAAGCAAAGTCTGGGATTCCAAGCACAGCTCTCCCATTTGGTCAGTGCACCAACCTTCTAGGCTGCCAAGCCAACTCTTGGCTTTTAAACATATACCAGATGAACTCCAATTATCTGGGGCTCACTTTCAGACACATCAGAGGGCTGGGGCCTTGTTAGCTCGGGGTCCAGGATCTCTCTCTCCATCACGTGCCCCAAAAGCTGCAGTCATCAGGGACTGTATAGTTCTGCCAGTGTCCAGGGTGAAACTCGCCTGTGTGGAGGTGTGGGGGCTGACATTCTTGGCAGAAACATCCAGGCTGTGGAACTTCTTCCAGGAATCAAATGGACCAGAACACTTCCAAGCCTCACTCCTTTACTGTGGCCTTCCCATGACAGTGACCCAGAGGAATGGTTCAGTGACAAACTGCACTAATCAGCTGTCTGTTGGTGGCTGTAGATTCTATTCACTGAGCTGGAGGCAGTGGGAAGAGGGAGGCGTTTTCCAGGCGTGAAGTGGAGGGCCATGTTGAACGCAATGAGCTGGAGTAATAGAGCACCCTGGCCAGTCCCCTTTCATTCACCCCAGTGATCTCTGGCACAGGTCAATTACATCCATTTGAGAATGAGATGAAAGATGAAAGGATGGGCAAGGACTTGTCCACTGAGAGGCCAAATTCCTTCAGGCAGAAAGACCCAGTTCAAAGGGTGATTATTTCTAGTCCGTTGCATTAGCTGCCTATGCGTCTGCATCAGCTCTGCTCCGAGAGGCTTCGTAATGGATTTCTGATCAGGTGATTGTGCTGCGGTGAAGTAGCAGCCGGGTAGGTGGGCTGGACTGCCCTGTACATAGCTGATGTAATTAGTGTTGGCGACCAGGGCAGGCATTCGGTGCAGACAACTAAGCCATTGCAGGGCATCATAATCTGTGCTCCAGGCATGCTCAAGATGCACACGGGTGTAACAGCCTTTGCTCAGAGAGGAAGAGCAGCCTTGGGGTTTAGGCACTGCCTGCGTTGGGCTCAGAAAGGCTGGGTTCAATTCCTGGCTCTGCCACTAACTGTGTGTGTGACCGGGGGCGAGCCATGGAGAGCATGCTTGAGTTAGCTTGATTAAAAATAGCCATGTAGCCAAGATTAGCCACTCACAGACATACCCAGGGCTCTGAGCAGGACGGCAATCGAGTGCCTAGCCTGCAGCTGCTGTGGCCATGCTATTATTGTTAGTGAGCTACCCAGATATGTCTACCAGACGGCCATCACACCTCCTGGGTGTCTGCGTGTGTCGGTTCCCATTTACACAACGGAAATAATCATTCCTTCTTCCTCCTCACTGTCCATTGAGGAGATAAACTCTTCGGGACAGGAGCAGTCTCTCCCAATGCGAATGCATAGCACCTCTCCGGGTGAGGCCCCGCTCTCAGCCGGGCCTCTGAGAGCTATTGAAGTACAATCATTTTCCCATTGTTCATAACTCCCAGCTGGGCTCTCCTTTTACGTGTGTTTGCATTCCTTTTCATTTGATCGCACATATAACACCCTAAGGACCTATAGATTTGTATGGGCTGCACTCGATCTGCAAGAAGGCTATGCCCTTTTGGGATTTGCCATTGATGGTAACAGTTCTGTGTTTGTTTTCACCGTCGTCTGTGGTGGAACTGGGTGTGCTTCATAGCAGACTGTGAGAGTCGCTTTAGTTTGCCCTCCTTTTGTTATCACAGTTTCAGAGTGTTTGGGGGGGGGGCTACAGAACCATTCTTAACAAACAAGCCTCCCTGCCATAGACTCCACTGCCCCAGCTAGCCACCTCAGGGTAAGTGGGTATGAAAGGTGAACCACCCCTCTAGTCAGCTGGGGATCAAGCACTCAAGCGGCTAGGGAGCTTGCACTATACCTGAATTCCAAAACTGCCTTCTCCCATCCCCACTCAGGAAGTTAGTGCCTGGCTAAAGGGAGGATGGCGATAGCTCCCAAGACTGTGACAGCATTGCAGGAGGCAGCCAGCCAGGACAGAAGTGGCCCATGGAAGGGATGGAGCTGGATCTCAGAGCAGATGATACCTCATCTAGCTCCAGCTCCACACGAGCATGGGACAACAATTAATTAACTTGAAAACTGACAGTAGGACTTATGTGGCCTGTCCCCAGGGTCCTTGCTTCTCCCGAGCTCCAAAGCATGCGCTGTCACGCCCAGTCGCAGTCAAGGTTCGTTTTCATAGGTTAACCAACAAACCAAGGAAGAGACCCCAGTCTTGACTCAGCTCTTGGCCCCAGGCTTCAAGGTCATCCCTCTGGGGGAAATGGATGTTCAGCTCCTGGCAGCCTCCATCCCCTCTGCTCCCCTCCTGGAGTTGAGCTCCCAACCCCTTATTACAGGACCCACCACTGAAGCTAGCTCCACTCCACCGGGGCTGTCTCCCCAGGGCTCAGCCTGTCTCAGTCATCCCTCCTCCCAGCAGCAGTTTTTAGGTCCAGCGTACAGCCCAGCCCTTTTTAATTAGCTGGACTGGGCTCACCGGCTCCAGTCCATAGGCACTGGGCTGAGTCTGGTCAGAGACCAGCCACCCTGTGATAGGCCCCCCTTAACATTATCTGAGCAGCTCTCCGTCTCATCTCAGTGCGGTGGGGAAGTGCTATTATCCCCATTTTACAGATGGGGAACTGAGACAGAGAGACCGAGGCCCAGATCCAGAAAGGGCCTTAGGCACCTACGTCTGAGTTTTGGCTCCTGGCCCATCCACGAAACTCCCAACAAACCCTGTAGACACCTAAACTCACTTGCCATGCCAGCGAGAGAGAGAGAATGACTCTAAGTCCAGTGGCTGGAGCACCAGATGGGAGACCCTGGGTCCAGTCCGCCTGTTCCAATAACTCTCATTATTTATCCACAGTGCCACAGCTTCAACAGGAGGAAACCCCACACCGGACTGTCCCATAGCTCAGTGGTTAGAGCACTTACTGAGAGGTAGACTCCTGTTCAAATCCCTTCTCCCAGTCCGGAAAGCCAGGGGAGGGAATGAACCTGGGTCTCCCACATCCCAGGTGAGGGCACTAACCACTAGGCTACAAGGTGAGCAGCTCTTCCTCAGGTTTTTTTGTGTGGAGTGAGGCTGGTGCCAAACTCCTTCCCTCCAGAAGTGGCTTAAGTGCCTAAGCCTCATTGCTCCAGGTGGCAGGTTCTCATTCTAAGCAGAGATAGGTGCCTATTTCAGAGAGGGGGACGGGGTTAGCACACACCCATCACCTATCGTTGGCATCTCTCATTGGCTAGCTCAGGTGGCTGCCCACCTAGCCTGCTGGCTTGCGTGGACAACATTCCTAAGTGCCTCTCTCTCCCCGCCCATTGTGTAGGTACCTCACTCAGCATTGTGGATCGCAGTATTATTCCTAGGATTTTCTAGGCGCCAGGACACTCCGTGTTGCAACACGTAAGTCCCTTTGTGGACCTCACGCTCAGTGACTTGCCCAGGATCACACAAGAAGACTGTAACAGGAAGCAAACGCAGGTTTCCTGAGTCCCATGCTAGCATCTTAGTCACTGGACCCTCATTCCTCCAGCAAACCTACATAGAAATCTTTGGATAAAGGATACTGTAGAAGTGCCAAGAATGTTGATTAGAACTATGCTGGTCCCCACTGCTACTCTCCAAGGTCTGGGAAACACTTAAGGAGATGATGGCCTCCCCCTCCTTTCCCATTTCTCCTCACTGAGCTCAGAGACATGGGCAAAGCTAACACCTCGTCAGCACCACTACACCCCCTGGAACCCCACACGGTCTGTTACCTAATCAGAGCGCTTCGGCCCAACACATTACATGGGGATGAATCACTCCCTGACCTCTGCCTTTGGAGTGTTCAGTTTCTGCTAATTTTATGGGCTGTATCAACTGGGTTATTGAATCCAGATGTCTGCAAAATGTGACTGCAGAACACAGGAACCCCAAAGGAGTGGCGTCAGTGGCAGGAATCCGAGCTGGTAATTCGTTTTTCACAAACCAACAGTGGCCTAGGAAGAAGAGAACCATCTATTCTCTCCAAGCATTGCCTGGATCCTGAAGGAACAAGCAGAAGGCTATTATCTCCACAAGCCATTCAAAATTTTTCTCAATGACTACCTCGCCCACTCTCCCCTTCTGAAGTGCTCTGACACTGGACGCACAGGCTGCACCGTTATTCTCAGGTTCAAGCTGTGACGGCTCCCACCTGCACGATATCCCGAACCGGCAGAGGGACAGGCGTGGACCCAGCTTGGCTTTGGTGCTTCATTTAGGGGCATCAAGTCTTCTATGGGAACAGCATGCGGGCAGGAACAAAGCCTCCGGATTCTTGAGTTGGCTCCTTTTGTATAAGTGAGTCATGCTATTAGCTGGCCAGTGACAATACTCTAGCAGAAATACATGGTCTGGGTAGAAATGCAACTGGGTAGGAGACAACTGGTGCGTAGTTGTCACAGGGAGCCAAGAATTAATACACTCAAGCCCTGCTTAAATTACAAATAAAAGCATATTTTGTGACCTGTCTACAACATGGTTATCCCCAGACACAGGCCAAATATGGCAGTATCTTTGTCGTGTAGATGGGAGCTTGACTATGTCCTGAACCATCCTAAAGCCTTGGAGAGTAAAAAGGCTGTATTGTGGTTCAGGAATATGGTTCATGTCCTGTCTACATGACAAAACGAAGCCATGTTGACCCATGTCAGGAATGACTGTACTGTAATTGAGTCCCCAGTACAGGTGTCTTTACAATGTAATGTAAAGAACTAACTAAATGCTTTGCTGTCCTGGAGCATGTTGCTTAATTGCTGTTTGGAATCGGATTAGTGGTTGTCTTTTTAATAGCAGGACGGGACTCCACTTCACTTGGGCCCTTGTTGAAGACAGCAAGATTACTTGAAAAAATATAGCACAAATTTTGATGGTGAGACATTATTTCTATAAAAGTAATACGTAGGCGTGCCAGTCAAAGATCAGAACCCATTGAGCCTGGTGCTGTATAGACAAATAACAAAGAGGATCCCCTGCCCAGAGAGTTCACAGTCTAAGTATCACACAGGAGGAAGCCGATGGATGAGAGACAAATGGAAGTGAGAATAGATAATAAAACAGCATGAAAGAAGAAATCTCAGCTCCCTGCTTGTTCAGCCTAAAATGGTGTTAATTGAAAGGGCTAGTACTTAGCATGGTGAAGGTCTGAATGGGAATGTGTGTACAGGGAAAAGTGGGAAAGTTGCTGGCTGTCTGCTCCCCAACAAAGGCTCCTATGCGGGAGGAACAGAGAGGGTAAAGGGAGGGGAGGCCTGAGGGAAAGAAAATACTTATTTTTAAAATAGCTTCCTCTCCTTTCCCTTATTTGAGGCTCTGGCATGGTGAACTGCTCTGGGTCTCTCTTAGCTGGGGATTTCAAAGAACTGTCTACAGATTCCCTGGCCCCTGAGTGGGGATTTTTCATCTTATACGTCATTGGGAACTTTCTGTAGTGAAGCCAGAAAGCCAGCACAGGCTCTTTTTATACTGAGGACAGAGGGAGCTTCAAGACCACTCCAGGCTGCATGTAGGAAAGGAGTTATTGTAACAATTGGGCCTACAAGTTTACCCGAATTGTGAGCTCAACTGTAAAAAGTCAGTGTAAATTCATAAGATTTCCCATTAACCTATAACATGCATTAATGGGAAAAGGTGTACAAGTGAGACAGAGAGAGAATTAATCCAAACAAAAAACCCTACTGATGTAACTCAAGGCCTGTGTTAAAATCATGCCTGGCAAACAAAAGGAAGAGAGGACCAGAATCAATTAATCCAAATTGGTGTGTCACAATTAGTGGACAAAATAATAATGGGATGGGCTATTCTGCCCATCACTCTCTTTTGGGGTCCTTAAAGAAAGAAACCTTGGGAGAAAAATTGGCTACTGGAGCAAACTTCACCATCTCCTAGGGCGCAAGCCTTCATCACCAATCTCCTTAGAGATGTCCTGACCAGCAGGAGGGACCCAGATGACATTGCCACCTCCGCCGACTCCAGCTGAATCCCAACCATGAGCAGGATGGAAGTGGGATTGGACTTTAACAGCAACAACAGCCCCAACCCATTTCAATTTCTCTTTTCCCCAAAATGGACAATTATCTTTGATACCATCTAAGAAGCTATCAAACCGGGTGAAGGAGAGCTCCTCAGTGGCAGAATGGAAAAAAGAAAAAATGAAAGGGGAAAGGAACCCCCTAACCCTCCCCAAAAAAAGCAAAAAAAATGGAAACCTCAAATTTTCTATGTTTTTTTTTTAAAACACTCAAACAAAAGGTTCATTTTCAAAATCTGTGGAATGAAAATATTGATAGAAGTTCAAGTTTTTGTGAACTTTCATTTCCAGTTTTTCAGCCAGCTCAACTGACGTGTAAGCCCCACAGCGGACATTCACCCTTGTACAGACACAAGGCCGATGCACTACTGCAATCCTGACGGCGTAAGAGGGATGAAAGGCATAACACTTTGGGCTGGCTCTCTGTATAGGGGTGAATTCCCACGTCAAGCTCCTTTTTCAATTTGTTGTGCAACTTCTATGCAATATTATAACTCAGGCCATCTAAACCGCACATCAAGGGTGAGCGTCACAGGCTAAGAACCTGTTAAATTGCTAGCTGTGCATTCCAATTCATTCAGCACTTGCTGCTCAGAGCAGATGCAAGCTGCACTGTGGTAGATGAACCCACAAGATGTTTCTCATTTTCTGTCCAGTCCTTGGAAAGAATGAAACATAATATAAAGAATACCAAGAAGAGATACGACCATTGCATTTGGTCCTAGAGCTCACTTTATTGTACCTGAGGGGCTGAGTTGTTCCTGTGCTGGCTTTTTCTTTGGCTGCCTCTGCATTGTAATAATGTTCCATTGTTCTGCAAGCTCAGTAAAGAGCGAACTTCGTATCCGAGCCGATCACTCACTCTTGTGCAACAGCAACGGGTTCACTAAGAATCTTTTGAGGACACTAAGGGGGATGAGTTTTACATATGGATGTCTTCATGCCAAGTTTCAGCCTGATGTGAATTGAAACAGCTGACTTATAGCACCCCCTCTAAAGCCAGGGTTTATTGGAAGGGACTCTCTGCCAGAACAGAAACTATAGCAACTGATGCAATAAAACAACATTTCTGCATGAAGCTATTTTTACACAGCAGTGCACATTCATGGCATGACAGTTTAGAGCACTTTTCTGATCTTTGTTGCCAGGTTTAGATGGATTAATATCATAGAGCAGAGACAAGGTGAGTGAAGTAATCTCTTTTCTTGGACCAATTTCTGTTGAGAGAGACAGACAAGTTTAGGTCTTTCTTCAGGTCCGGGGAATACACCTGAAGAAGAGCTCTGTGTAAGCTTGAAAGATGGTGAAAGAGACAAACAGAAGTTAGTCCAATAAAAAAATATTACCTTACCCACCTCGTCTAATACCCTGGGACCAAAATGACTATAACAACACTGCATACAACAGTGGATAGCATCATAGTAGTCAGAGAAGGAAGACGACTATTAGATTGTCAAATACATCCTCCTGTAACAATAGAAAAGGCTACCCCAAGAAAATGCTTAATCAGATGTTAGATTTATTCTATACTTGATCTTTCCTAAAAGACTCAATGTGGTAGGGCCAAATTTTGTACTCTCTAAAATCAATGGGACTTTTGCGGTTGACTTCAGTTGGCTACCATAACCAACCCCACCACTGGACCTGCCCTAAGGCCTGGAAAAGGGTATTTGTGCACTGTGGAAAGTAGAGAGCGATGATCCATGGTAGAGTGATTGCTTTAGGGTCCATCCTGGCCCTATTGAAGTCAGTGGGACTTTTGCAATCGATTTCCGTGCAGCCAGGATTTCAGCCAAAAAGTGAACGACCACCCCCCACCTCAAGTCACTATTTCGGAAGGACTGATTCTTCATACCTTTTCATCCTATGGATCGCCTATCTGCTGTTTTGGCCTCTTCTGCAGGAAAAAATAAGTGTCTGAGTATTAACCACAGCAGAGAAGTCAGATTTCCTGAGAAACTTATGGTTCTTTCTACTTCTTACTAGTAGTTCTGGTGATGGTTCTCAGGTTGCATTGTGACACTAGAGACTATGTTGGACAGGAAACCAAGAGAGGACATTACAGACAAAAATAGGAAGTGAGTGTAATGGCTCAGAGGAAGAATCTAACCACAGGTGCCCTGAAAGAATCTGACACCACGTGTTAGCAGGGGCGTGGTCCTAGAGTCCTGTTAGTGGACCTCAGGTGTTCTGAAATAAGCAGTGCTAGGCACTATGCATCTAAGTTTAGGCTCCAGCCTTTAATGGACAGATAACGGGTGTGTAGGATTATTCAGACGGTCTTACAACCTTGCTATGTCCTTTGCAGGGTGCAGAAAATCTGAACTCAATTAAGAGAAACTGTCATTCCAGGTCCAATAGGGAGTGCATGCTAGACTATTTGTAGAGAATTAGTCTTTAATGCTAATTTGACTTGCCTGAACATGGTGCATCTGTGAATGTGTAGAGCAGATCACACTAACTAGAACAAGGCAGAGTGCAAACTTGCCATCTCAGTTGTGCCAGTGCTTCTCAGCCATGACCCTGCTATTCCAGTTTTACCTCCCATCTCTGATCTATAGCTGTGTCAATTCACGTCAATTGCCACCTGTGGTATTGCCTGTGAGACTATTCTGGGGCCTAACAGGTCTCTGTCAACATGTCTCATTGCTAATCCACAATACCGCTGTCTAGAGCTAGGCTCCTACTAGGTCAATGAAGCCTATCCTGAAGCGCCTTGTTACAATATCCCTGGGCTCCAACGTTACTTTCGTGGTGCACATGCCATGCACCAGTTCTGAGTCCCATACACAACTTAATGCACCTTGGGTAAAATTTATCCCTGTGCTGAAAGCCAACATAGCTCTTATGCACCACTTAAGTCTCCAAAAGGCAGTTTAAGTAGGACGTAAGTCTTGGGTAGACCTCTGGACAAGGGTAAATTTCAGCCTTATTGAAGCTGTGGACCATTGTGAATACATAACTAACTCCTTTTTTACTCCTAATAGTAAAAAATGTGCATAAAGCCTAAAAGAAATCGAAAGGGGCCATCCAAAGGTAGCCACATTTAGCCAAGATATTATCCCTGCCAAGAAATCCTACAAAAATCTGAGACGTGAAGTAAGGCACTGCTCTCCATGGTTTGCTGGATACTCTCTGCATTTGAGGTCTGAAACAAACTGACTCCAATAATCTGCTCCTTGGAGTCACATTTTCTATAAATAAGCACACCTTAGGCAGACTGAAGTGAGCAAACCTTGTGGGCTCCAACTCAATGTTTAGAAAAGATGTATATATCCCACCCTCTTAAGCAAATCTGTGTGTCATTAGCCTTTAAAAACAAAGATAGAGCTTCTCTTTGGCTAAGTATTTACCAGAGTCATTTGTGCATGACTATTATATTAACTGCACAAATAACAAAACTCTCCAGGGATACAGGTAGGAGATGATCCATAGGTTCAAAGTATACGTTGATGTCATAGGGTTGCCAAGTCTCCAGATTGTCCTGGAGTCTCCAGGAATTAAAAATGAATCTTTAATTAAATATTGTCATGTGATGAAACCTCTTGGAATAGGTCCAACCAAAACTGGCAACCCTAGTGATAATTCAAGCTATCCAAGAACATAGGATCCTGTAAACTTCTTGAACCTGATCCTCCATTGCACTATAAATTGTCAGCATGTACACAAACCTGTAAGTGAAAGGCCTCCTGATCAGAATGGAAGCATTTTACACCCAGTTGCATTGGCATAAATGACCACACAAGGTGCCATGGAGAACCAGGCTCCCTGTCTCTCAGGCTAGTTTTCAGGATAGCACTAAGGGATTAAGGAAAACAATCTGATATTTGGAAGTTTGACACTGGATCCAAAGGAGGTTGGTCAGTGTCACGCGCCGCTCTCAATGGCCAGTGGCTGTGGCCCTCCCCCGGCCTCCAACCCCGGGAGAGACCGCAGCGCCTGCTGGAGTGAAAGGGGGAATTAGCAGGTCCAGCAGGCGATATGCCTGGTCCCTGGGCAGCAGGGCAGGCAGCAAACAGTCTCGACGCCTGGTCCCTGGGCAGCAGGCAAACAAGCAGTTTCTGGGCCTGTTCCCTGGGCAGCAGGCAAGGCAAGTCGCAGGGTCGGTGTCTGAGACAGGAGGGTCCTCCCTCCGGGCAGCTAGGGAGAGGGGGAGGGGGACGCAGGCCCACCCGTCTCCACTGCGTCCCAGCCCAGGGCCCTAGTAGTGGCACAATGGTTGCCACTGAGGCAGCGGGGCTCCGGCCTTAACACTCCGCCGGGCCGCGGCCCTTACTTCATCCACTAGGCAGGGGTGTCCCTGGGCCACTTCCTCCCCGTATCCCCAGGAGCCGTCCCCGGGTAACCCCGAGGGGTCTACGGCCCACGGCTGACTCACCACCCCTCCTCGTTGGCGGGCGGCAAAGGCGGCAGGCCGTCGGCGTCGGGCAGCTCCTCAAGGTCGGGTCCTGCTTCAGGGGGGTCAGCGGCTGGCAGCTCCTCCAGGTCTGGCCCTGCTTCAGGTGGGGTCACCCACTGTGGTCGGCCCGGGACCTCAGGCCAGGCCTGGGGTTCGGGGCCTGTCGGCCAGTCTTTGGGGCTCGCCGGCCACTCCCAGTCCCCTGGCCCGGGAGGTCCTACCCAGTCTGGGTCCTGGGGCTCCTCCAGGGGTCGGCCCGGTCGTGGCCTGTAGCAGGCCTTCTCTTCCCTGACGGGAGCCTTGGGCGGCACGTCTGCTTCCCAGCGATGACTTCCCCCTACTGGACCCAGGGGCTGCGTCTTTATACCGCCCCTTCCTGGGTAGGGCCCACCTCCTGCCCGCCGATTGGGCTGCCCGGTTGGTCCTATCCGGGTCGGCCCTGCAGGTTGATGGACAGGCTGGCGGGCCGGTCCAATCCCCTCCCATTGCCGGGCAGTTTTATCCGGCTGCCTGTATCGCCGCTCTATTGGCTGTGGCCCTCCCCCGGCCTCCAACCCCGGGGGAGACCGCAGCGCCTGCTTACAGTCAGGTTGTCTGTGCAATTTTTAGTCAACATTCCTCTAAGTGCTTCTTAAAATTGATTTGGGGAGAGCTGGGTACTCCTGGGCATGGGTACTTGATATTGCTAACAAACTAAGCTGACCATGGTTGATCTGAGCACTCATCTACCAGCTTCCCCCTCACTGTCCTGCCAATCCATCTGCCTCAATCCAGCCTTTGTTCTCCCATCCTTGGGCCTCTCTTCAGCAGACACCAATAGTCATGCCAAAATGCTCAGCAGTGGCCTGTGAATATGGTGGCCTCTGTTTTTGGGCGCCCAGCTCAAGACATTTGAGGCCTGGTATTCAACAGTGCCAAGCATTTGCTGATCTGATGGACTTTGACAGGCGGGTGGGTGCTCAGCATGCCAGAAAAAAAATCAGACTCAAAACCAGAGGCACCCAGAAGTGGAGACCACTCTTGAGAAGTTTGGCCTTAATGGGAACCCAATGAAAGAGGTTAAGTACAATGTGGATAAGTGGGCTTGTCTGCTTCTCAGAGAGTTCCTTTGAGGCTTTTTTTTAGCCAATGCTTACACAGTGCTTGAAGTTGAAAAGTTTTCTTATGTGTTAAATTGAACATGATGGTTCAATCTACCAAAAAAAGACTTCTTAGTGAGAAGATCCAAGAGGTTTAAGCTATGTATCTCGCACTATATTATATAAACATAAAACTACAAAGCAAACCCTTTGGGGCCAGGTCTCTAGCTGGTATAAAATAGCAGTATCACACCATGGATCTCAATGGAACTATACCAATTTACACCAGTTGAGGATATGGCAGTGACCGAAAAAAATGAACCAGTTACTCTGTCTCACTGAGGTACTTATGTGTCCCCCATTACTGTTACCTGAGCACTCCCCAGCACCACATGAATTGGAAACCGTTGTCCCTATTTTACTGAGGCAGAGAGAAACTATGTAATTTGCCCAAAGTCAGATTCTGTAGTAGAGCAGGGAATAGAACTTGGGTTTCCCAAGCCGGGACCCTCAAAGGACAATCCTTTCTCTCTCTCACGCCCCCTCCCCACACAGATTTTACACCAAGGTAAAATCACTGACTGATTTTGATCAACGTAGAGAAGAGCAGTGTTGTGTGGCTTGTACGCCCTGTGGCTGAGTCTAACGTCCCACCCTGCATTTCAGGGTAGTCTGGCCTAGTGGCCAAAGTCAGTGGAGCAACCCCTTCAGTCAGGGCAGCAAGGCCCAATGGCTAGAGTCAATAAAGTCACCCTCCTCTGTGGGGTACTGTGGCCTAATGTTACATTAGAGGAGTGAGCACCACATAAGGGTGTGTGGGTACCTGGGGTAGGGGGACTCAGACCCTCCCTGCTCCTCCAAGCCCCAGCCCAGGGCCTTGGCAGTGGCAGGGGTTTTTGCCACGAAGTCAGCAGGGACTCTCCCAAAATACAGTGACCAGTTCCCCGACTCCCTCCACTGTAGCAAAGTTTAAGCCCCCTGGGCTACTTCCAACCCCTTTCCCCAGCAGCAAAGTCTGTAGCTTTCCCAGGTCTCCGGGGTCATTGGCTGCTGCAGCTCCCAGAGACTCTGTTCCCTCTGGGCTTTCTTTGGGCAGTGTGGCATCCACCTGGGTTGTGGTGCTGTCAGCCTGCAAGGTGCATCCTCTCTCCTCAGCAATCAGTCCCAACTGAGCTGCGCTGCTTTCTTTTATACTGAGGCTGCAGACGGAGCATGCCCAGTAGAGCCAGGGGGCGTGGCCTCCTCGGCCCACAGAGTGGGATTAACTCCTGCCAGACCAGTGCTTGTACAGCCCATCACAAGCACGACAGGACCTATTGTTTATCCATGAAATGTAATTCAGCAGCCAGGCAGTTGGAGGGGGAAATACATCAATCAAATTAAAAATTACAAAAGACAGCTTCAATATTGACTTACATGGAATGAAAAAGAAAAGGTGTCAGCCCACAGCTCAAAAATGATACTACAATCGAAAGGCAATTCTCTCCGCTCCAGTCTCTACTTTTCTGTGGTTTGCAGTATATTTGCCAGACCTTTTACCTCACCCTATTTACCTCGGTCTGCAACTCCCTTGTCTTTGCGTGAATTACTCCGCCTCCTGGAATGTCACAGACGAACCAGCTGTTTCACCCAAATTAGAGCTCAGCTCTATCCCACTATAGCCCCAAACACCTGGCCATTTTGATTCAAGAGAGGCCCAATATTCAGTCTACTAGGAAATGTTTCAAGTCAAGACTATGATTTAGATTGTCAAGTCTTTGGGGCAGGGACCACGTTTTGGTTCTGTGTTTGTACAGCACCTAACACAATGGAGTCCTGGACCATGACTGGGGCTCCTAAGGGATATGATAATACAGATAAGTTATTATTATAATTAATTCTAGTAAGACTAGAGTGTGCTGACAGAGAAGGAAGTTTGCACACCACCTGCCACATCATGTCTGCCTCTGGCAAGGGCTATTTGTCCCTCACTTTCTTGTACGCTAAATTCACTCATTAATTTAAAAGATGCACAAGAAACAAAGGCAGCACTGGAGTCACTGTATCCTCTACCTGGGAGCAGCAGGGGAGCACTGTCCCGCCACGAATTATTTTAACCTTTCATATTTTTGGCAACAGAATGTCACTCAAATGTTTCCTACCGGGTTTTGTGTTATATTGCTGTAATAAGCTGGCAGGGCCCAGGAGAATCCTATTCTGGGAGCGGGACAGGTTTGTTTTCCATGATAATCGGCTTTGAATAGCAGAGCAGAGAAGAAGCACATAATAATAATAATAATAATAATGCTTACATTTCAACATCTGGGAGAGGGAGAGACTGCGGCAGAACTAGCTTATACACATAACAGCCAGCTCAGTGCTTCCAAACAGCCGGCTACCCACCCAGAGATGGGGGATCTTTCTCCCTTCCCCAGTCCTGACTCAAGGAATCGCCACAGACAGAGTGAGGTACAGGGGCTCCATTCCATGTTTCACCTCACAGGAGGCCGGGTTGCACCTCTGGGACTCTGCTGCTCCGTGTGCTTAACACGGCACCCAGTGTAAATGGCTAAACAGATTGAACAGGAGAGGGAGCTCTCACCGCACCAGCTGGGAGGGGCAGCTCTACCTCTGTCTTTAGCACATGAAGAGAAGCTGTGCTCACCCCATCCCTCTTCCCTCCCCTGTTATTTTAACCCTTGGAGCAGCCCAAGTTGCCGACCATGGCCCAGAATAATAGGCAGAGCCCAAAGTGCTACGGCCATGCCCCCTTCATCCCTAATCCCTCACCCAGCATGCCCCTACATCAGGTAGGTGCGCCCCTGGTTGCTGGGAATAAAGGAGAAGTAGCAGCAAGCGTTATCGACTACATCCATCCTGCCTTGAGATCTGGCTAGCGTTGATGGAAGACTCCCAGCCTGCACGAATGGCACGGGTTTATCCAAGGGCTAACTCAGTTCAGCTTGTTCCAAAGCCTTGCTTCAGAAGCTGGAAGAGAAGGTGGGGGAATTTTTCCAGGGTGCTACACATGTAACTCTACAGAAGGTTTTCATCTTTAGTGGAAACAGCAGACTTATTGGAGAATGGTGCCATCTCTTCCTAGGGCTGGTGGGTTCACAGAATCTGGCTGCAATGTGGTTGAGGGCAAGGGACAGAGAATAACAATTTCACTTCATTTTTTAAAAAAATTCATGTGAAAAACAACAAAAGTAGCTTTTTGTTTGTTAGGGAGTTTTGGGAGGGTGGGGGAGGGCAGTTATCCTATTATTTGACTCCAGATGCTGACCTTGGCTCTGGGAGACTCATTTTTCTTGACTTCGAAGCCGGGAACTTTCTGAGCCAAAGGCTAACGTCTATAGATTTATGCCACTTGGAAAAATCAAAGAGTTGTGAGCCAAGCCACTTAATGTCTAAAACAAAAATCAATCCTGCAGGGATAATTCTACAATGACTTTGGAACTCTGAAACGCCAACCACAGTTGTAATTTGCACCATCTCCTTCCAGTTCACTAACACCAGAATCTGCAGGATGCTCAAATCAGAGTGGATTATGGAAGAGGGAGAAGCCAGAGAAAGACATTTATTTTATTTTCTCTGGGCTGATGTTAGTGCTAATGAGGGCAAAGGGGTCCGCCTGGACTGGAAACAAGCTAAGTTATCCACAAGGTCAAGAGCTGTGAAGACACCCACAGTCCATGCTTTTTCCATTGCTCTCAGCCAAAATACCCCATATTACTCTCTAGAGATGGGACACAATCCAGTTTTCCAATTATGGCAATTCCTTTATAGGTCTTGCTTTTCCCCAGAAAAAAAAAAAAAAAAACAGTGACCAGGAATGAATCATTCCAAGGCAATGAGGGTTGATCTGCTGTTGATTGGTTTAGTCTGTAATTCACAAGCCCCTTAAACTCAGGCCTGCAGAGTAACTCCACTCAGCTTCCCAGAGGTAGCCCATTCATGCAGTATTTTTAATTCTCAAGGCTCCTACTGGCCAGGGGACTAAATGCACCATAACACGATGCTGGACTCAGCTTCTTCCAGCATAATCACCTTGGTGTTGATGTTCGTTCTGTTAGCACCATTACTGACCCAGTACAGCAAATGAAGCAGTGGATGGTGCCCTTAAAAAACGGCAGAGATAGTGAAAGGAAGTTGAGAGGTCAGAGGGGGGGTTGATTGGCTTGGCTCCTGATAAGCGGGAGAAATGTTGGGAGCACATGACAATGCAGCGTTTTTACAGAAGGAAGGTGGGTTCTCATGTGTTTCAGATAACCAAGTGCTACTGAAAGGTGCCACATTGACACCCCTACCCTGTTCACAATGTATCCTCCCCGAAGAGCAGTGGCAATACAAGCCTCTTCCATTGGCTGGGTTCCTTACTACCTGGCATGTGTGCCGTCAGTCGCACCTGTGCCAAATGAGGGCAAGGCCTCCATTCGAATTGCAGCGGTGTAAATGGTGACTCAAGGTGCAAAGCAGTGACGTCTGAGGCCCATTGTGCTTAACCCCTGATGGGACAACTAGTCGAGGCAATAGGGGAGTTTAGATTCAAGGGATCATCTTCAGTCACTGGCTTCTTTGCCCAGACTCCCAGCAATGGGGCCAAATTAGTGAGGTTCTTCTTTCTGTGGATACCTGCAGAGTAGGAGCCTTACCGAAACAGCCAACCCATTTCCCATGGGACATCAAAAGATGCTGTTCAGTCACCACTGATCTTGGCCTTACTGGAACCAATGACCTACTAGCCAACTGCTCCATAGCCCTTTAATAAATTCCTGAGCCAGGCCATTCCCTACGCATTCTTTTACAATCTCTCCTTCAACTCACGTTGCCGAGAGAGAGAGAGAGCGAGAGCGAGAGCGAGAGAGCGAGTGCACAAATGCTCTCTGTGATAGTGACATCAACTCAGAGAAATATTCTGGGGGGAGCCACAGTTAGGCTGCTTCAGTTAGAAGTTGGGTCACCATAATGTAGAGCTTCGAGGGGTAGTTCTTGGATGGCACAGAGAGTCATCAGATACCAAAATAAGTTGGGAAGGCAAAAATGTGATAGATTTCCACATTGCCCTTTGCAAAGTCTATCCAACTCTCTGCGGGCCTTCACATTAAGCCCTTCAGTGCGAGTATTCCAGCCTTCACATCCCTGATAAAATGCAATTTGCTACAGTAATTGACCTAGACACTGCCATATAGCTTCTGTCAGAGCCACTCTCCTGTTCACCAGTGTTCTCTGGCTGCCTTGCTCAACTCCTGTGGGACAAAGCTTTCCTAAAGCAAGTGGGGCTAGCCACTGCAAGATGCTCCCAGGTTGCACCGAGACATAATGGCAACTCCTACTCCACCAACATTTCACCAAGAGGCATGGCCAAAGAAAAGACAGCCTGGCCAAGCTATTCCTGCATCCACCTAATACTCAGCTGCCGGAATGGTTCCTCGGTATCATTGGCTGCAATCATAGATCAGAGTAGCTTTCAGGCTGTTCTACTTTAGACATGGCAACTGCCCCATTGGTCGGGGCCCCCTGGATCCACCTCTCCAGAAATAGGGTGAGCACTCCTCCGCCAGGCTGGAGAGCCAGGCTAGAGAATTTGGGTCATAGTGTCTAGACCAATACGTCAGTACTTCTTAATAAGGAATGGGGGGGTGTATTTCAAGTCGCTAATGCCCCTCAGAATCAAGTTTCCAATACAATAGGGAGCTAGCAATTTATAGCTGTAACCATTGGGTAGGATTTTTGATCATCAGTGGGCAGCCCTTGAAATTATGATTGTTACATTACCATGCACACTTCATGCAAAGCGCAAGCGGCTAAGATCACCTCTTTTTTCATCCTCCCCTTCGCCACATAAGTCTATTAGCAGATGGTAAGAGCCTGCTTGGGTTTTGCGGATTGCTAGCAGTGAGAAATTTGGAGTGGCTGAGCTTGTGACTGAGAGACATTGCCAAGTAAAATATTGGATGAAGTGATGTTCTGACAATACAAAGTAATCGACACCATAAAATAAACAGTTGCAGGGAGCAAAATAAAGGGTATTTGGAACAACTGAAGATTTCAGCAGAACTATTACTGAGCCCTTCTGAAGTTAGTAAAAGCATCTTTTCTGACAAAAACAGGTGTGAATTGTCAATCTTTCCACCACCTCCCCAACTCCAGTCCAGAAACGGAATTGTTAGCTACAATCAGCCAACATAACTGGATTGTTTTTGCAAGTTTCATAAGTTGTACTGAACATTCAGAAATAACAGAAACAGTGAAAATATATTAGAGACAATCAGAGCACTCATAAAAAGTACAAATATATATGTGTGGACGTGACAAAACAGGAAAATTAGAGAGGGCTCATGTGTTCTGCTAATGTGTCAGGAGAATACTATTCATAATTCCAAAACCCAAAGCCTCCATTTCAAGGATCAGCTAAGGTTGCTTAGGGACAACAGTGCATTTACTAATCCTATCATTTACAAAACACCAGCACATAAAAAACAAGGAAATAAATAGCTGAGTATGCCAAAAATCTTACACTGCCCTCATAATCAACAGAAACTGATGATTCTCACCGGGCAGGAATTTCAAAGGCACCCAGTGCTTGGCTGTCTCTGGCTCCCATTGGAGTCAGCAGTAAATTTCCATCTGATTTCACTGGAAGCAGAATTGGCCCAACACAGCACTTTTGAGAAGTCATCACTGCACGGCCACTGTAACTCTGTGTTTCTCAGAACTAGGACTCTGGTGACAGAAATCATGACTTCTACTGCTTTTTCCATAGGAACACCAGACTGACTGCCAGACTGCATCAGCCCCAAGGTCCATCTAGTCCAGTGTCTTGTCTGACAGTGGCCGGCACCAGATGCTTTAGAAAAAAAGTGTAGGAACCCCATAGTAGTCATATGCAGGGATCTCCCCCTACTTAGATCTCAGCCTGGCTTCTAATCATTAGAGATCGCTAAAGCCCTGAGGCACAAGGTTTAATCCCTTCCAGGCTTCGTTGTTATGAAATTATGACAACTCATGATCTTCATATAAATAGCCAGTCCTTTTTAGAATCTACAAAGACATAGCCTCCGTCACCCAGCCCAGCACACCGCTGGACATGTCTATGGTTTTTTGTTGTTCTTTGCTAATTGGGCTCTCTATATAACTAGTGCAGCAGAGTATACATTTGAAACAGTTGTAAACAATTTTTGTTGTAAAATAAAGTATTAATTTGTCTGCTCATAATTTCCTATGACAAACAAGATTATAGTACTCATTATTTCCAGTGACTTCTCCTTCTTTAATAGAAATTGCATATTTGAACGCTTAAATGTTTGCCAGGAGTATGGTCCATCTTTTCCTATTTTTTAACCATGACAAACTATCAGCCTGATGGACAAAACAGATGGTTCTATTTCCAGCTCCACTGCCAGCTTCGTATGTGACCTTACGATACGTCTTCTAGATTTTATAGCCAGACTTTAATCAAAGGTCAGCAGCACCCACACTGAAGCCAGCACCCAACATGCACTTCTGAGCCCTTTTGCAAGTCTGGCCCTTATTCAGGTGCCTAAATGGGAGCTGACCTGTTTTGAAAGTCTGCCCCTGATTGTGGTTGCTCAGTACTTGAACGTTTGGCCCTGAGCAATTTTGAAAATTTAACCCTATGTTGCTCAATCAGGCCATTTGGAAAATGGGTGCAGTGGATTTGCTCCTTCCCTTTGGGTGTGGTATAAGCTCTCATTAAATAAGGGTTGTGAAATAGGGTACATCTAAACAGCAGTAAAAGACCCATGGCATGGCTGGCCCAGGTCAGCTGACTTGGGCTGTGGAGCTATAAAATTGAAGTGTAGAAGTTTAGACTCAGGCAAAAGTCCTGGATGTGAATCCTTTACCCCATCCCAGTGTTTCAGATGCTGTGCTCCAGCCCAAGCACTGTAACCCAAGCTTGAGTGAGCTGACCTGCTCTCTGAGACTCATTGCTGTGGGTTTTTTTTATTGCAGTGCAGACATACCCACCAAGAGATTTATTCAGGCTCTTCTCTAGAGGAGGTGAAATTAGACCTCAGAGCCTGCACATGTTCCCCTGGGCTAAGGGGGCATTTTGGTTTCAAAGGCAAGCAAAGGAATCGTTTTGCCAGACAATGGCGTTCCTTTTCACTTTTGAAAAGCTGCCCGGGTCATTTCAAAGAGTGACAATGCAAATATTCTCTTCTCTTGCCTTGGTGCTTGATGGCTTTAATGATACAGAATCAGGTCTACTTGTCGAACAGCCACAATTTTTTAAAACAAATCACTGTCCCTGAACTACAGACTTACGTCTTTCCAGCTTTTATTTCCATAGCCTCATCATCACCTTTGTCAGTGAGCCTATAGGGAAACCCAGACCCTCCCTCCATTCCGGGCTCCAGCCCAGAGACCCTGTAATAAGCAGCTAAGTTCTTCCCCACTGCTTCCTCCCAGGGCTGCTTCCTACCACAGCTTGTCTCAAGACCTTTCCACCAGCCCCTTCCTGGGCACTCTCCTGTACGGAAACCAAAAGGAAAAACCCCCATAGTCCAAGGCAACAAAGAACATTCAGGAATTCTGTGCCAGGCCTACCTGCCCCTAGGGAGGCTCCAGGGTCTGGACATCCTCCAGTTTCAGTGAGACATTCCTTCTGGCACTTCTGGGATAATATGCCTGGCCCCAAGGGGCTAGCAGAAGAAGACTTCCCCTCCTCCCAGTCAGTCCCCACCAGCTGGGCTTTTCCCTTTTTAACCCCTTCCTCCAAGCTTGAAATTTGGAGCAGGGCAGGGCTAATTGAGCCCCAGGCTCTCATTAACCCATCCCCTTCCTGCCTGTCACACAGCCTCCTTCATGAGACATCAAAATCTCTCTCACTTTCAGGTTTGTGGCATAAGACAATGTCATTTAGCAGACAGAGGGACACGAAGCAAAGTTGCAAACGTTTCAAAAACAAGCCAACTTTCAAGCCTTTTAGTTTACTCAAGCTAATCAAAATTTTCAGAAAGCATCCCAGCTGGCAAGTCTTGGAGTCACAAAAGAAAAAACAAAATTAGCCTTCAACAGCCACCAAAAGAACTAGATTCCTGCAGAGCCAAACGTGAAACCTGGGTCCCAGAGCTCCTTATACATATGCTCAGAGCAGGCATAGATAACATGGTGATAAAATCACAAGTGTTTGCCAGTGCTCGTTTATACTAGCTCTCTAGTCACTGGCTGATAGTTCTGTTACTGTTGAAGCAATGGGAAATTTTCCCCAAAAAATAAAGCCCCAGGCTTGGAAATCTCCTCCCATCCTTTCAGAATAGGTATGAAGCATTTTGGTGGGTGGTCGAGATGGCGTATGGGAAGTTTTTCCTGTCATTGCCTTGACTGTACTGCTACAAGATTTCCATTTGTCAACTTTTCATGAGCACTAAAATTAATGTCCAATGCCAGTTTTAAAAGCAAAATGACACCATGTGAGTGGCAGGTGCTGCATTGTTTACATTCGCGGGTCTGAAATAATTGCTTTTTTGTGCATTTCAAGACGCTTGAAGTAAGCAAAAGTGCGACACATGAATCAGAAAGTAAAAAGAGTAACCAGAGCTTTAGAAGGCCATGAGGAAAACAATTAAAAACATCCCCTTGCCTGATCTCAGGCAGATGTTTAAAATTATGTCGGCGACCTCGAAGCAGTAAACATTTCTCTGGAAAATGTAAATGTGGTTTGCAGAAAAAGAGAGATGTGTCCAGTGTAAAGCAGAGCTCATTGCTAATTGAGCATTGGAAATGTCAAAGACGCTTGACCTCCAAATCAGCAAATAAGCACATTATAAACAATGTGATTAATAGATGCTGCTGTCACTTAGAACTAGGAGCCTCTGTGTTTGTTTAACATAATGCAAACTGGTTACACTGCAAATTGCTGCATGGCCCAAAAATATTAAAGCAGTATGTAGAATTTATTAATATAACTTCCTACTACTCTTCCAAGATACTGCAAGTTCTAGATGGAGTAGTACCCTTCTGGAAGCAGAACAATGTGATGCAAGCCCCAGAGATATCTGTAGCATCTTGATTATTATTTTTAAGGAATAGATATTTACACAGGCATGCGCACGGGGTGCGCCAGGTGTGCCCAGGCGCACCCTAATGCAGGGGTGTCAAACATGGAGAGCAGGACTCGCAGTGGAAAGTAAATTTCCGCGAGATCTCGAGGCATTACTCTCCGCCGCGAAACCCACTCACCTACTCTGTCGCGGAATTTCACTTTGCCGTGGGATTTCACGGCCGAGAGTAAAAGGCCTGTTACTCTCCGCCGTGAGTCCCACTCGCCTTTGAAAATAAATAAATAAATAAAATTCCCTGGGTGCGCACCCTAATGAAATGTGCTGCACACGCCTATGGATATTTATATAGTACTTTTCATCCCAGAGCACTTGTACAATAGAACCACTGAAACTGGAGGTCTCCCTCGAGGGACATACTGATTCTTAACATGGCACAGGAGAGAGGAAATTTCAGCCCAAGACACTGGAGTGAAAGGTCATGAAAAGCATCAGAGTCTTTAATGTCATGCAGAGAAGACAGGGCCTCAATTTCAAAGATCTCCTCCAAAAAGACCAATCCACAATAAACTGTAGTTCTGCAGAGAGCATCAGAAGGTAGAAACTAAGAAAGAAACTAAGAAAGAAAGCTTATCCAGTGGTTAGAGCACTTCAGTAAACCTGGGTTCAAGTATTTGACTTGGCACAGATTTCCTGTGTGACCTTAGACCAGTCACTTAGGTGCTTAACTCCTACTGAAATCAATGGGAGTTAGGCATCTAAAGAGCTATGTGAATCTCCCCTTCAGTCTCTCTGTGTTCAAGTTTTCCATCTGAAAAAATGGGAGTAATAGCATATTTCTATCACACAGAGGTGTTGTGAGGATAAATATATTAAAGACTGCGAAGCATTCAGCTACTGTAGTAATGGGGCCCACATAAGTATAAGAGAAGAGAAGGATGTGAAAGTTCGTGGACATTTTGTGTTATGCTGTTGATTGGATTACTTTGAAGAATTGCTCATATCTAATGAGATTCCTTCAGTTTCGATAGATTTTCTGCACCAGTAAAGTCCTTATTACCTACACCCTAAGTGACCTTAATTTTCATCATCTTCCATATCTTATAACCACAGGAAAAAAAACACGCAACAGACTAAACACCGCCCTAGTCACAGAGACTGTGTGCTGCAACAGTCTCATCATAAAAAAAGAATCTGATGCCGACAGCATGTGAGGAAATGAAAAGCAGATGAAGATACAGCGTCCCTGAGCATCTAATACATTCAAAAAGGCATATGTAAGGCTGTGTGATGTGGAATCTGTGAGAGATGACAATTCTCAATAGGAACTGGGATTTATATGCTGCATATATTGCACACTATTAAAACTGAGGTCTAAACTTTGTACCTAAACCCTTTCCCTTCTGCAATCACCATTCAGTCACTGAAATTTCCTTCTCTCAACTCTTCGTCTGTTGTTATGTTATTAAGGAAGTTACAGGGAGTGAAGTATATGCACTGGTGTAAAGAAAGTAAACAGGGGAGTGAAAAACTGCCAAAAATAACTGCAGGAGCTAGGGAGTTGCAGTTTATGGAGCAGAGGCGAACACAGATACTTGTTCCCCCCCTCTATCCACCATAATCAAGGTCCTGTCTGAACAGGTGGTGGGTTTTACAGTAAATCCTTTTTTTTTTAAAAAGTATTTTCCTGTTTAGTCATTGCACTGGTCTGCTGATTTGTATCCATCTAGGTTCTTATTAGATGTGGTTGAAGAAAGAAAAGAAAAAATTCAAATGTTTCCTAAATAATTTTTGTTTCATTTTTGAAGCTTCCATGCAGAGTGTATATTATAATGAAGAAAGTCACCCACTTACGCAGCTCTAAAAATCCAGGAAGATGGTGGGGGATTCCCATGTCCCAGTAGCAGGCAGGGGGTGGGGAGACTGGCTGGTGAATATACCAGTGGAAAAGGTCAGGAAATCTGCCATCTCTTCTGCTGGGGACCCTTTATGAGAAGACTTCACGACCAAGGGTCCAGTAAGAATAGGTGACAAGTTGGGTTATGGGCCCAATTGTACATAAGAACTGCCTTACTGGGTCAAACCAACGGCCCATCTAACCCAGTATCCTGCTTTCCGACAATGGCCAATACCAGGTGCTTCAGAGGGAATGAACAGAACAGGTAATTATCAATGATCCATTCCCTGTCAGCCATTCTCAGCTTCTATACACAGAGACTAGAGACACTTCAGAGCATGGTTTTGAATCCCTGTCTTGGCCTTCACAACATCTTCTGGCAAAGAGTTCCACAGGTTGACTGTGCGTTGTGTGGAGAAATACTTCCTTTTGTTCATTTTAAACTTCCTGCCTATTAATTTCATTTGGTGACCTCTAGTTCTTGTGTTATGAGAAGGAGTAAATAACACTTCCTTATTTACTTTCTCCCCACCAGACTTGATTATATAGACCTCTATCACACACCCCCTTAGTCGTCTCTTTTTCATGCTGAAATCCCCAGTTTTATTAATCTCTCCTCATATGGAAGCTATTCCATACCCCTAATAATCTTTCTTCCTCTTTTCTGCACCTTTTCCAATTCCAACATATCTTTTTTGAGATGGGGTGACCAGATCTGCATGCAGTATTCAAGAGGTGAGCATACCATGAATTTATAAAGAAGCAATATGATATTTTCTGTATTATCTATCCCTTTCCTAATGATTCCTTTCCCAACATCCTGCTACCTTTTTTGATTTCCAGTGTACATTGAGTAGATGTTTTCAGAGAACTATCCACAATGACTCCAAGATCTCTTTCTTACGTGGTAACAGCTAATTTAGAACTCATTATTTTGTATGTTTAGTTGGGATTATGTTTTTAAATATGCATTACTTTGCATTTATCAACATTGAATTTCATCTGCCATTTTGTTGTTAAGTCACCCAGTTTTCTGAGATCCCTTTGTAACTCTTTGCAGTCTGCTCTGGACTGTATCTTGAGAAGTTTTGTATCACCTGCAAATTTTGGCACCTCACTGTTTAACTGTTTCCAGATCTTTTATGAACATGTTGAACAGTACTGCTTCCACTCTGGAGGACAACACTATTTACATCTCTCCATTCTGAAAACTGACCCTTTGTTTCCTATCTTTAACCAGCTCCTGATCCAGAAGAGGACCTTCCCTCTTATCCCATTACCATGGCACCAGGGTCTTATAATTCTTGGTGGCGCCCTGGCCAGAGCGCTGGACCCACATCACATGGGAGAGGGGTGGGGGGAAGGAGCGTGGCCAGGAGGGGGGAGTGGCTGCTGCGTGGGGCCTGGCCGGTGTCACAGTGGCTCCTGGCCAGCTGCTGAGTGTGTCAAGAAGAGGGAGACAGAACGGCCAGGCTGCCCTGGGTTCTGGGGGCCGCTGCACGCTGCACCTCCACGGCCAGCCCCCCAGCACCACAGAAATATTGGTGAAGCCGGGCCCACCATCCTCAATGTGCCCATATCACTCACCACCTATGCCCATTACAGTTTACTTTGATTAAGAGCCTTTGATGAGGGACCTTGTCAGAGCCTTTCTGAAAATCTAAGTACACTATATCCACATGCTTGTTGACCCCCTCAAAGACTTCTAGTAGATTGGTAAGACATGATTTCCCTTTACAAAAAACGTGTTGACTCTTCCCCAACAAATCGTGTTCATCGGTGTGTCTGATAATTCTGTTCTTTACTATAGTTTCAGCCAATTTGCCTGGTACTGAAGTTAGGCTTATCAGCCTGTAATTGCTAAGATCGCCTCTGGAGCCTATTTTAAAAATTGGCATCACGTTAGCTATCCTCCAGTCATCTGGTACAGAAGCTGATTTAAATGATTGGTTATATACCATAGTTAGTAGTTCTGCAATTTAACATTTGAGTTCCTTCAGAACTCTTGAGTAAATACCATCTGCTCCTGGAGACTTGTTACTGTTTAATTTATCCATTTGTCCCAAAACCTCCTCTAACGACACCTCAATCTGGAACAGTTCCTGAGATTTGTCACCTAAAGAGAATGGCTCAGATTTGGGAATCTCCCTCATATCCTCAGCCATGAAGACCCATGCAAAGAATTCATTTCGTTTCTCCGCAATGGCCTTTGTGGAGTCCAGTAGGTCAGACAATGCACATATCAGTCAGTTTAAGCAGAAAGAGGGTGGGAGGAGGCTGTTCCTGACAGCAAGGACATCAGAAGTATTAGAAAGAGGGAGCTGGCGGGGTTAGGACATCGATGTGTCTCCTGCGCCAGTAGCAGTGATTCTAACTCAGACAAGCCCATTGCTCCGCTCGTTTGTCTAACTCTGGACTCGAGGCTTAGTGTGATGTAAGCTTCACAGGAAAGCAGAGTGCTTTGTGTGTGTCAAGAAATAGCCTTTGCACTAAAATGTTCCGAAGACATTTTCTTTTCTCTGACTTCTCTTCTAATTCACATTACCCAAATCCAAATACCCCTGCATCTTTCACAAAATAGAATTTGATGCACGTATCTCTCTCGCTTCTTTATTTTATTTTTTTTAAATCCATACTTGTCAGATTTCTCCTTTCACCCTATTCAAGTTTGAAATTTGCTAGAAGAGCTTTTAAGGGCTAGTTTGGCATTTTTTAGCTTGTTCCCCAATATCACAAAGCAAATACTTTTGCAGGAAAAAATGACTGGGAATGCATTTTGGTTTTCTATCCTTGACTTTCTACTGTACAAACTTAAGATCAGACCCAAGTGAGGTGATTCTCCATTGTCATGCTCTTTGGCTCACCATTTACTCCTCATAGACTCATAGACTCATAGGTCAGAAGGGACCAATATGATCATCTAGTCTGACCTCCCGCACAAGGCAGGCCACAAAACCCTACCCATACACATTTATAACAACCCCGAACCCATGACCGAGTTGTTGAAATCCTCAAAAATGAGATTTGAAGACCTCAAGCTGCAGGGAATCCACCAGCAAGCGACCCATGCCCCATGCTGCAGAGGAAGGCGAAAAACCTCCGTGGCCCCTGCCAATCCACCCCGGAGGAAAATTCTTTCCTGACCCCAAATATGGCGATCAGCTAAACCCTGAGCATGTGGGCAAGACTCACCAGCCAGCACCCAAAAAAGATTTCTCTGCAATAACTCAGTTCCCATCCCATCCAGCATTCCCACAGACCATTGAGCAGACTTATCTGCCGATAATCCAAAATCAATTGCTCAAATTAAACTATCCCATCATAACATCCCCTCCATATACTTATCAAGCTTAGTCTTAAAGCCAGATAAGTCATTTGCCCCCACTACTTCCCTCGGAAGGCTATTCCAGAACTTCACTCCCCTAATGGTTAGAAACCTTCGTCTAATTTCTAGTCTAAATTTCCTAATATCCAATTTGTACCCATTCGTCCTCGTGCCTATATTAGTACTAAACTTAAATAATTCCTCTCCCTCCCTAACGTTAATCCCCCTGATATATTTATATAGAGCAAGCATATCCCCCCGGAGCCTTCTTTTGGCCAGGCTAAACAAGCCAAGCTCTTTGAGTCTCCTTTCATAAGGCAGATTTTCCATTCCTCGGATCATCCTAGTAGCCCGTCTCTGAACCTGTTCCAGTTTGAATTCATCCTTCTTAAACATGGGACACCAAAACTGCACACAATATTCCAGGTGGGGTCTCACCAGCGCCGTATATAACGGCACTAACACCTCCTTCTCCTTGCTGGAAATACCTCGTCTGATGCATCCTAAAACCGCATTTGCTTTTTTAACAGCCATATCACATTGGCGGCTCATAGTCATCCTGTTATCAACCAATACCCCAAGGTCCTTCTCCTCCTCCGTCGTTTCCAACTGATGCATCCCCAACGTATATGTAAAATTCTTATTATTAATCCCTAAGTGCATGACCTTGCACTTTTCACTATTATATTTCATCCGATTACTATTGCTCCAGTGTACAAGGTGGTCCAGATCTTCCTGAATAGCATCCCGGTCCTTCTCCGTGTTAGCAATACCCCCCAGCTTCGTGTCATCCGCAAATTTTATTAACACATTCTCGCTCTTTGTGCCAAGATCAGTTATAAAAAGGTTAAATAAGGTCGGTCCAAGAACTGATCCTTGAGGGACTCCGCTAGTAACCTCCTTCCAGCCTGACAGTTCACCCTTCAGCACGACCCGCTGTAGTCTCCCCTTTAACCAGTTCCTTATCCACCTTACAACTTTCACATTCATCCCCATCTTTTCCAATTTAACTAACAGTTCCCCATGCGGAACCGTGTCAAACGCCTTACTGAAATCGAGGTAAATTAGATCTACCGCATTGCCTTTGTCTAAGTAATCCGTCACCTTCTCAAAGAAGGAGATCAGGTTGGTTTGGCACGATCTACCTTTAGTAAATCCATGTTGCAATTTGTCCCAATTACCATTGACCTCCATGTCCTTAACTACTTTCTCCCTTAAAATTTTTTCCTCTAAAAAGTGAGTGCAAGGTAGGTTTAAAATTCAGTTACTGTGATATGGTAAAATTTTAATCTGCTTTACACAGATGTACTTGACTTCACAATGGACCGAGCAGTGGAGAATCAAGCCTAATATGTCATCCAAAAATGTAGCTGCTTGAAATTAGAGGACACTTTTGAAGGTTTGGGCCCAAATGGACTTCCCAAGGCCTGTGAGTGAGCCTGGGTTCTCACTTACTTTCAGTCCAAAGTTATTTTTCACACGCTTTCATGTGAAAAACCTTCCAGTCTCCCAAAATTCAACATTTAGAAGGTCTGTAATCACACAGCCTGAGACGATGGATAAGGAATTCATATAGCTCAGTACTATCCAGCCAGCAAGACCTGGCCGTTATCTGCCTACACAATTACAAAGCTATCTGCTGTTCACATCAAAATTTTCCAACACAGGTGGGATCAGAAAAGTGACTGAAAATAGCCCAGTGCTGCCACACACATTTACTCCCCCTAGGTCAGGCTGTCCAGGACTCCTTGCATAGGGGGCTGGGATGCAAAGAGCCTTTCCCACCCCCACTCCACATCCTTTGGTAGGCCAGGAATTATTGCAACCATTGCACTTGGGACAGCTCCTTCCAAGCACTCCAGGACTCACACCACCTTGAAGAGGGTGAGGAGAAGATGGAGGCTGTGCCCAGACCCTTCTCTCCATTGCCCTGCAGAGAAAGTTGGCTGCACTGAGGAAGAAGAGTCCTAAAAGATAGTGCAGACTTTTTGCCAGGATGCTCAGGTAAGGTCTCTGCATCCCTTGTGTGCACTCCAGCCCAAAGACACCTACTCTGTGCAGGTACGGTTGCCAGTTTTGGTTGGCCGTATTCGTGTAGGTTTTATCACATTAGATGATCTTTAATTACAAATTAATCTTGAATTCCTAGAGACTCCAGGGCAATCCTGGAGACGTGGCAACCCGCTAGTGTAGGTCACCCTGTTTCCACCCTGCAACGTGGGACTGCGACTAATAAGTACAATGTAGGCCTGTGTGTTTTCTCATCCTTGGCAGCTTAGTTTACTGATAAAACCCAGCACTGCGGAATCAGCCCAGCTGCATTGTAGGCTCTTTCATGCATTCTCAGCTAAACTGCCTGATAAAGGGTGCATAGGGATGTCTGAGACAATTTGCACTCATAACTTCCTCTGGGGCGGTGGGAATCCTGCTACACATTGATCAAAGGACCTACAGCTGCACTGCAGGTCTATCAGTTTCATTACTCTTAGTAATGACGAGATACTCAGTAGAAGGAAATGGCTGGTTGGTTTATGCCTGGTTGGCTCTGTAGCTATGAAAAAAAATCTTTAAACTAAGGAGATGTGAGAAAAAAGCTCTTGAAGAGAATAAATAACGAACATCATTTTTGTATCTACATTTTTTACCATATTACCTCATCTCTAAACAGAAGGGAAAAAAATCTAGCTCACAGCTGGACTCCCAGATTTCTTCCTCCTCCAAAATTGTATACAGATCCCCATTAAACTTGATTTAATGACCTGCTTTATTGGCGATGTTGTTGGCAGCTCATTTGCTGTTTTACATCAAGAAAGTCAGCCTGAAATTGCTTGTGCCCCTCTTCCGCCCACCACTCATTTTTCTGTTATAAGACACCCTGGCTGTAGCTCAGCAATTGAACAAGGATGGGTGTGGGTCCTGAATATAGTTAAAATAGAGTCAGAGCCCTTACTCTCTGTTCATTTTGGCCAGTTTTACCCAATTTAGATCCATTGACTCCGTGGTGTTACTGCTGATTTACAACGCGGCCAGTCAGGTTAGAAGTTGGCTCCATAGTGTTCTGGCATTTGCCAGTCACGGGGAGCAGTCTATAGCTCGGTACCGCATCCTTGTTTCTTGCAGAATGAGGCAATGAAATTAGGAGAACTGACTGACCCCTAGTTCTTTCTCAGCTCAGCAGCTGATCACCATTTGGATTTTTGGATAATTTGCTCCCATTCTGGGAGATCGTTTTTGTTAGAGGGTCAAGGCAAGCATGAAACAGGTGCCAGTTCCTCTCTACTCACCGCACTCCTGGACAGAAGCTATCATGGGTGGCCCAATTCTGCTGCCCTTACTCCACTGAATAGCCTCTTACTATGTGAGTAAACCCTCAGCTGGACCCTTGCCTCAGTAAGGAAGGCTCGACCTGAATTCCAGAAGAGGCTTGTGTATCTTTCAATCCCTGACTTTCCTCGGTAATCACAAAGGAAAGCTGATGCTTCCCACGGGAACTGCCCTGCTCTTAGTGGCAGCTCACACAATGGATGCAGAGCTAATTTAAGGTTGAAATCTACTCTCCGGCTATATCTGCTCTGGAGCTGGAGGTAGAATTCCCCGCACTGGCTGTGATCCAGCTAGCACACTAAAAATAGCAGCGTTGCAGCCTCCCTGAGTACAATCCCACCTGAAAGCCTAAGTGAATAGTCTTGGTGGCTAGCCCATGCCACTGCGATGGCTACGCTTCTGTTTTTAGCACACTGGTTCAAGCAGTCGATCAATTACATCACCAGTTCCTGTGTAGATACACCCTCAGATACATAGGTACAACTCCTTGTGGATCTAGCGCAGCTTCCATTAAATTCTCTTGGCCAAATTCAGCAGTGGCTTAAACAGTGTTGTAAGTTACACACTAAGCCAAATTCTGCCCTGCTACTATATGCTCCAGTGAGTGATGTTATGCCAAATTCGTACTTGTGTAACAGACAGAATTCAAGCCATATTGTGATCTCGCTTACCCTTGTTAACTCCAGCGGAGTTACTTCAGGTTTCTTTTGGTGCAAATGAAATCAGAATCCATCTCATTCACTTGAGTGGGAGTCGTTTGCGTTGAAGAAAGCATTATTTGTCACAAAATCATGAGATAATTTTTTTAAATAATACATTTGGGATTCTTTTTATTTGCCTTCTGGTATTGGAGTATTTAGGGTATACTAGGGTGATTGAGGGGTCACATTTTCAAGATTTTTTCCACAGCCATGAGGGCTGGAAACACTTTTTTTTTTTTTAAGTTCAGATCTCAACTAATCGTATGCCTCTAGAAGCTAAAGCTTTAAGAAAACCATCAAATATTGCAAAGTTTATGATATAATCTTCAGAGCTGATTTGAGACTGTGTTAGCTTTGTGTGTGAGAGAAGCAAGGCAGGCAGTGGATATCAGCACAGACAGGGAACAAAATCTAGAAGCAATCGAGTTCTGCAGTGTTTTGCTTTCTCCTCATGCTTAAAAAGAAAGGCAGAAAATGTACAAATGCTGACAAAGATCTAGTGGACCAGCTGACAAGCCAGGATCTTCTAAATGTCATTTCCTTTGGCATAGAGAAAGCAAACAATACAAAGAGACGGATTTTCTGCTAGTGTAAATTGATGCAGCTCCATTTGACATCAACGGCTCTGCTGAAGTCAGTGGCGCTGCACTAAGTCACACCAGCAGAGGATCTGGACCGAAGCAGTATTTGTGGTGAAAAGCAAGGCACTGAAGCTGGGACAGCTCCTAATTCTAACCCAGTCGAAGATGAAGGAGTAAAACTTAACTTCAGCCAAACTCTGTGTGCTGGGGCTGTGGGGGAGGGAGGTTCTAACTGCACCCGGGCATTTGATGACACCGCAGTCCCTGGCCACAGCCCGAAGTGGAGCAGGGTCAGGGTGCAGGGGAGGGGTTTGGTTTTTCTGTTTGTTTCTTTTCTCACAGGTTTTCGTTATGAAAACATGGCCTTCTACCCAAATGAGAGCGTTTTTACCAAGCCGACAAAGTGAAATAATCAGTTTGGCATTTTTTCCTGTCTGCTGCCCGACTCTGAGTCACGCGCCGTGATTTCTGGGGCAAGCAAGGAAGGCGTTCCTGTGTTTGCCTTGGAACGCTGCTCATGGGCTCAGCAGCCGCCGCCACTCTACAGAGATGGACTTTCTTACCCTAAACTGCAAGCGGAAAGGAGCTGACTGATCTTGGGCCCTGATCTGTGCTACAGATACCGTCTTTCTTACACTAAAAGAACACACAGGCTGATTGTGGCTTTGAAAGTTTCATGCCCCTGGAACAGACTCCATATTTATCCCTGTAGGGGAGGGGAGAAATCAAAGATTGACCATAAATACAATTTATAAAATAAATAAATACATGAAATTCTAAGAGTAAAACTAGTCAGAGGCCTGCGTAGCTTCACCGGCTTGGGTCAGCTGGGGTTTCTTTAGAGGATCTTTAAATGCGTAGGGCCAAATTCGGAGTTGGCATAAGCAGATGGGACTCCAGTGGGCTGGCGTCACCTCCCACTGCTGCAGGGATATGTAGTTTGTATTGGATACTTAGTACTCAGGGCTAGTTCAGTGGGAGTTAGGTGCCTAAATGCTTTTGAAGATCTGAGGCTTTGTTTACAATAGCACGTCTGCCGATAAAACGTTTGTCGGTCGGGGTGTGAAAAAAACACCTCCCGAGCAACATAAATTTCACCGACCAAAGCGCCAGTGTGGACAGCGTTCCAGGGGACGCTCTCCCACCGACACAGCCACCGCCACTCGTTGGGGGGGTGGTTTAATTATGCCAGCAGGAGAGCTCTCTCGTCTGCATGGAGCGGCTACACAGGAGACTTACAGCAGCACAGCTGCGGTGATACAACTGTGCCTCTGTAAGGTCTGTAGTGTAGACATAGCCGGAGCCTCAGATCCTACAGGGATAGGCTTCATACAGGTGTATGGGGAGGTAATAAGAGCCCGTATGCTACAGAGGGATTTGTCCCAAGAGCAGGACAAGTGGCATTTCTAGCACCACCCGAAAGGAGGGGTTGTATCAGAAGAAGGCAGCAGGAACATACTCAGGAGTTCTGCCACCTCGAAAAGGTCCTTTGCTCTCCTGCCCCCACCTGAGATATAGGACTGCTGGGAGCCCTCCACTCCTCAAGAGTGAATTTAGGCAGTTGGCTTCAATGCATCTGGGCCTGTTTAGACCAGATCCAATTTTGGCCTTGGGACTTGCTGCTACTCCCAACGAAGCCAGCGTGACAGTTCACATAACTAGTGACGTGAGTGTAAGTCTTTACAGGACTGGGACCTGTGGTCTTAACCGGCCTTCAGGGTTCAAGAGACTCTCACTCCCCTTTAGTACAGATGGAGATGAGGTTATGCCACAGAGGTTGCTGCTCCTTTTTCCGACATGCTTTTGAAACAAATGGAGACAAATCCACAATGAGCTGCAGGCTGACGCCGTCGGTGGAGTGATTAGATTGCTCTGCAGCCAAAGCAAATACATTTGCACTGCAAGTTATAGAAGACTGCTACCCAGCCATGTAACCAAGTGCTTTAAGCCAAAAATTCTCTTCCTTCTCCATTCTGAAGCCAAGCACCTACAGTGCCCCTGATAAAGCTGATTGATTTGCATGCCTCTGTCTAACGGGTTGCACTATTATAACTAAAAGGGAAGGAGATAAGGGATAAGGGAACCAGTGAAAGGCAGTTTCCAATGCCCATACTAAATCATTTCTGGGTAAGGAACAGAACACCGGGGTACGTCTACCTTGGACTAAAAGACCTGCAGCACAACCATGGCTGGCTTGGGTCCGCTGACTCAGACTTGCAGGGATGGGCTGCAGTGCTAAAATCTGCAGCGTAGATGTGTGGGTTCAGGCTGGAGCCGGAGCTCAGGGACCCTCCCCCCTCACAGGGTTTCAGCATTCAGTACACATACCCCGAGAGACGGGGGTTCAATTACCCGTTCTGCCACAGACTCCCTATGTGACCTTAGACAAGTCGCTTAATCCCTCTGGACCTCAACTCCCCATCTGTAAAATGGGGATAACTCTACTTCCGCGGTCTGTCTTCTCTCTTTAGATTGCGAGCTCTGTTAGTTGTACGCATCGTTCACACTGACACTAGGCTTAAGGGAGCCTGGGCGGGATCCTGCACCACATCTCCTAAAAGACAGTGCAGAGATGGCAAAGGGGTCGCTCCAACTTACAGCAGCCTGTCTCAGGGCTGAGGTGCAGCCATAGCGCCAGCACTGTGGCTACTCGTCCTCTGTAGTTCCACCTGGTTCTCTGTACCAGAGGTTTTCAGTCGGGGTACGCATATTCCGGGGGTACTTCAGAGTATTGTAGGGGGTACGCAAGAGGATCGGGGTGACCGCCCTGGGCCCCACACTTTGGGGAGCCCCCCTACAGAGCTGGCAGGAGACGAACAGCTGCAGCACTCCCGGCTGTGCACCGGACCAGGCCGGAGGTGGACAGTCGCTTACCGAGGGGACCAGAGCCAGGCTTTGCTGCCCCACACAGAAAGAGGTAAGCAGCATGTCCCCCCCACATAGGTACAGACTCCCCACTCCCTGGTGCGGCCGGGGGGCGGCGCCATCTTGTGGGAGCCGGGGACCCCTCCTGCCCTGCGTGGGGGGGTGAATGAGGCCTGAAGAGGGTCCAAATGCAGGCCTGGTCCCCGGGCCCCAGAGACCCAGGGTATGCCACTGGAGCTGGGCGGGAAACCCACTAAGGGGTACTTCAGGTGAAACCTTGGGACTGTAGGAGTGCAGTTTCTAAAAAAGGTGGAAAACCCCAGCTCTATACTCAGGCTTGCAAGAGAACAGCATGGGCCACTTGTGTTGGCCTTCTCCTGCTCCTAACCTGGGGTGGTTCTGCCTCCGGTTTTCGCAGCTCATTTCCAGCCCACTGATGTCGCCAGAGCAGCATGTTAGGGCCTATGCAGGGACCAGGACTGGCCCTTTCTTTCTATTGCCCATGCTCTTTAGCATAGATGTCCAGCCAGAGCCTGAAAACACTTAATGGCCAGCAGAGTGCTATTGCCCAGGAGGAGTCCCTGGGAGACGAGACTTCAGTGGGACTCCAGGGTTTAAGGGGACTCCAGGGTTTAAGACGCTGACTTTGGAGTCAAAAAGCAAATGCAGAATCCCAGCAGCTGTCTCCTATCTTACACTAAGCACCATTTTTAGGGATTTTCACATGGTAACAACCGTCAGTTTCTTTCATTCATAGCTTCCGGCACTGCCCTTACAGACAGCAGTGAGACACGGGCACTTTAGCTTCATCTCCAGCTCCGTCACACTCCCCGAGGCTCCCCGTCTGCCGTGGGCAGTGGGAGGCTGTGGGGAGTCAATGGGACTTTGCTAGCTCGCAAGCCCTGAAATCTTTTGTCAGTGTTTCTTCTTCTGTGGTCCCCCTGGTGCAAATTCCTTCTGTCCCAGAGCTGGGTGAGCATCACAGTCCTTCTGTTATCGAATACCTCTGTGTCAGTGACCCTGGAGTCACCCAGGAGGGTGGGTATCAATGTCTGCCCTTGTAAACACATATAGGAAGTCTCCATTCATCACTCCCACTCCCCCTTCTATTATTGTGCCCATCTTTTGACGCCCCTTTCTCTAGTGTACTGCCTTTGACCTGTTAACCTCTTGTCACCAGCAACAGTGGGAAAACATTGTGGAGTTAGACGCAGCTGGAGATGGAACTAATGATAATCTCGGTGCTTTCCTGTTTCTGTCTTTTCACAGCTGTCTGTAAGGGTACGTCTACACGGCCATGAGACACCGGCAGCTGGCCTGGGCTCGTGGGACTCGGACAGCAGGGCTGTAAGATTGTGGTGTAGACATTCGGGCTGGAGAGCTCTTGCAGGGTCCACAGCTTGGGCTCCAGCCTGAGCCCCAACATCTACATTGCCATTGTATAGGCCCGCAGACTGAGCCCGGATCCGATGACTCAGGCCAGCTGCAGGTGTTTAGTTGCAGTGTAGATGTACCCCAAGAGGATCGGCGCCATGAAGAGCGAATGAGCCATTCATTACCCTGTTGCATGATGAGAGGATCGAAGGCATTGATTTCGTACCCACTTCCACCCTGCCCCAAGGCCAGGCACAATATGGCTTGGGAGAGAAGGCATTGCTCTTGGCTCACACCCACAGAGGGGCTAGCCTCTCCCAACGCAGGGCGAGGGCTGCACCCATCCGCCCCTGCTCACAAGCCAGAACGGAGGGGAGTGCAGACTAAGCTCTTGACCAGGAAGCCTAGGCTAACACTGCAGCCTGTTCCACTCCGGAGCCTCAAGGAGGCGTTCCAGCCCAAATATCTTCTGGATTCCCACTGCAGCCCAGCCCCTTCTTGCCCTCCTAGGAAGGGGTGACTGAAAGACACAAATTGCCAGCCCTTGGTCACAGAAGGAGTCTGTCACAGAGCCAGAGTTATGGGCAGGAGCTCTTGGCTTCCAGGCTTTTTCTCCCTCTACGTCTCAGAGCTGGTTTTCTGGGCTATGGGCCCGGAGGACCGTGTCACCATATGCTGCTCTTGAACCAGGCATGCACTGTCTGCTGATGCTGGTGGGCACCCTGCAGCCAGAGGGAGGGCAGGGTATGGCGCAGAATATGCTGCTGGCATTGGTGTCTGCTAAAGCCATTACCCACGCAGAAGGAGATGCACAGGCTGCTTGGGAATGGGGCGTAGCTGGCAAAGTGTTAATAGGAATTGTGCTGGTGTCTTGTCTCAGGTCTCTTATCTTCAGATTACTTAGTTACCAGTGAGTCGAGTTTCACCTGTCACTCTGACCTCTGCCCCAGGGCTGGCAGCACTTACCCACTAGTTATTTATTATATGTGTTACAGTAAGCTCCAATCAGGACCAGGCCTCCTTGTGCAACGTGCTGTACAAACATATTAAGACAGTCCCTGCTCCAAGAAGTTCACAGGAATCATACTGTTGCAGTATTACTATGCTACCAGCTACCATGGGCGATTGGAACCAGAGGAGCAGCTGACAGTCCAAGAAGCCTACCACCCCTAGATCTCTAAATACATACATTGTGTTGATGGACCGCTGACATATTCGTGTAAACAATTCCTGTGCCATGTGCCATGGCAATAGCAACCCATCTTGTTGTGATCCTAATCTCCATCAAACAAACAAGTTCTAAATGATAATTAACATCTACAAAGAATCCTGCTTCCTGATACTCACGCTCAGTTTAATTAGTAGGCCACACATTTTTACACAACATATAATGAACCTGTGGTACTCCCTGCTACATGATTTTACTGAGATTAATGCTTATCAGGATTCAGAAAGGAATTTATGTGGATAAGAAAAACATCAAGGGTAACATTAGGTAGGATCCACATTTCTGAGGGTTAAACCCTCCTCGCTTCAAGGCATAAACCAACCTCTGATTGCCTGCAGTTGGCAATATGGGGTTTCTTTCATCTTCTGAGGCATCCAGCCACTGTGAGAAATAGACGGACAAGATGGGCCCTTATTCTGATCCAGTGTGCATCTAAGGTAAGATGAGTTAATGGTAACAAATCGTGAACTCTTATTTTTGCTCCCCTTGACAACAGGGCAAACAAATTGCAAGAATTTGCAGTTAATGCTCTACAACAGTGTAATATGGTCACCCATTATTATTTATGGACCACATAACTAGGGCTCCTAGGTGCTACGACAGTAACAGTAGTGATGCTCATAACAAATGTGTTTTCTGGTATTACAGTAGCGTCTAGAGGCCCCAGCCATCAGTGTCTGAAATTTTGCTTTAAGGGCATTTAAGGGTCTCCGCGGACTGAGTGATATACAATACCGAGCATGGAAGCAAAGTGTATTGACATTTTATCCAGCTACGAAATGCTGCTTCTAGTGCCAGGGAATAGAGTGAAACTGAAACTTCAAAACAGAAGAGAGAAAGAGATGGATAGATAAATAAAAATAAAGAAAGGAATGGAAAGTCTTCAGAAAATGACACTGCCACGACGCATAGTCTGAGAATGATAGGGGCCTGTATTTTAAATGCTAATCCGGTGAAAAATATCCTCAGGGATCAGAATATATCTATTTTAACAATACATAGGCCAGATTCTCAGATGGTATAAAGCAGGATAGCCCCACTGAGTCCTATTTTTAACTTCAGGAGATCTGGCCCATCTTTTTCGGTGAGTTTTGTGCTTGTAAGGGGCTGGCCTGACAACTCCGAGAATGAGACTGAGTTTACCCACGAAGGAGCCTGCTGCACTCGTCTTCCCATGTGCTACTGCCTTGATCCAGCGGGAGTACTTTTAGGAATGAGCCCAAGAAGACAGCCATTTAATGCTAATGGTGGTGATACGAACACTTCTGTACTGGCACCTGCACTGAATCTCACCATATTTATTTTATAAAGGCTATCAACAAACCCGAGGTGGTGAGGAGTTTGGTCATTACTGATCTAGGGCAAAATCCTGTAAATAAACATGCCCGTGAGTAACTTTGCTGACACGAGTAGTCCTGTGGGACTCACTTGTAAGGGATAGGAGGGAATCCATCATCTCAAAATCCTAGAGAATGTTAAAAAGTAAGTCCCACTGAGGGGATTTTAGAATATTCTTTTATAGCAACTAAAGCAATGATGAATCTCAATTAAATGGAGGATCATGGGAGTTTCTTATATACCCCATAGAGTTGCAAAAGAAAAAAATCACCAGACAGGGAAAGTCTCTGTCCAGGACAGATCCATAACTGAACAGTAATGGTTGTTGTACATCAAGACTGCCATGATTTGCCAGAGATCTGGGGCATGGGCATTGAATAGCAGGGATATGCTGCAAGGCTAGAATGAGGCAGAGCTTTACACGGAAAGCTTGTTGCACAGATTAATTATTAAATGTTATTACAGTACAGTCTACTGAGCACAGTCAATCAGAGCCCAATTGTGCTAGATGCCGTAGAAACACACAGTAAGAGACAGTCCCTGCCCCAAAGATCTTACAATCCAAATAGCTCTATAAAGAAGCATGAGGGAAAACAGAGGGTTGACATGACATGTTGAAAGTTACACAGCTGGTTAGTGGCAGAGCAAGGAATAGAAACCAGGGGCTGTATCTACTGGGCTACACTCCTTTATCTACAGTGATACTTGTCCTTCAGTTTCACAAGCACTAAATTCACACTACGTTACAAAAATAATAGAAACCAAAACAACTTAACTCAAAGTACACCACTGTATTCCATGCCATCAGGAAGGAATTTAAATGAGAGGGAAAAAAACAAAGTCCTTAAGACAGAGTGAATGCTCAGTGGCAGTCTGCATATCAAGAAAATGACAGAAATACCCAGTGATTACTATACATGTGTGCACAAAGGAGGAAGGGGGGAGATTAGCCTATTGCGTCATAAAGTGAATTTCTTCAGAGGGCAGAAAAAGAATTGAGAAGTAGCAACATACACCAGAAACATTCATTACAAAGTTAAAGGATTCTCAAATTAACAAGGCAGTAGATCAGGAGAACATACATTCAATCTCCCCGAAACAGGAGATGCTTTGGCAAATTCAAGGGAGCCCCCAGGGGACTTGAACGCAGTCCACATATCTCAGTGAATTAACAAGTTCCAGGGACGCAACAGAACAATTTATTAAAAGAGGCACTTTGACACAAGCTGCAGGGCAAGAGGGAGGGGGATAGTGCACCAATTAGGTAACCCAATGAGAGAATTTAGCCTAAGTGGAGGGATTACAGTTTCAAGAAAATGGTGTTGTGCCAAGGAACTGATTGTATCTAATTGGAATATTTTAGGCAAATGAAAGAAAAATCCTATTGGGAGTTTGTGTGTAAAGTTATCAGATAAAAAAATTCCCATATTTTGTCTGAAGAGGTAGCAAATGAAAGGCAGCCAAAAGCAGAAGCTTTTCTAACCAAAGGCCAGATGTAATACAAATTAGGCCCGGGTTTTGGGCTGCAAAAACCAATAGAGACCTTGGGAACTAGACTGTTCAGGGGACTGCACATAGTGCACTAAGCCTTGTATTTTTAGATCTCCTGGTCAAATCCAGGCCCAAGTTAATATTGACTGAAACTCAGTCATCTCAGCCCAGTTCCTAGTGGGCAGGTGCCAACACCATCCAAACTACTGTTGCCATGGAAGTTTTATGGACAGAAGCCACAGCAAGATAGACATGTGTGGAACTCAAGGGGTTGGGTGCACAATGATTTGCATTAGCCTTTTCTTCAATTCTGGCTTGCTTGAGTTGGAACTCAAAACTCCCTGGAAAATGCAGTCAACAGTTCAGCATTAAACCTGGTTTCTACACAAAAGTTAGTCCCAGAGATTCACTCCAAACTAGGCCCAGGATTTCCTCAGAAGGTTTGCAATCCCCCAGGAAGCTTTTATTGAACGTGGGCTGAGTTAAAGTTTGTGCCGAAATCTGGTGAGTTTAACATGGCTTGTAGGTGTGTAACAGAAGGTTTCTCCTTCACAGCTGTGAAGGAGGAGACTAACATCAGCGGTGGACTCTTAAGGGACAGGATGGTGTGGGCATGGTTTCCATCCTCTACCTGTTCTGGAGACAGAGTACCAAATTTATTCAAGCATACCCATGGCTAAACCACAGCCCAAAAACCGTTGTGTACTGATGTGCTGTGAGGATCCTTTCTGTGGATTCCTTCCTGGTGTGTCATGCAGGAAAACAAGGGGGGAAAGTGACTTGAGAACAAGGATGAAAGCAGAATCAAGAGTAGCTTGATTCTAATGACCTGCTCTATTGTCTGTTGAGTGTTTCCAAGGCAAATAGAACTCCAGGAGCGTTGCTTTTGCAAACACACATGGTCCATGAGCACAAAGGAGGACCCAGCAATGACTAGTGGGCATTTTTCTAAGGCATCTTGGTAATGTGGGAAATGAAAAGAAAGCAAACAACATTACACCACTCGATAGTTATGCTGAACTTCTCCAAAGGCCATCCAGGCTCCAGCTCCATTTATGATATATAGCTTTTTAGGACTCACAACTGCATTCCTGAAATAAGACCCTCTTGCTCTGCAAAGATATACAAATACTAAGGCTTTTCTAGGATCAAGAGCAAGATATTAATACAAATCAGCAGCTCACAAATTAAAGAGGCAAGGAACCTCCGGCATACAACCAACCAGCCAACCACAAACATTCCCTTTTGGGGTACAAGTAATAGAGCGACAGTGAAAGGGATATTTCTGTCAGCTTCTTGGATGCGACTCAATTTAAAGTGGAAATTCAGGACAAACACGCCTGATTGTTTTTATGCTCCCAGAGTGCAGGAGCTGCCTCAGCTGTCACCGAGAGTCTTAGCAGCATGATCTGCAGGGGGCTCAGTCCAGATCAGCTGGAACCGTAACTCAAATTGGCACACAAATCTCAGTTCCGGGTGGGGCTAATTTACAGGATCTGCATCAGGCCCGCAGCGGTGAGGCACTGGCGCGCCCGTGATGGTGTAGCTTCGAAGGGAGGTTGTGGAATCCCTGTCGTCGGAAGTTTTGAAGAACAGGTTACACAAACACTGGTCAGGGATGGCCTAGATTTAATTTCGTGCTGCCTCAGCACAGGGGGCTGGCCTTGATGACTTCTTGAGGTCCCCTCCAGCACTCGGCTTCTATGACTTTGATGGCAGCAGCACTGTGCGGCGCGTGCAGGTTTACACCAGCTGACGATCTGGTCCTTTAAATCCAAGTTGTCTGTGATCTGTCCATTCTCATCCTTTACTCCCTCAGGCGGCAGCTGAAGTCCGTGAATGCTAGTGTCCACAATGGGCAGAATTATCTCAACCATTGAGCACATTACCTCTGGAATTTCCTGCCTATTGATAGGGTGTGAGTGACCACTTTTTAAATAGAGAGCCACTTTTGTGTGTGTGTAGCCATTTTGCCTCTTGGAGGCGTCTTGGCAGAATAATGGGAATTACACGTGTTATTGCTTTTACCATGCGGAAAATTAACATGGGGCTTAATATAGCTGAGAACCACGTCCAGCTGCTCCATTCCACCCTAGCACCTTGGAATCTTTCCTAGGGTCAAGAGAAAGCTTCAGCTGTTAAAGTCAATGGCAGTTTTGCCTGAGCATTAACTACAAGGCTGAGCCCTTGTTGAGGTTTCTAGCGGGGCGTTCCCATACTCTTTGAGGGAATCTCAGTGCAGTCATGTCTGAAAGACGTCTGGCAAAACGAATCCACTCCCTTCATATGCAGGACCTTCTTTCCTGATTTCACTGGATTTTTTGCCATAGAAGAGGAAAATCATAGAGGGAACCACTGAGTTGCTAGTAGATAGAGCACTGGATGGTACTCAGGAGATCTGAGTGCCATTCCTGGCTCTGCCACTGGCCTACTGGGTGACCTTCAGCAAGTCATGGCACCACTCAGTTTCTCCCATCTGAAAAATGGGAATAATGCTACTGATCATTAGGCCCAGCCTGGCAAACTAATGAGCGCAGCTGGCCCTGACAGAAGCTGTCTGATTGACTGCACCATCTGACTGGCTGCAGGAAATAGCAAACTGATACTTAAACTCAATGGTAACAGCAGTCCAGTGACAGCTCCGTCTGCTCCTGGCCTGCAGCTGTGCGTGGTCCTGTCCCTGCCTCTTCTGTCTCTAGCTCAGCTCCTGGCCAGCACCTAGTTCGGTCCTGGCTTCTGATTTCCAGCTCAGATTCTCAGTAACTCTTCCTGACTGTGACTCTGGTTAACCCCTTAGCTTCAGCTCTGACACAGGACTATGCCTTTTGACTGCGACTCTGGTTTACCTTTTGCCTTAGGCTTCTGACTCCCAGCTTCAACATTGGCTTCGCTCCAGGATCTGCCCTGTCTGGATTAATCTCTAACTGGTAGGCTGGACTGTTGCTCCAACCATTAGGCCAGACCATCCATGACTCCATCATGGACACTGACCTCTTTTGTAAAACAATTTAAGATCTATAGATAAGTGACAGGTATTATAGCTAGGGTCAACTGGCTTCCACTCATGCGCCCACTTGTGTGTGCAAAAATCCTCTTTGGCCAGGGACTCACAAATCAGGTTGACACCCAGTCACCCACCTGGTGTGATTGCTTGCGATGCTGTGTCAGTTTAGCAACGCTGGATGGCTCCAGCTGCAAACCAGCGCATGGAGGCTAGTTGAAAATTTGCCCCCTTACATTTTAAAATCTGCAGCAGGAAGCCCACACGTCCCTTATAAGAAATTATAAGAACTGGAGGTGCGGTGCAGAATTGAAGTGAATTGCAAGACTCCCTCTGGAACAGGATCAGAACTTCAGTGAGAAAAGGCAAACCTTGAGAGGTGCTGAGCAATCCTAAGCCCCACTGAAATCAATGAGAGTTGTGGGAGCTCAGCTCTACTCCGAATTTGACCCAATGTGGTAAAGTTGTGTCACTGACAGCCAAGCCAATGACTGAAACGATGATTCTCTTTCCTTTTGTGAAGCAATATAGAGGTAAAGACTAGATTTTCATTGTAAAGAGCATGAGGTCAGACGTTCAGGCAAAGATCAATGTGACTATTTTCTGCTTGCGGTTACATTTGTGCAACCCCTTCATGATCATAAGATTCCTAATATCATGTAAGGACACACGTTCAAGGAGCAATTCCTGAAGGTATTGTCTAGAGTCTCTCAAATCTGTGGATTTTGGGACTCCAGGGAGGGAGAGAGAAAAAATCATCTCTGCCAGAGTTTTTAACAACCACCGCAGTGAGTTGGGGCTCTGCTGGCACCCACTCTTTTTATAACTGAAGAGCACAGTGCATGTGTGTGTGCAGGTCAGAGTGTTTGAGTGATCATGTTTCCTCCAGGGGTCAGGTCTAGTGTCTGTAACAGCCAGAAAAAAATCTACCTCCCAGCCTGAAGGAGCAAGTTCGCACAAAGGTGTCCATTTCAGATGGAAAGGAAAAACATTGCAGATTCTTCTCTCATTTATGCCAGTGTAAATCTGAAGCAATTCCTCTGAGGTCTACATTTGCAGTGGTGTAAATGAGAACATAACTCTAAGCCTTTGCATCCTCAGCAGGATTCATGAAGTCTTCACATAGGAAGTTTTTTGGTCTCATCTTATATTCAGGTTCTATTTATAAATAGTTTTTAAAGGGCTAGTAAATGATTCATAGATGTTTTTAATAAATGATTTAATCAATGTAGTTATTGTTGAGTCCAACAGGTTGCTTATAACCATAACACTTCCTAGTGACATGTTTATAACCATTTATTCTATAACACATTCTGCTCATGTCTATACAATATTAATAATGTATCAACTCTTTATGAATGGAACCTTAACAGAAGTGTAACCAACATTTCTTTGAGGAAAACAGACTACCAACTATTATTTGGAAGCAAAGGTTTGGAGGAAGTCTGTGTGTACACATGCACACACACAGCAAGTAAAATTAATCAATCTACATAGAAACACAGGAACTGCCTGACCAGATCACGCCCATGGTCCATCTAGACCTTTATCCTGTCCCAACAGTGACCTTCTGAGGACAGTGCATGAATACCTCAAAACATACAATTATGAGGCAACAACCTGAAGGCATTTGCATCTCCTGTATCTTTTTATCCTCTCTCAAAGCTTTGTTTTTCTTGTCCATATAAAAGTCTATATCATTTTTTTAACCCTTTACCCTGCCATAAACTGTTGGCCTCAGTGATACCTTGTAGCAGTAAGTTCCATGAGTTGTGTTAAAAAACTCATTAACTTTTCAAATAAAAGTATTAGGAAGGGCCAGATTCAGATACTGATTCCTGGCAAGTACTATCGTACTCGCTGAGCAGTTCAATCAATTCAGGAATTCAGGGACCATTCAAGGAATAAGGTAGAACTTATTGTGAATTAGTGCCTCAGAATGTAGCCCTGAATACAGAAATGTACTTTATTAGCAAAATGCCATTATCATGCATGGCTTAAACACTGGACATAAAGATGCCAGCCATAGATTCTTAGATTTGACATTCAGCATCCTGAAGTCATTTATCACTCAGCACCCTTATCATGGTTTTAAATTCCTAAGGCCCAATGCAAACAACTTATTGGTTCATTTTTCCATGCTTTTGTACATTTCTGACTGCCTTTCTCTTTCCCTCTATTCAACAACCTCAATTAGTTTCTTCATTGATTCCAATCTCTTTTTGCTCCTATCTGTGCCACCATTGTTTACCCACAATACCTTTGGTGTCTGCCCCTTACAGGCATGTCCATGCTCGTTTCCCATCAATTCATGTGCAACTTTAGTGGTGCCATCTGATTCACATCTTTTATGTATTCTCCGATAGCAGAGGCCTTGGTGAGTTTCCTGGGATGTCTTAGCATTTTAAGCAGCTCTCCCCAGAGCTGGTCAGCTGAAAAGCCCTTGCTTCTACAAAAGGGGGATGACATCAGCTAGTGCAGAATCACCATGACAACCGTCCCCAGATCAGCAGGCCCACAACATGTCTGAATAAGTAAGCCAAGTTTAATTCTCAACAAGTTTTGGGCAGGACCTCAGGCTTTAATTGGCATAAATGGCTCTGTGTGTGCGCATGCACGCACACATTTTGCCTCTATCCCTGCCGCTATTTTTACGAATGAAAAGATTCTCCTCAGGTGTGGAGAAAGGCAGAACATTTTCAAAATGGCATTTGGAGTCCAAGCTGGAGGAGGTGTAAGTGCCAAGTTACATGGAGACAGAGAGGCCAGTTCCAAAGTTTACTCACCCAGTTCCTTAGTTTACTCAGCTCTGACTAAGGCAAACTCCCACTGAGATCAATCAATGCAGAGTTTTGCCTGGGAGATGCACTGTGGGATTGGCACATAAGGCCCGGTTCACCATTTCGTTATGGGGAATAAGCCCATCATTTTTAATCACCTATGAGGAAAGTAATTAAATGAAAATAATGAGGATTTAAACCCTCAGGTTCTACAACTATTGTGAATTTATTCTAATCTAATCAGCAAAACTATCTCCAAAGTGGACTTTATAAGCTAAAGGTCCCACATTTTAAAAGCCACACATACACATATGAGGCTCTTTCTATTTTTATAGATACCCTGCTAAAAACAGAATTGGGGAGGAGGATGGGAGAATTACCCTCTTGGATCCAGACTAATTCTTCAGTTTAAAAATGTGGTTACACTCTGAAAAGCCCCACACTGTTGTTTGCATCATTGCTGCTTTACAACATATAAAGTCATTATTAAATTGAATCATGCAAGAAGATTAGCTGTCTGGATCCAGAATACCTTACTTCCTGATTCTTCATATTGGTTAGTTATAAAACATATGTATCCCATTTGGTGGATTTAAAGTTTGCATAATCCATGAATGCTTCATTAAAACAGCTGCTCACAATCTGTTAGTATAAATATTTTCCACTCTTTTATACTAACCATGAAAAGGGGCCCAGCCAAACACCCTCAGTCCAAACACCCTGCACTTTGGGGATGCTCACAATTTGGGCCTGCCTCCAAATTTTGGGGCTTGATCATATTTTTTTATGCTAATGTCCAAGTCTTAGCACCAATCTGGCTGCTTGACACCACTCTGGGTCACAGGTTTCGCCCATGGAGGGGAAGTCCCAGGGAGGTGAATGCAAAGGGGACCCTAACAAAGTTCCCAGAAGCCTACCTGGGCGTTGCCAAGTAGGGGCTGTTCTCTATTCCGTGTCAGCTGATCATTGAAGAGGGATGCTCATGTGGGGAAAGGCTCTCAAACACACACATCTCTTCCTAGAAATATAGACCCATATTGCATATGTTTGCAGTAATTTCACTTGAGATGTTGGCTAACCATCTGAGATGTTTGTTGTGGTCTCTGACAGCCCTTCTGCCGCTCCTATTCCATCACACTGCCGAATCTACAGGCCCCAATACTGCAGCCTGTGGAAGGGGTTGCACTGTGCTACAAAGCCAGTGGAATCAATCTGATTCTGCTGTGTGAGAAGGGATCCCAGCCCTGGAGAAGTCACGTAGGGAGATCCCACCCTCCATTCATTTTTATAAAAATAAATACAGTGCAGGAGGAGTCCAAGCACTGGATTTATTAAAGGGGGCATGGCTACAAAAAATGGTGAATGACAGTCATCCTGACACCAGGCATTTGTTGCCTTCACAGACCAGAAAGAGAGTCGTGGCAGGCTGCTGCTCTAACACAGCACAGGGTGTATGGTGATAGATGAAGCAGTCTAAGACCGTGCGAAAAAAAGGTTGAAGCCACTGTTGCACACCAATCTCTGACCTGCAGGCTGGCTGTATACAAGGATCTGGCCTGTAACACGCACTCACTGCTGAATATAAAAAGGAAGGTTCGCTGCAATAGTTGTTGTATATTAAACTATAGTGGGTCATAATTAAAACTACATTTGAGGATTAACAGGCACACAGGATGCATCATTTGCTGCATAGCCACAACCCTAATAAATATGTTTTAAATCTGAAGCCATTAGCTTGAATGTAACTAACACATAGTGTACAATGAGTGCCTTACCAACTATAAATGAAATCCTGATTTGACATACATCATTGGAAGTGTGACCGAAAATTCTCTGCCTGCTTTGAATTTACTACAGTGATCTCAGATGCCTTTGGGCCTTGAGAGGATATGTCGACACTGCAATTAGACACCCACGGCTAGCCCACGCCCGCTGACTCGGGGACAGACTCTCGTGGTTCTGACTGTGGAGCTGTTTAATTGCGGTATTGACGTTCTGGCTCATGCTGCAGTCCAAGCTCTGTGACCCTCCCATCTTGCAGGGTCCTAGAACCAGGGTCCAACCCGAGCCCAGATGTCTACACTGCAATTAAACAGCCTCTTTGTCTGAGCCCCACAAGCCCGAGTCAGCTGGCACAGGCCAGCTGTGGTTTTTTAATTGCAGTGTTGACGTACCTAAAGAGTCTAACCTAAAGTATTGAAATCCCCTCCCTTCTAATTACTCCCTGCCTCAGCATTGACCAAAGACTTGTTTACCGGCCCGGAAGGAAAGCTTGACTTGGAAAGATTAATCCTGCCAGGAAGTCAGTCTCCTTGGCGTCAGAAGGCCTAATTCTGCCTTTAATCACACTGATGCTAATCTGGAGTAATTCCGTTGAAATCGGTGGGGTTACCACAGATTTGTACTGGTGGGACTGAGGGCAGAATTTGAACTCTAGTCTCTGATCATCAGTCCTGATCACAGCTGCCTTCCTACGCCAGTTCAGAGAGCAGGATACTTCCTTATCCCAATTCTGTATGTAATCAGGGAACAATTCAACAGGATTTAAAAAACAAAAAAACCAAAAAACCCAGCAGTTTGGATGCATCAGTCATGCCACGGTCTTCACGGGAGTTCCTTCCCAGACCTGGGCCACCTGCTACCCCGATTTGTATCCCAGGTGACTGATATTTTTGTGCACATTTTCCTCATCTCTCTAGTTTTATAATAATCCTGTTCCTCTAGCCTTAGCAGAGCCATCCCTAGGGAAGGGCGAATAGGGGTGACCGCCCTGGGCTCTGGGCTTCAGGGGACCAGCGCTGACCCTTTGGTCCCCCAAGCCCACAAGTTCTGGGAGGCAGCCGCCCACGTTCCTCCTGGCCCCAGCTTCCAACTTAGAGGTGGGAGCACCCGAGTCCCAGGAAACCGGGCAGCAGCTGCCTCGTCCCACCTGGTCCCTGCTCCCTGGTGGGGGACAGGCAGCAGCCGCCCAAGTCCTGGGAAACCGGGCGGCAGCCACCCTGGTCCTGCCCAGTCCCAGTTCGGAGGTGGGCAGCAGCCACCCAATTCCTGGGAAGCCGTGCAGCAGTCTCCTGCACCCTGGCTGGGAGCCCAGCAGCAGCCTCCTATGCCCCGGGCCCCGCACTCCTCTAGAGACGGCCCTGAGCCTTAGTCCCATTTATATGGGATCAGATCTTCGAGTTCTTCTGCTCCATTCCAGTCTATATTGAATCAGTTCTTTGGTAGCTCCACAACTAATCAAATCCTTTCTATGACAGCCATCCATCTAGTTTGGGGTCTTCCAACCTCTCTCTAGAACTTTGAAGTGGAGGTTAACTCCCTGTTTCCTTTATATTCTTCCGATCGCCTTTTCACAGGCCCAAACTAAGCCTGAATTCTCTCAGCTTTTCTATAGTTGGTACCATCGTCACACTCCCCCATCCATTCATTCTGAACACAGTCCATCCTTGTAACTCCAAGAATCCATCTTAACGTTTTCTTTTCCACTGTATTGAAGATCTTCTCTTGTCTCTTTCTCAGTGCTCAGTATTCGGAACCATACAAAAGTGCACACCTAATTACCATCCTGTAGATCTTACTTTTTCAGTTTGATAGGCATTTTCCAATTGCAGAACATTCCACTCACTTACCTCCATTTAGTCCATGCCTTTCCTTTTCTGCTTATAAGTTCATCATCGAGTTCACCATTATTCTGTACTATCAAACTGGATTCTTGAACTTCCATAACTTTGTAAGTCTTGGGGGCCAACCACTACCAATTTCATTGTCTTCCATCAAGGTACCATCAAATCTACAGATCATATATTGTTGTACATCTGCTGATTTTCATGCCATTTCTTTCAAGTACATACCTCCATCACTCTAAAACTTGTTCCAGTTCCTCTTTGCTTTCTGCTACAAGCTCTACATCATGTGCAAAAAGCATGCAGCATGCATGTTTTCTGAGAGTTCCTCGAGCACCAGCATGAACAAAAAGAGGCTTAGTGCTGAGCCTGGACACACTCCAACTCTTTCTAGATACTCTATTTTTTCCACGTGGCCTTCTAACTGTGGTAACAAAACTGGATGAGTCTGATATAGTCTTTAGGTATCTGTTTCATTCACATGCACCATCAGATGCCTTCTCTCACAATGGGGTCACACGCCTTCTCCAGATCAATGAATGCTGTGTGCAGGGTTTTCTCTTCTCTACAGTCTTCCACAAGCAATCTTAATGCAAATATAACATTCATTGTCAACTTGCTTAGCATGAATCCAAACTCACTGTCACTGACCTTTACTTCTCTTGGTAGCCTTTTATCTATAACTTCTCCCAGATCTTCATTGTGTGGCTCATGAGACTTTAATGCCATCTAGTTCTCATAGTTTTATAGGTCTCCTTTTCTCTCAGATATGGGTACTAATATGTGCTCTCAGTTCTCATGATGCAATTAAAACAGCTGTGTCAATATGTTCACATCTACTGGTGTCAGGCACTTCCATACTTCTGCTGGTATGCCATTGGAATCGAGAACTTTCTTATTTTTCATGTTACTCAACATTTCTGTAACATCTTCTAGGACTGTTGTCACCAGATCCTGGTTTGGTTTCATCATTTGGCATGGTTCCCTTGAATTCTCTTCATTCATAGGCCTTTTAAAGTAATTTCTCCACTGTTCCTTAATCTGATTCTCATTGATTAACACAGTTCCACTTTTATCTTCAATTTCTTTGATCTCACCAATGTCTTTAGTCCTCTTATTGTGGGTCTTCGCCAGCCTATGTATTTTTCACCCTCTGTTTCAAGATGGGCATATGAGCCTTCCACGGCTTTAGCCTTAACAACTACCACCTATTTCTTTCACTATCTTTTTGGCTTTTTTCTACTCCTGAAAATTCTGCTGTTGCAGTGTCACTTGCTAACATTTAAAACACTTTCTTTTCCTTCACAGCCACTCAAACACTCTCATTCCACCTTCAGATCTCACTGTGGGAGAAAGCTCTTGCTTTTGATTCACCAAGCAGGCTTTTGCACATTCTTGAATTTTGCTTTCAATTGGTCCACCTTTGATTAGTATTTTCTCTTAACCCTTCTAAAGTTATCTTCTCCAATACCTTCATCTTGAACTCCTGACTAACTTTGTTAAACTTCCACCATTTGGTTTTCTGTAGTCCCTTGAGCAGTTTTCTTCTCATGTACTATAGGTATCCATAGGTAAAAACCAGCATTCTGTGTTGTGTTGCAATGCTTTCCTCTGGGATGATCTTACAGTTTTTTGATGTTCTATAGTTTTATAAAAATAAATAAATAAAATAATGGAGCCAGAGTTTGAAGAGCACCTATGCGCCGAACTCCTATAACATATCCATTCAAGGATCAGAGCCCACCTTGCTAGACACTATACAGACATCACTGAAATATGATCCCAGCCCCAAAAGGCTTACAATGTAAGTGTAAAGTATGAGAAAACAGGTGACTAAGGGGACGCATAAGGTAACAATGCAACCCCTCTGATCAGTGTAATAAGCAGCAGTCACAGCTCTCCAGGTGCCTAAGCATTGTCAAAAATATTAATTTAAAAAAATCCTTGTAATATTAATTCCCCTCACCCTGATCTTGGCTATTCTCAGATGATATCACTTTAGAAGGAAACACAACAGCAAAATGAAGCCATGTTCCGCTGTTCAGCCCCAGAGTCTGTCTCGATCCTCTTCATTCGCCCCACACCAACCCAGAGGAAAAGAAAAGCCCATTACATGTGCTGACCTAGCAAATGGGATCCAGTGCTGCCCCGAAAGGTTGAATCAGACTACCCCACTCTCCAGGAGAGTCCCAGGGCTGCATGACTCACAACGTTGTCTAGCAGGATGCTAAGGGGGTGAGGCAGAAAGCCTCATTTCAAAACAGAAAGGAGCAGAGTCAACCAGGTACTTTGACTGGGGTTTGGGTGGAGTGGTGGTTCTATCGGCTGCTGTAGGAATGCAGGAAGCTAGCTGCCTAAGGAATTGCCTGGTAATAATGGAGTTCCACTGAGGGACAGCAAGAGATACACAAGGCAAAGATATTTTTTAATGAATTGAATATTTGAGGTCACAACCAGGGGCTCTTGCTGTTTTAATTCGTGGGACTGATTTTTGTTAGTTCCGGGTCTGGTGGGGATGCATTTCTCAATGGCTTCCACATTAGGCCTGAGAGTCAATCACTGGCGGCTGCCGACAACATGGCCCATATTCCCTGGGCAGGGCTTTTCCATGGCATTACAAACACCATACACAGACTCCAATGCTGGCAAGGGTCACATGGACCCTGATTTATCCAACCCATGATATCAACAGCTAATGAGTCACTTTCTTTTGTCAGAGAGCACTGGGAGCGAGTTTGGGTGAGGAAAGCCTGTATGGCCATAAAGGATGAGCCAGCTCCTGAACAAGTGTGTGTGTCTGTGTATCTCCTTCTGAGCTCTTCAGTAGCAAAGGGGTATAACATGGAGATAAACTCTCTCTTCTCTACCTCACAGTCTTCCAGTCCGAGCAATGAGAAACGTAGCAGAAAAACTTTTATTCGAGTCCATATTGATTCACACACACACACACACAGCTTCAGAGTCACAAAAAAAGCCACAAAAGGCCCGCTTTCGCTAAAGTCACCATATTTTATTTGATTTGGGGTCAAAACTGACAAGTTCTGTCTGTTTTCCTCCTGAAACTATCCATCAACCTCCAGTTCACTCTGCTAGCACCTCAGAGTAGCTGAAAGGTTCAGAGACCTGGCACGAGTTTCGGCTTTGTGACTAAAACGGCTAGATCTCAGGTTTGATTTATGAACATTTTCTTACAGCAACATTAGCCCTTGAAGCGGCTTCCTGTGGTGTGTGTAGCTGTGGTTCAGGTTCATAGTGACAAACATTAAGGCCAGAAGGGACCATTATGAGCTAGTTTGACTTCCTGCAAAACACAGGTCAGAGAATTTCACCCCATGATTCCTGCATTGAAGCCATAACTTGTGCTGGAGATAGATCATGTCTTTCTGCTGCAACTGTTAATAGTTTGCTTTGGTAGTACACCTTTACATTTGTAGACACTGGCTTTCTGAAGAAGGCTGTTGCCTCTGGGAAAGCAGAATGACACAGACGGTCATGGGGAAGTAGTGGAAGGTGCTCCTTTCTGGTGTTGTCATTTACTCCTTCCTGGCATTCAGCAGGGGTGCTACATGCTGCTAGGAGAATGTAAGAACATGCAGCTTTTTGTATAACTGGGCTCAGTGTATGGAGACCCATGGGTCTATAACTAGAAAAGGGCAGAGGCAAGACAAGGTTTAGGCGTTATATATGTAACCATGATACGGGGAGGGGTTTTTTTAGCTATGGACTCTATTCAGTATGATCGCGGCCCTTATTCATTTTAACAACATGCCGCTCTTTCTTGGTACACTTTCCCCCATCTCTTCCCCTCCCTGAGACATCACTAGCACACAAAGACTAACAAAGGCATGATGCTACAGAGAATTCCTGCTGCATTAGCATAACTCTATTGGTTTCAGGCACCTCCCTTCTAGATATAAAGGTCATGAATGCAGCGCTTGCTTCACCACCACCCTTTGAGTTAATGTCCAATGTTCTGCTAAGGAAAGGAGGAGCAGTGTGTTATACGGTCACAGAGGTTCTTAATATAGGTTTGATTTCCCCATCTTCTTGCTGTCCAGGTGGCAAGTCAAAAAGTCATAACACTTTTGTTTTTAAGAGTGGGGCATCCTGGCCAACATTCCTGCTGTCAATAAAGCTAGACTCAGGAGCCAAACTCTGTGGGAGCTATTTCTGAGCACACTGTGGCTTTTCTGTTTGCCTACACAGCCACAACAAGGCCAGGATCGAACTTGTTGCTATACATTTCTGCTCTTCAAAAACAAAACCAGAACAAAACAAAAAATAACCCTGCAAGGCAAAACACTCCTCTGCACACACTCATCTCCACTGGGGAGTGAAAGAAAGAAAGAACGAACAACACTTTTAGTCACTTCATGCACTACTGTAAAGTCATGCAGTTACTACAGTGATGAGGCTAGTAGAAGAACCTATATGGAACAAAACAGCTTTGTAAAGCACATTGGGAAAACTTGAGCATGGCAAGTGTGAACCAAATTCTGTTCTAACCATCATACGAGGGGGAAGCGTCTGGTGTTTGTGCGCTGTGAACATGAACTGCCAGAAACAGGATCCTGTGTTTGGAGTGGACCCCTCCTTTTACACCTAGTCTGAGTGATCTCGTCCACTCACCTTCCAATGACTGGCCACCTCACCCAATGACTCTGTTGACTCCTAACCAATTGCTAGAGCTGGTTGGAATATTTTGTTTAAAAATCCCATTCCTCCCCCCCAAAAAAACAAAACACTGAAAACTTTCACAAGCATAACATTCCTTTTTCAATATTTTGGAGCCATAGAGGCCTGGACTCACCACATGGTACTTCCTCAGGCTCAGGTGGGGCATAGTGGTGCTTTCATCTCTAGTGCTCCCTGCCAACAGTTCTTCCAGTCCCCAGTGGTCTGGTCTGCCTCTTTTTGTAACTCAGCCCTTCGGCCAGGTCACTTTAAAGCCTTTCCCCTTATGGGGTAGACAAGGGGAAACAAATGAACCTCTCTCTTTGCTCCTACATGGGCTCACGCCTCTGCAGACTTTTCACTCCCTCCTGAGCTCGGCAGGGCTTTCCTTCTGCTCTTGTGAAGAGCAATGCCTCCCAGGGCTTTTCTCCTTTTTCTTTTTTGCCTGGGTCTGGCTCCAAACTCAATAGTCCTTTTCTCCCTCTTGTGTCATAGTGTCTCCACACCACCTTTCCCGGAAGCCTCTGTGGGCACCCAGGCTGTCCCTCTCCCGTGTGGTTCAAGCTAGGGACCTTTTGAAGAGCAACCAAGGTCTGGTTCAGCAAACCCCTTGCTGCTTCCCTAGACTCCTGTGCCTGCCGTAGGCCTTTCCCATGGCCTCTTTAAAAGGATCCACACCTCCTCAGGCTCTTCTCCAAAGATCCGGTTCCTCCCCTTGTGTCAGGGTCAGCCACAGGAGCTTGTTCCAATTCTGTGTCTTCCAGGTCTCTTCCCTCACCACCCTCTGGGCTTCTTCACTGCCCTGCAGGGACCTTCCCACAGATCTCTTCACTCCCTAATACCCAGAGACTGGCTACAGAGTTTTTACCTCTCTTTCTCACTGCAGCCCACTTCTGTGCCCCACTTCCTCTCTTTATAACACCAGCCAGCTCCTCCCCAGCTGGGCTTCAGCTTTAATTAGGCCTGGCCCACCCTCCAGGTGCAACCGGATTGGTTAATTGACCTCTCAGACGTACATTAACTGTTCCATCACCTGTGTGAGGTAGATACCTCACCACAAAGAGTCACCAAAAAAACCAAACATTTTGCACAACATGTTTTTAAAAACAACCCAAAACGTTTCAAAATTTCGCACAAAAATAATTGGCATTTTTAACCAGCTCTGTGATTTGTTATTTGCATTCCAGTGGCATCTAGAGGGTCCAACCAAGACTAGGACCCTAATGCACTTGGTGCTGTACATACACATAATAAGAGACCATCTATGACAGATTAGCATCTTCATCCTATAGATGGGGAACTGAGGCACAGTGAGATGAAGTGACTTGCCTGTGTTCACACAGGGAGTCTGTGGCAGAGCTGGAAATTAAACCCAGATCTCTTGAATCCTATTACAATGTTTTAACCACAAAGCCATCTTATCCCTCAATGTGTGAGCAACGTGTGGCCAAATTACACAAACTGAGGTTTGTTTTTGGGGTTAATGTTAGCTTCTGAGTCAGATTAGGGCAAGTGCATATGGCAAATACAAATAGGAAACTGCTACCTTTTGTCTCAGTACTGTATGCCAGACATAAAACAGTTAATTTCTTGCATTGTGAAGTGGTCTTTTTAAAAATTTTAAACTAATTCCAAAGCGGTCAAAGGCCATCTGTATCCATCAAGGACGATTTACTGCCTGGGTTTCAGGAGCTGTCCCAAAGGCCCAGTTTTCAAGTTATATCAACACATTTTATTTCTAGTGTGTGGGGAAAGGGGATTGTTTAGTAAGAGAGAGACGGAAGTAAATGCTGGCAGTGAATCAGGCGGCCTATATTTTGTGATATAATCAGTAGAGATAACATACTTGGCAATAGATTTGCACTATGCCTTTGGTTTATAAAACTCACATTCTCCTGTTTGGGTTGCATGCATTTCCATGATGTTTTGGGTGTCTTCCTCTAAAAGGTGTATGTACCATCCCATCATTAAAACGTGGTGCAGATGAGCTGAATTTTATTCTTCTACTCATTTTGGATAAAACTCATGGCTGTACAGAGGGTCTATACAAGGCCTATGAACCATTTAAGTCCCAGTCAAGTCCTAATTTGAAGCACTAGAGGGTTTTAAGTGTTGCATGTGCCTTGCACTGGCTCTCTGGTGGGGAGTAAATTTCACCCTTTCCAGAGGAGGGTTCCAAATGTATGTATCCTTGCAGGCAGTGGTAGGAGAAATTAGAGATTGAAAGTCTACACAGATATAGTATTTATTAACTTAGATCACAACTGTCACTTGTAGGCCCAAAATTTATTTCTTGAGAAGATATTAAGGAGCAAAACCTGGCTCCTACAAATATTTGCTGTAGTACCATCAAAGAGAATTTACAGTTTTTATTCCAATGTATATCTGATGCAAATCTTTTTTCTGTGCACGCATATTTGGCACAGTTCTTCTGCTAGGACACCTCCTGCTGTTTTTGCTACACACAGTAGTGTAATTTACTGACTGGTCAATAATATCTATGTGTGTTAATGAAAAACTAGACTAACAGCACCCAGAGAATAAAGCACGGCTCTTCACCAGCACTCTTGAGAGTTTGTTCTCAAGCTGCCTGCCTCCCTACACTAGTGAACAGAGGAGCAGAAAGCAGCTGAAAGGGGAATTGAGGAGATAATCAGCATTTTCCCTGCACCACAGAATAATTCAAATTATTAAACAAAAGTTGGGCAGGTTTTTCCCCCCTCACACAAAAGAGGGGACATGGTCCTGATGTGGCAACACACACAATAATTGCATCCTTATTCAGCAAAACTGGATATATAGCAAAAAATATATGATATAGCTCAAGCAGAAAATGCAGAAATTATTAAGTGAGGTTCTAACTAGTTCTACCTCCTGCATAACACAGGCCATAGATTATAAATGGTCATTTTCAGCCTTAATTTATGAAAACACTTAACCATATGCTTCCACTAAGCAGGTGCCAAAGTATTTTGCTGAAATGGGACTTTTATGCCCAGTTCTAACGTATTGTACATTGGTTCAGTGTCCAATACTTACATTCCAAGGCCCATAACAGACTCCTCATTCCTTGTGTAGCTTTCTGAACTAGCTATGAGCCAAATAATTCTACATTCTCTATGCGTCTGTGCATAAATTGTGTTGCCAAAAAAAAAAAAAAGAGCAGAGGTTGATGGATTTCTTATTCCATATATCCATCACCTTGAACTCTCTAGCAAGGTCATTTCTGAAGTCTGTAAAAATATAAGCAACATCTGAGGCTTGGGGTCATGTTGTAAATTATATCTCCACAGATCCAATGGAGGTCAAAAAAAGAACTTGGATTGAATTGCAGAGCATCTCTGATTCCTTGCCACATTTGTGTATCTTTGGGCCTTTAAAAATATACAATCCTGTTGTTAAAAATGGAACATTCTTTTCTGAAGCCAAAGTTCTCAAAGTCTAAAAAAACATTTTTGTTGTTATTATTAGTAAATTTCTTATTCTAGCAGTTGGGGTGAACAAAGTGTTCTTAGGGCTCTTAGTGAACGTGTGTTACTGACATGGGCAGCATTTCACCATGGCTATTTTTATATCATTAGAGGTTAAGAATAACATCAGTATTACTTCCTTTGCCATCTGCTCTAGCTACACAGCACTGAAAGTCTATGGAGCAGAGTTCATCCCGAAAAAGAATAAGATCATCAAAGTCAAAACAGAGAAATAGAGGAGATAGCATGAAATGCAGAAAAAAAGTTTCCACTAAGGGGTTTCATAGACTTAAATGCAGAATTTGGGATTACATTACCTTTGAGTCTCTTACCAGAGAGAAATAGCAACCAGAAAACGGCTCACGATATATAAAGGAATCATACCCTATATGCAGAGGGCAAAAATATGTTCACTTTCATCAATGGGATTTCACTAGAGTAACAGAGCAATTAAGACCATAGAAAGGTGGGTGTACATTATTTTATTTTTTTTAACAAGAGCTGTTAATTGCTTACCTCTCTATTCCGCAAAGCACTTGCTTAAAGTTAGGCTTATTCATAAGTCCCACTTCAATGAGACTTAAGCATATACTTAAGTGCTTTGCTGAATCAGGACCTTAGATGGTAAGGTGTTCAAGGCAGGGACTAATATCTTCTTATGTCTATGGTGCTCCAATCCTGATGCTATTGCAGGACAAATAAGATCAAAGTAGTTTATGGATTTCTGCCTTCATCAGGCCAGTTATCCAGCCGCTTGGAGTAAAGGGACTATCCATCAAGGGGTAAGTTAAGAGGCAGAAAGAATGACTGTTATGTACATTATGGTATAAACATTCAAAGAGCAGCCAATAGCTGAGGTGCCACAAAGTTACAAGACAAAAAGGTTAAGCCACAGAGTCAAGAGTAAGAGATTTTGCATTCAGGGATTGGGCACCTAGCCATGTCTCATGGGTTTGGTCAGTGTGAAAGGCACTCTTCCATCTGCAGCACTAGGGTGATTTATCTTTTTCCGTGGAGATGAATGGGGAAGAAGGGTCAGACCTTGATTAGCTCTGTAGCTGAACTTACAGTGTGTTGGAATCTTGACATTAAATCCAAGGTTCCCTCTTCTGGGTTCCCTTCTTCTTCATTTGTTGAAGCTTCACTCTGAGAAGCAAGGCCTGTTGTGAATAAAGTCAATGGTTCCATTTGCCTGGATGTAGGGCAAACAGGGCAGCAATCAATTTGTGCCACACACAGTGATAGTCTCTTCTCAACCAGATGGGCTAGCTTTCACTTTTTAACGAGCTTCAGTTCTTCCAGAAATCATCAGATCTCTCACAGAACCTATAACTGCAACACCATGTTTTTTTTAGTTCCTGGCAACCTGGTTCTGAATGGTGGGATTTGCACACTGCTTTATTATTGTATGGTTGCTTCTGTGCTGTTCACAGTGGTTTGTTATTGTAGGGTTGTTCAAGAGACATGGCTGCTGGCACTGTTTATACGTTTGTTTTGCGTTTTTTAGATTAGCACCAAAACCCGAAGAAAGAGAAAATTATGTGACTTTAAAAAGCAGATAAAAACTAAAAATAAGTAAGATTTGGTCTCTTCACATCCTCTCCAATCTCCCATTCAGCCCCCAAACTATTTCTGCATAAGGCCTTGTCTTCACTACGAAAAAAAGGTTCCAGTTTTACCTCAAGGTAACTAATGTACGTGAACGATCCTGATGTAAAAACACAGTGAAGAAAGGCACTTTAATTCTAGCATGACGTAAACTAAGAGGTCAGCCCAAGATGGGGTTATAGGACTGACCATTAGATATCTTAAGGTTAAAAAAAATACCCATTTTAGCAATGAAGATAAGGCTTAACTGTCCTTTAGCCCTGAAAACTGAGGAGCTGGTCAGTGTTATGATAAAAAAAAAAACCCACATCATTTGCTCCAGCCTCTTCTATTCCTGTATTGACATGAGGAGATCAAATGGGTACTAAGTGGCACTGGGCTTCCCAAGAGACTATTAACCTTGCATGTGTCAGTAGAGTTATTTTCACTGGGTCAGATCATCCTCCGCTGGTGGCAAACCTGGTCCTGCAAGGGTCCAAGGAAGGAAATCACCACGAGGATCTTTTCACAGAGATTCTCCCACACCTCATGTTGCCCTTTGGGGAGGTAGCATTTGTCCCCTGCCCTCTGAAATGCCTCTGGGTCCACCCCAAACCTGGGAGATCCAAAAGCCATCTCTTCAAAGCCCTGTGCCTCTGCATTGGCCAAGTCCGGCGATGGCACCTGGTAGAGTAGCTGACGATTTGTAGGCAGACAACAGAAGAACCACTGCTGTGCTTCAGCTCAGTGGAATCCCTCATGGAGAGGAATTTTAAAAGTGAACCCCCCCTATGGAAAGAAACAAGAGGCTGAACTGCGACATCTGCAGCATTGTAGGCCCTGCCAGCCCTCCTTAGCACAGGCAAGGAGTCAGATTTTTAAAAATACAACAGCATAATAATGGGATTTGCTTTGGCTCTCCATTGAGCCGCAGCAAACCCTGAGTAGAGTTGGTTGGACAGAAACTGTTCTATTTGCTTCAAGGAAAATTTCACCCCCAAACCATTGAGTTTTTATGGAAAATCATGAAGATTTCAAAGAAAGTCTTTGACAACCATTTTTATCTGAACTTTTGGCAGGAAAAAATAAGTCAGCTTTATCCCTGAAACTTCCCCTTGATTGGGGAATGGGGGGTGCCATGCTGTCCTTTGCAGACCGGGGCTGGCCTCTCTCCACCCAGACCCTCTCAGCCTTTCCCTATCATTTCCACCCCCTTCATATTGTGACTTTTCTGCAGAAATAAGAAACAAACTAAAGGAGTTGATTTCTCCCCTTTCTGAAGAAAGAATTCAACATGAGATCAAAGGACTTCATCATTTAGTCCACAGAGTGATAAATGTCAATGAGAGCAACGTGCTGCTGATGGAGATACTGTATAGCCATTCTGAAGAAAGGGGACGGAAGCCTGGAAACTGTTCACTGAAACTGAAAAGATGAGGCAGCAAAAGGAGGCGGGGGATTGTGGGTTTGGGTGTTTTTTGTTTGGTTTGGTTTTAGAGGGAGGTTAAAAAAAAAGATTTTATTTTAAAATGGCTTATGGTTAAAAACCACAAAACCTACAATATCAGTATTCACTTGGCCAAACCTAATAGTTCTTTACTCAGGAAAAACTCTCATTGACTGTGAGGTACTTTGCCTTCCTAAAGATTGCACACCCATTATTATGCTCTTACACTTTCTAAAATTAGGTTTCCATTCCCTGATGATTCCTATACCCTAAGCTTTTGCCCTTCATCTCAGAGGTCTGCTGGGTTCTAGTCTCAGCCCTGCCACTCACTCACTGTGTAGCCTTGTGCAAGTTGCTTCACCTGTCTTTGCCTCAGTTTCCCCATCTCTGAAACTGACGCAACAATATTTACCTATCTCAGAAGGACTGATTAATGTTTGGTAAAAACCTTTGAGAGCCTTGGATGGTAGGGCACTGAGATTTCCTGTATTAATGGCTACATTTTCTCTGTGTCCCCACCAATGCCAACAGATGGCTGGTTCATTCAGATACTCTTTTCCCTGGATCACCCAGTCCTGCAGTATTTGTCCAGGTCAACTCCTGACCATTCCAAACTGGAATCAAACAGATTTACAGTGGCCAGAGAAGAAACTGAATGAAATCAGTTATAGTTACATAACCCCCAACACTGCTCCCCAATGGACACGAGAATCAAATTGCAATGCAGTTAAAAATATCAAGTCAACGAAGACACCGACACTTCAGTCCCTATCACCAGCAAATGGTGTCCTCTCAGCTGTAAACAGTTACCTCCAAATGAATTCATCGTATCTTGGGGAGGAGGGAAGGATGGTTATTCTACAGTTACCAATGTAAGCTAAAGGCTGATAGGTTAACAAGTGTCATCTGACATTGCTAGCTTGGGATAAAGAACCCAAAGTAATCTTTAGCCTGCCATAGATTCCACAGCTTAATTGTCCCAAAGAAAGTTCTCTTGTGTTCACCTTTCCACTGCAACTTGTCCTGCAATCATTCCAAGCATGTGGGGAATGGGGCAAGTAAGCAGAGCTCTTGACATGACAACCATAGGCTAACGGGTGATAATTAGATCAAATTATCTGCATTCACATTCCTTGCACAGTCACAGAAACAGCTGAGGCATGTGGAAATGAAGAGGGAAACTCTGAGGTAACTCAAATATCCATCCCATTTGGGCAAAGTGAATGTTGCCTGGTGCCCTGGCTGCATGGTTTTTGCAGATCCAAACCAGTGGATTAAAATATATGAAATAGCTAGTGTGGTGTGTGTGTACAACTCACACTGATGAGCCAATGCAAGTACTTTTTGTGCTCTGAGAAATAATCCAGAGCTCAAGTTCCAAACACCATCATTTTGATAGACAATTGGAAGCACAAATACCAAACGAAACCCCATGTTTGGCTTTATTTTTATTATTTGGATAGAATTCAGGCAATTTCCCATTACACTTATGTGGAGCAGAACAGAAGATTAAGAGAGCAGCTCAGCAAACCAATGCTATTTCGAATGCCTCTCATGCTCTGCGATTAATGTTCCATTCCTGGTTTGGACAAAAGTATCCGGTCCTGGCTAGATCAGATGAAATAACCTGTCCAAAGATGAACCTGGCTCAACCCAGCCCTTTTCTGAGGTTTGACAATGTCAGGTTAAAACAAGGCCAAAAATGTTATTTCAATATTCTTCCATGTTTCTGCATCTCTTTGGTTTTGGACAATACCTGAAGTCATCATACTTCCATACAGTCCAAACCAAAGGCGTAGTGGAAATCTGACAGGAGAGGGGTCTAATTTTGTGATATTTCCAGATCTCTTTTCATAGTAAGAGCATCTGATGAGTTTGGATCAACTCTGGATAACCCTTCGAACCTTCAAAAGCCTCAGTAAACCAGAAGCAAAAGGTGGATTCTGAGATTCTCCAAGGAGCCTAACCGAGGTAGGGGCCCATGAAATTCAGTGGGAGTTGGGGACATCACATCTTTATGGTCTTTTCAAAATATCAGCCTGAACCTTTTAAGCTTTATTCATCACTTGAACTGACAAGGGCAAAGGGCTGATCAAGTATCTTTGCAGAAATATGAGAGTTCTGTGGCACCTTAAAGACTAACATTTATTTGGGCATAAGCTTTCCTGGGCAGAAAAAAAACTCACTTTGACAAATGCATGAAGTGGACTTCGGTCAGGTAGGTATATATACACATGCAAGAATGGGATGAGTTACATCACAGTGAGAATGGCAGGGTAATTCAGGGTTAACAGGGTAATTCAATCAGGGTGGATGAGTCCCATTCACAACAGTGATTGAGAAGATGTGAATACCAAAAGAGGAAACACTATTTTCTGTAGTGGGCTAGCCACTCCCAGTCTCTATTCAGACCTAGTGTGATAGTGTCAAGAAATAGTTTGCAGAAATAGTGATCCAAATACTAATATATACCAGCATAAACCTGGAGTAACTCCAATGAAGTTATACTGAGAGCAGAATGGGGCCTAATAGGTTTAAACAGGGTGGAAAGTTGAATGTAAGTTCCCTTGTTCAGAGAGAAAAATATTAACTCCTCATGGCAAAGACTGTAGAACTGGTTTGTGGCTTTTGACTCTGAGCATTATGACTCTGCTCGGTAATCAGGTGGTGTTTGGTTTCGGTGAGGTCATGAGGCTAAGCGTGATTATGCCTGTCTATCCCCTTAAGCAAAGTTTGCTATATTAGAACATGATGTAAGGCTAGAGTAGAGAGGCGTAGAAAAGAAAAATAAATACACTGACATGCTGCATGTGGCTGAATTCAACAACAAAGCGCAAAAGTGTATTAGCCTAACACAGACTTGGATGTTTTCCTGCTCAGTAACTTCAAACCCTTATACTTCTGAAGAGAAGAAAATCCCACTTATTAGCTACACCTCCTCTTCTAAAGCCTCAGGTCACTAGGTGGCAACACTCAGCACATGTGTTCAGCTCTGTTCTATTTCAGGCATTTATACTGCACCCATCACCATGGTACCTGACACACTATGGGAACTGGGTATTTAATAGTTAGTGATACCAAAGAGGGTACAAGAGAAACAGACAAATGTTGGAAGGGCGACAAAATTATTGGATTGTACAAACACATGATATGGGAACATTAAGATACCCTGAAAAATTGGATAGGCTACCAATATGGATGGAATCTTTACTGCTGCTACTTACTGATGTCTCCATCATTAAAGGAATCATTCAATTCAGCAGTTGGGTGATAGGCTAAGAGGATAAGCCAGGAACAGAGGAACAGTGACTCAAGGCAACAATCAATCAATCAAGGCATGGCAGATGGCATAAAGGAGATTTAAAGACCCAGGCCAATCTTCTTTGAAGTCAATAGGAATCTTTGCATTTATTTCAATGAGCAGTGAATCAGGTCCTAAAGGCCCAGTTCTAGGTCAGTAAAAGTAAAGGCATTCCTGCCCTGTGTCTAGCTGACACAGCTGCATTTTGGTACAACTGCCAAAGACAAGGTTCATTAAGGTGATTCTTTGTTAGGTTAGAAAGTATTGTGAAAACTGACAGCTATGAGTGTTCCGGGCCTGCATGTAATATCCAATAGCTTAGCTTTTTTGTCAGCAATGGCAAAGCACACAATAAGATACCAGGTATGCTCTGCACTGAAGAGCAGAGTTAAAGAGGTATGGGGGTGTGCCTGGAGAATGGGCAGCTCCCAGGAGAAAATTAGGTGCTTAGCTACACACTCCCACTGTAATCCTATTAGCAGGCAGGAATAAATTTTGCAGCTGTACAGCATCCCTCTTGACTCAGAATCAAGTTCCTCTCCACTCTCTGTCCTCCATGACATGTTTGCCTTTCTGCATATTGCTCCCACATCTCAGTTGCATAGGACCAAACCCTCTGTCTGTTTCCTGTGGAATCCTTTGAGATTAGCATGCCATGACTCATGGGCTTCTTACAGGTTGTTGGGCAAGACTGTCCTTATAATATGGAACTGGGACAAAATATGGCATCACTAACCACAGGCCTATTGTTAAGGTATTGTTCTCCTGCTTCCGAGGTGCTGGCCAGCTTGTGTTTCAACAAAGAACCAAACAAATGATGCTGAGCATAACTTTGTTAATATGGAAGACGAACCTAAAGAACCTCTTCTATACAAAAATATGGGGAAGGCAACATATCTGTGGCTCTTAGAGCCACAGATAGCCAATGACATTCTGCCATGAGAGAGAGGGGGGATCAGCAGAGCAGCCTCCTAATTCCATAGAGCTCAAAAGTGATGGTCCACCATGTGCAGCTGTTCTGTGAATGCCAAAAGTAACCTGGTGTTGTTTCGTTCCATGGCACACAGCAGGTCAGGCACCTCTGATTCCTGTTCAGATTGCGTGTTCACGATATACTGCATGACCATCCGTCTCCAATGTGTTCATAACAGTGACCACAACAACAGATAGCAGTGCATGATCCATCCTTTCATACAGAGATGGCAGATGCACAGTAAACTGGAGCCACTGAAAAATGCCACGAAACACAGTCGAAAACCCATAGAATGATGGGATGGAAAAAATTGCATCATGGGACATTGAACCTGCACCCATGATGCACTGCAATCCCCTCTGCCTTCCCACAACTCCTAGTGCAAAAGGTGGCGAGTTGCCCAGTGGGATAGCTACCCATAGTGCATTACTCTCAGTGTCAATACTAGAGCACCAACTGTGGACACGCTCTGCTAACAGGAGCATTGTGTGAACATGCACAAGTGATGTAACTATAGCGCTTTTTCATCATTGGCATAACTTGTGTTGATAAAACTCTGTAGTGTAGACAAGGCCTTAGAAATGAGTGAATAATTTGCAGTAAGTTGTGTACTTAAATTTAGTTCATTTCTTTGCTCACAGGAAATCCAAGAATAGATGGAGTAAATCCAAAGATTCTGCATTCACTGTGATTCATCTGATTTTTTATTTATTTATTTATTTTTAAGGGCTTGGGTTTTTTATTCTGTGGATTTGATCACGAACATCAGAACTGGGTGAACTCCATAAACAATCTCTACTAGTATTGATTTGAATTAAAAAATTAATTATTTTAAACATAGTCTGGTCTTTGGGATCAAACCCACCATCATTTAAAAAGTACACTTTTCAAATAGTATTAATATTTTCATTTTGCTCACCTCTGCTTGGGACATGCTCTGAAAAGCTAGAACAAAATATTTCTGTACTGATTTCATCTTGTTCCATTTGTCAAGCATTGGATTTTTTCTGGTTTGTTAATAGAGTTTGAAATGAACATGGCTTTTTGTTTGTCATCATTGCAAACGCACATCAAAGGACAATGCAGCTGCAGAAATAGAGTTATTCAATGAATTGCTGCTGCAGAACCCTAAGAATGCAAAAACTTTGGTTTATGTAGGTTCTACATAAACATTGTCTTTTTAAAATTATTTTGTCTTTTCCAAAACAGCTTACTGCTGGAGAAATGGACTTTTAAAACAGCTAATATGGGCTAGTGCAAACTGGTATAGCTTCATTGAAATGGGTGGAGCTCTGCTGATTCACACCAAGCAAGGATCTTGCTATCCTATATGTTTAAGTTTAAAGTCTGCTCTGACTTACACCCCAAATGAAATCAAAGGACCAAATTCTTCTTCCTGGTGTAAATCCAGAGTTAAGTCTGCTGTCATCAATGGAGTTACCCCCATGATGAATTTAGCCCAATAGGGTTGCAAAGGGTGTTTGACCCTTCAGATCTAGATGCCACTCTCCACTAGGTAGTGTCAAATACAAAATTTGACTGATCACTCCTTTGCATTGCTTGGATCATTTCTCTTTCATTGTGACAAACCATGACTCTGGATTGCAATTTACACATAAGAACCTATGTGTAAACCCATCCCTTAAGGAACCTCTTAGAGAGGGGATGTTGTTTGTTTTAGACTTGCAGCAAATGCCCTGAGGTAAGTTTAGGTGTCAGCAACTCTTCACTGTAGGGGACAGTCACGTTTCAAAAATGGAATCAGAATTCTTTGCAGTAAAAATGTCAAAAAGGGGAAAAAAATTAAAAAAAAACTCAAACCCCCACCTCCTGTCCCATTTCTCGGAGGAGGCAAAATATGATTTCCATCCACAAAATTGTTTAGCACCCAATATTTGAGCTTCTTTGAAAAGCTGGCCATATTTACCTTGGTGTCCAGATGGAGCAGAGTGACCTCTACAGATCTAAATGCCGATTTCTTTGATATGGGCAAAACTCATTATGTCACATTAAAGTCACCTGGAGAAGCATTTATCCAACCTCATGCATGCAACTCTTAAGGAAAACTTGGCCTTACAGGTTTTTTTATTTCTCAAAATACTGTCAAATGATTTAAATAAATGAACTGTGTGTGGACCCTCTGTGGTAACAGGGTTTCCATGGAAAAGCCAGGGTTTTAATAACCAGACCCTTGAGTCACTCCTTAAAAAACACACAGAACTGGCAGTTTCCCTTGGGCAGCCAGAAAGAAAGTACAATCACCATTTTCTTGCTTGCCTTCCCTTTCTGATTCTTTGATGTTTATTTTCCTTGGCCTATCCCAAGTAAAAATCCTTAGCTCCTGATGTTCTTCACACTTAGGCACTCACTTCTGCAGCTGTTAAAGGCCGGTAGGAAAACTGTATCAAGTGCCATTTCAGATGGTGAGTGCGATAAATCAAATAGTTTTCATTGCTTGAGCCTCTCCATATGCAAAGATATACTGCTGCGAAATACTGGCGTAAGCAGCCCGCAGCCTGGCAGGTGCTTCCTGCTGAGGGCAGCACATTTTTACTATAATCTTGTTCCTTTATTAGGCTTAGAACTATGTTTAAAATCCAGCTGACATGACTCAATTATTGATTCCACGTCAAGGCGTGGATTTATAGTTTATGTTTTGAGAACTGCAGAAGCCAAGTTTAATGTGCTTTTAAAATGTAATAAATAAGAGCTTTGAAGATTGTTGTAAAGCCAAAAAGTCACATTTTTCCTCTGGTTTTAAGGCAGGGAAAAAACATAATGCATCCTACATGATACCTATGAAAGAATTTATATAAGGGAACTTTAATCTCCACTCCAGTCAAATGCTCAGGGCAGAATCCTTGGACCAAAGTGCAGCAGAAGGCAGGCTCAAATGCAGTGGCTCTCATGAGTTCCCAGTGCCTGAGGACCCCCACATCTCTGCTTGGAGGGCTTCACCGCAGCACACAAGATTAGAGTAAAACGAAGTGAGGAAGAGGGAGAGGCTCCATTTCAGCCATGATTAGTTTAAGGCTTCATTGCCCCTCTGATTACAGAGTGAGACTCCTACCCCACACCATGGACCATGTCTTTAAAAAAAAAGAAAAAAAAACCATGGACCGTGTCACAGTCCATTCACTTGGGTTCAGCCCGGGGATCAGGGTTTGGCCCATGGTCGATTAAGTATTTGAGCTTTTCTTCTGCAGACTATTGGCTTAGTCCTACATTGTTGCGTTCTCCTCCTCCACAAGGATCCCTTTGAAATTGCAGGAAGTTTTGGGTGCTCAAGGAATGCAAGAGCTTGCACCAAGTCCCCTTAAGCCATCTATGACAACTGCTCTGCATCAAGAGACCAACTGAACAATCTGGCCTCTTCTCTCTTCCTTCTTGGGGCAGGTGAAAAGCAACCTAGGTAGGCACCTACCCCTCGCTGCTGGTATCTCTGGGAAACTGAGGTCAGGGACACAGGGGAGAACACGCCCTATTTCAGCAGGGATCTCATGCTAACAATCAATACATTGCCCTTATATAGCAATTCCTATTAGAGGATCTCAGCGCAACGGCTAAAATTTAATTCTCTTACTCCCACAATATTCCTGTGTGGTAGGTAAGGGTTATCATCTTCATTTTCCAGAGTTAAAAATTTAGGTACAGAGAAGGAAGTGACTTTCCCCAAGGTCACACAGGATGTCAGTAGGTGGCAGAGCCAGGAATATAATCTGGGATCTCTCAACTTCCAGTCCAGTGCTTAACCACAAAGCTATTCTTGCTCTATGAGCACCCATGTAATCAATGTCCTTTCTATGGCAAGGAATCTATACTTTAAAAGTGCAAAATAGCACTTTGCAAAACCAGAGGGGAGCCAAGGACTGAAACCAGTATTTCTGGCCTGTGTTCGGAACTTTCCACAAAGAGACCATTGGATTATCCTGTAACCACTGGGTTGGGTTAGCATTAGAAAGCAGCAAGAAACATTCAGCCAATAATAATAATGCTGAGCAATTATAAAGTGCTTTGTGCTGAACAAACACAAGTTAATTCATCACAGCCCTAGACTGACTAAGTCCACCTCTTCTAAAATAGAACGTGAGGCGCCTCAGGCAGAGGCTGACAGCCTCAACCAGCAGAGAAAGGAGAAAAGGCTGGGGCTGAGGAAGGGAATGAACTGAACAAGAATGAGCAGTTTGTATTAAAAACAAGTCTCACAAACAAAAGCAGTGCAAGGCAAATCATTACTCACTCTGAACTCTCACTGAAATCAGTGGGCCAAATTCTACTCAGTCATGCTGGTGTCAACCAGAGTAACTCACCTGACTTTAGCGTAACTGAGTGCTAACCTAGGGGCAGTTTTGCCTGAAGGGCAAATTCTATTCTCACTTACAACTGTGCAACTCCATTGACTTCAATAAGGTTCCACAGGAGTGAGAGGAAAATTTGGCTGTGGATAAGAACTAGAAATCTTTATGAGTACACACACTTTTCCCCAACTCTTTTTCTATTTTGTCCATTTAGAGCATAAGCTCTTTGGAGCAGAGACTGTCTTACCCTATATTTATGCAGAATCGACCACAAGGAAACCCAACCATCATCAGGGCCCCATAGGATCAATGGCAGTACAAAGAATGATAATTATTACTGTTTATATAAATACATAACACTGAACGAGGTGAATTTCACTAGGAGTTGGCCAGCTAATTCCCTTTGACACCTTTGAAAATCCCAGCTCAATAGCACCAAACATTATAGTTTACAGTAAGCTATTACTGTAGCAATTATTTTTGCTGAGGGACAGGACTGGCACCTTCAGAATATATTTTAATTACAGATGGAGAAATTGGTCTGATACAATAAAAACCTTTGCCCAAAAATCAAACTAAGTTATTCCTGAGACTGGAGGATGTTTGGGTCACATTTCCCCTCCCCAGCAGTTTTTGTTTTGGTGACTTTTGCACTGTTCTAGCTATGATCTCAGCAGGAGGAGGACGTTCCAGAAATCTTTTGAGGCCTTGTTTCTTGAAAGGCTTCACATTTTGCAGACTCTAATCCCATTAGGGCCAGGGACTGTGGGTGCTTACCCAAACTGCACCTCCACATATTTAAATTCACTCATTGCAGATTTCAGTGGCATTATAACATTGTCAGTTACTAACAACTGAATGATTAGGTGACTTGTTCACTTTCCAGCCACTAAGAGCTATGGCTCACTTCACATTGCGGTTTCATACATTCCATCCAAAATGTGACATGACACCTTATAACTCCATTAGCGTACCTCCAGAAACGTAGAACCACATATTATATGGCACAGGGAGAGTTGCTCTTCTTCCCATTTGGTTTACATCTGAGCTTCAGCTAAAACAGAATGGAAAAAAGAGAATGATTGGATTTTTTTTATTTATTCATTTGTTTCTTTAACTGCTCCTTTGGTATGTCATGTGTTTGATTATATATCTTTATAAGTAAATACACACCACCACATGGATCTCCATAGAGGGAGGGCATGGGGAGGAAGGGAACTATTTTCTTTCACCATATCAGTTTCCAATGTGACACACAGTTCACTGCAAGAAACAAACAGCCCTAATGAGAACACTTTCACAGTTGTTGTACCCCGTGTCAGTTACTCGGCTCCTTCAAATAATCCAACCCCCGCTCTGAAAGGTCAGTGTTTAAAGGGCAACTTGAATAAGGACCCTTCCTTTGTTGCTCATAGTTCACTCCAACCTCAGCAGCAAATTCTGCTCATTGAGCTGTTAAGCCCATAATTTCTGCACAAACCCTGCAATTATTTGAAAACAGTAAGGGACTCACTAGGATGTCACTTACATCCATATTTCACTGGTTTAACTCCAATGACTTCTGCATTTACACCATAGCAAATGAGATCAGAATCAGGCCTTATGACTTTACACCTGAAACGACAGCCCAGATCTGGTCGAGAGAAAGTCCTGTTTTCCAAACCTGGTTGGTGTTTGGAAGTGACTGAAACCTCAGGATGTCCGAACGTTAGGATCGGAGATCAGTGGAGAGCGTTCTGCAGGGGTCCCAGAGAACACAAGCACCATCTATTGAAACATCATGAAAGGACACCCCCATGACAAAGTCAGTTATGGGATACATAGACATTAGTAACGGTAGGGAGGCACGGTAGCATTGTCAGAAATGGAACAGAAAAAACCCACTAACTGTACAGCTTCTTTCCCTACTGTTCATTTAAGAGAGGACCAGATTCACCACTGAATCTCCACCTTTACACCCATGTAATTCTATTGATCTCAAAGAGGTTACGTAGATTGATGTAAAATTGGAGGAACACAACAGCAAATCAGGCTCCTTTCACAATCAGACAGCCAAAATCCTGCTCTCCGACAGAAGCTGCTTTCAGAGAAGACCACAGGAGTCATGGATACAAAAACAGGATTTGTCCCAAAAAGTCTCAGATGTATGTCTGTGTTTTGGAAGCCTTAAATGTAGCAACCGGCATGGAACTTGAAAGGATGAACACAGGCTGCAGGAGGGAAGAGTTTGGAGAACAGCACCAGGAAGTCAGCCTGTGTGCAGATGGCTAGAATGCATCATCTCTGCAGCATGTCAATAGTTCTCTTTAGAGCCAGTTTAGTTTTAGCAACAGAGAGTCCTCTCCTGATATTAGCCACAGGAAACATGACGAAAGTTAAGGATAATATGAAAGAGAAAGAGAGAGAAGCTCTCAGGGCTCAGTTCATCAGTCCCCCCATACAGCAAGGCTCGTAAGCATATCCAATTGGCATGCTAAAGTCCCATTGGCATAAGAACATGCTTAAAAGCTTCACTGAACAAAGATGGATTTTAGCTGGTGCTTTATTGCTTTGTCGAGCTGGGGTCTGAAAGTGGAGCAGAGCTCAGAAAGGGCAAGCTGAGGAATCATTCGGTTCTATCTCAGGCTCATATCCCCTGGCTCTTAGGCCCACCATGCTTTTGGCTTTACCAGTCTAACAGACCCATGTAAGGCAGCAGAACTGGGCATGTCTCTCATTCTTGCTGGCAACAGGGTCGGAGTTCATTCTGATTGCTTTTCTATGCCTTTTCTTAGGCAGAGCTCCTCTTTTCACTTTTTGGCCAACAACCCCCAATTCTAGTTTGACCATGGGCTCATCTGTTATTTCCTTATACATCCTTGCCTTTTATTTGCCCATCAGGGAGCTGTCAGATTTTTTATTCCCCTCAGACCTGTTCCTGAGCCTTTGAGAGTCCCCATTGATTCAGGGAAGGATCCCAGGCTGGGAAGAACACAATCATATCCTCATTCTTTACCCAGTTTAATTTACTTCTGACACCAGGAGACTTAAGCTTCTCATTTTACCCTCACTGTGGACTTTGACCACTGCAACAGCCTTCCACTGCTTTGCTTGCACTAATGGGGGGAATGACATCATGAGAAGCAGTTTCCATGGAGACAGACAGTGGTCATTACTGGTTCCCATGGCACTGGTTAAGACATACACTGGTGTGAAGAATACACACCCGCCAGGCTATTTGTATCCCATCTAATCATCTTAGAAGTTAAACAGTTTGCCTTTATTCCCTGTATTTTCAGAGTAACGGACACAGATGAGCTAGCAGAACCAGTGGGATTGCATGATTCTTTCTTCCCAGTGCTTTGCTGTGCTAGCATTTTGCTATGGACAAAGAGCTGAATAATTCTGTCCTGCTGAAGACTTAATGAATTCACTAGAGTTGCTCAGGTGTGGCCAAGGGCAGAATTTGGCCCTAAACAGCCTCCCTTCAGCCCTGCCAACGAGATCATGAATTTAACAACTTTGTCTCCTGGCAGTGCAAGCCTGGCTCCTGCAGTCTGTGAAGTTACCCTGCATTAGAGTTGTATAATGGGCTGTATCTCGTGACCATTCAGAACCTGGAGTGTGTCCAGAATGCAAGAAACTGTTTAAGAAGCTGAATTTTTCATGGGGCTCAACATAACACTAGGGCTCTGGGTGGTATAATAGTGGCCAATGGGCTTATGGGTGGAATTCAAGGTGTTGATTTTGACCTTTAAAATTCTAAATGGTTTGTACCCATGTCACTAGCAACACAACCCTTCTCCTCACTTCATACTAACACAGCAGCAATCAGGGGAATTGCGTCAATATAGAGAAGAGGGAGCTGCTGGCAGGGCATCGTCTATGTGGGTCCTAGTCTCTGGAATGTCCTTCCCCTGGGATCCCTCATTGCTCAGATTTATTCACCTTCCAGCCAAGGTGCATGACTTTCCTTTGTCTACAGGCATTTGAGGTGGGAATGGATGCAGGTGGGGGCAGGGGGTGAGAGTGTGCTAGTGGATGGATGGTTAGAGGGGAGTTTTGGAGGTCCAAAATAATTGCTGATTTTTGTGTTGTTGTGAATAGTGGAAAGGGGTGCTCAGAGCATGTGATGGCTACTCTCAGTGCCTAAGTATTAAAGGATACATATATAAATATAGCTATCTTACTGGCTACATTTATTCCTGCTAAGAAGCTCACCAAAGCCCTGGAGACTTTACTTTCTAAAGTAAGCGGCCACAGCTGAACAGGGATAAGATAAATACTAAGCCTGTGGATTCAGTACAAAAGTGTTACAATAAGAAATAAAGGTTTGTATTTAAAAAAAACACACACAAGAGGAATATGGCCAGCCATTTGCTCACCCGTTCAATTCAGGACCAGCTTGGTAGCAACTGGAAGACATTACCACATGATTCCTGTTTGCTGGCCTGTCTGAAATTCATTTGTCTATACTAGCCTTTTTTAGCTGCTCTTACTATGCAACCCCGACTTGTAGCAACTGTGTTAGTGTAGACAAGGCAGTGATGACTGCTGACATTTTAAATATCAGATCATCTCCTAGACCTGCTCTGACACAGTGATTAAAACACCTGGGACTGCTTTGCTCTAGCCCTGCCTCCCTTGAAATAGTGAAGGAATGGAACTGGTTCTCTGGAAATTTTAGGGGGGAAAAGCCAGTGCAGACCCAGCTTTTCATTGGACCCTAACCCAGAAATAGGATTTGTCTTTAACTTTAAAAGTTTTCTCCTCTAAATTGATCCCTTCCTGCCTGAGATGTTCAGCCTCTCATCACCCCACAGTTCTCCTTACAAGTGGTGGAAATAAGCTATGTATGCTCAGCCTAGCATAATTGAGTGATGACTGCAAAAAGATTAAAAGAATTAATCCTCGTAATAGATGGAAAGGATTGGGAGTGTTTCATCTCCTTTTCCCTTTACAAACAATCTCAAGTTTCTTTGGGAGAGAGGAGGATAATGGAAATTCTTGTGGATCATGCCTAGGACCAAAGGATTTTGGAGAGATTTTTCAGCTTCTCCCACCCTCCATGGTTGTAAATTAGGGTACAAAAGAAATAATCTTTGCAGAGCATGTAACTCACAATGGGCTGAAACATTATCTCTAAAACTATTTGCCTGCTTCCTGCTAAAGTAAACATATTAGGCATGTGTGTATATATTTCTAAGGCAGCTAAAAGTAGTAAGAGGAGGTAGATGGTCTTTCATGCTTTTGAGCAGCATATTGTTATAAACGTGGGTCATATTTATAGCAGAACACAGCATGAAAGGGTGCACAGGCTGATAAACATGTGTTATTAGGTCTAATGGTCTTTTTTTAAACTGCTGCAGAAATTTGCATTCCTTTGCCTTTACCGTAAGACCCCCACAGCCTTCCTGGAGAAGAAAGAAGAGGCACCAAGGATCAGTATGACATCTCAACACTTAATGAGCTTTCACAGTACTCAGGCTCACAGCATGCAAGGAGTTAAATCCCCACTCTAATAAGCTGTGTGGGGTTAAAGAAGAGAAAGCTGAAACTAAGGTTAAGGAAATGTTTTGAACCCAACCCCCCCCCCCACAAAAAACTCTAATCATAGAATCATCTGGACTAGAAGGGAGCTCTCTTGATCAATCCTATAACATAGTGACACCACTCCAGTGAACTACGTAATCCATTCCAGAGTTTGATTAATAATATCCGTCACACTCACATCCAAAGATCTGGAAGTGCTTTAACCAATGTTGCGGTAAGTTTCACTGTTTTACTAATGGGGAAAACGGAGGTTCAGGTAAGTTAAGTGTCCTACGCAAGTCACCCATTAAGTTAATATCAGAGCTGGTAATAGTTCTCCTGACTTCCTGTCCCCTGCCAGATTGAGGTGGCTACCTAGGAGGTCAGAGGACTGAATGCAGATGTATGTGAGCTGGTAAGCAGCTGCTCCCGCAAGCCTTCCCTGAAGCATTCATGGTTCAACACCTCTCTTGTTGTCTTCTTGAAAAGGAGGTTAACATCTCCTTGCACTATGGCAGCATCAATTAATGCCCCATGGTGAGTGTGGGTCTTTGGAACCAAACATCACCGCAAAGCTGAGCGTTGGAGATCTCCGTACCCGGCACTGGCTTGGGCCACAGTACCCGACCCACGAAGGCATCTGTCTCTCCCTGCTCCACCACTCCCTCAACAGAATAGAGTCCATTATTCCAAAGATGGAGACTTCACAGCCCTCGCTTGCAGAGATACCGTTTGAGATGACTGGGGAAGCAGCTCCATTAACAGGTGCTGCTGTGTGGTGCTAATGGAGGGGGAGTAGCAGCCTGGGGCCTTGCAAGGCTTCTCAGATTCTGCACATGCATCTGGATGTTTTTATGCAGCTAATTCAAGGGAGCCAGATAAACTCCAGGGTGAGGACTACACCCTATCCCCTGTGCCCTGTCGAGAAACTTGGCATAGCGAGGCTCCTCAGTGGCTGGAGGGAAGGAATTCACTGCCCTTTCCCCAGCTTACTTAACAATTGCTACTGCAGCCGTAGGGGGCCCCGATGCTCATGCACAGTCACCCTTAGAGGGCAAGGGCCAGCAGATTTACAGAGCACTGGATCCACGCTCGACCGCTGACTTGCACTGTCCCTTCCTCAAGCCTAGTTGCATGAGGGTCTGCCCTGAGTGGAACATTTCTGATACACAAGGGGCTTTTAGCAGCCCTGGTGGAGGAGCCTTTCCCTTATCTGTACCACGTGTCTCTCGGGAGAGTTGCACAGGGAAAACAAGAGCATTTTTATGACAGAAGCCAAATTGCTTGATAAGAGTCCAATGTTGGTATCATATGAGCAATTAACAATGCACGGACTAGGGGCCTTAACTCCGTTGCCCATGAGTCATCCCGTTGCCACAGAGAGGCACTGATGTGAGCAAGGGCTGTAGAACTGCTCATGTCCGCCTTGCTTTATGAAACCATTGTGCTCAAGCCTCCTGGGGTTCTGCAGCATTTGACAAACCACAAATTAAAGCAATAAACAAAAATTCAGAGGGAAGCCGTCACTGCCAATTAGATGGTCTGGATTTCACTTCTCTCTCTCTGTGCCAGTCTGTTTTAGATAAAACTCTGCACACAAAGGCAAACACTGGGGCCACAGGTGGGAAACCACCTCTTTCTCTTCTCTGAGGCCACTGCACATGGCACAACAAGGCAAGGCCTGAGAGGGCATCTTTTCAGCCAGATCTAATGTCCAGTAACAATTCTCTTTGGAAATAAAATACACTCCAAGGATGCAGCAGCAAGACTTCCCTTCCGGGTCCCAGAACACTCTCAAGCTAAATAATTGTGAATATTCCTCTCCCACTACCCTACTCTACTGGCTTTATTTTGCACAGAACATATAATACCCACAGGCCCCAGTAGCCTCTGCAAAGGTTGCTGTCACACAAGGGAGGGGATATGTTGAATTTCCACTTGCAGGATTCTCTACAAATTCTCATCTCAGGATTTGACCCTCTTCATCCCCTCCTGGAATGGCTGGTTATTAGCCATCCCGCCCAAAAATCACTGACTCCCCAAAGGCTTTGTGCCTCCACCCTGCCTCCTGGAGCCCTCTGCCATGCCAGTGCCTCCAGGGGCTTTCCTGTACTCACAGGAAATATCCCTTTCCCTTCAGGAGGAGGGTGTACAGAGAGCAAGGAAGTTACTGCAGACGGGGTCAGGTTAATTTACCTGCTCAAGTCCAGAAGGTTCCCAGTGTACATGAGGCTACTGAGAGCAGCTAGCCCACCCCACGCCTTGCCCAAACACACCAGTCTAGCCTTCCCCCTTGATCTGAGCAGGCTTCAAACGTCACAGAAAAGGCTCTGGGGGTTAAAGAAAGGTAGAGAAGGTCAGTGCCATGGAGGCAGCACTCTCCCACTCTTCTGCACTCTCTAGCTGAAATTCACTGAATCGCCATCCCCTCAGTTTGTGGGATCAAAGGGGCTCTATTACCCCTAAGTAGTGACATGTGGAGTTGGGTGACATGTTTTTTCAGCAAACAGTAATGCTGCCAAAAACACAGTTTGGGAGACACTAATATTAGTGTGTTCCAGAGGGGTAGCCGTATTAGTCTGTTTTTAGCAAAACAGCGAGAGTCCTGTGGCACCTTAAAGACTAACACATTTATTTGGGATGCATCAGATGAAGTGGGGTGCTGCCCACGAAAGCATATGCCCAAATAAATGTGTTAGTCTTTAAGGTGTCATGGGACTCTCGCTGTTTTGCTAATATTAGTGGATTTAGTGACTGGTGGTGGTTTTTCCCTTCCCCTACCCCCAGCCAACAAAATGTTGGGAATGTCAAAACTTTTAAGGGGTAGGGTGGGGGAATCAAATTGAACCATTTTGAAAACATTGATTCAAATCAACATTTTGAATCAACCCAAATGAATTTTTTTTCCTTTTTTTTCCTTTCAGCAAGAAAATAAACCCAAAAAAATTCAGTTTTGGTTAGAAATTAATCAATTTTTTCCTGATTTTTTTCAGTTCAGCCACCAAATAGGGGAAAAAACCCAAACAATCAGTTACTTGTTCAGCTCTAGAGATGCTATCATTATAGAGTAACTTTGATAAACTTAAGCCAGGTGTACCTTCTCGTGTAGATGAAATGTATCCTAGTTCCTTGGGCAGAATAAGCTATGCTGGCAAAACACACTTATTTCATTATTTATTTTATCTAGACTAGGACTTTTGCTGGTACAGTAATGTTGGCCCTCCTCCAGACCACCTCTCAAAAAAAAAAATCACACCCCTGACCAACATTACTATACTGTCAAATGTCTCTAAGTTCACACACTGGCTCAAGTCAGAACCTTCCTATATACAAGCCCTAGAAGATAATTTTGAACTAGTATTTTACTCATGGCAGCTAAATCCAAAGCTGTAGGCTCAGGCTAATTATTCCAACTTTGTACCCATCAGGTCTTTCTTGGTAACTCAATTACTGGCAATTATGTAAAACAAACCAACCTCCAAACTGTAGCACGTTCTGAATTCCTGCAACTGAACTGATTGGAACAGGAACTGCGTTGGAGCCTCTTGAGTGGTTTTGCCATTGTGCTATAGAGCTAGGTGCTTGCTATGTAATCATAGTTTCATTGGTTGGTTTGGCTGTCAATTCACAGCCATGGAGTTAGCGCCTCCCCAGGCAGTTTCCCAACAAGCTGTCAGGGTGCTAAGGCAGAGCTCAAACTCAGAGTCCCAGGCCATGGTCAGAACTTGTGTCAGGGGTCATAAAAGTCAATGCCAAGAGCAGCATCACTCATAGCAGTTCACCAGGGACCCACATTGTGGCCTGAACACTTCCTGCTCTGTCCAGTTGGCTTATATAGGATCAAGTGGCCAACTGGGAGCCTCCAGGACAGCAGCTCATCAGATCTCTCAGGCAGGACCTCCCACAGCGTACATCTGCTGCGGTTTGCTGGTCACAGGGCGCAGCTGTGTTGCAGCTTCCAATGAGTAGTGGAGACAGTGTCTGTTGCCTGATGGCTCTGCTGACCTGGGTTAAGTCCTATTAATCCTTATGCAAGCCTCTTCTCCGCAATTACCAAGGTCCCCCACATTTTCTACCCCCTTACATTTGACAATTAGTGGTAAGACCTAGCACGGCATCTGCTGGGCTTCACAACTGTTTCTTTCAAATTTCCTGAAACAATATCTTTCTGCCAGGTCTGTGTTTCAGCTCTGAACAATTAGATTATTGGTAAATATGGATTTCACCAGGCACACATAAACCAACACAAAAAGTCTTTCCATGGATAATAATCAAAATGTATAGATAGGCAAAGTAAGAAAAATGCTGCTTGAGAACTTCTATTTAAAACTCTAAATCCCTGGATTTTGACTCTGTTTGTTACAAATGGGCTAGCAAACAAATAGTTCAAAACAGGGATGATGTATCGATTTAAGGATATTTGCTCTGTATATTTTGACATGTGATATTGACAATTTGTGTTTTAATGGTTTGTAAAGCTCTAACTTTTTGAATATCATGTCTTGTCATTAAATAATTGTCTGCCTCCCCTGATGATATCCTGCAACTGTGAAAATTTAAAATCAATAACAATTGATAAAATTTTAAAATTAAACATTAACATTATCTGTCAAAATTATTTTAAAAAATTGAATTCTGCCAAGCACACTTGTATTGCAAACTTCTGAAGTGGAGTTGTGAAAGATCTGAATGCCCTTTATAGGTTACTGTATTCTTAATTGCAGCCAGTACTGCTCAAGCCACTGAAAGATAATGAGCTAGTTCTGTAGAATTATACTTTTCCCAATGCTAACTCAAATGCATGCTTGTGGGCTGGAGTGACTATTCTAATCTGCTCCCAGCAGCTTGTTATCCATAATTAGCCATTCCAAGTCTCTGCAACACAATGAATGCATTAAAATTGGGGCCAGCAGCCTTGTATAACAGTCTTATTAACCTTGCACATAGTGGGGTGCAGAAATGGAATTAAAACTCTTTACATAAGATACAGAAATTTCCCACCAGTCTGTATGTGTAAAGCTCATGAGTTTTGGTTGAAAACATTTTATCTTATTTGTTACGTAAACCAGATTTAGTCTATGGTAGGGCTGGCCAAACGGTGGCTTGTGGGCCATGTGCAGCTCTTTTACAGTTAAAGTACGGCTCATGGAGTCCCCATGATCCCCACATTCTGTGCCTACCAGACTGGGGTGGGGAGTTCAGTTCTTCTGACCCATGGCAGGGTGGTGGGACTAGAGGATTCTGCCCAGTGGGGAAGAGAGTCTCAAGGGTCAGTATGTTTGACCATCCCTGGCCTATGGTTTCCTTATCAGTGATCACATTTCCTAAACCCACCCTCCTGCCTCTTCCTCTCTCAATAATCTGGTGGTAGAGACACTATTTCCCACAAAGTTCTGTTTATATAGTCTCGAAAGGGAGTTACATGAAGCTCTACATAACGCCATCTTCATCCATGTAAATGTGGTTCAGATCAAATTTCCTGCTGAGCTTGCAGAATTTAGAGACCGCCAAAGGCTGTGGAATGAAATAGAAGTTTACAATGGAGGTCTAAGATCCACTGAGCAATTTGGGACCACAGTATTTTTGTTGCCTTAAAGGATAAAAGTAGGAGCTCAGCTAGGGCCAGATCCAAAGCCCACAGTAGTCAATGGGTGTCTTTCCATTGACTTTACTGTGCTATAAAACAGAGATCTCTAAGTGGGATGATATGGTATGAGTATGATGTGTATGAGTATGAGTGATGGGTGGTAACTAGGAGACCTGGGGTGGCAACAGTCAATTCCTTGGGCACAGGGAAGTGGGGAGGGAATAGAAAGCTGATCTCTGCTCTTTTCTCATTCAGTTTACATCATTGTGGCTTTAGAAAAGGCTGTGTGCCAAATTCTGCTTTTGGTGATTTGGAGGTACTCTTAATACTCTTAATCCACATTTGTGGATGCTTTGCCAGTCTGTTGATTTGACACTGGATCTCAACATAGCATCCCCATGACTGGGTCCACAGAGCAGCACAGGATCAACGAGCCACTTAATACCTATCTCACAACAGAACTTGCTCCTCTGCTGATACTTGGATCAACACAGGGCAGCCAGAAAGCAGATGGCACATGCCCTATTCAAAGGGTCCCTGGCACAGGCTAGGGTAACGCTGAGAGTTGTCCTAACTTGTACCCTTGCTGCCATACTCTGTATCAGGCTTGCAGCAGCAGGGAGTTGTGGGACAACAGGACCTCACTGGTCACGCCTCCTGCCCCCCCTGCTCCGCTCCCATCCCAGAGCACACTCTGGTTGTTTTAGCAGGCGTGATGCAGAGCTGGTGAAACTACACCTGCCCTGTGGCCCTTTGTGCCTGCACAGGCCATAGTATGCTGAAGTGGCCTGCGGGGCTCTGGGCTTGTCTACATGCAGAAGCTGCACCAATTTAAATTAAACAGGTTTAAAAACCAATGTACCTAAACTGGTGCAAACCCCTGTGTGTGCACTCCTATATCGGCATAAGCCTGGCTTAGATCTGACGAGGTTGTCTCTAAATCCAGTGCATGGTACTGGAACTGTGCTCTTCCTATAGGGTAAGTAGAACCAAACAAACAACATCAGTTTTAACTCTCACCTTTGGTTACTTGGTGCAAGTTTGTGTGGACACCCATTTCTGATGAAGATCACCATCTTCGTTCAATATTATCAATAAAATATCACCTTTTGTTATACTGAAATATCCACACACAGGCTTCCCCCAGAATAACCGCAAGTGTGAAGCACAACCCATGTAGCTAGTTCAGTTCCAGTGACCATGGAGACGACACCTGCACAGGTGCAAACTAAACCAGTATAAAATGGATTTAAACTGGAATTACAATCCATTCACAAAGTTGAATCACTTAAACTAGATTGGATTAAAAATCAGTTAAACTGGTGCAACTGTGTGCAAAGACCAGGTCTTAGGAAGGGCATAGGCCACCTGCAGGCTTTCTACAAAGTGCTGAATTTCACCCTAAAAAGGATTGATGCATATGGGATCTTCTTCACTGGAGCATGCAGAAGAGAAGTTACTCTATTTGGTGTTTTCCTGGGGTCGTTTCCTGGAGGTTTCTATTTCTAACTCCCAATAGCTTCTTGTGGGGAATGCATTTTAATAAAGAGGTCTACGCTCACAGAAGCTGACAGCATTAGAAACAGAAGTTCTGTATGTAGCAACGGGCCAGGTGCCACATGGACAGCAGCAATAATTGCACAGGAGAAAGTAACACTTGAAAACCATGAGAGGAAAGGCTGTTATTTCCCCAACCTGAGCATGGTGGAGGGAGTTGCATCTCATGGCTAGAACAAGAACCAAGAGCCTCCAGGTTTGGGTCCTATTCCCAGCTAGTGGTCAGAGTAAGGACACTAACCCATGGGTTCCATTCCCTGACCTTGCTCTGACTCACTCTGTGACCTTGGGCAAGCCACTTGAACCTCTCTGTGCCTCAGTTTACCAATGGCTGTACAATGGCTATAATAATACTTATTTACCTCACAGGAGTGTTCTGAGAGTCAATAAAAGTTTGGAAAGTGTTCAGAGATTCTTGGATAAAAGCTGTTATAGAAGGGCAAATTATTATTATTCAGTGAAAAGTACAGAAACTTCTTTAATATACTTTCACAGTTTCCCCGTGAACAAGAACGCACTGTTGCAGTTTCTTCTGTTTCTTTAATCATCTCCTCCTCCTGAACAATGAACTGCTGGCAGAATTCAGAAGGAGCACTCCTTGGAAAGATAGAACATGTATGGCATTGTGTCCAGCCTGTGTTTGAAGTGGTGGAAAACCTTGAATAAGCTTTTTATGGTCCCCATGGCTTTGCTTGACCATGTCAGCCTGTAATTAGCAACAGATACCACTTCTGTCACTTGTGATGTTATCATCAATCTTCTTGTGTTTCAAAGTGAGGAGAGGCATGTAAATTATGGGCAATTAGGTCTCTGAAATAGGCTTTATGGGGTTTGAAATGTTTGCAGGGGGACTGGGATGCCTGGAGTCTGTTGCAAAGATACCAGTCAAAAAGGCAGTGAGACAGGCAGAAGAAGAGCAGCTCTGAAACTGGTGGCAGGTCTCTTATGGAAAACTTATTGCCTTTTAGGCTATTAAAGTGGGATTTCTATAGCTTTGCAGGTAAGATTTAAGAGGAGCTATACATTTTCAGAGAGGGAGAGAATGGGATAGGGAGTAAGTGCTTTCCAGATTCTAAAATATCAAGTGATTTGCCCAGATTCATTTATAAAGCAGAAATACAGAAATCAGAGATAGGGAAAGACCAATTATCTCAGACAGCTGAACACAGCCACTGCAGAATTTCTTATTCCACATTTGTCTAGTGCCTGTCTAGTTTTAAATATCACAAGTAGGCCAGGTGGAAATTTTCTGTCTGAAGTATTTTCAGTGGAAAATTGGGTTATTAACCAAATGTACATTTTCATAGAAAGTGTCTGCTTGCCTCAAAACTTTCCAATTTTTCCATCAGAATACCAAAAACATTTTTCAGCCAAGTTTTTCTGGTTTTGGTCAAAAATGTCTTGTGTTTACCTGTATATTTTAGGTTATTGTGTTTTCTGTCTTTTAACACAGTTGAAATTTTCCACTGTAAATTTCAACAAAAACAAAATAAAATTGATTTTTAGCAAAATTTTCTGCAGAAAAAGAACATTTTCTGACCAATTCTAATCCCAGGTGATGGGGTTTCCATCACTTCCCTTGGGAGACAAAACAGATGCCACTGTCAGTCACCTCATTACAATATGCTCTGTTCTTTCCTTTTGTTGGCCTCCCATAAAAAGTCAAGTTGGGCCCTTGCATTACTTCATTAGGATTTCCCAAGATGCCAGCCAAAGCAGAATTTGGCCCCATACTGCTTGTGTGGTGTCAAGTTCTCTCCTTTCATTTGCTGAAAGATTTCAGGCATTGCGCCTCTGCTGCAATAATTCATTCCACCACTGGTAAAAACACAGCCAAAAAGGTGATCTGCCTTCAAATGAAATTAGTGTATGTTTAGAAAGGAGTTAAATTTTGTTCCCTTTATGGTTGCAATGATATCCTCAGAGCTGTTAACCTGGAGCTGAACTTCAGATAATAAAACCCTAACCTTGCTCCTTTACAAAAGCCAACAGTCAACCGCTACTTTGCATCCTCCCTAGCTATAGCATGGCTTGTTTTTCTTTTCAAGGAGAGACAGCTACTAAATCTAAGCTCCCATCCACTCCTTAGCACTCTTAGGCTTCTCCCCAGCTGCAGTGCTTTTCCATCGTCCTTGCTCTCGGTTAAATAAACATTATGACACTTACTGATTGCTTTAACAAACTTTACTGTTCCATGTTCTCAAAAAAGCATGATTATCTTTTTACAAGGCACATTCTTTTTCTGTCGCTATGCCTACTTCAGCATCATCCAGCACCATCACCAAGATTTGCAGAAGTGACTAGCGATTTTGAGTGACTCCATTCTTACCCATCTTGAAACACATTAAAGAGTGTCTAGGGCCAAATCCTCAGCTGATGTAAATTGTCTTAGCTCCATTGATTTACCGGGGTACAACAATTTACACAAATTGAGGATGTGAGTTCCCAGCATTTTCTGAAAATCTCCCCTTGATATGACAAGTTAGGACTCAAAACTTGAAAGAAAGAATGAAAGAAAGAAACTCACATTATAGTATCAAGAATAGCAAAGAAAGGTTAGTTAGTAAATTAGTTTTGATCCCTAATCCAGGATCCAGATTTGGTTTCCTGTAATTTGCATCTAAATTGCAGAGTCCATAAATATTTCTGGCAGATAAGTTATTTTAACAACCATTCATCAGCTTCATATAAGATGATAACCTGTGTTTTAAAAATTGCATGGAGAAAGGAAACTGCAATTTATTTTAGCCAAACCAAAATAACATTCAGCCCAACCATTTTCCCTCTATAAATAACAGGCCAGAGCCGCAACTGTTGTAAATCGGCAAAGCTCTACTGAAGTCAAAAGAACTACAGAGGAACCTCAGAGTTACAAACTGACTGGTCAACCACACACCTCATTTGGAACTGGAAGTATGCAATTGGGCAGCAGCAGAGACCAAAAAAAAGCAAATACAGTACAGTACTGTGTTAAATGTAAACTACTAAAAATAAAAGGGAAAACAGCATTTTTCTTCTGCACAGTAAAGTTTCAAAGCTGTATTAAGTCAATGTTCAGCTGCAAATTTTTGAAAGAACAGCCATAACACTTTCTTCAGTTACGAACATTTCAGAGTTGTGAACAACCTCCCTTCCCGAGGTGTTTGTAATGCTGAGGTTTTACTGCATGATGATTTAGACCAGCTGAGTATCTGACCCAGTAATCTCAATTGGTATTCAATATAGGACAGCACAAGGAGATGATCATATAGAGAGGACACCAGGGATCTAATCAGAAATAAGTATATTCCATTTACCCAGTTATCAGTCAGGGCACTTATATGATCTTCATGACCATAGTGTATGAAGCATGGATCCACAAAGCTACTTTAGGCACCTAAGCCCAGTTTTTAGGCTCTACTACAATCCAAAAAACACGTTCAGCTGACACCTAACCTTGCAGGTGCCTAAATTCACTCAATGCCTCAATTAGACACCTGTGGCTGGCACATGCCAGCTGACTCGGGCTTGCGGGGCTGTTTAACTGCAGTGTAGACATTCAGGTTCAGTTGGAGCCTGGGCTTTAGACCCCTGAACGTGTGACCCACTTACATTGAGTCTCACAAGCCCCACGAGCCGAAGTCAGCCGGCACAGGCCAAATGCGGGTGTCTAATTGCAGTGCAGACATACCCTGAGTTTCTGCCTTTGGGCATGCACACTATCTCCAGCACCTTTCTCCCGCCTCATCCCCGGAGCAATCATGAACTGGGGGAAGAGAGGCCCTCCTCTGCCTAGCTCACCCAACAGGCCCAATCCAGTGGACGTGCTCAGACGCCACCAGGGGGAGGGCCTTGCTTGCAGCCTTTGGCCCAGTAGTTAGGATACTCACCTGGGACATGGGAGACTCCCCTTTCAAGTCCCCCTCTGCCTGATGAGAAGGGATTTGAAGAGGGATCTGCAACCTCTTAGCGGAGCGTTATACCCGCTGAGTTATGGGATAGTCTGATGTTGCTGTCTCTCAATCTCTCCTATTGAATTAACGTAATTATGTAATTCAATATTAATTACATAAGTAAATATATAATTAAATATTAAATCAGCCAGAGGAAAAGTGCAAACGACTCTATAGTCCTGTGATTAGAGCATTTACCTGAGCAATGGCAGATCCCTATTCAAAGCCCTTCTCCACATCAGGCAGAGAAGGGACGAACTAGGGCTCTCCCACATCCCAGGTGAGTGCCCTGGGAATCACAAGGCTGAAGGTTATTAGAAAAGGGTAGCCTCCCTCCCCTCATCTTGTATGGAGTTGGGCTGTCTCTGAGCACGCCTACCAGATCGGGCCTTGCAGGTGAGCTAAACAGAGGAGCACCTATCTTCCTCCGGCTTTGCAATACTAAGATTTCATTTTTAAACTCTCATTGTAGAAAGGTCAGTCTTGTGGCTGAGAATAGTTTCTCTCTTCCTTCCAACAGACTCTCCAGTCCCACAGTGATCTGCTATTCTCGTGACTCAGCCCTCTGGTCAGGTCACATTGTAGTCCTACCCCTGCCAGGGTCACAGAAAGTCCAATGAACAAAAGTCCACCAAATAATTCCAAGATCTTGCATCAGACTCAGGTCCCTGCTCTGGGCCCATGGGTCCTTATACACGTTCCTCAGAGTTTTGAATCAAACCACCTTTCTCAGGGCTGGTAGGGGAACCCAGGCCAGCCCTCTACACTTGTCCCCTTCCAGTCCCAGTACCCTAGAATGAAGAGCCACCATCTTCTCCATCAGACACTTGGTTTCTGCTTACCTGGACTCCTTACTACCATCAGCCTTTCTTCAGGCCTTTTCTGCAGCCCCTTCCTAGGCTCTATGTAATAAGCAACACCTCCCAGGACTTTTCCCCAGATGTCCAGTTCCTGCCCTTGTGTCTGGTTCAGCCACAGGAGCTGGCTCCACTCCTGTGTGTTCCAGGTATTCTTCCCCCACTCCATTCCCCAGTTTCCTCCTTGCCCGCAGGAGCTGCCCTGGTCCCCACAGTTCTTGCCACTCACACCTAGACTGAAAGCATCCAAGATTTGGAGTGAGAAGCTCTAAATACAGGGATTTGAGGCCTGCATGATTCCGGAAGTGGAGGAACTAGAGATCTGAAAGATTCAAGATACAGAGATTAAGGGTGCATTCTTTCAGGTTTACACCTCACCAGCAATAAAGATTTGGTTGCCACTTAGTAAAATATTCTGCTGATAATGCTCAAGATAGAGTGGAATCTAGCCCCCTCTCCTATGGATGTATTAGCTCTGAGCTGCTTACTAAAACTTACTTTAGTCAGTGAAGTTGGCAGAAATGACTCTGAATATCTCCAGGGAGCAGGTCCATTGATTAAGGTCATTTTTGCATAGTGACTTTTCAGTCACACTTTATGTTAAGATCCCATTTATAAATGGTTAAAGCTTAATAAATTATTACTGTATGTTTAAATAAATGGTTAATCAATTGTTATAGACTCCAACAGGACAGTGGATTGCTTATAACCATGGTTTATAACCATCCCTAACACCTTCTATCAAAGCGTCTATAGCCATCAACAACACATATTACAGATGTCAATAGCATGCTTATCACATCTGTTGATAATTTATTAGCCTTTGTAAACCACTTATAAATGGAACCTTAATGCAAAGTGTGACTGACTTCATAGTAGAACCCTGTTATGCATGGGTGGACTGGCCATCTGGCAGTTCTGGCAAATGCCAGAGGTTCCAGTGCACTCAAGGCTGGTGGGCCGGTCAGCCCGCCATGGAAGCCTTTCATCAGGCCCTCCAGCTGGGCCTGGCCAAGCACAGCAGCCGCTCTCCGCTTCCAGCCTCGCCCCTTCCCCCCACCCCTCTCCAGCCATGTGGGCCCAGCGGCGCCCTGGCAGGTGTGCTTTAAATGCCAGAGCCGATTTTTAGTCCCAGTCCATCACTGCTCTTATGGTTCTTTGCAAGGGGAAATATTTTCAAGAGTATCTAAGGGGTTTAGGAGAGTAAGTCCCATTTTCAAAGGTGAATTAGGCATCTGGGGTGGAATTTTCAAAAGCATTTAAGTGAGTAAGGTGCCTAGCCCCCATTGAAAGCCAACAGGATTTAGATGCCTTGCTTTTGAAAATTCCACTAGGTGCCCATCTGCATTGTTAGGGACCCACATACTTTTAAAAGTCTGGTCCTTCCCCCTTCCACCATCAGATCATTAAATTCTCCCCTTCCATCTTTTGCCCCTCCCTTCCACCCTTGTAAATTGCTCACTTTTCTAAAATCATTTGTGCCCTCTTGTTTGTTCTGCATGTGGATATTGAACAAAATTTGCCTTTCACTACTTTGTTCAGTTGCCCTCGCCAATTTATGTCTACACCTGGTATGAAAGATCAAAGAAAGCACTGGGATTTTGCAACTAGGAGAGTGTTATCAACTGGTTTGAGTAACCCTGTTTGTCATTGAAAAGGCACTAAAGAGCTCCAGTAAGTTTGTTTTCAATTATTCTCATTTTGAATTTCACTTAATGAAACCCCTTAAATTTTATCCAAAACATCCTTTGAAAGATGCATTAAAGGAGATTGAATGGCAAAGACCAAGTGTCTTGATGCTCTTATGTCCACAACTTGAAGTGAACCAGATGTTCATACCAAGCTACACCTGGTTAAGTTTCACAGCTCTGCAAGTTCAGCCAATCAGGATTCTAGCATCCCATAAATCAGTCTTCCATCAAATAACCAGCTGAAAGGGCTTTTTTAGTTTTTTCCAAAACTGAAATGTGTGTGAATCAGTGCTCATAAAGTAGCCAGTTACCAGCTCCGGAGACTGAAGTCTTCTATTTATCCCTGGAACAGACATAACATTGGCAGTAGCAAGACAAATACACCCAACATGGCCCCACAACTGAGCCTTGACTGTATCTGGATGAACCACGTTTAGGACTGGGAAGGGAATCTCATCTTTCGTCCAGGTAATCAATCACTTCTCTGCCAACAGGGCACAAATAGTGGAGGTGGTGAGATTTGTCAGGGATGTAATAAAAGTAGGACACAATGGCCTTTTGCCAGCTGTGTTACTTGGTTAAGCTTTCTTTGGGTTTGTTTAGTTTAGATGTTGTTTTGTTTTAGGAGAGACTTTGCACTACTGTGGCACAAAAGGGTAAATTCACCCATGGGGTAGCTCTACTTCTTATGAATTGAGAAGAATTTTGCCCCTAAAATGTAAAGAGTAAAGATGGCAGAGGAACCAACAAATTATTTGAGACATGGAGGGGCTGCTGCCTACATTCTTTTTCTTCAAAACAAAACAGAAACCCAGAACCACATTTCAAAAAGCACAAAACACTAACAATCCTTTTGGATGAAATATACAAAAAGGTCAGTCTTAACACATGTCTTAACAACCACAAAGCCATGTGAGAGACTGGGGGAAGGCTTAACAAATAAAGAGATTGAGCAATACATGAGGTCACGTCTATGAAGCAATGGTATTCTGAACCTGGTTGGAGAAGAAGCAGACTGTTTTTTGGCTTTTCTGTCCAGCAAGAAGCAGGCTGCCAGAAGAGATATGTATATGAAATCCCTGAAAGTGAATAAAATGGTCTACCAAATGAGAGGAAAATGAGGCAGTTGTTTACCAAACACAACCAACAACTGCATCGCAGTGAACCTGCCCTAGACAATTGGTTCAGGAGAATTTCCGTGGAGTGAATAATTTCTCTGTTACAAATTCTCCAGCAGAATCTTTCAGATCCCTGAGCTCGGACTCGATGTTCCAGAAACAATTAAATCTCTTCAAAAGGGAGGGAGGGAATCCAGGCCCTGACAGCTACATGTTGGATCTTTACAAATCTCTTAATCCGAGGACCAGTAGGTGGCCAGAATCCAAATGCTAACAGTTGAAGACAAGGTAGCTAGAGAATAGGCTACAGTGCTGCACTTGCCCCTGTAGCTGGCGGTCTTCCCTCCAAAGGAGGATGTTTGTTTGACTGACATAGTACAGCTTTGTTGACCCTGTCCCTCATTGGCTGATACCCCTATCCTACCCTCGCCCTCAGCAACATGCTGTGACACTGGGAGCCCAGCAGAGCAGAGCTGTATGTCCCACAGGTTCCCCAGTCCTGCCACTCCTCCTGCAGTGGGTACCTCTGGATCAGGGGCTCCATTGCTCTGCAGTCAGGGCAGAATTTGGTACTTAGCACAGAAGGCAATTTCTTTCACAGTAAGCCCAAAGCGAAAGAAACTGTCCAGCATGCAGCAGTGTCAGGGCTATCCTTACGTACATGGATTTGGTCATAACAGAGAATCAGTGCATTCAGTGGGGAGAACAACATGACAACTTTCATCCCTAGTCATCCTTAGTGCTTCAGACGCCTGTTGAGGGCCCACCAACAGGATTGGCCCCACACACCAGGAGCACATGCTGCATCCTAGAAAAGAGAGCCAGAGGTGGCACATGACTTATGGGAGCTCCCACTAACATTGTGCACCTCCAGGCCCCGCATGCCTCAGGGCTGTGCCCTATGGTACACACCAACTGAGTTACAAACGTTGACGTGTAAGTAATAACAAATAGGATTGTGGCCAGTTTTACCTCAAGCGTGCTGTGAGGCACAAGATCAAAGGACAAAAACCTTCATCCACCCAAGAATGGCAAGTATCCCCAAGTCACCTTCTTCTTCAGGTGCATTATTATTGGTTTGCTTACAAACATGACTGGGGAATAAGATCTGCCTTATGAAAGGAGACTCAAAGAGCTTGGCTTGGCTTGTTTAGCCTGGCCAAAAGAAGGCTCCGGGGGAATATGCTTGCTCTATATAAATATATCAGGGGGATTAACGTTAGGGAGGGAGAGGAATTATTTAAGTTTAGTACTATTATAGGCACGAGGACGAATGGGTACAAATTGGATATTAGGAAATTTAGACTAGAAATTAGACGAAGGTTTCTAACCATTAGGGGAGTGAAGTTCTGGAATAGCCTTCCGAGGGAAGTAGTGGGGGCAAATGACTTATCTGGCTTTAAGACTAAGTCTGATAAGTATATGGAGGGGATGTTATGATGGGATAGTTTAATTTGAGCAATTGATTTCGATTATCGGCAGATAAGTCTGCTCAATGGTCTGTGGGAATGTTGGATGGGATGGGAACTGAGTTACTGCAGAGAATTCTTTTTTGGGTGCTGGCTGGTGAGTCTTTCCCGCATGCTTGGGGTTTAGCTGATCGCCATATTTGGAGTCGGGAAGGAATTTTCCTCCGGGGCGGATTGGCAGAGGCCCCGGAGGTTTTTCGCCTTCCTCTGCAGCGTGGGGCATGGGTCGCTTGCTGATGGATTCCCTGCAGCTTGAGGTCTTCAAATCTCACTTTTGAGGATTTCAATAACTCAGTCATGGGTTCGGGGTTGTTATAAATGTGTATGGGTAGGGTTTTGTGGCCTGCCTTGTGCAGGAGGTCAGACTAGATGATCATATTGGTCCCTTCTGACCTATGAGTCTATGGCTACAGAGCTACAGAGACCTGCAAGTGCTAGAGCCTTTACAGGCCAGGCAGATTCCTCCTTTCTACCAACCCTTCACTACTATTATAATCTACAGGTGAACCGCCCTATTGGGTTATCTTTAGTGGCTGTTGCATGCTCCATGGCAAGAGAACAAATGAAGGTAATTTGAGAGGATGCTGTGAGATTTTACACTATTCTCAGGAGCAACCTTTTTTAAGTCAATAGATGTTGAAAAGAGACTTGCATGACTTACCTCAACTCACAGTTCAGGAAAAGGAGCTACCAAGAGGTAACTACATATGCCTGTTCCAAAGTAGCTCTTCAATTAAAATGGACCTTGGCCAAGAGGCCACATTCTACCAACCGCCTGATTTAAGAGGCCTCCCCCAAAGTATCTTTGACATATGGATTATGATTATGTTCCACCTTTACTAGTAGACCATCTCTGTTAATCAACCAGTTTGAGTCCATCCATAGAAACACAGGAAATGCCAGATGGAATCAGACCTGAGATCCATCTAGTCCAGTATGTTGGTTTCCACACTGGCAAATAGCAGATGTTCAAACGGAAGATGTAAGAATGCTGCAGTAACAGAGAAGAGATAATCTGCTCCCTACAGTGGGTCTCATTCTGTTCTCTAGTAGTTAGCGATTGGCTGAAGCCCTGAAGCAGGTGATTTAATCTCCCTTCCAAATTTTTTCTGGCATTAACTATTATGCCGCTGGATATTCTTGTTATCCATATAAATGTTCAATCTCTTTTTGACTCCTCCTAAGAGTAGATCCTTGAGTAGCTACTTAAAATGGCTCTCAATGTACTTAAAATCTCTATAAAGGATCTCATCCCGCATTCCCTGCACTCTTATTATTTACTCACTTTGCCCTTACCCAACAACAGACCAGTTGAAATCAGTGGAAGTCTTCTCACTGATTTCATTAGAAGCATAATTCACTGGGCACAAAGACAGTCTGGGCTCCATCCTGAGACACACCATGTTTCTGATCCTGGGGCAGCCAGGAGATGAAATGGACACTGTCATAGCTTAGAGCAGCTCCAGGGTTGCTCTAAATTACATCATTTCAAACCTTCAGCAAGAGCATCTGAGTATCTGGAGGAGCATCATACATTCTGCAATGGTCCCTCCTGCCCCCGGCATGCCCCTTTGTGCAAAGAAGGGGTGGGTGACATTAGAGCCGTTATGCCAGCTTTGTGCCACCCACGGATCCCCTGGTGCTAGCGAGAATAATTGCCTGCCCTTTTAAGGCAGCTTTAGTGCTGCTTTTCATGGCCTCAGAAGTACAAAGCAGACAGAGCTGGGTCCCATCCTTAGTGCTTCAGGCTCATGTTGAGGGCAGGGCCCAATACCTGAATGGTATTTGGGGAATAATACAAATTATTTTTGTATGGAATTATTTGTAGCACTGGGCCACATCAGATTATTTTCTCCAGTGAAACACTCCCATTTCTTTTTGTTTTTAATTTGATACAATACTGTAAACTTCACTGTCTATGGGGCAAAGTCCTTCTCTGAAAGAGATCCCCACAGATCTGATAGGATTATTGCTCTCAGACTGTGAATGTCATTGTTGCAGCAATGTCCCCTTTACTCACTCAGAGATACTGTTCTGTCACCTTTTGCCAAGCCAATAAAAATACATATAGCAAGAATGAAAATCTCTGGATGATCATGAAGCAAATAGCATGTGCATCTCAAAGGAAATTACATTTTACATTCTATAATAGCAAGACTCACCTGGTTTTGTTTAGTCCCAGTATGACTGTATACTATTGGCTTCCCTCCAGTTTATCTCTTTCGATTTTTTACTATGTGTGAGTGGTTCTCCTTACTTATCTAAAGCATTCTGCATGTTTGTTTTTCATTTAGGAACTCTGTTGATTTTTTTTTTAAATGTCCGTTGTAAAAAGCATAAGGGAACTCAGCAGTTCGTGCCTCTGTTCCCACAACAAGGTGCTTGAGATAAAGACATTGGCTCGATGTAATTATTTGATATGGGACTGAAAGATTATACAGGCACTGCACATCTGTATCACAGCTACAATTGATGGCTCAGAGTGCCGTTTCATGTGCCAGGAATCAAGTGCCAAGGAAAATACTTTTTTTTTAAATTTATATCCCCAACATATGCTTATATAAGCCTTACCTAGTATGCAAAGAAGATGACTTGGGGAAAAAAAAAAGACTACAGTGGTGAAATAACACAGGAAATTATGCAACCGATACATAAACCTGTGAGCTGCAGATCCCATCTGGAAACTTCTATCTTTTTACAAAGCTTTGGTAAAACAAGAAAAATTATCCTCTTTCTCAGATCCGAACTTGTTGATATAGATTCAAATGGATTTTGCATTGGCACGGCGCACTGTAGTCTATGCAAGCTGCATAACGCACCAGTGATTCACTGATGATTCTTATCCATTCACACGGGCGGAAATCCTCTCATGTACAAGTGCCCAGCTCATGGCCTCTGCATCACACAAGACCCATTGGAACCCACAGAGCTTAAATTGGATTTAAGTGGCATACATACATTGTATTGTCCTTCCACACAAGGATTAATGTCACTGTAGGCTGGGGGCATGGTCCAGCCGGGGCATTGCGACCCTTCCTTGGGCCCAGGCTCCGAGGAAGGCCACAGCGCCTTGGTCGGGGGGAATACACTCACACTTATGAATCTGTAGTCCCCGACCCCCAGCCTTCCCACAGGTGGGGCAGGCAAGCAGTCTATTGCCCCCGGCCTTACAGTCAGGCGGGACTGGCAAAGCTCGGTATCCTCTTGGCCAGCAGTTCAGAGGAAGCCGAGAGCTCCCAGGGTGGCTAGAGATGGGGGGGACGCAGGCCCACCCAGCTCCACCATGTCCCAGCCTAGGGCGGCATCAGCGGGGATCCAGCCGCAACGCGCCGACTGGGCCAACCCCAGACGCCGCCACTCTAGCGTGGGTGCCCCGGGCTCCTTCCTCCCACGCTCCCCAGGTACCCGGGGCCAGTCTCTCCCTCCAGCTCGCTGGGGTAGAGGGCGAGCGGGCACCCCACGAGCCCCTCACCATCAACCGGTCCGGAAACGCCTCCGGGTCGTCAGCGGAGGGCAGCTCCTTCGGGTCCCTGGGGTCCGCCGGTACACCAGGCTCAGTGCACTCCAGTGGGTCCCTGACATCGGGGTCAGGGCCGGCCTCAGGGGGTTTCTCCCGCCCAGCCGGCTCAGGTAGCTTCTCCCAGCTACTCGGGCTCGGCGGCCCCTCTCCAGTCACTCGGGCCCGGCGGTCCGGGCAGGCCTCGGAGGCTCCGGGTCGGTTTCTCCAAACAGCTGCAGGGCTTCGGTCAGGCCTAGGCCGCAGCTTCTGAGGAGACACGTCTGCCTCCAGCGGCAGCTTCCTCCCGACTATGGTGCGGGGCCGGCCTTTTATATTTCCCTGTCCTGGCTCTGCCCCCCTGCTCCCAGGTTGTTTGGCCTGCAGGGCCTGGTTCTGTCGAACAGGGGCGTCGCGACCCTTCCTCGGGCCCAGGCTCCAAGGAAGGCCACAGCGCCTTTGGCATTCACCCACTGTGTTTAGCGTTCAGTCAGGATAGAAAAACCAGGTGGGATAAAATCTAAGCTGAACTTTTGCCAGAAACTTAAATTGACCTCAAAGAAAGATTGTTTTTAAGAAAATGGCACACATCATTTTTTCCCTTGTTATTTTCCATGTTTGCATTTGGCCTATAAGAGGGTTGCATCCTTCTCTCTCTTCTCCAAGGAACTATGTCCTGTTTTGTGATCTCTGGGATCCACACGAGACCAGGACACGGATGGTCAAATGGCTAGTGGCTGTAGCAGGGAATCAGAGGCCAGGGTCGGAGACCAGGACCCCAGCCAGAGTCACAACTGGTGTCAGAGGCTAAGTCCAGGGACAGAGATGGGGTCAGAGGCCAGGCGCCACAGCCAAGGCTCAGATCTGAAGTCAGGAATCAGAGCCTAGGATCAGAACCAGATGCCATAAATGAGACAAAACTGAACCAGGGCTGGAACAAAGTGGGCTAGGCAGAGAACAAGCGGGTGCAGGAGCTGTCACATCTGAAGGTAAATTATTTGAGCAGATTCCTGAATGGCTGCTGCTGGGCTTAAGTGATGGTCTCCTGACTATTCCAACCAATCAGGCTGTGTAGCCAATCTGGCAGTCTATTACAGGCCAGCCGTGCTCGTTAGGTCACCCAGAGACTGGCCTGATGCAGATCCTGGCACCTGACAACAGGTTCTTTAATGGACGCTAACCTGGAGTGCCCAGCAATGGCGTCATTTCAGAAAAATTCTGGGGAGAACAAAGCTGTGTCATCATATAGAACATTATATGTGATTATATTACATCCTGCAAAGCTGGGGGTGAGGAGGAAGCTGGAGGAATAATGGAGCATATAGACCTATGAAAAGTCTGGGGCAACTGCTCCCCTTGCCCCATAGCAAACAGTCCCCCTGGTGCCCAGAAACAAACCTGAGAAAATAAGTGAAAGTCACATGACTTCCAAACTAGTCTAGTAAAAGCCACATGATCTGCAGCTAGCCCTCTACAGCCTGATTGCGGAGGGCAGTCTAGTCATGGCTAGACCAAGCAAATGCATCATAATCCACTGCCTAAAAACCCCAACACCATCTATTCAGAAGACACTCATCATATGAGGAAACACATTTATTGCTCCTCACTGGCTGCAATCAGATGCCAAAGTAGCCAAATGTTGGAAGCCTTTTTTTTTTTTTTTAAATGTTGATCATCCATTTAGTGCTTGCACAATGTACCAGACGGAGAAGGGAAGTCTTCTGGGTTAACGCAAAAAAGCACAGTATGGGCAACAGCCGTGCAAACCTCCACCATCCAACCACATCCATATGTCCATAAATCCATATGATTTAGAAGGATCAACTGTCAGAGTGAGAAGGGAACTAATTTTCTTCACTGAGACTGCAATAACAGATGCCAACTGTAACATGGATATCCATCCACTGCAAATCACTTCACGCAGGCCACTGAACAGCTGCTCAGATGGTGATTTTTGGTGGCTACCAGCCTGCGTTGGATTCAGTCCAGAAGTTTCATGGTGAAAGGTGATGTAACCTGTTATCAAGTCCTGGAGTCATCTTGTCCTCCACAGTGAGCCTACCCTGAGAAAGCTGTTTTGTAATGGAAACCTCCCCTCCTGGATGTGGCGCATATGCCAAACAGTGCCCTATAGCTGAGACAAGCTTAGCTGGACAGTTCCTACTGGCATGATCTGACAGGCTTCTGTAAAGTTCACTTGGTAGAGCTGCTGACCATGACAGCCTAGTTTCTATCTGAGCCAACACTGCTAATGGGTTAAGTCTGCTCTAAGCATCTGGTGACCAATTGGCAGCTGTAACAGGAGGGAAAAAGAAGGAGTAGATATATGAACCGTGTGGCCCACACATACATCAATGGGGAGGAATGAGAGAGCCAGGACCAGTGAGGTCTGCTTGCCCTGAACACAATGTTTGTCCCTGTTTCCTGAAAGAAGACATCTGCCTTCGAAACTCCCTGAACGTGAGAATCCCTCCATTAATATCACTATGTAAAGGACTGTAAGGGCCTAATCCAAAGCCCATTGATGCCCGTGGGAGTTTTCCCATGGACGCCAGTGAGACCCTTGTCTTTAACACTGTTTGCTGAGCATCTAACAAGCTATATATCTTAGGTACTGAAATGACTCCCCCCCCCTTACTGTAGTACCTGAGCTGTGAACCTCAAAATCTGTAATGTATGTGTCCTCACATGGCAGCAAAGCGTTATTAGCCCCATTTTACAGAGGGGGAACTGAGTCACAAAACAAGCCAGTGACTTCCCCAAGAAGATCACACAGGGAGCATTTGGCAGAGCAGGTCGCCTCCTTGGCTGCCTAGTGGGCCCCTGACCCACTAAGAACCCTAAGAACTCATGAGGTTTCTGCTCCCTTATTTTGCAGGGAATAGGCATGAGAGATCCTCTGCCCCCACCCTCATTGCCCCCAACCAAGCAGTGACAGCCTCCTGGAAACACCAGAGTGTAAACTGCAACCCAAATCCTGCCAACCCCTAGACTCCAGAGTGGAACCACTGCAGTTTTGCACTGTCTGGAGCCCTCCACATCCAAGCAAAGGAGCGAGCCAGAGGGGCCCCTTTGCACTATGTTGACAATACCGAAGGAGTTCTGTGTGCCATCCGTTCAGGGCGTCTGAAGATAATAGAGTCAGCTCATGGAACAATGCCCAGACAGACCCTGACTACATTGACACCAGAGACAGAGAGAAAGCAGAGGGGTGGGGAGAATTCTCAGCCATGTCTAGGAGAGGTGAGGCAGTGCTATCTAATCAGATGTGTCAGCTCATGCAAATGGAGAACAGATGAAAAACAGCTGCTTTTCACCAGCTATTCTCCCGTTGAAATATCAAAAAAATCCTGGGGAAGATTCACTAATGAGTTGTCATCTGAATTTACTGCCAGCATCTGACCCACAGTGGGACCTTTTTTTCTCCTAAAATTTATGGCCTGGTGTCTCATCATGCCATGTCATCACCCAGTGCAATGGATTTTATAAAGACACATGCATGTCTCCCTGGAAGGACATGCAGCCCGTACCCCAGCACTGGTCCCTAGATGCCTGCATTTCTGAGAAATGGCTTGGCACATCTGTGACAGATATGGGCAGAGAGAGCCATCCACCTCCCAAGTTTTTACTGCATTTAAGACATCTTGAGAGGGATTTTTATACACCACCAATTAAAAACAGCATTCACCCTTGTGTCTTCATGCCCCACCCTAACTCTGTACTTTTCCTCCAAGGCAGCCAGACAGCTTTGGGCTCATGAGGATGATTTATTGTGTTTTCATTTGGCAGTGAAATATATGAAATTCTTCAGAGACTGGGAGGGACTCAGGTCCCCTGATCCATTGCTTGTTCCAAGCTCCACATCAAAAAGCCAGTGGCTGCAGCATGGAGTGACATATTGCCCCTGTTAAACTTGTAGGTAGGGCCCTAAATAAGTCAGATCAGCAGTCTCATCGGCTACTGAACTGGTCAGAAGTTTGACTGTAGCTCAGTAACATTTTCTGTGACTTCCTGAATCTGGTATAGGGACACTGAGAAAAAAACAGTTAGAACTTCTATTTTTTTAAGGAAAAATCCAGGTCACTTTGAGTCCTTTTGGTTTGTCTTCCTGGAGGTATTCTTTCTAGGCTTCATTTGGTATAAACCTAAAACTCTTAGGAAGTGCAAATTCCATCTGATATGGAAGTCTCAGCTGATAGACCAACAAGTGAATGGACATGGGGACTGAACTTGTCTCCCAGTTGGTGGTGGGACCAGTGGAGACCATGTCCAAAGAAGCCAAACTCAGACATATGAGACCTGCCTACACTTGGGGAAATTTCCCATAAAGTTCTAACTGGTTTTAAAACTGGTTCAGCTAAAATGAATTGAAAATTGATTGGAGCTATAATGTAGACCAAGCTTGGGTGACCCAACCAGTTTTGTTGAGCTGTAACTGAAATGGTTGCAGTAAAAATGGTTCAGACTGCCCAAGCCTGGTCTACACTAAGTCTCCAACCACTTTAAAAATTGGTTTAACTGAACCATTTGTTACACCAGTTAGATTTGGGAAGGGAGGGGATCTCTCTAGTGTAGACAAGCCGAAAAGGAAGAGATAAGGTTATTTTCTGTCTTTACAATGACATTTACAAGGAAGTTCTCGATACAGATGGACAGATCTAGCAGAGGGGATCAGAATAGGCAAGAGATTAGCTCCGATACAGATGCATAGGATTTCAAAGGAGTAAACTAACACAGATAACAACGTTTAACATTTATATAGCACTATTCACAGTCATATCACAAAGCCTCTTTACCCTTTTACAGATGGGAAAACTGCGGAAAAGAAAGCTTAAGTGACTTGCCCAAAGTCATACAGTTGCCTTAGCCACATTGCTCCTCATCAATTCCATCTACAGGACTTCAGCATGAATTCCAATTCATTTCTTTTAAAGTATAAAAGAGTCAATTTGACATTAGACGTAAAAAAGCCCTAGAATAATATAATAGAATGTGGATAATATAATAGAATGTGGATTTACTTTAAATCAAGCCTTCATAAAGTGCTTGGGGATACTCTTAGTATCAAAGTATCAAGGCAGATGATGTTAACTGTTCTGTAATAAATAAAAGATTAAATTCTCTTGGACCCTCAGTCTGACTTTTATCACTCAGCAATAACACAAGCCCTACTTTGCATAAAAGTGCTCAATACAAATAGTCAAAGAAGATATGTTGAGCAAGGCACTGGGTTTATCCCCTTATTTTTTAAAAAGTGCCACCTGGGATCTTTAGCTTCCACTGGCTAGTCCATCAGGTGCACGGCACTGAACTCTGTTTAACATCAAATTTTGAATGATCTTGCCTTTCACATCAGACCCCATCACCACTAGAACGTCACTGATCCCTTGGCATTGGGCATGAGAGTAAGTTCTGCTGTGGGATTTGAATCCTCAGCCTTCTGGCCTAAAGTTATGAGTACTACCAAGCAATTCTCTCTGAGGATTGCTCAACAAAACGAGACAAATTTATCTTTCCTAATACCCCTCAGTCAATGGAGGAGTGAATCTGGCTCCATGACTTCAACAATTGGGCACAAATGCTTGTCATATGTAATTCCTACATAAATATATGTAAGGCACCTGGAAGAATATCTAGACCAAGAAAAGAGTCTCGCTTTCCAGATCTTCAGAATGCAGAGCATAGGAAAATTCTCTTTTAATTGAAGATCTGCGTGTCAGTTTCAGAATTCCCCACTGAGCTGATGAGATAGGAAATGTGGTAGGCAGAGGCCAGGCAACACAGAATCCAAGAAGCCAGAGAGGAATTCTTAACCATGTCCATACCATGACTGTCATGCTGTCTGGAGTGGCTCACGTCCATAAGTGCCAACCCCAGGGTAGACTATCAAAACAGGATAGACACCCCGAACTGGTGGTGTGTTCTATAATTAGATTTCACTGCTCCAGTAAGAAATGTGAACTCCTATAATAGTCTTACCATGGAGTCACAGTCTTGGCACTCCAATCGATCTTGCCACCCAGGCAAGATGGACTTAGTGCTAGTTGGTTACTATACACCAAAGATCACAAAATATTCAGGTTGCATCCAGACCCAAGAGACCAGTCACTTACCCAAGGTCAATTTGTGCCTTAGATCTCTCACCAAAGACAACACCTATTGCCAACCCTGTAATAAACTAACTATAGATTTATTAACTAGGAAAAATAAATGAATTATTACAAGGTTAAAGTAGGCAAACATACATACACAAATGTGTTACAGTCTATGGTTTTAAAAGGTGACAGAGTTATAGTAAAAGCTGAGCTCTGAATGTCTCTTAGGCCTAATCCAGATTGACCCTGGGGATCTCTGCTTCTGTTTCATAGCTCCAGCCTTGTAAGAGGCCAAACAGCAAAAGAGGTGAACATTTTCTTGTCTGCTATTTTTATTTCCTTCTTCCAGAGTTCAGGCTGATAGGACAAGCCCTTTTCCACATAGCCTGTTCATGGGTGTGAAGGGTCAATTAATGTACTAAGGCTTTGTATTGTGACGTCCCACAATGGCTCATTTAGTTTTGATAGGCCTATGTGATGAGCAAGAGATGATTCCTCCTAACTGGGTTCATAGTTTCGGAGCCAACATGTTTTACAATTATAAAGCAAAATCTTCAATATTACCACGTAGCACATGACAAAGAAATTGTAAGTGTGATTAATGCATGCAGCAATTTACAAACATTTCATAAACTCTAAACACATTATTATTAATTCAATACCCAGCTTAACCATACTAACACGCAGGTGAAACAGACTGGTTTCCAGCAATAAATTTGTCAGTGCTCAGCTGAGGCCTAAAATCTTGGCAACAGCTGGCACCTGGTCTGCCCGCGTAACGATGACGCTCCTTTTTCATTAAAGGATCACCTCAGGATCCCTTCCCTTCTAGCCAGGATGTAGCTGGGACACTCCTTCCATATGGGGAGCGCCACATGGTCACAACCCTCTGACATCTGTTCATGACCCCCATGTTGAGAAAACCAGGCATCTCCGACCCTGTGGAGACAGACGGACGTTCTCAGAAACACACAAGCCCTGGGTAACGGCTTAAACTGAGCTACAGGAATGCTGATGAATCCTGGGCTGCAGCCTTAGGCAAAAAAGGGTGTTGCTGCCATCTGCTCTGCTCTGTTGGTTGGATCAAGAAAGACATTATGCGCTTGCGTGCTGGTGATTGTTTCTGCAGTGTATGAGACTGTCTCAGTGCAACGTTCTCTCCTGTCATATTTGCTGGAGAGTTTTACAAACAAGCTCCTCATGCAGCCATTGCTGTACAGAATATCCAGTTCACCTTGAAACCCCTTGCAAAGCCCAGTCTCCATGGTCTCTTTGACAAATAATTTTCAGCCCATGCGCCAGTTTGCAACCCCAGGGTTTACTAAACGTCATTACATTTTAGTTGAAGAATCCATCTATTTGAGGGAATGCTTAACTAGTGTTTGACCAGTAGTGTGACCTAATATGCTGGCACCATTGCACAAAGGCTTCGTTTTCTCTTAACATTCGGCTACCAACTTCAGTGGCAATCATCATAGTGTGTACACACTTTGGCTTTCTCCAGAAAAAGTAAATAGCATCAATGCAAAAAAACCCCGTAAATGTGCATTTCTTCACAGCATCTCCCAGTGCCAAGCAGTTAACAAGTTTATGTAGGCTCAGAAAAAATTCCCATTTGAATAATTATTGTTTTCTTATAAATTAGCTCCACAGAACTGCGCCACATGCAGTAAAACAAGCTTGCATTTCATGGGTTTAAGCAGCAGGGTTGGTATAACAAATCCTATGTTGAGTCACCAAATTCCTTGCATTCTTTGACTTCCCAGTCTGTGTCAAATGTCAGATTTCTTGTTGGGGTAACACCAGCTACAGCCAGAGTCAGGGGGCTGCGTGGGTTTTAATTGTAAAAGCAACATTCTCACAGAGAATTACAAGGTTCATAACCATAATCCATGTCTTACTTGTCCTCTGGAAGGACTGAAGTAGCTGGAAAGTCTTCTCATCCCTACCCAGTCTGTTTTTGTCTTTAAGCTCCCAGCGATCTAGCTGGGGTTCTTAAAGGTATGTAGCACTCAGGATGGTGGGTCCTGATCCTGGTTGGGGCCTCCATGTGCAACGGGAATCTGAATAAAAATATCAATTTAATAACATGTTTGAGAAGGCTCAGAAACTTGGTACTTGATTCACCCAATCAGAAAGGTAGCATCTTGCCCCCACTTTGCATTCACTTTGTACTGGTGTAGAGCAATGGTGAGCTGGGCCCTTAAATTTGGGTTTGTGACTTCCATGTTTTATTTACTGACATATTTACATATTTGTATGTAGCTTGGAAATTCTCTGGGGCAGGAAATATCTTTTTGGTCTGTGTTTGTACAGCACCTAGCATAGTGGGGTCTGAGCCATAAATTACTGCAATACAATAAAACTAACAACAGGAGGAGGTAAGCAGCATGTTCTCCCCCCATAGATACAACCTCCCCTCCCCAGAAAGCTGGGGGCCTCAGCGTCTTGTGGGAGCCAGGGACCACTCCTGCCCTGTGCAGAGGAGGGCATGTGAGGCCTGGGGGGCCCCAAATGCAGGCTTGGCCCCCAGGTGATGGAGACCCATGGTACGGCAATGGTCAGGTCCCTACTGAAAGCCTGCAACTTGCGCTGTTCATAATCCTGGCTTGATATGTGTGTGGATAATACTTAAGGAATAATGTAACTGTATTGAAGCTTATGCCCCTGCAGTAACCAGGGGGCAATACTACTTCATGATAGCTTTTTCAGGTAGGAGGACATTGCCACCTCACCCCACCCAAGGCCCTGGTCAGCAGCTCACTAATGCCTAGCTCAATTGTCTATCATTGCCCCATAGCAGAACAATCAGTGAAAACCATCAGAGACAACTGCGAACAATCAAAACCCCTTGGAGGTAAAAAGGCATATTGTAACACACCAGGATCCATCCCACCCGCGCCTGAGACTAAAGACAAAAGACAATTCAGTGTATGAAAGGGCAGAGAAAGGCCCTCTGCATCCATTCACTGAGGAGACATCTTCCTGAGCAGGGTGTTTTGCATGAAAGACTGGATCCTGGTTCCTGGGAAGCCAGCCAGCTCTGCTACAGATTGAACTTGGGGCAGGGGGCAGAGAACCTAGTTTATTGGATAGGAAAGGTGACTATCAATAAGTTTTAGGCCCTAGTTTGTGATTTATGATTTTGCTTTGCATTGTAATGATCAGTTTCCATCACTCAGTCTCTCTTGTTTCTAGTGGAACCTCTATTCTTTCTTAAATAAACCCTCTTTTGTGTCATTACATATGTGGTGTGCTATAAAGGAGGGATAGGTAAGGTAAAACTGGTAAACTGGGGTACACTGCACTGGTGGGGGGCAGATAAGCTGGGGTTTTTGTTTAGCCAGTGCCAGGGTCTGGATATCCCAGGGGAATGATTCCAGGGATCAGGGACTGGGGTGCACCTATTGTGAACTTGCAAGGCAGACGGAGCTGGCATAGCTCCGAGGAGAATGCTTGAGTAGCGAATGCCCAATTACCACAAGTCCAAATCCCTCATGCCAAAGGCAGGAGGTAACAAGTTGCCCCACAGTTCTGGGTGCTCGGAGAACCATCACAGTAAGTCACACCTGCCTACCCTGATTAAATGCAAATTGGAAAAGTACTTTACTTAGAGCTGACTGACTGTTGTGTGTGTGTTAGGGTGACCAGACAGCAAGTGTGAAAAATTGGGACACTTTTTTTATGAGGGAGAGGGAGCATAGGTGCATATATTAGACGAAGCCCCTAATATTGGGACAGCTGGTCACCCTGGTTTGTGTGTGTATGTGCACACAAGTATGTGTAGGTTCTCTGTACTTCGAAGTCTTTAAATCATTATTTGAGGACTTCAATAACTCAGTCACAGGTCAGGGGTCTATTACAGGAGTGGGTGGGTGAGGTTCTGTGGCCTGCGTTGAGCAGGAAGTCAGACTAGATCATCATAATGGTCCCTTCAGACCTTATAGTCTATATGTGCGCGTATGCATATGTACACATAGAGATGAGTCAGAGCCAGACTATTCAGATCCAGATTTCCAACCCCGTCAAGGCTTGGGCCCAGCACTAATCTAACATTCTGGCCTAGCATTTCAGAAGATAACAGGAAGCACAAAGCCCTAGTGGGAGATGTGCAAATTCCACACTTGAAATCAAAGTAAAAATACCCACAGTGCTCCAGCAACACAGTCTGTTGCATTTCAAGCTAAAGTTCTTAACTCCAAATAAAGGCCGGGGCACCTCTGTCTCCTTTGCAGGGTGGTGGAGGGCTGTTTGCGCCTTTGCACCTTAATTACGTGGCTCTGCGCTTGCAATTTTCTGACGCTGACAGAAATCGGTTTATGACGAAAGCACATGACACAGTTACTGCAGGATCCAGCTCATTCCTCCGGTGAGCTCACTACGGCTTGAACCTACTTTGTTGTTCCAACTGGTCTGTATTTATCAGCTCTGGCACAAGCTGAGGAAGGAAAAAAACCTAGGATCCTCCAGGCACGAGACATTGAAAAAAACCTGTAGAGGTGTGGCCATTGTAAATCATTTTTTTCTCCCATTCCTCCTTTTCAAAGATCAGGGATATAATAAGAACAGTGCACCAGATACCCTTAAACACCATGGGATCCTTGCCTGGAGAGGGACTGCTCCCTTTCTTTTTTTGTGTTCCACTCTTCAACTGCCTATTTTGCAGAAGCAGCCAACACTGAACTTACTCAGTGCATCAGTCTGATTTTGACAAGCCAAGGAAGCCACAAATGAAAAGCACACTGATTTAGAGTCTAAAGACTCTTCCCAACTATGACCAACAGAAAACATCTGTGGAAAGAAGGAACTGTTCATTTACTATGTGAAATGTCAGTGAAACCCAGGAGGAAAGGAACTGAATACAGCAATTCCGCAGATCTCACATAGCCCCTGCTGAAGTAATTGAATGTAGCTAATTTGCACTGATTCACTGCAGCCTTTTCATGCTAACTCCATACACGGAATAGAAATGTAATGAAAGCAATGGGGGAAAAAAACCCCGCATGATCAGGTTCTTCAGGCAGAGAAAAAAACAGCAGCATTTGAGGAAGAATCAGAGCAGGAATAAGAATAGCTCCATTATTACAGGCAAACACAAAATACTCGTGTTTCATCTGTAGAGTGAATCATAACATACTCCCATAAAGTTCTGATTTAATACCAGCACAACTGGGTAGCATCCAGGTCCCTTTACCGGTAGAAGAAACCTCTACTTTTCACAGAGGGGGTAAAGCAGTGTTAAAACCTTGATATAAGCAGCGTGCTTCCAAGTAGAACTTGGCTCACAAAGTCAGCCTGAAACTGGGGACAACCTGTTTAACCCTTTAACAGAAACATGATATTAGTCATTGATGTAGAAATCCATATCGAAGCCCCTTGCCAAGGCAGGTGGGCCCTCTGCATCAATAAAACAATCCGTGAGTGACACATCCGCAGAGTGTAATGCAGCCCCCGGCTTGTTAGCAAAAAAACATCATTCCTTTTTATAAGCATCTGGCCAAACAAAGGGGCCTTAAACTCTGTTCTGAAGCACCTCGAAATTGGCCTGTGATGGACCATCAGAGGCAGCAAGTCCCAGAGGTGAGGCCCTGCTGCTGAGAGCATCCTGTTGTCAAGCATGGGAACCTCCAGAAGGCACAGTACAGAACACACACCCATGTGGAAGGGTTCTGAGACACCCTGCACCTTCCAATGCTGGGCTGTTGTGGGGACCTGGAGTGGCCACTTACAGCTGTACTCAGTACCTGTGCCAGAGCAATTCAGGCCCAGCCTCTGCCTCTCTAGTTATGAATGTTAGCCAGCTGTTTGCATAGCCTCTTCTCACCAGTCCCTCCCTGTTTTTCTTCCTCTGACAAATACTAAAGTATTTAAAAAGCAAACATAAAGCCCAGCTTTGCCTAGTAGCCTCCAATCATAAGCTGGGAGCCGGAGAACCTCCTCAGGGACCAGGCAAGGGGCTTTTCTTTCTTTCTTTCTTTTTTCTAAGTCCATGCTGGAAGATTCAGGAATTTTAAAAAAAAAACCCAAAACCAAAACCCGACTTCTGTGTCCAAGGCTCGTTTTTTTTCAGCAGCTGCAATTGTTTCTGATTCCTAATAAATCATGTCATCCTGGACAGCCAGTCTGCACAACATTATTATTGTCTCAATACGTATGTTGAAAGAAAAACAACACTCTGGCTTTGTGGGAGTGGATGGGATCTGCTCTTCCAACAGGTTTGTTGATATTAGCCCATGGTCTTGTCAGATTCCATGTATATTCTGGACTCTAAAAGCTGTTCTGCATTCCTATCACTAAGATACTGGGAGTAACCAAACCCAAATATTACTCTGTGCAGCTCAGACCCCAAAGGGGCTTTCCTTATTCTCCTCCCCTCTCTGTTTTCCATAAACACTTCTGCAGCCTTTGTGTACGTTGAGTTTGCGGAGTTAAGTAGCTGAACTCAGCTCCAGGGTGAGCTATCTCACATCTAAATAACTGCAAGTGTTTGCAATATGCACAATTTAATCCAAAAGAGATTTTCCATGGATACAGGAGGGACAGATCTCTCCGGCTCAGGGGCAGTGCAGGGAAGCTCCTGAGCGCTGTACAGATCCTGTTTTGTGAATAAGCAGAGGACTTAGTTACAGATTGGCTTGAGCATCTAAAGGTTGCTACCTCTCTATGGGGTAAGCTGTGGTAGCCCTGCTTATACATACATATCATTTACTGAACTAAGGAGCTGCTACAGACCAAACAAAGTGGCCTTTTCTTTTCTTTTTTTTAAATTAATGCTGGAAGATTGAGGAATTAAAAAAAAAAAACCCAAAACCCAACTTCTGTGTCCAAGGCTCACACCTTAACTCACCTAGGAGCAGCATGCAGCTTTATAGCTGATCAACCTAAATTCTCTCTGCAGGGATGCAATGAGCTGATACCCAGGGCATCTATTTATCTTGATGCTGCATTTACACCCTTAGTTACAAGGGAATGAGTCATGGGTGTGGTTTTCTAACACCCCCTCTAGATTTCAGGAGCTTTCTCTAGTGACTCCAGGAGACATGGCTGAGCCATGACATTTCAAGGACAACTGTCCCTCATATAAGGAAAAGAAGAATGTACAAAGAAATACCACTGAGAGTAGAACACATGGAGTTTAGGTGAGCATCTTTCTGCAGTGTTTTTGAGTGTTTTTGCAGTGTTCTTGAGTGTTGCTAGTCTGGGGAAGTACTGCCTGCCAATTTCTATCCACTCCCATCTGCAAAATTAGCCATGTATATTGTACAACACATATATATTGTATACGTATATATCAACCCCATATAGGGAGGTTATGAGGCCCATATTGGCAAGGGATTTACTGTCTTAGTTCCCAGTCTTCTCTGTTCTCAGTAAATAATGTTGTGTCAGTTAGAATTCTTTGTCGCCCCTGCTAGCATCAATCATAAATCTTCATAAACATCACACATTCAGCCAATTATACAATATTTTAAGAGATGGATCCCTCAGCTTGTCCTGCTTTGCTAAATGCAAAGCTCTCACTTTTCCAAAGGCCATAGCTGTGTGGAAAGCTGAGGCAAATGATGGCTTAATTTTGAAAACTAACCTTATGACTCTTTTATTCTTTGAAGTGCAATATAAAGAGCAGTTTTTCTCCTTAGCTTCACTTCTACTACTTCTGCAGTAACTTCCCCAAAATGGGCTAGTTACACAAACATTGCTTAATGTCAGCTTCCATTCCCTGCTTATAATATGCCTTTATGTTAAGATTCATCAGCTAGCACCAACTTCAGCCTCAGTGAGACAGGGAGGGAGGCAAAGCTCAGCTGACTTCAGAAGAGGTGCACTCTCTAAGTAGGTATCTTTTCTAACCTGCTCTGTAGGATCCAAACTCTCCATTTTTCTGAGTTTTGTATTTAACAAACAAAACAGCAAATGAAATAAAGATCAAGCTTTCTCTAGAAGTTTAGAAGCTCCTAGGGGTTCCTCTGTCAGGCCTGCTCAGCCCACACCCTAGATCCTTTTCTGAGAGAACAATTCCCACCTCCCTTATATCCAGGTAGGGTGATGAGACATCTGCCTTGGTGCATCAGCTGACCCCACTTAACCTTTTCTCAGTAGGATCAACACCTTCTAACAAAGTATGTGTTTCAGGCAAACATAGCAGCCGGATACACATCCACTTACACTGGGGCTGAGTTTGGCTCTTTCTGTGTTTGCCTGGTTCAGTGGTGTCAGGTTCCTTCACTGTTCTCTCTATTGTTATTCTTCCCTGCCTTCCCAGCTCTCCCACTCAATACCTGTCATCTACCACCCAACATATACAGGAGGAGAGTCTACAAGACACACCTATTTGCAGATTCAAAACATGGCACAGTACCAACAATGGTTCAAGATGGCCTTCATAGTGAAAAGGAGTCACAAACTGAAGCCTTCATCTGGAAAAAAGCAGTTTCAGAAAAGTTGGAGTTGGACTTTGAAAGGACAATTTTCACTAGAGAGGCCTGATGGATTGTTCTTTTGCTGTGATTTTTGAATTTAAGACTCAGCAACATTAGAATTGCCTACTGAATATCAACTCTGACTCAGGACGAGTCCTAGGGAAAAAATGATACAAGGACAAGCGATAACACTTTATAGTCAAAAAGCAAAACGTTCCTTCATGTTGGCAGAATTACCCCAAGATCCTTGCTACAGGGGCCTTTGCACTTTCCATGTGATCTCAGAAACCACACCTCATTTCATTGCTGATGCTAGGGCAAGTTCAGAGATGCCTAATGTTGGTACGAGTAGGGCTTGTTTGTGCCATAATGATGTCTCTCCGTCTGGATTGGAGAACAGACAATGCTCACACAAAATCCAGCATAGGCTCTCTGTTGTCTGTCCGATAGGCAGCCTCGGTGCAAAGTTTTGACAAGTTTCTAGGAAAATTGTTAGCTTAGATCATAATTAAAAATCAGTTTGTTTGCATCTCATCTGAGTGTCCATTTGTCCACTGCTTAAAACTACAATATAATTCAGATCTGCTAAAGAAAAGGACAGGACAAGAATAATGTGGGGAGTCAAGGGACGCTGCTATAGGGATACAAGTTCATGGCAAAGATCCCATTGACATCAGCGGGACCGGCATTTGGCCTTTTGAGCAAAGGAAGGGCAGGAATGGACTGCGGGGCACTGGCAGAGGAGTGAGTGAGTGCCCCGTGCCTGTGTGCAGTGTCCGAGCTCTCAGACGCTCGCTCGGGTGAGCACTAAATCCATTCACCAATGTAAAACCATTCTAAGTCACTACTCCAGGGCAAGAAACTTGATCTTACTTTTTCTTTTCCTTTCCAAACCAGCTGCACTTTGATTTGATTCGGTGTGACCCCAATTAACTGGAGAAAGTAGTTGGTGAATCTGCGACTACTTACCCTCCACCCCTATCCCCGCCCACAGTGACCACAGCTCTCAACAGACATGATCACACAGGGAAGCTGATGGACACATGACTTGCCCCACAACACTCGCCTTATGCCCAGCCTTGCTCTTCTGTGTTGAACGTGGAGAAGTGAGTCCTGGTGTGCGTGACGAGGATGGTGGCTATTCTGAACTCTTTAGCAATCCCCCACGTCAGCTGAGCTGTATGCAAAGACTCCCGTCCTTCCTCTCTGACTTCATATCTGCCTCCTCCCACACCCACTCGTTCCGCCCCTCCACAGTTGTGGCCTGCTTTCCTGTCCCTCCCCTTGGCTGAGGTCAATGCCACATCTGGCTGGAGAGCTTTCTCCTGCCATTTGAGAAGTGAAAGAGAAAAGGAAGGTTTCAGTTGGAGACTCAAAGTTGCGAAGTTCCCTCTTTCCTCTGAGCTTCCGGGTCCCTCTCCCTCTTCTAGTCTTGTACTAAAACCTTCCCTTTCTCTTAACTTATTATTCTGACTCATGTTTATTGCGGTAGTGCCTAGTGATCAGACAAAGTCAGGGACCCCTTGTGCAGAAAGTAGTACACATTCCCTACCCCAAACTGCTTATGATCGAAATGGACAGAGCAGACAAAGGCCTCTGACAAAGCCAAATCTTGCTCTCCCTGAAGATTGTGGCAAAGCTGCCACTGTCTGGCCTTTTGTGCAAAGGAGGCTCTCAGGAGCCTCAGGCAGGTCCCTTCCTGCCCTGTTCAGCATTAGACATAGTACGGTCTGCCCCTGGTGCTGTAAAATGGCTCAGGAACACGTTTCCATTTTGCCTGTCAGATGTCACCAGCCTCTGCTGATGTTGCACTACCGCGTATTGAGGATGCTCCAGCAAAAACATACGTGTGTTGTTGCACATGTGGAAATAGGAAACCTGCGCCTGTTTCCTATTGGATTCAAAAGAGCAGCACAGACTACGCCAGCTTGATACCAGTCACATTTGTGGCAATAAGCTCTACGTGCTGGATGGTTGTGATTATTGTCTGTGCGTGTAGACGAGTTTAGGCGTGCATGGGGGTGGCGGTCCTCCCTCTGTGTCAATCTTGGAGGGAGGCCACACTTCCTGGCTGTTGTGCCCTGAGTGAATAACCTATATCAGAGGGGGGATTAGCAGTCCGTGGGGTTCCCTGGCCGAACACAGTCATTCCAAGTTTGTGGGCTCAGCCCTCAGGCAGTCCCGGGCGAGTGGAGGAGCCTGCAAGCACACCACACACATACACACACACACCCAGTGCCTCACTCAGGCAGGCTGGGGCGAGCGGAGCAGTTTACAGCTCACAGGCAAGGGGAAGAGTGTGAATCCAGGCCTTCTGGCCCAATGGCGGTGTCTGCTGCACAAGGAGTGGCATGGCAAGGAGATAGGTGGATGCGGGCTCGCCCGACTCCATCGCCTCCCAGCCCAGGGCCCTAGCAGTGGGGGAGCGTTCCACCACTGCGTCGGTGGGGCTCCGGTTAAAATACACTGGCTGACTGGTGCTCCAGCGCAAGTACAGCTGGACCATGTTCAGTTACCCCAGGGCTTCTTCGTACCCCACCCCGAGGTGTACCTGGGTCCCAGGGCCGTCCTCCGCCTCCTTGGGGTACCCAGCCAGTGGTAACCCCAGCAGGTCCTCAGCGTTGGGCATCTCTGAACACTCTAGTAGTTCGGGATAATCACTGGACAGTCAGAGGCTGGCAGCAGGTGGGAGGCATCTGTCTCCCTCAGCATCTTCCCCTCAACTCAGCTGAGGTATAGGGCCCACCTCTTTATACTTCTGGGTCCATCCTGTCCCACCCCTCTGCTCCCGGTCTGGCGGGCGTGCTCTTCCTGGTTCCCCTGCCTCAGTGTCAGTCTCGGAGGGAGGCTACCCCTCCCTGCTACAGTGCGGGATTCAGAAGGTTTTGCCAAATTTTCACTTCCTGTTCCCTAAACCTCCAATTGCCAAAAGCTGGGACTGGACAACGGAGGATGGATCACTCTCTTTGAAGCATCTGTCACTGGCCATTGTCAGAAGACAGGATACTGAGCTAAATGGACCATTGGTCTGACCCAGTATGGCCGCTCTTGTGTTCATTGTAATAAACTGTGTCCACTCCCCTCCTCCCACCTCCTCCTCGAAGGGAAAATCATCTTTCTGTCACCCTTTAGTCAAGTCAGAATATGGCTTGGGACCCCTCACTGATTTAGCTAAGGATTTCCAGTTGGGTCTGACATTGTCCTGAGTTCCAGGCTAAGAAATCCCTTTATTCCTGAAGCAGGTCATTCCAGGAGCCACTTTCTTTTACCTGAGATACAGCAGCAATGAAGGGTTTCTGAGGGCTGCCTCCCGCACCCTTAAGCATCCAATATTTTGCAGACTCTTGTCACAAACTGCACCAAGCCTGAGATTCACTGGGTCAAAAGATAGGCTTGTACTTGCAACAGAAAACAAAGCAGCCTCGGTTGCCCATTAGTTAGTATTGCATTGTGAGGAGGCCTGGAAAGTCTGATGTTGTCTCAGAGGAACCCTGGCAGAAAGCCTCAAGCAAAACCCCATGCTCAGATACCACAGGGACAGTGGCCAGCTAGATTGGCTATGTAGACTGATTGACTGACCCCTAGATCTGAACACCCCCAAATTATGTACACAGAGTGTTTCCAAATCCAAACCAAGCTCCTAATCTCAAATGGCTTCTATTTTTATAACAGGAAGAACCAAAATGCCAGCTCTAAATACCCCTGAGCTTTGCAATGCAGACCCAGATCTGAATGTTGCGGCTTGGAATCCATCTCCAGTAAGAGGCAAGGCCCAGGAGTGTGTTTCTGCACCAGTCATCTTCTCACAACGTGCTCAGTGGCTCAGATTCAGATATTCCTCTTCCCCTGTAGTTTTGCTATGATACGTGCATGACTCGTTGTACTGGAAACTCTCTGGCTGGGTCAGTGATGCATTGTAAATCAGAGGGAGAACCTGACGCACTGATTCACCTATTTGATGGGGGGAGGTTACTACTTACGCTGTCATGCAGTAACACCTGGCCTGTCCCAGTAATTACACCCGGGCGGACGGCGTGTGTTCCACAACCGGATTGTAACATCTGCATAAGGAAGCAGCCCTGAGACCTTCATTTTACTTCTCGCCCGCTCCCGTGAGGCATACAGGAGGCAGCCAGCCAGGGAAGGATCTTTGGCTCATCCCCACTGCAGCACCGTGGCCTCTGATGCTGATTGCAGGTTTTTCTCGTTTCTTTAGAAGCTAGTAACCCGCAGAACGCCTGAGTCAGCGCTTGGCAACAGCAGGAGAAAACATTTAGTCAGCTGTCCTGTGAGTGCAGGCTGCTGCTCCTCTTCTTCCTTGCTTCCTCTCCTTCCTCTGAGCATTTGTGGGCAGTCTCCTCCCTGACTCCAGAAGCTTTTTAAATAATAACATCGCCATTTTGGTCAGCACACAGATAGTTCCAAGGTGTGTGTGGTGTGTCCCTACTTTCTGGGATCTCCATAAATCAAAAGCCCTCGGACTCAAAAGGGAGCCCACGACTGTGAACCAGGATGTGCCATTGAATATGGGGAACATACACAGACAGTTTGGTGGCTTGGGAATCTACTGGAACAGCAGCACTTGTAACACAGCAACAAACCAGCCCTATGGAAAGGAGCTGATTGTGACCCAACTTATATACGGCAGATGCTTCCCCCTTTGATATGGACTGCAACACACTTTAATGAGGGAAGGGAACACCACAAAGACGCTCCCGCTGATTCAACCCCAAGCGACCCCACTGCTTGGTTATATTAGTTATGTTAGAACATCTCACTTCAGTGCTCAGTATGGTATACTGGCTTCCCGTCCAGGACCTGATCCGTAATGAGCACTTATCCCTGATCTTCAAGTTCAACCACATCAATGTCTTAGAGGCTGCCTCTCTCTCTCTCTCCAACATATCACGATAGCTGTGTTCCTCTAGGGGCTTGCAAATCTCAGGTGCGCAAAGCCTGTTTGCCAGATTATTATATACCATATAGATTGAGGCCTATATCTCTCTCACTGGAAAAAAAAAAGAAATTTCTTTTAACCAGTTGAAAAATAGTTAAAATTACCCCCATGATCAACTCCCTCTGGGCATGGGTGGGGAGCACTTCAGGTGTTCCACACCCAATGACACTGAGAAGAACCTTCTCTTTAAAGATCACTGATCGGCCTCAGCAGAGCATTACTAAGGCATTGTCAACATTAAAAAACAAGCAAGCCTGGGGACAAATTCCAGAGCCCTGCCAGGAAGATGTAGGAGAACAGTGATGACACCACTCTGCCCAACCTGTACCTCCCCGTTTTGCTGCCCAACAAACAAATCAACTACCTCCACCCCACCCACACAAAACAGTATCATGTTCGGCAGCTCAGGACAAAAGCTAAGTGTGAGCCCGAGGAGCTGCGTACATGCAGCTTCATTTAATTTTCTGCCATTCTGCAGCCCCACTGGCACAGGTTCCTAAATGCTGCTTGGTGTATGATCAAGGCAGACGGACCCCTGGGAGATGGGCGGATGCAAAAATGCAAAATGTTTTTCACATTCTCGTTTTCATCTCCCTTCAATATCCAGCCAACACTTGGATCAGGGGTTCGCCGTCGCTCGGGGCACTCCACCTTGACATCTTCCAGTCACACTGGGAGAGAAGGAGCTTTTCCTTGTAGGAAGGGTAAAACAGGAGGGTTTCCACGGCTGCCTGTAGCCAGAGCAGCACCCAGACTGTCACAGTAGGGTCCTCAGCCCTGCTCAGCACGTGGTATGGGATAAGACAAGGAGTTACTAAAAAGAGTCAGTGCTCAGCTGGCGGGCTGGCAATCGAGATAACTTTCAGTTGCGCCAACCTGGGTTGCCTTCTGACCGGTGAGCTAGCCATGAAAGGTTCCATCCCCTCTTACCACTCCCCCCCCCAACCCCCACAGCTTACCATCACAGCTGTCAGCTCTTTCTCTGTGTTTATTTTGGCTTTCTGTTGTTTGCATCCCCCCTCTTAGAAGCTTGAAAGTGCCCTTCCTGCTGATTTTGTCCAGCTTGTATTTGACAAACATTGTGGCTTTAGTTTGATTTCTACCTCAGCAGCTGGAGCCAACATCTGCCTTTTATTTACTACTTCATACAACCCACATCATTGACAAAGTCCCCAAGAAAAGCTCCCAGCTCTAGGAGCAAGTTTGTTCTCATGAAGTACATCGTGGGCAGGGAGGGGAACGCCCACATTATTTTAGAGAGTGTCATGGCAACGTGGTTGGTCAGTTTTTTGATTTTTACAATTCTCAGTGACTGAATGGTAAATGTAAAGGCTACTAGGGACAGGAGGAGGCTTCCTACCAAAGTTTAGCCATTCCTGCTGGACCTCACAGGGGTAACTCCCATAAATAGTCATAGGAGCTTCCTGGAAGAAAACAGATCACATGTTGGCTCCGATCAAGGAGGCTTACTTTTAATCTTTTCTCCTCCACCAGGCCTCTATCTATTTCAAGCAGTGGGATTGAGCGAGTTTGTGTTTTCGATGGGAAATGGATGATACCACTGAAAACGCCAGCAGCTTGTCTACACTACTAGTGCTGCTGACACTGCTATAAGGGAAGCTGCATGGGAAGTCGCAACAGGTGAGGTTTTAGGAAACAAGGCCTTGTCTACACAAGAAAGTTGTATCACTTTGATGCCTCATGTCTCCTGACTAGTTTTAATATATTGGGGAGTGTGTTCCTGTGACCCCCAGAACATCAGTGCCAACTGGCAAAGGGGTGCAGAGGAATTAAAGTCACTCAAGGTCTGGTGCGTGCATTCGAGTTCACCAGAGAGGTCGTAAATAAAAGCCGGTGTCACTCCGGTCACCACAATCATTGCACAACATTTGTACAAATACTATGTAAGGAGCTGTGTGTACATAGAGAAAATACGTTCTCAGAGTCGCTACGGAACTGGTCCCCAGCAAAGGCGAAAAACAAGTTTTCTGTCAGAGGAGATGTTTAGTCATCTGTCTGTTCACTTGTAAACTGCGTGTTGTCTCATTCACAATAGGCTGCGTAGCACCAGTCTGAGCTGAATGCAGACTGCGAGGCCTTCAGAGAAAAAATCTAACAGGAAGAAGAAAGAAATAACCCTATCTGGAGGGAACACTTCAGAAGTTTGCTGGAATATATCTGAGGGCAGAAAAGATGCTCAGGCACCCTTACTGAGGGAGTAAAAGGACAGTGCTTTTATTTTATGAGAAAGTGGTCTCATCCCGGCGTGGTTGAAAACACTGAAGAGAGCGTTGGCTGAGATAAAACTTCTTTAGATAGGTTAGCCTGCTAGTCTCTAGAAAGCATGTTACGATTTTGTTTTATATGGAACCGTTTGGTTCCAATATTCTTACTCACTATTACATGCATCTTGAATTTTTGATGATAAACACGTTCTTGTTTTCACTACACATATATCTCAGTGCTGGGCTGTTAAGCATCCTGCTGGCCCTGAGCTGGTGTGTTCTGTTCCCTTGGAAACAGCAGGCCTGGTCAGTCTGGGAGCGTTCAGTGGACAAGAGGCCGGACGCTGCAGGGCACGCTCTGGGGACTCGGTGGTTTTGCAAAGATAGAGTGAAGCCTAAGGAGGCCTGGAAGGCCATGCTTGTGCGTGTGCTTCCAGAGGCTGGTGCTTTCCGGGAGCTGATTTGCAGCAGGCACAGACAAAGTTGCTCCACACTAAGAGCAGGTTGGGATGAGGGCCTTCTGCGGAGGCCACCTGGGGAGAATCACAGAGGAGGGATTGTGATGGGAGCCATTGGCCTAAGTTTCACTTGCAACCTGAACCATGAGTTAAAGTTCGGTCCTAGAGTTAAGCAGCACCAAACCGCACATCACTAGACTTAAATGTTTTGGGTGCCATCAGGCTAGAAGGCTTCCACGGAAAGGAACACACATTCGCTATTAATTTATTCCCGGGGAAGCAGCCCCCTCAGTGCAACAAAAATAACCCTTTGCTCACAGGACTGTGGCAGGGAGGACACTTGCTGCTCTATTCAGCTGACTCACAATGACAACAAACTGACTGAGCTAGGGGGAGTGGGTTCAGGGCCTGGTAAAGCAGGAAGAAGGGGAGGAATATGGCTCCATGCCCAGCTAGTCTGGGTAACCCAACAAACCACATGACAACCAATTTATTACATCACCGTGCACAATTGTTACCGTACTAGGTCTAAGTAACAAGGGGTCCTGTGTCTTCCCCAACAAAATTAGGGTTGCCACCTTTCTAATTGCTGCTAGCCAGACCCCTGCGGCCCCACCCCCGTTCTGCCTCTTCTCCCCCCCCCAAAACCCCCCATCACTCATCTCCACCCTGTTGCTTGCTAGATCATCTCCACCCCCTCCACCAGGCTCCCTCTGCTCCATGGCTAGGACGGGAGTTGCTGCAATCTGACAAGGAGCCTGCCTGCAGGTGGAAGGAGATGGGTGAGCAGGAGATGGGTGGGCGAGTTAATGACCCAGCGCCTCCCCCTGCCCCACAGTAACCACACTTTTGGTGTCCAGTCAATACATCTGACCGGACCCTGCCAGGTTCCCTTTCTGACCAGACTTTCCAGTCGAAAACTGGGCACCTAGCAACTCTAAAGGGCACCCAGACACAGAAACTGGACTGTCTGGGCAAAACTCAGATGGGTGGCAATCCTACAAAATATACTGAGAGGAAAAAATATTTTGCAACCACCTAATCTGTTCATGATGATCTACTAACTTGGATCATCTTCATCCAAATCATCCCCATTAGGCAGCAACAGATGTACCTTTGTTCCTAACCCCAAACAGGCCAAGTCGTAAACTCACTTCAGAACCTAAATGGTAAGAACGTTAGAACTGGATTTTCAGTTTGTGGGTGGAATCATCCAATAAAAATCTTAACTCCGCCTTCACTGAAGAGAGTCTGTGCATTTTACACACTCCTATATGTGTGTGTGGCAAAAGGCCAAGATGTAGGTGGAACACATGGTATACTAGAAAAGCTGATGCATGACTGGTCACCTAACCTGGGTTGAAGACAGAAACACAGCATAGAACGGTGTTACTCTCAAAGAATCTGGCATTGTTCTAAATTATTGCTCATTCAACCACCCCCTTCAGTTCCTTGTAACTTTATTTATGTAACTCCCAATAGTGTGATGGGCGTGTAGCCACTCTAAAGGCTTTTTCTAACAAAACAGGTCAGCAGTTTAGAGGAGAGGGGAGGCACTGCACAGCAGCAGGGCAGGGAGGGTGGCGATCTTCCCACAGACACCTCTCAGTAGCAGAAGGTGCAAGGAGCTTCTAGGAGAACACATTGGGATGTTTTAACATAGCCGAGAGCAATGCTGTAATATCAGGAGGTGAAGCACTCTAAGGGTCCATATTGAGGAATGCAGTGCAAGGGTAGAGAAAGGCAGTAATCTGGGCTTGAAATCCAAGCACTGGTATTGGGAGGAAGTGGGAGTGCAGGGATTTTTAATTTAATGGTCACAAAAATGAAATCACAGCCCAAGCCCCATTTTGAATAATAAAGTCTCCATTCCTGGGTATTTAGTTTATTTATTGTTGCTATTATTAAAAATGCCATCTCTCTCCAGCAACCTGCCATTAAAAACACCCCTCTGATCCATTGACGTTTTGTTACCCTTCTGGAGAAACCCTATGGAAATGAATAGAAAGGCACAGCCTTTCTATAGGGTTTGTGAGACATTCCCACAGAATTTAGTGGAGAATGATTATCCCACGATAGAATGTTATAGGTTAAAAAAACGACAGAAAATATATAATTCCATATATTCTGTGGATCCAGATCACACCCACTGTCCCCCTCCATGTGTGGAAATGGAGTGAGGTTCAGCTGCCCTTTTCAACACTGTTTCACCTTCAGACACTGCAGGGCCCTATCCACATGGTCCAGCCTCTGTACTGGAGGACGGGAAGAGACTGGTTAGGCTGGGGACAGTGTCAGCAGGTCGTTTTCCCACCACCACTGGCTCAGGGATATGTCAGAAAAAGGCAACAGAACAGAACTGTATTTTTTTCTCCACTGATCCCCGCATGAGGGCCCCAGGCAGTGCAGCTGTCATAGAGCCAAGTTTTCCGGAAGCAGGTCAGACTGTCTAGAGCCAGAGCCCGCGCAGAGTTACAGGGCCTGTGTGTGGCTAGCCACAGCCTCCAGAAGATCTGTCAGGGTCTTCCAAGTGTGGGCTGAGGGGTAGGCCCCACAGTTTTCTCCACAGGTTAAGGGAGACAAACCCTGTGACATGGAGAGATCATAGAAGATGAGAGTTGGAAGGGACCTCAGGAGGTATCTAGTCCAACCCCCTGCTCAAAGCACAACTAACCTCAGCTAAATCATCCTAGACAGGGCGGTCAAGCCGCACCTTAAAAACCTTTTAAGGATGGAGATTCCACCACCTCTCTAGGTAACCTATTCCAGTGCTTCACCCACCACTCTCCTAGTGAAAAAGCTTTTCCTAATATGCAACCTAGACCTCCCGCACTGCAACTTGAGGCCATTGCTCCTTGTTCTGTCATTTACTACCACTGTAAACAGCCTAGCTCCATCCTCCCTGGAACCCCCTTTCAGGTAGTTAAAGACTGCTATGAAATCCCTCCTCACTCTTCTCTTCTGCAGGTTAAACAAGCCTAGTTCCCTCAGCCTCTTCTCATAAGTCATGTGCTCCAGCTGCAACATTTTGTTGCCCTCCATTGGACTCTTTCCAATTTGTCCACATCCTTTTGTGTGGGTGGGTGGGGCAAAAACTGGACACAGTCCTCCAAAGGAGGCCTCAACTGTGCTGAATAGAGGGGAATAATCACTTCCCTCGAGCTGCTGGCAATGCTCCTACTCATGCAGTTCAGTATGCTATTAGCCTTCTTGGCAACAAGGGCACACTGTTGACTCATATCCAGCTTCTTGTCCACTGTAACCCCTCGGTCCTTTTCTGCAGAACTGCTGCCTAGCTCGTCGGTCCCCAGTCTATAGCAGTGCATGGGATTCTTCCACCCTAAGTGCAGGACTCTGCACTTGTCCTTGTTGAACCTCATCCGATTTCTCTTGGCCCAATCCTCCAATTTGTTTAGGTCACTAACTATCCTATCCCTGCTCTCCAGCGTATCTACCACTCTCTCAGCTTAGTGTCATCTGTAAACTTGCTGAGGGTGCAATCTACCCCGCTACAAGAGGATCCTAGTGGGGATTTTCTCCCCCAGACCTACTTCCAAACCCTGGTCAATAATTTCAGCAGAGCCCCAATGACTTTTATCCCTATTAAATTCTACAAGGCTTTTCCATAATGATAGTGGCCCGTTTTAGTGGGGGGCACTAATGAAAACTGTTGTCCACTGTAGACTTGCCCAATCTTGGGCAGTCAACTCAATTTGTGTGCAAAGGGGCAAAGCTAAATCTTAGGGAACAGTTCCCCCAGTTAAAACAGAAGTAAAGGAGATTTACAAGACAGGGTGAAACAGAGGGTGGATTATCCCTTAATGGAAGGTTTAGTCAGGGAAGCATCAGTGGTAGAGAGAGGCAGGTGATGGAAAATGTTGGGATAGGAACACAAACAACAGCTACGCACCCCCAAAGTAGTAGCATTAGGAAAGAGCTGAAGCAGATATTTAGCAACGTTATGTGAAAAGTCATCGCTGCTTCAGCGAGACCTACAGTATTGACATTGAGACATCTCCTCTTGTTCATTTTAAAAGGACTTTAATTTCCAGGCGAAATTGAATAGGAGGGGATGGACCTGCCCTGGTGACTCACTTCTTTAGGTGAAAGTGCCCACATCAAACTGAGGTACCACAGACCAACTGAGGCTTCTAGAGAATGGGAAGAGTAGTGTGGGGGGCAGAGGCTATTCAAGACAGTCTGCTGCCCTAGGCCAAACTTCAGCGTGCTGCCCACTGCTCTTCCCTAGAACAGAGGTTTTCAATCAGACTTTCTGGAGGGACACAGGGAGCCTACTGATGGTTCGGGGTGATGGTAGAAGAGATGGAGGCAAACTCTAGGTTGCAGCACCACCCACTCAGGTTTGGCCCAAGTGCCCCTGCCACTCTAGGCAGAATCTGCTACCCTGGGCAGCTGCCTTGTTTGCCTATAGCTAGAACAGGCCATGGGTGAAAGTACTTGTTTTGGACTGGTTCCCAAAGTGACCTACTGAGGGTGAAAACAACAGTTGTTCAAAGCATCTTGCCTTGGACACATGTCTTTAAGAAATCTCCAAAAATAGATTCTACTCCCTCTTTGAAAAACACTGCAGCTCCCAACTCCACATAGGCACTTGGGCTTTGCTGTCCCTGTTCACAGCAGCTACAAAATACACAAGCAGTAATCCGCAGGTCGACCCACATGCGCATCTGGACCTGCAGAGGCTACAATTATGGAAAGGAGAATAAAAGTCATAACAATGTGGGTCAAATCCAGGGACCTTTATTTCTCTGGAATGGAAACTATTCGCTAGCCTGAATGAAAAATTGCAGGTGGCGATTGTACATTCTTTCAAATAAAAAAAGATGAATTTGGCTCCATAAATTTCTGTCATAAGAAACATCTTCAAATTGTACACCAAGCTTTTTACAAAGCATCAATGTTAAAGATGATTTTACCGCGTTCTATCGCATTTTCGACCATTTATACAGAATACATCATTCCAAATGCTACATCAGCTTAAGACATTTTAAAACATTAGTATTAAAAAGATACAAAGGCAAGTTGGTTTTCATTCGGTTTTTTGTTTTTTTTTAAGACATTGGAGTTTTCTGTTTGCTTGTTTTCCTAAGGAAGTTGCTAAAAAAATATAATAACTTAGTTCGTAGGGACAAGATTGGTTAAAAATCCAGCCTTGGTTGCTTGGCAGCCTTCTGAACTCGTACCTCTGTTGCTTCCATGGACACATTCCGTGTGGCTTTCACTCTAAACACCAGATTTCTCCCTGCTTTCAGTTAATTACCGTTTTGTTCAGAGTGTTCACTGGGGCCAGGAATTAGTCCCGGCCAAGCGCTAAGAGCAATCGTCAGCCAAATAAGGGGCGTCAGTCTGGGCCAATTTCACATGGGTTTAGCCCTTTGTCCTTTGCCTCTTTGTACATCCTTTGGAAGTCCTTAAAACGAGGGGCACAGCCTAACCTGGCCTCCCCAAATTGCATGCGTCCCGTGAAGAGGAAGTCTCCCTCTCCTGGTCTTACCCCACATTCCAGTGGGGTCTTTATTTGTCCCCGCCAGCTCCCACTTTCCTCCATGGGCTGAAAGACTTTGCTCTTCTGCCTGTAGAGTTTGTTTGCGTTGACATCTATTACAGATTCTTGCTGCTCTGCCTCATTTCTTACATCTCGGATGGAACCTCTGACAACTGGGACACAAACAAAATAAAGGAAGAGTTAAATGAAACTGCTTTGGGAGGCTTGGACCCAAGTTCAGCCCTGATGTAAGGAGGAATCAGTGATGAGACCTCACCTCTGAATATGACCCAGTAAGCTCAACTGACCAAGAGTGATATTTATAATCTTTGCAGCACGTCTCCAAGACTAGAGACCCAGTTGCTTCTATTATTTTAAATTCAAGCATGAGAAAGTTGCATTAAAAATAGTAGCGTAATAATCACAAGAAAAAAAATTACATCACAGACAAAAGTGTATTCAGAATATTCATGTGTCTCTCTGTCAATACAGTTTGTTGGGCCATTATCAGTACTAGGTGAACATTAACTTCCCCCTTCAGAAATCTGACAAGAAAACAGCTTTGGTCTTTTGTTAGTGGCCTATTTTAGGACAAGAAGGGAAAAATCCCTACCGCATGCTCCTGCAAAACCTCTGAACTTCTACCTCTATTATTGTTGCTAGGTCCCTTTTTGTCCTCAATAGAAAGAGCTAACCAAGTACAATATCTTTAACTGAGGCCCTTCATGTCTCCTCCCATAAAAACGTGTTCTCTCGGTTCTCTGTGTGTCCCTTGCATACACTTTGTTTACAGACACTGGTGGGAGTTCCCTGTTTGTTGCAATTTGGTGTTTAAATTTACTACTTGTGTGTGGAGGTTTCTGTAGCCAAATCCAGCAGCCACCATCGTAAGGAGAAGGAGCAGCAGAGAAAAACTCACCGAAATCACTAGTGCAGACAGCCAAGAGGACTTCTGTATCACTGCAGGGACGGCAGGGAGCTAGAGAAAAACAGAGCAGAGATAATGAGAGATGGGAAGACAAACTGCAGGATTGTTTTTATTAGTAAACAAGTGGCTGGCATTCAAAATGACTAAATACTCAGGGTCCAGTCCCTCAAGAGGCTGAGAATCCCTGGCAACACACTGAAGCAGGTGGGAACTGACCCTGCTCTGTGCCTTGCGGGATAAGACCTTTAAGATTCATGTATATCCCAGGAGGAATTTTCAAGAGACACACTGTATAGTGTTATACTATTATATAGCATGCCTACACACTTAAAGAGGGTTTATATAATACATATAGATGTGTGGATCCAATTTATTATGGGTATGTTTATCGTGTGATCCGCTGTAGAGTTCAAAGCCCTTGTAAAAGCTTCCAAGATCATACTGGATTTAAATTCTTAGGGAAAAACTTCTTTTCTATAAATTCATATAAGCGTAGTTGAGCTACTTCTCAAGCCATTTAGTCTAACAACATATAAAAAATTCAGTTTATTCAGGGGAGGGGAGGGAGGAGGAAAGACATCAAGACAGAATGGAAACTTAAGACCGTATCTGTTAAAACTCAAGCAGCACAAAGACCATTTCCTGTACTGCTGGAAATATCAGAGTATCTACACTAATCTAATCAATGCAAGAATGTGGCTCCCCTTTGTACTCAGCCAGCTAGTTCTGAAGAGAAGGTACTGTGTCGCAGTACAGATGTTTCTCTAATACCCTGTTGAGTGAAGGAATTTGCTTACTATCAGGATCTCTACACTATCTAGCAATACTAATGAACTCTGTTCACTGAAGGCTTGAGGATTAGAGCACACTCCCCTTGCTTGATGTTGTTATTTTAAGGTTGCACTTAACTATCAAAAAGAAAAGTGAAAAAATATCAACTGTGCTATTCTCCCTAGATTATGACGACTGCTATTACAGCTAGATGGAGATCACACAATGGGAACAAGGCTAAAGTTAAGGCAAAAAGTTTAGTTGGGGAGACAATCCAAGATTAAGACAAACGAAAGTCACTCAAAAACATTATCTGAAACCCTTAGTAAGCAGATGTGCCAACTTTCAACTGTGATGGCAAATTCATCCATTGCACTAAAAGGTACATTTAGACACATATAAACAATGCTCCTTGGCTGAGCTAATTCCTCAAATGATCAACTTTTATCCTTCTTATTTTAGACAGCATGATTATTCTTCAACATAAGACACAGCAAATCTGTCTTCTGTTTTCCCAGGTTCCATCAAAGCAGTGATCCAAAGAGAATAATTACTATTACCAGTCAGATGATTAATACCTAGCGTAATACACTGCTTCAATCGGATTAACTGGAACACAAAATGCACATTTCTGGGCAGGAGAGATCTGAAGGAATTTCGAAAAGGTTGTGCAATTCTCGAAAAAGCTATAGACTAAGAATAGGCAAAGTGGTTTTCATAAAATAGCCACTGACCTGAACCCTCACCCAAAGACATAAACCAAACGGGACTTCTGAGGATTAAATTAAAAAACAAACGAACAAAAAACCCTTTCCTTTACCCAGCATTTTTGGGTATTTCATACCATTCCACTTTTTGGTCCAGTTTGGAAGCACTGTACCCAACTCAGCCAAAACCAAGCAATAGCTGAAGTCTCACAAGAAAGTTTGAATGGGAGAGTTCTAGCCCAATTTCTAAACTAAAGTTATTTTGATTCGTATCCAGACCAAACTTCCAAACCTTCTGATAGCTAGCAAAACTAACATAGGTCGATTCCACAAAGCACTCATGCATGTAGTTTAATTCCACTGATTTTAATGGGACTTAAGCAAGTCCTTACATTAAGCACATGCTTAAGTGGTGTGCTGAATTGGGGCTGTAGCAGACTGTGTACTGACAAAGCTAGGGAGTCCAGACTAAAAAATAATTTTATTTTATTAGGTTTTACAAAACCTAACACCGGAAAAGCTGTGATAATTTTTTTAAATGTCAGTGAAAACAGCTCTCTGTTTAGGTCCAGCTATCACTCTGTAGCTCTTACAAAGCCAAACAAAATATCAGCACATGAGAACAACCAGACCATTTTAGTTAAACAACAGATTTGGACATGAAAAACAACACTTTAAATGTGCTTTCCATTTGAATAATCTAATGGTAGTAGTACAGGTAAGGATATTTGTTTATTTGAAATACAGCCCTAGCACAGTGGGATCTCAGAAGCCAGAACGCTAAAGAGAACAGGCACCATATTAACTCCTTCCTTTCAAATCCTCAGTCAAAATGGGGGAGCTTAGTAAACCTCCCATTAAACCATTACTCAAAATTCTCTTCCAGCTCCAAGCTGACTCATAGTAGTTCGGTGAGTCAGCACTCCTTATAGCATCCCCATGGTGACAAGACAAAGCATATTACAGAACACTTCCCTACCACCCTTTTGTCACTTGAACTCAAACCACAGCATACCGAGAGTATTTTGCAATGAGTGTGTGTCAGAAGGGGGGATAGACACTGACCCTTGCTGAGGCCAACTGACCATAAAAGGCAGTATACATTAAGAGTCATTAAAATGGAAACTTCAATTTCACGCTGTCTCACGAGGAGTAAGAAATCCCAGAGAGAGTCAAAATCTGGCTTTTTAAAACCATAAACATGTAGGGGTATAACATATACGATGTGTTAAATCAGGGCCGAATTACACACATTTCAGTATTAAACATCTGATACAGGCTGTTGGATGGCCTATGTTTTCTCCAGCCAAGGCCAGAATGCCATGCACACTCTGGCCCCATCCTGCAATGCAAAGAACATATATACTTATACCCAAAATGTAAAACATTAATTTTGTCCCAGGAGAATTAGGATGCTGACAGAAGTCATTTTATGGAGAAACTGCCCAGCTATTAGAGAAAAGTGTCAAAATCACAGCAGGACAACATTCTCTCCACGCTCCATCCCCTGCTTGCTGAATCAGCTTTATGGCTTACTAAGTTCTCTCAATTAAAACACTGAACTGTCAGAACTAGAGACAAAAGAAACCCCCCAACTTTAACCAGCTTGATTTTTTTAAACTCAATAATTCAACAAGCCTTAATTCATGCAGCAGAAGACCAAAAAAAAAAAAAAACCCAACCCCCCCCCAACATTTTATTAGTTCCCTCCAAAGCCCAGATGCCTGTAACTCAACTATAGCGCTTGTGGCATAATGGCTGCATTGTGCACATCGGCTGCCAAATCTACTGGGAATTCCTCTGATGGATTTTGACAGTGTCCTGACCTGAAGTAACCGGAGGTAGCCTCCCCAACCAGCGCCTCTGAAGGCCTCTCTCTTCAATTCACTGCAGAGGGGGATGTAATTACATCATTCCTCACAAGCTAGCAGTCATGTCCCAGCTGCTTTGAGCGATTTGCCCTCTGAACCTGATGTTACTGAGGAGGACATGGTGATACTAACAATAGACTACACTTGTTGGCCAGCAGACTTGTTGAACCTGTCTCTCTGTCCTTCCCATGGGAAGGACGGGTGGGAGGGAGGAATAGGGAGGGCTAAAGAGAGAGACTGTTGATAAACTGCAATTGTAGGTGATCCCTGCTCAAAGAGCTTCCCAACAGCATGTGCTGGAAAGGAAGTCAATATGAATGGGTTTCGAAGAGATCTGATTCGACATAGAGAATAGATTCAAGTGTGATTTTAATGCAGTATCTTGTAATAAAGAACTGGTGATCCCACCATCTAGGGAACCAAAGAGTCAGGGGCAGGGCCTAGAGAACAACCTAAATGAGTCCCCAGAGCCAGCTTTTGGGACCTGCCAAGCCCACAACTGAGGCTGCCCCTTTTCCCCTGCTGTGTAGCACAGTTCCAAAATGCATATGGAAATAAGTAAGCTGCTGCTGCAACCTGAAATTGAGGGAGATGGTGTTCAGGAGAAATTACATGCTGAGATGAAATCCCTAATAACCTTCGTCCCTCCAGAATCCTGGCCCTTCAGAACACATACAACTGTAAGCTTTATAAGTAACTATCCTCAACAATCTCAACTCTCCCATGCCTTGCACCGTAACTCGTTATTTACACCTGGGCAAAGTAGGTGTCATGCTACCAGATCAGAAACTCTGTTTCACATCCATTTGACACAGGTTCAAATAACTGCACAAGGGGCAAAGCAGAGGACCATCATACTCAGCGCCAGGAATTTCCAAACCACCATGAATAAACACACTTGTGTTTTTGTCCAACCTGGCAGCTTTAAACAGCTTGCCCCGGCCAGGTGTCCAGTAGCAAAGAATTCCAACTTCTCATGAGACCTCCCTTCAACAGGCCCAAGGTGCCTCATTTACTGAGCCCGCCAGATGCCATCCCTCGGCTCTATTACTGTCAGTAGGCTGAGTGTTGAAATTGAAAGGAACCTTGCTGGTAGAGAGCAGGCAGGGCTCCCCTTTACGCAGAAGCAGAAAGGCTTAATGCAAAGTGTTTGCAGAAAACCACTTTACCAAGGAATATCCTTTGGTTTCATCAAGAAGCAGGAGTTCGTGTCTGTGGTGCAGGGGGGGGCAATAGTGGTTTGTTTGTACAGTACTTCCTGTTCCCCATAGAAGATACCATTCTCTCACATTACAACCCTTCAAAGGATTATTTATAAATCTGATGAACACTAGCTTTAAACTTTAAAACCTACTGGGGGGAACCCAAGCCTGGCTGACGCTCTTATCCTCTCCTAACTAAATATACAGCCCTCAGAAAACTATGGAACTAACCTAACATATACTGCCATCACACTGATCACTCTCCCTCTGTGTGAATAGCCCGTTTTCTTACCCTGTGTCTGTCTGGTCTTTGGGGAGGGCCTCATCTGGTACTCAGTGTTTGTGAAGTGCCTAGCACAACAGGGGCCCCATTTTTTGTCAGTCCTTAGGCGCTACCACAATAAGCATGATTCCTAATAATAATGACTAGGCAAGCTCCATTGTTGTAGAAGATAAGGTTAAAAAAGTCAGGACTAGTTCCCCTGGCTTAACTCACTTTGAATGTGCAGTTCAACATACACCAATCTATGAGCCTTAGGCAGGGCCTGGGACTATGGTATTTAGTTTTCCAAGAGTAATTTAACCTGCAAATACGTTTAATGAAATTCAGACTTTAATATGCTATGTCATGGATTGTGCCCAAAGGCCTGAGTTAATTCCACTTCCTTCCCTGTAAAGAGAGAAGGGAAGGAGGGCACAATCTAAACCTTATTGTTGGAGACACGATGACCTCCGCACTCTGAGAAACATAAAATCCATGTGAGCTTCTAAATCAGAATTTATCTTTCAATTGAAACTTCTTCCCAGAAAGCATTAAAGTACTAAATACCAAAGAAGCAGGTTTATATAAACAGCTCCTGATTAAGAGATTTAGTGTTAGATGAGCCCAGTTTTTAAACATCATTTTCAAAATGAAACTTCACTTGGCAGAAACAATGACGGATCTTCTGTACTATTTATTTTTAAAACTGGCAAGCTGAACCTCAATCTGCTGTTCATAGCCACAGCACACACGCCATTAAAAGAGATTAAAGGGCAGCCAGATATAGAAACATGCATTTATTTAGAAAAATGCAGAACTTTTATTCAAGCAGCATTATATAGGACTAAATTTCACCTTCAGGCTCAGCCCAGAGCAAGGGGGTATACACATACGTGCTCTCTCTCACGCGCTCACATAGCCAACAGGGAAGGAGGGTAGAGCCAAAACTGAACTCATTCCCCATTCTTCTGTGCCCATCTATTCCCAGGGGAAGCCTCCAAAGAGCAGGGGCTGTGCTGGTGCGCCAGCCCCAGAGGTGGAGCTTTACGGCCTCAACCAGGCTGACTATACCAGGGGCATCAAGTGAGGAGTTAATTCAGATCAGTGCTCTTGTGCCTCAGCCACTGCACCACCACCATTTCTGTAACTCCTATTAAACCAGTCTGCAATGAGCCCTCTGGACCAGAGTTGGCTAAACATAATGAAGAATTTTCTGTGTTTAAAAAGCACTTGTGCAGACTGAATTTTCAGCTAATGCTCTTCTGCACTGTTCCTATTTTGCAAGAGAGAACTTGGACACTTTAAAAAAAATAACCCAAACACTATTTTGTTTTATTTTGCTGCAATGGCAAATCTTTGACAACAGCTATTTCCGTTTCTTTTCCCACCTCCCTCCCCAACCCCAATTAAAAAATGAACCAAGCTGGTGGGAATTGTTGCGGCTGTATGTACACAAGACACTGATATGAAGTCATAAAAAAAAGTGCGTATTTATCTCACATTTCATGCCTCTCCACTCCCTTGTACGTAGCAGCTGCCTCCTTGCAAACGCATCACCTCCACACAAGTGACCTAGAGCAGCGCAGGAGTCTATCAATTGAATAGGCAGGGCTTGTTGCTTTTACTAGTCAAAGCCTTGCCTGAGGTCTATAATGAATCCCCACCAGTGAGCCCAGCTAGTCTTCCAGCTGCTGGAAAATGGAATGGTCTAGGACTTCTACAGAGTGTTCCCCGTGGATCCAAATGAGCAATTCCATCTTTCATATTCGCCTCTGGCTAATAAGAATCTGAGAAATTTGAAACTCCTCCATCTTTTAGCTGCTGGAAGGGAAAAGGAACGTTCTGCCCATAGCATAGCATCCAGTTTTCCTTCCTCCTTTCCCATAACAAGCTCCACTACTACCTCTACCTTTCCTAAACAGCAGCAGTGTGATATGGACACAAATCTTGTCTGTCCACAAACAACTGAACAGCAACTGTGAAACCGACCAGAGTATCAACTTTGCTCTTCCTTGCTGCATAAAACAGCCATGCTCAGTAGCAGAGGCATTGGAGAAGTCTATCTGCAAACTCAGGAAGACAACCCTGAATGGGTTCACATTCACAGTTATCTTGATCACGAGAAGGACTGGAAAGCTTATTTGAAAACAAGATTAAGTTCAGCAGCAATTGATGACTCAGCCACTGCGCTCCCAACACCTACTGATCAGGGAAGGTTTCCTTCTTGGTAGTAGCAAGAGGTTTCAGTTTCCATGAATAATGTGCTAACTACAGGCTGAGGGGAACATAAAATTATGCATAAGGTTGTTTTTTTAAAAAAAAATCGTTTCAGGTAAAAAGACAAAGAAATCCTCATGTGGGAGGTCAATCTAAAGTTGACAGGATACGACTAAGGCTTAATCTACATTATAAGATATGTAGGCATAGCTGCATTGGCCAGGGGTGTGAAAAAACCACAGCTCTGAGTAACACACCTACGCCAATACCCCCAGAGTAAATGCTGATGTGTCTGTGGAAGAGGGCTTTTCTTAATATAGCTAATGCCGATTCAGGAAGGGGGTGGGAGGGGAGGGAAGCTGGGGGGTTGTTGCTACAACAACAGAAAAACTCCATCTGTTGGTGCAGACTGCGTCTGCATAGACTGTCAGCAGAGCTACACTGGTATAGGCGCTGTACAGTAAACACACCCGGACAGGTTGCCCATTTCTTGTTCCTGTGTTAAAAGAAATTATACGGTAAATCAGATGTTCTGCTCTAGTTTCAGAACCTTCCCATTGCTCTCTAGTATCAGTATAATAAAAACTAGAGAACTGGTACCTTGCCAGGAATTTTTCAACCAGCCTCCTGCCCCCCATATGCAGTATGGATCTCAGTGGAATGGAATTAATTGACACGTAGCTGGTTAAAATTAAACCTGAAAGGGAGGTAGTAAAAGATCAAAGATTAAGGGAGCCTTAAAAAAAAAATAAGAAGAGCCCTTCCTAGTCCTATTTCGAGCAATGGAATTCCTCTGTGAGGGAGAACTCTGAGGTCTGTGATTGGAATTTAAAAAAAAAAATCCAATTTTTAAGCCATTTTCTGAAAAACCACTTCTCTTGATGGACACACTTCTTTCCCCCTTCAAAGTTACACGCCAGGTTTGACAGATTCACACACTGGAAAACACCACGGGATCCTTCTTTGGAATAAGACTCTGCTTCTGTGCCACATGAGCTAGTCTTGTAGGCATTTACACCTGTGCAAAACGGGTGTAAACTGACACCATTCTGATTTGGCAGAGTGTTACAGTCAGACTGCACAAGTGGCTCTGGAAGGGTTAAGACAGTGAAAGCTGGTCCCTAAATAAACTCCAAGTATGTGTGTTACATTGTATATTTTGTGTTTACTGAAAATAATAACACAGATTAAAGCTAAAGAGATTTTCTATACTGTAATTTATTCAAACCAGGTCCCCACATGTGAAAACCTGGCTCACATTTTGGTACTAACAGAGTTCCTTACTCTTTCAGAGAGGAGGGAAATGCAATCCCCCTTCCCCCTAAGCCAGTCCTTTCTTTTACTACAGCCTCAGGAATTAGCAAACTAAACAGTTTTGCAGAGCAAGCAAGGAGCATGATTAAAGACTGTCAGGCAACTCTGCTGGATTGCAAATCTGTTTGTGGGACTATCTTCTGCTCCACATAAGGGTCAGAGCAAATAGAACCCCAGCTGCCTGGATAATACACCTGATTGCTTATTGGTTTTGACTGCCCACTGAGTTGAGAAATAAGTAAAGTGCATTCATGGTGAGTCTAGCAAAAATAAGCTGTTTTCTTCTACCCTCTCCCCTGCAGCTGTGTATTTATCATTACAACTTTACTGTCATCTCCTCTGCTCACTGAAGAAGCACACTGTATTGTGCTGGTAACATCAAAGAGCAGCAACAGCTGTAAAATACACTTGGAGTATTGGGAGTAAAGGAGAAAGGGGATCCAGTATGAAATCCCCTGTATTACTCAGGAACCATGAAGGCAGGTTGGGGTGAAGATTTTTATTTATGGGACTTTATTAATAAAAAATGTTACACAAACTTCCTTTTTGAAACCCAGAAACTCCCCTCCAAAGTTTTAAAGATGGAATGGTGCTGGCGTCAACGTTTTCTATCTTTCATTCAGATCCCTGCGAGCCTTCCCTCCCAATCTCCAGTTTAAATCATTTAAGATTGTATATATTACCCCCACTTTGGGGATACACAGAGATCAGTTCTCAGCAAGGGGATCACCTTCCCCACACTAATATTAAGGGAGAAACCCTACAATCTGCTCATTCAACCTGCCATCCCGGCCAATTATTTGGGCCATATTTGGCCCAAATTTCCTGAGTCACATGGATAATTCAAACAGGTTTCTGGCTTCTCAAAGCTAATCATAGCTTCCCTGCTTAGATGAGCACATACCTTACAACGGCCAATCAAGCCAAACTAGGTGCTTACCAATAACAACAGCTTCACTGCAGCTCATGCTAAATGCTCTACCTTTCAATTTTATTGTTTTTTTAAAGCATGCGGCATTGGATTTTGCTTTGTTCTTTAGCCATTAATTTGCATCTGGCTTGCTCTCATCTTTTAGGCATAGGTAACAAGCTAGTTTTATTTAAGAGCATGTCTGCAAAGGGAAGAAAGCACAAGAACCTTTTACCCTTATCTGAAAATCTGCCTCAAAAGCCTCACAGCTGAGGGTAGCTGGAGGTAGCTCACTCTCAAGCAATTGTTCCTGGGCGTAACCTTGGCTTGGCTTGAAATGCGGCTTTATTTGTTTGAAAAACCCATTATGCAATCAACAAATGAATACTAGCTGGTGAAGTGCTATAAAACATGTTCCACTGCTCTGTATGGACACAAATGGACCACAGCAAGTGTTTTTTTTTTCCCCTGGCAAAACTTAATCCCCAAAAGACAGAAAAATTTTTTAAATGCTTCTATTCTGAGGATTATTTAGTAAAAATTAACAAATCTGACAAACAGATGATTCTAGGGAAGAAGAAATAATAAAAATAAAATAAATTAGGGTTTTACAGTAATGAATGCTTTGAAATTTGAACGATTCCTCACTGGAATTAATCCTGTGCAGGAAGCTGGGAAATACCACCAAAGGATTTGGTTGCTAACATACTGAATTTCAGAATGTGTTTCTACTGAACCTATTATGGTATAAGTGTCTGATGTTCACTCAAAATGAAAGCGCAGTCCTTATAAGCTTCCTCACCAACAGGTTCTCACTGATGACCGTGACACGGAAGGCAGGACCTGTAAAGTGAACGGATCACTGAGCTTTGAGCTAAAATGGTCTGGGACCTCTTCTCATTTCTACAACCTCTTTCACGGATATAGCCAATGAGCGCACACTGTGGCTGGGAAAGTAATCCAGTGCCAATGGTCTGATCCCACAAATTCGTATGCATGTGATAAATTCCATCTTAAAGTTACTCACATGCCTCCGTGTTTGCAGGATTGAGGCCCAACAGAGCAGCGTTGCTTCACAGTCAACTGCTAGGCAATGAACAATGCACCTGCCCTTTTAGAGTGTGAGAATCAGTCACACAGCCCGCCCAAATATAGACCAGAGTAGGGCGCTACAGTAGAAGCCAAAGCAACAGGGTAACAAGTGAAGGCTATTAGCATTTTAATAATGCTGGGGTGGAAGGGTGACCCACTTCTAGCACCTTGTACTCCTCGTAGTGCTCAAGGGAGACTCAGAAGTCATAGAAATACCTGACTGGAAGTTAAGAAAGCTTCTAAATATGTGCACCGTACCAACATTTACTACCAACTTAGTTACTTGAGCAAGTGAATTAACAGCACACAGGAAGTAGCAGGATATTGTTCTCAGTTAGAAAACTGGATTTCGAACATTGGAGCGTTGCGCCTCGGTTATCCATGAACATTCTTGGCTAGCTGCTAGGCATTAATAAAGGAAACTTACAAAATGGGTAGCAGAACCTGAATTATAATGGATAGATTTAATCAAGATAAAGGGACATTTCTGTTAAAGTTTGACTTCGCTGGCACAGAGCAACTCACATGAAGTATTTTCAGTGAATTCCAGCCATTAATTTATAAGAACATAACATACAAACATAAGAATGGCCATGTTGGGTCACACCAATTGTCCATCTAGCCAAGTATCCTGTCTTCCATCAGTGGCCAATGCCAGATGCTTCAGAAAGAACGAACAGAACAGGGCAATTATTGAGTGATCCATCCCCTGTTGTCCAGTCCTGACATCTGGAAGCCAGAGGCTTAGGAAAACCCAGAGCATGGGGTCACATTCCTGACTATCCTGGCTAGTAGCCATAGATGGACTAATGGCTAACTTCCATGAATTTATTTAATTCTTTTTTGATCCAAGCTACACTTTTGACCTTCACAACATTCCCTTGCAATGAGTTCCACTGGTTGACTGTGTGTTGTGTGAAGTAGTACTTCCTTTTGTTGGTTTTAAACTGACTGTTTATTAATTTCATTGGGTAACCCGCATGGTTCTTGTGTCAGGTGAAGTAGTAAACACTTCCTCATTCAAGTTGGACTATGCAGCTGAAATTAGTCCAGATACCAATACTTGGAGTGAGGTGCTTCTCAACATAAGTAAGTGAATCCAAACCTGGTCCTTCCTCGGAAGCTGTAATATGTTACTGTAATGTCTCACTTTGGATTAGTTTATTAAAAACTAGAGTCCTGAGAAGCAAAATGTCCTAAGTAGACCTCCATGCTTTTATAAACTGAATGTATTATGTAGTTATGGAAGAAAACTTAGTTCAGGTCTACACTTAAAAACATTTGGCCAGCATAGCTATGTCATTCAGTTATGAGTGTGTGTGTGACAGCAGTGGAAGGGGGAAAAAGGAGGGAGTCCTGTGCCTAACTGACACAGCAGTGCAAGCAAAAGCCATAATGTAGAGGTAGCTGGAACAGTCACAAAAATCCTTGTGCTGCATCTCCTTTAGAGGCTTTGTCAGTATAGCAATACTGGAAAACCCTTCCTAACGTAAACAAGGCCCGAGTATTTTATTGTAGGGCTATCAGTGCAAACACTAACAGAATTTCTTGTAACAACCCAAGCAAACGAGATTTCTCCTGCTTCTCAAAGGTCACTGGCCAGAATGTCACAGTGCATCAATTCCGCAGCTGAGCAAGCAACCTTCTCAGAACAAAGGGCCTGCTCCAGAGCCCATTGACGTTCATGGAGGGACTCCCATTGACTTAACTGAGCTTTGGGTCCGACTCAAAGTTTCCAGTCTAAAATGGATGAAAATTCAGAGTCCAGATTGTGTATCTAGGGGCTCAAGGCAGCAAGGCTGCTTCGTGGCCAATTGTGGCAAGCGAAAAATGCATAATATATCTGCCCCTTTAGACTAGGAGAATCTGCAATACTCAGCTACTACTGTATCTACAGGAGAATGTACGGAAACGAAGGTCACCTACCTTTAACAAATTGCCTAAGGGCCAATGAAGCCCGTCCTGGGCATAGCTAATTTGCATCAAATGGAGCCAATTGTTGTAGTTAGCCTCCCCTTCAATATTACGTACAACCTGTAGAGACTATGGAACCCATCAGTGTATAGTGATCCAGCCTCATCTAAACTATGGCCTCTCAAACTCAAACTGGAGCATAGCACGGTGGCATCTGTAGTTTCTGTAGACAGCGTCCACGTATTACAGATGATTGTGAGATGCATTGTTTAATCAGATTGACTAAAAAGTGTGTCCTGCGCTAATTAGGGCTAGTATATGCTTAAAACTTGCAGCAGCACAGCTGTACTGTGTGCTGCTGTAAGAGCGCTTGTGTAGCCATGGTATGTCAACAGGAGAGAGCTCTCCTGCCAGTATAGTGCTGGACACAAGTGCTTTATGCTGGGAAAACTTATGTTGCTCAGGACAATGTTTTTTTCACACCCCTGAGTGACAAACGTTTTGCCGGCATAAGTGCTAATGTAGACAAGGCCTGAGATATTTGGGGTGGCCAGTCTTGGAAAACTGTTTTCCTCACTAGAAATGTGGGCTCAAATTCATTCCCAGTGTAAATGCACTAAAGTCAGGTGGATTTACACCATGGACGCATTTAGCCTCTTGTCTGCTATATTTTCCCATTAGTTAAAAGCACTATGGCATTTTTACAAGTGGTCACATGACAGAAATCACTGAAACAGTAAACTCCATGCTAATCATCCAGTATTGAATTACTGTAATCTGGATTACAACACGTCTCTGTAGAACATGGATTTTCTACAGCTCTCTAGAGCAGCCATAGAGAATGTAACGAATGAAGCTACAGGTATTTGAAGATTTACAGCCAAAGAAAGAGTTAAACCCAGAGATTTAGGAAATCTTAGAGCACAGTGTTTTTTGACTGCTCTAAGCACATTAAGAAGCCTCTTCAGAATCTTTATTTTTCACGGCATTATTTGCTAAATTCCAATTAAATGAAAAAGAATGACTAAACTAATAAAACTGTAGATCTTCTAATTAAATCACTGGAACCCTGCCAAGCTCTGCTGATTTATTGATGCACACTGCAATGTCAGGATTCTGGGGGCACAACAGGTCACTTAAGTATTAAACAGATGACTTGGGCTCTTTAATCAGAGCTGGGATGGCAGGTTAGGAAGAGAGAATACATTCAAAGGGCAGAGTACAATAATATCACCAGGAACCAAAGCACTATGTAGGGAAACAGGTCTCAGAAATTTTAGACCACTTGACTGAATTAAATATTCTAGGAATGGAAAGTGCTGGATAACTGCACCCCTCACCTGAGTGTCTGTCATGCAAGTCTTTTTTGTTTTGTTATTGTTCTTAATCTTCTAAAATACACTTTTTAGTTTAGTGCACCTGAAAGTGCAGGACTTAACAGCACTGGCTGGGTCCAGGAAATGGACAAGTTTCTCCTATGCAGTTTTGTCAACGCATCTCAGCCTCGATCTGCAACAGCATCTCTTCAAGTAGGCTTCCAACTATGCTGGACACTGCTAGACTGTGACTAATGGAAGATCAGATTCACTTTTCTATTTGCAACAGTCTCACAATCAGAATCCAAGCGTGTGCCAAAGTAGCAAGGACTCCCTTCAGCTAGAATCAGGCCCTCAAATCCGGCTTTCAATATATGTAAGGTAAAGGTTTGCTCTAGCTTGGTCCTTTTTTCTCAGTTAAAGAAACAGTTGAGAAAAATCAACTGATTGCAAACTTATCTTCCAGATGAACAGAAACCTAACAAGCAATCAAGTGAGCAAGCATTCAATCAGCGATTTTAAAAGAAAACAGAATCATCAACAGAAGAATGGCTGGTCCAGGATCTGACACGACGCCCAAAACATATTGATCTATTTCAGGGTAGGCAGCTACTTATTTGGCAGCTCCAAATAGCTCCATATAGAAAGTCACAGAAATTAATCAAGTTAATTTGATTGTTGGCAGGAATCACACACGGGGAAAACATGATAAGAATGCCCCCAGGAACTAAAGGTTCCAAAACCAGGCTACAGCAATAATTTAAAATATAATTTGAAGATCCCTTGAGTTTGATCTGGAGACTTTGTTGCTGGATTATCACTAAGGAAAAAAGTTCATCTAAATCAGGTAGATATTTTATGGCCCATCGGATGCATGCACTACTGATCACATACTTAATATATGTTTCTGGAAAACAGCACTGGAATTCAACCAGTGGCAAGAACAATTAAAGATGCAGTCATCTTAAAAGAGTGACTCAATATCCTTATCAAAGGAAAGGAATATGACCAGATATAGTCACCAGTTTGCCTTCTGGAAAGCTCAAGATGAGATCAACTGCCTCCTCCAAAATGTCTCCAAGATTTTAACAAAATTATATTTTTATTAAGAACTAATAGCACTAGCACAGTTAATTAAAAAGAGCAGTTTATGCCATTAGCATATTTGGTCCTGATCCTGCAGTTTACAACATGTGGGTGAAGTACTACGCACACAGGAAGCCCTACTGACTTCACACAGATTCAGCAGTCTGCTAGTGAATTGTAAATGGCAGGATCAGGGCAATTATTTTGCCTACATGAAAAATTAACCTTTTCTTTTTTCTAAAAAGCAAAAGCTCTTTAAAAACATAAAATGCATCAAGTGGTTTGTTACAAGTTTGATTATATCACACACACACCCCCGCCGTAAAGATCCAGTGCTTTTCAAACACCAGATTTAAAAAGTATTTAGAGAATTAATGTTTTCCATAGGGGGATTTTACGATGTAGTTAACATATGCTGTTTTCAGTATATCAGTCTTTGCAGAAATGATCTTAATGGAAACAGTTCCTCTGTGTATATTTAAGTGATGTCATTTGTATCACTTTTAGTGATCAAGACTCACTAGATAATTCTCTGTAGACACAATGAATCCTAGACATCCAGCTATAAAATTGCACAAGTAGCATAATGAAATAAAGGGACTTTATTAATTAAGCGTTTAACTTTTTGGTTTTAATGGCAAATGCGCCACCTATCAGTAACTGTGGGTGTTGCATCGGTTATCTAAACCATTCACTACATCATGAATACAGTCCTAAACTAACAGCTGTATTCAGAGGTACTATATATAAACTAGCATACAAATAGTAGAATTACTTAGCAGCATAGAAAGTATTTACACAGGAAAGAAGGAGTCTTTTTCTTAAGGAGGTTTTTTTAATCTATTTGGCAAAATCATTGCAGAAATAAATGTTATAGGTGGTTTAAAAAATACGGTGAATAAGAAAATGCAAGATCATCAGCTACGCTACCATTTGTTAAGTGGGGCCCTTCACTGGGAGCACAACACCAGTGCCTTAGAATCTGTATAGATGACTCTTGCTCTCTGGGTTGAATAAATTTAAGATGTGAGATTGAACTTGTAAAGCCCTAAGTGACTTGAGACCTGCCTACTTAGGAGACACGACTCTTTTCCTGTGATACTACCACAGCTGAGATCAGTTTAAAAGAGAAGGGGCCACTGGCAGGATGTTCCCCAGAGGTCTTAACTTTGGAACATATTGCCTCATTTGGTACAAAATAACCTACATGAGCTATCCTCCAGGGCACACTGCAAATCTCATCCCATAGGTTTTAGAACAGTGGTCCCCAAACTGTGCGGTGTGCCAGATGTACCTCCACCCTGGCTCTGCTCCAGCCCCATTCCCTCTCCACCCCAACCCCTGCCCCTACCCCCGATCCCCTCCACTTTCAGGCCAAGGTCTGCTGCTGAAGAAGCCTTGGCTGTGTAGTAATTTGGGGGGGATGGGGGAGGACACAACAGGAAAAGTTTGGGCACCACCGTTTTAGAAAGACAGAGAGCTGCAAAGGGTGGACAAGAAATACAGGACTGAGTCCCGGTACTATGCCTGTAACAGCATTACAAAAGGTCTTAAAGTGCCCCACCACCTCACTGAAAATACAAAGACAAAAGGTACAGCTCCAACAAAGGAAGGCGCACCATGCCCCTTATTAAAACAAAGAGCAATTAACTGTTTGCAGTGTTGCTCTAGCCCGGTTGGTCCCAGGATATTAGAGAGACAAGGTGAGTGAGGTGATATCTTTTATTGGACCAACTTCTGTTGGTGAAAGACAAGCTTCAAGTGCTCTGTGTAAACTTGAAAACTTGTCTCTTTCACCAAGAGAAGTTGGTCCAAGAAAAGATATCACCTCACCCACTGTTTCTTTCTAAGAGTAATTAGGTCAGGGAGTAGGAATACCTTCAGGGAGAAGAGAAAACAAAACAAAACGAGGCGTTTCTCCTTGTTAAAACGTTTGCTGTTCAAAACAGGCAGTGGGCTCTTAAAATGATAAAAAAGCTGGGAAATAGCGAGCATTAAGCAAGAACCCTGGAGCCTGATTCTCTTCTGACTTACCTTGGCTTTACATGGGTGTAACATCATTGACTTCAATGAAGTCACTCCAGTTTTACCACTATGGCCTGGTGTACATTTAAAATTTAGATCAGCCTTGTTACATCACACTCACACGCCCTGAGAGCCGTAGTTAACCTAACCCTAACCTAACCCTGGGTGTAAAGGCAGCTAGGTGGGAATTCTTCCATCGGCCCAGCTACCACTGCCAATCAGAGAGGTGGATTAAAACCCCTTTCACCACTGTAGAAAGCATCTGTGCTAATGCGGCAGCACATTAGCTGTGCCACTAACACACCCACAATGTAGAGTCAGTCACTGTATTGTTCCGGGTCAGTTCTTCGGAATTCAATCCATGTTACTAGCTTCCACCCAAACTATTCTTCTACATAAAGGCTTATTTATTAGCATGCCCTGAAAGTAGGTGAAATTCACATCCTGATGTGTTCCCCACTTATTCACTTTACCACCAATTATGTATCCAGTAGTGTATGAAAATGCAGCCAATTGCTCAAAACTCACCAGACACTGTGTGCAAATCAGATGCTGTCCCCTTGTTTAGCAATTCATATTGGAATCCTGTAATTTTCCGGCTAATGTCCTGCTGAGGGGTAGCCTCAATAAACAGGCCCCCCTGATCATAGCCAAAGCAATACACTTTACGGGGGCTGCGATCACCATCTTGGACCAGCAGTTTCAGTTCTCCAGTTTTTTCCAAATAAATATTTGCTCCTGTGGAGTCCTTGAAAGGCTTTATGCAAACAGTCAAATGTTTGTAAGAGGAAGATAATGTATTGAGTCGCAGATTGACTATGAGCGCTCCGGTGGGATACATCCATTCTATTGATCCTTCAGAACAGCGGAGGTAGACCTGTTCAACATCCTTCTTGTGAGACTCATGAGTTAAGCCACTAGGGATAGAGAGAATAGGGAAGTTAGATGAGGAACAGAACTATTTAAACATTGTTCATAATCTCAGAGAACAGGCAAGTCGGCAAAACTCTTTATGGCCCTACTAAACACTAGGGGCTGATCCAGTATGGTGGCTGACCCATATCATCTTGCAAGGTCGCGACTCTGAAATGTGTTGATACTTCGGGAGGGACTTTAAAGCAGCTCCAGACAAAACCAAAAGTTAAACAACAATTCAAAATGAATTCAGAATTAAACCTTAACCTTTTCCACTGCCTATGCAAAAAACACCCCACAACAAGCAGTGCAGCAGAATATGGTGACATCTGAAAGAGGGTAGACAAATGTGACAAAGAAAGGAGAACCGAGATTTAATTTTCAGTGAAAGGTAAAGAATGGGCTTGTACCTGACTTGTGAATAGGCAAAGCCTAAACTGTCTGATCTAGGAGCCTCCAATGCCCGACTGAGGCCTAAACTAAGGATAGCCCTAAAAGACATCTACCATGTGTTATTGATGTATAGTCATTTGGCATTACTGGATATAGTGCACAAACCCGCAAATCCTTACTTATGTGAGTAATCTAAAGGGTTTGCAAGATATGGCCCATGATACGCAGTAAATCTCCAAATTCTTCAACATTCAAATTGTCTGTGAAGGAAGTGTGGCCTAGTGGGTAAAGCACTAGACTGGTAGTCAGAAAATGTGGGTTCTAAGCCCAGCCCTGCTACTAACTGGCTATGGACAAGTCACTTCAACTCAATGCCTTTGTTTCCCCTCCCACACTTTGCGTGTCTCATCTCAAGCTCAGAGACTGCCCTCTGTGCTAAGCAGCTTACAAGCACAGTGGGCCCCTGAGACTCGGCTCCCGTAGAAATAATGCAAGTTTGCAGAGAGAACAAAACCCAACACCTATGTTAAATAATGTTTATTCTAAGGCAGTACTGTGTAGGCAGAAAAATACAGCGTACAATTCTGAAGATGCAAGATCATGAAACATTATAGTGAAGATCCGTACTGAAAAATAAAGTTTAAGAGCCTCAAGTTCCCTCCTTGGAAGTTTCCAAAAAAAAAGAATTTCTACAGCACATTCCATTAGAGAACCTCAAGAGTACTTTACAAACATTAAGTAATTACGCCTCACTACATCTCCATTTTATAGATGTTGTAAACTGAGGCACAGACAGGTTAAGTGACTTGTTCAAAATCACACACGAAGTCTGTGGCAGAATCAGACACAGAACCCATTTTAAACACGGCATGAATTATTACATGAAATTCTGGTTTCTCTACACACACACACACCTTTTCCCCACTTCTTCAGTATATTTAGGTGCAAAACAAATGATGCTGGATTTAAATTCAGTCAGCATTTAGACAAAGTTACGAGAAGCCATGTGTAAAAAAGGAAAAAAAACAAACCAACATATGGTTTGCATTTACTGTTGATGTGACTCATTATTGTTAGTGTCAATGTAACCTACTTGATAGAGGTTACATGAGAAAGCTCAGAAAAACTCCGTTTTAATAATAATACTGTTTGCAAACATGCGCTTTTGAATAATCTTGAAAGCCAAATCAAGAGCACAAAGGATGGCGGAGAGCGACTAGGTCCTGACCTTTACTCTCTTGCCCTCAGGCACACGGTAGTACTTGACATCTTCCAGGAACAGAAGTTTCAATGGGATATCTCATATTGACTGCCTATTTACATCTTGTCCACAACAGTCAATTTTTCTATACAGTTTTTGTGTGAGGACACTCAGTCAAAACCTGAAACGAAGAAAGTAGTCTTTTCTCTCTTTGCAGTCAGTGAATAAAGTGCCACAAAGTAATGCTGGGGGAAAGGGGTGTGGTGAAATTCACCCCTGAGCAGAAGACATATGCATCACATAGATACACTACATAAGCCCTCAAAAATAAGACTTAAGCGATGCACAGGACTTGTGCTGATCCACTGCACAGGGGTGAATTTCACCTCAGAAGGATACTGTTCAAACACATGGGGAAAGGTGAGGCAGCACAGGGAGCTCAAAACACAAGAACAGCTGCTGCAGGTGACCCTGATCACAAGGCTGAGTTTTTGCATGGCCAAAAATATATACATTCATCAGTTGTTCAACTGAATGAGGATGGATTCCAAAATTCTCTCATGAAGCCCATTATATCCCACAGGCAATAAAGTGATACTACTGGAAGATACAGTGAGGCAGTGGGGACAGTCTGCTCTCAGGCACATGACATTGGCCACTGTTGGAAGACAGGATACCGAGCAAGATGGATCATTGGTCTGACCCAGTATGGCCGTTCTTATTGACAGGTACCTGCTGTATAGATCAAGCGCTGTTATATCCGATGACTCAGAAATTGAGCAGATTTCAAAACTTTAGGTTACTCTGTAGAAAATTAAAGACCTAGTCCAAATGAAATGGCACTTTTATAATACTGCCATCTATCACCATACTGGAAGTTTGTTCAATTTCATTTTTACTCCCCAGGACCCAGCAATAAACTGGCCCACATGCACATAATGCAGAGGTCATAAAAGCTATTTTTAAGTGAACTTGAGGTTTTTATTTAATTTTTAAATATATGACAGAGAGAAATGTCACTTGTTTTATGGCTATGTTGATGAATGAGGCACTTCCCCCCCCCCCCAGCCCCAAGTTGTACTGTTTGTTCTAGGAGTAGGCCCTAGTAAACAGTACTTCCTCCTACAGATCCCAACAGACGTATGTTGATCTACTGCACTTGTCTACCTGATGTTGAGCCTTTCTGGAGTCTCAAGAGGCCACATAACTGCATGTCTTGGAAGAGCCACTACTGCCATTTGTGAAATCAATTATTATATATAACAACACAACAGGCAATGTTATAAGAATGTGTCTGCCTTAATAGTGGGGAAAATGGTTATAATAAGAGCACTTAGCTCTTATGCAACATTCTTCATCTGTAGCTATCAAAGCACTTTTAAAAACGGGGAAAAAGCAACATTATGCCCATTTTACAGATGGGTAAACAGATGCCCAGAGAGGCAACGCAACTTGCCCAAGTCCATGACTCAGGTGTCCTTACTCCTAGGGCTCGTCTAAACAAACACTTACTTATTTACTGGCAAGACCGGGTGTAAATCAACCCCAAACAAGCCTGCCACACGCTGTCTCTGGGAAGCATGCTGCAGCACACTAACTATTCCCAAGTGTGCTTTGAAATATCCCGCTTTGAAATGGGAGCAGATCAAAGCACACTAGGAAACTGTTCATGTGTGGCTGCAGTCTTCATGCAGACACTTAGCGCACAGCAGGTTAGGGTGGGTAGATTTACACCCCAGCTTGTCGCAAACTAAGTGTTCACGTAGACAAGCCCATAGTCTAAGTTAAAGGCTATACTGGGGTTAAAGCAGCGCTTTTCAAAGAAATGGGACATCTTTATAATTAATAAACTAACACAAAATAATTAAGAATACTGATTGGACCACACCAGCGTGTGGTTTCTCGTTTCCTCAGGGGGTTGGGGTTCTGCACAAGGCCTTTTAAGACACTGCAAGATCTTGCTAAACACACCTGCAGTGTAAGTAATCAGATTGTATATTACGGCCGATTTGCCAGGGAAAATTTGAGAAAGTGAAAGAAATTGTGGCTGAGATTTGCAAAGCTGTCTAAGTTATATGGACCAGGCAATTTCCATTAAGTTAATTTTTGGACACCTATTTTCCATTAAGTGGCTTTGAAAAAACAGTGTGTGTGTGTGTATAATCTCACCAATTCAAAAATGCCTTCACATTTATTATACATCACTGACGTACCAGGTCTGCCTACATGGAACTGGCAGTATCCTATAAATAGTCTATAAAAGGAAGGCTGAACTCCCAATGGCACTTAGACACCAAGATGATAAGCACCTTATAAATAGCTAAGGTAGACAGACAGCTAAATACAACTAATTGATTGCAGAATGCTATACTTTGCCCAAAGAATTCCTTCCTGACCGCAGGGAGCAAACGGCTTGTGCCGTTAAGCATGAGATTTGATTGTCCTGTCTAAAAAAGTTATAGCATCTATTGATTAAGAAGCAAACACACTTTTATGGATACAGTGGGTGACACAAACAGTACCCATAAGATGACAATTAGATGATCATTGAAGGGTATCAGTCCTACAGTCACTAAGTCTTTTCAGAAGATCTAAGAGGTCATCTTGAATCTATATGAATTGCCTTTTTCTCACTCTAAGCCTCAAAATCATTTGCATTCTGAATATAGTACTGACACATGTGGCTCAATTTGGGCGGTTCCACCTATTTTTAAAAAGTCAGCCCTTCTTCTCTTGTGCAACTGGATGGATCACCAAGGACGTGTCATTTCCTTAATAAGCAAAAATGGGGCTGACCTGATGACAATGGGAAATTCCAAGCCTGGGTCACCAATTCAGCCACAAACTCTCAGAAGCAAAGAATGACTCCCTTTTTTCTCAACTATCCCCTTTGGCTGGCACTCAGAAAACTGACTGGCTCAGGACAGAGCCATGGCCAGCCCTGTCTGGTCAGTGGGAGGGTCACCAGCTCAGATTGGGGGGGAGGATGGCCCACAGCCCTAAAGAAAACAAACTGGATTTTCCTTTGTGTGTACATGACAGTGCCATCCATGCTCTAGGCCTTGTTTATGCAAAGTTGAAAGGCTCAGGGTGTTGAAGTAGAGATGACAGGCTCTGCCCCAAACTATAGAACTACAAAACTATCTGTGAAAAGCCAAACTGTTAGAAACTTGCTATTGAAATTGCCAAGAAACTGTAGGCTTTGGTTTGCCCCATATCAGTTGTATACTGCAAACACCCAACACCTCCCCCGCACTGGATTTACAGTTCAACCTTTTACCAATTGCCAAGAATCACCAGAAGCTCATAAATAATTGCCAACTGTATGCATATTTCAGATTGAACAGAATAATGTGGACCATGAGTATATAGCGTAATAAATCCACATTTCACTGCTCTGAACTCTCTCCATTCCAAAATATCCTTCCATTCCAAGTTAAACTATACTCTTATTTTAATCAATGCAGGTTAAACAAGCATAAAACAGTTAATCTAATACATTCATGCATTGGTACCCCATTAAGAACAGGTTTAACCAAACAGAAAACCAAATATATGCTGCATGTGTACTTAATTTAGCAACAAGTTTGACTGTGAATATAATGAGAGGTGTTTTAGATTATAAACAGTAGAAGAGGTTGCAAAACCATGAAGGCACATTCAACTTATTACAGAGGAATAAAGTTTAGGAGCCAGGCACTTTCAGCATTCAAGAGGTTTCACAACTAGGGGGATTTGAATAGTTGTGACAGCCAAAGAACAGTGGGCTAGAATCTGCTCTCAATGACACTGGGGTAAATCCAGAGCTACTCCACTGAAGTTACTCCACCAGTGTAACTAAGATCAGAATCTGGCCCAATAGCTTTATATATCATCAGTGTGATAAAGCAGTAAGTTCTATAAGAAGAGTGACATCCGAATGCAGCTAGGTAAACTATTAATGGGAACACAGAAAGAGCCTGATTCGCCTCTCACTTACGCCAGTGTAACTCCATTGACTTTAGCAGCGTTATTGCTGATTTCCACCAAAGTTCATGGAGAACTGGGCCTAAAATCTTTATCCTATCTGAAATAAATGTGAAGACTACAGAAGGTAACCACCAACAATTAAAACAAAGGAGCTGAGGCCAGACAATTCCTTAATTGCCCCTCTCTGTGTAGCTGTGGTATAGCACACACTGTCAACTTTCATCATAAAAAGGACTTCGCAGGTGTATTGCATTACAACAAAGTTAATGCCAAGTGTAGGAGGTCACCAGACAGGAGTTACAAAACGGGTTATTTGGGTGTTAGGTTGCACAGATGTGGAAGGTGCTGTGGGTCAGAAGAAATACCCTACCTGGGCCTGCTAAAGCTACCGCCCCCTTTTCTCCCCATGGCACATTTCTTTGCTAATGGTGATGGTTACTTCTGGAATGTTAATCAACCCCCTTCTCTCCATCCCGCCCCAGTGCCTCTCGAAAACGAGGGAAGAGAAATCAGACAGACCAGAAGAGGGGAAAGACGTCTGCTGCGACCAAATCCAAACACACACAACACACTCCTCTGGGTTCCTCCCTTACTCGGGGCAAAACTCTCACCGAGGCCAATGGATGAAGGATGGGGGGGCCCTAACCCCGCAGCATATTTCATGCAAGGCGATGGAGAGACGCTCTCTTTGGCGGCTGAGAAAGTGTCGGGGGGGACGTCAAACCCCCTCCCCCGCACCGACCGCTTCTGAACCCTTTTTCCAATACGAGACGGCCGACAAAACACGGGCTGGCCGGTGTCCGAGGGACGAGCTGGGGCGGGGTCCGAGAGGGGAACCCCCAAAGGCTGGTCGGGATCGGGGGGGCCGGTCCGCTGGACCCAGAGAGTTACATGGGGGGGCAAACCCTGGCTGGCGGGGGGAGGAGACCCCAGCCTGGAAAGGTCTGGGGGGGGTGAAACATCTGCCCCAGCGGCGGGGGGCGGACAGAGGCAGGGCGGGGGGCGCCTGGGGGGGTCGGGTACTGGTCCCAGCGCTGCCCCCCCGCCCGGGCGGAAAGGCGCGGGCGCGCTTCAGAAGCGGATCCGAAGCGGAGCGTGCGCGGCGCAGGACATGCCCGGCCGCGGCGCGGGACGTGCCCGGGCGCTCTCGCCTCACCTCCCCTTCCAGCTGCACAGGTCGCTGGAGTAGAGCGCGGCGGCCCCTCCGCACAGCAGCAGGAGCAGGAGCAGCCGCAGCCGCCCGGGCGCCGACATGGTCCCGGTCCCGGCTCGGCCGGAGGGCAGGTCCGCGGCGTGCACACGGCGGGCTCGCTACATGGCGCGGCCGGGGGCAGATGCCGGCAGAGCGGCTACCCCGCGCCCATCGCGGCCGCTGCTCCGCTCCGCTCTGCGCCGCCCGGCTCGCTCCGCCTTGCCAGCCCGGGGCGGGGAGCGGCCCGCAAAGCTCGGCTCCTCCCTGAACCGGAGCGCGCAAAACCCGGCGCGGCGGATCCGGATCGCTTCCTCTCTGGCCTGGCCGCGCGGGGGGGGTGGGCTTCTCCCAGCCTGGCTGGGGGGCCGCAGGGGGGGCCGTTCCCCTGCTGTCCGAAGGCCACAGGACAAAGAGCAGCGGCTTGAGAGGCGCCAGCAAGTAGTTGCCCCCCCCAAAAGGGACGCCTCGCCTTCAAACCTCTCCCTAATCCCGCTCGAGCTGATCTGTTCCCTCTCCTCCACTCACACCCACCAGCACAAAGCTCTTTGGCCCCTTTTTCGCCCATTCCCGTCTCTGCCTTGGCAGCACCGACCCCTTAATAGGAGCCTGTACTCTACTTTGGTCCTTATGCCGCACCCACCAGCAGCTATTCGGGGCTTGAAGTGCTCTGGAAAAAGTGGGGGAGTCTCCCAGTCTGGAAGCAGCAGCTTTGATAAAAGGGTGCTTAGCACACCCCTCAGTTACCCAGCTTGATCTAAATAAAAGCACTGCTATGAGCTCGTGCCCTGCCCCCCTCCACTCTGTAAAAACTGATGGTATCAGAAAACACCTTCTAGAGTTAAGCACAAACACACAGTCCAGCACCTATCATCCGAGGTTTCCTTTCTATTCCTCTCCTCAGCAGGAAAAGTTATGTGCAATTTGTTTTCTCTCCCCCCCCCACCCTCTTTCAACTGTGGGTGTGTATGATGTTAATAAACTCCATGTTGCTTAGCCGAGGTGAAGCAGCAAGATTTATGTTTGTTGGACAAGACATTTGTTGTCACTGTAAGGGCCTGTCTACATTGTGGAAGTCTGGCCATGTGCAGCTACACTGGTGCATGCCTGGCATGGAGGCTAAATGGGGTTTGTCCCAGTGCCACTTACTGTGGTAACTTATTGAAGTAAGTTGCATTGTCTACATTTAGGGATTTGGGCCACAGCAAGTTTCCTTAATATAGGTAGGCCCTATCTTTCAGCAGAAGCATTCCCTTTGTCTTCACCTTCAAGGAAGTACACAAATCCCACCTTATTTGTAAAACTTTCAACTTCTAATGAACAGACCACATTCCAGATACCGTCTTGTCTTGTTTGTAATGTCCCTAGCTGCCCCTCTTGATGATTTTTTATTATAAACCCTTTGTGAGAGGTACCCAGTTGATATTTGGCCAGTGACTGAGAAAGAAGCCAGCAGCAGGGAAATAAATTGAACAATTTGAACAGGGTTGCAAGAGAAGAACCAGGTCTGAAAACAAACCAACCAAGACAAGAGGAGAAATTAATGCAAATGGTAGGGGAAGAAGAAACCCGGGTCTCTCAGCGTTGGGGTGAAGTGTGCAGCCACACAAAGCAATCTTTGATTCTTGAAGCACTGCATGAAGCAGCAGTGGAGTGGCAGAATTGTAAGGTACTCCTGTAGATAGGAAAGGGGTTAAAATATTTCCAGATCATTGAGCTTTTTAGTCTACTGTGTCCTTTAAAATTATCTGTCTCACAGATTTTGTTAAGGGCACTGCACCACTTTTTCTAGGCAGAAGTTCACAGATAAGCATTAAACATTCAAATCTTATTTGCAATATGGTATATCATTAGTGCTATCGCTTTATTAAGCTCCCTTCATAAGTGTCAGGGTGCTGTGTAAGGGGACATCACACACAAGCCAGTGTATCATAGATTGAGGTGATGCTGCCTATGTATGGAAGGTAGAATCTTGAACGGTGCATTCTCTCCATATGTGGGTTTGTCTTTTCATGTTTTGTTCGGTAAATTATAAATCAACAACCAATACTCCTAAAGTATCATTGTAATTACAGCAAACAAATGCAGTGCATGTCATTTACATGCAGAGACAACAACGAGCACTGTAATGACATGTCATAATGCAACATTCTTATTCTATTCAGCAAGTAGAGTAGCACACACTTTACAGTTCAGAATCGCAACTGTTTCTTTATAGGAAGTTTTTGTTTGTTAGAACATTTTGACTGCAAATAGTTCTGGAAAGGAAAGCATACCAAAAACAGCACTGTATTCTTTTAGTCTTAAATTTGTCCTTCTGTGTATCTCTGTACATAGCCCCATTATCACGGTAGTGCATGAGTGCCTTTGTAATTCATTCATTTCAACCCATTGTGTTAGGGGAAAAAAGAAATAAGATCAGGTAGCCTGCCACATAAGAACCTGGAGTAATGAGTGCTATTTTGAAATGACCCTTAGCTTTGGCTTTCTGCTTTTCTCTTTGCTTGCTTCAAAAATTCCAGTGGCAATTAGTTCTACAGACCCAATCACACATTAAAGGCATGGAGGCCAAAGCCACTTCACCATGCCTCTGTGGTGTTTGTGTTGTCCCATATAGTCAGCCTCCCTTCCACCAGACAAAGGCACTACACCATTCTGATGAATATCAAAAATGGGCAAAGCAAGGATCAACTATTGCAAACCATGCCTAGGTTAAGCCTTCCCCAGTTCAAACGCGACTGGCAGTACTAGATATAGAAATTCTGCAACAAAGTGGGATGCTTGGTGTGCTCATTTACATATCAATACCCAGAATGCTCTTCCGGCTACTCACAGCTAGTCCATAATAGTGCTCTTGGCTGAGATCTGGGAACACACTCAAAGGGTAAGGCAGTTTTTGGATGCTCTGAGCTTTTTTCTGTTTTGAGCTGTAAAAAGCAAATATCGGTTTGAGAACATTCTGAACATTCATTTTTGTACTTATAATTCAAAAACAGAAACAGAAATTCGATGGGGAAATTTTGTTTATAAATATTATACATTGAGAATACATATAAAATAATTCCTATGCACAGCATACCAAATTTTCAGAAGCAGCCATTTTATTTTGGGGGCTGATTTATAAAATCCTGAAAACAGAATATGCGAAATTCCTGTAAGACAGAACTTTAGTGTCCAATGCTGCAAATTACTCCATGCAGCCGGACACCTGAGCCCATGTAAATTCCATTGTCTTCCATTGGGGTTCATGTACACGGAGTAGGTAGAAGAATTTAGATCCTAGTTATTGCTGCTACAATGCTACTACATTTTCATTTAGATTAACTCGCTTGACTGTTTACAGCTATGTATCTGTACAAAAGGAGGATTATATTTTTAAAAGATTGAGAGAATATGAAGCTGCAGGAAGGGGGAGCCTCTGGAGGAAGATAAGCAATTTATTTCAATACTCAAATTAAATAATCCACTGATTATTGAAGATGGGCTCAAACTCAGGTATGGATTTAAACTTCTTTGAAGGACGTCTGTGTGCTAGCAGATAGAAGCCATAATAAAGGCACATTCAGATACAGGTTTTGGTTTAAGTGCATCTCAGATGAACATACAAAGCTGGTGTAAACAGCATGGCAGAGTAAATGCATCGAAGGGCCTCATTCAACACTGTTATTCTGAAAGAAATACACATGGAAGAAAACCCTTGGGAGCTGTGCTACTGATCACATAGCCTAGGGGCTGCTTAGGGCTTAGGGGGTTTCTTGACCCCCACACAACCAGATCTTGCTCCTCCGATTTGTTTTTTATCTCAAACAGAGCGTGCTATTCTGATGGGAGGAGGTAAATCCAGCCTCCCCTCTGAAGGGATACCCTTGTGCTAACTTGCCAGATCCTCTCTAACCACTGGTGGATGATCTTTAGTCCTAGATTGTTGTGATGGGGAGGAGATCTGAAGGTGTGACACAAAGAGGGGCATATTTTTCAGGGAAAGAGGAAAGAACATTTTATGGAGGATCAAGGCCAGCACATAATATCATGGAGAGAAAGCAAGCAAGGAAGGTATAGATAACATGAGAACTGATGAGATAAAAACTAGATGGAGGACAAAAGGAGAGGAATATTAAACACGTAGGACTTGGAGAGGATATCTACAGTGCTCCAGTGGGTAGACACAGAGATGCCAAGGGTTGGCTGTCCTTAAGAATGAGATTTACAGTGCAAAAAGAGTGAAATTCAAGGCCAAAGAGTGAGATTTTCCAGGTGGAATGTTAGGTCACATTGTTTAAGATAGGGACTCTCATCTTTGGTCCTTGGCGACATCCAGTAGTCTAGGTTTATAATCCAACCAGCACTTAATAGTCTGTTTTAAAATGTACACTGATTAATATTGCATATGAAACACTTAAATGTCCTAATTCCTACTAAAGTCCAGGGCAAGTGAGAATTCTATATGCAACGCAAACCAATTGATTTGAATAAAAACAATTATTTGCTGGTTGAAACAAAAATCTGGATGATTGGGGATCCCTGAGGATATGAACTTGTCCAGTGTGGTTTAAATTTTGAACTATATTTTGTAGAACCTGCAAACTTTCAATTAAGTCCTGCTTGTTTTTTGGGCAAACTCATATTTTGTTGACTGTCAAGTATTCATACACACAACCCCTACCCCACTTAGCCTCATTCTCCTGCATATATAGAACAAGGGCCTGTAGTCTCCATGGTTACCACATTATACAAGGCCCCAGGCCTCAGGCCCCGGATGTATTGTTCTCTTGCAGTGCCTGAGTAAAACTATTTTAAATCTTGATATATTTACTCAGAATGAATGAGATAAATGTAGGAATGTGTGTGAGAGTGAGATAGCATGCTAATTGGTGAGTCTCACACCCTCTGAGTGAGACTGGACATGTTTACAGAGAGAAACTGAGGAGAATAATGGAGTAGATGGGAAGTTCAGTGTTTGAACTGAGGGGCTTGGGGTAGAGGCATCTCCTTGCCTCTGAGAGAGTTAATCTGGGTGGTGAGAATGAACTCAGCCAGACTCACATCTCTTGGTTACTTCTATCTGTCCATGTCTATTAGAAGAGCCCATCACGATGGATCTGAGTATCAATCTGGTTGTTCCTAAGCCATCACTGCTCATGACTTTTACCATGGCTCAAAGGTGTTTTTTATTGCAAACCTTTTGCCTTTGGGATGTACCAGACAGCAGCTGATGACTGGCCTTGTGTTTAAAACAAAACAAAACAAAAAAACCCAAAACTTTCTCAGGGAAGTCTGAGTTTATAATGAAATTCAGTTACAGACATCACAATTTTTGGTGCGAGAGAGTCAGTTTGGAACCTTCAATTTAACGAGAGTAAGATGTTATTAGCTAAGTGTTGCGACTAAGGGAGAAACTGCTCTGAGCTGTGCTGCCCCTGTTCCCCAGAAAACACAGGGAGCATTTTCATATAAATAACTACCCACTGAACTGGCAGCTCATGCTACAAGCACAAGTGAACTTCCGGTCTCTGGATGTTTGACTTAGGATCCCAGCCAGCTATTTCCAGAATCAACAGATTTTGCTGTGGGCACAAGAGTGAGGCTTGATTTTTAAAATCCAATTCTCGAACACAGAAACATGCTGAAATTTCAATGTTTGGACAACCAAGTTATGATAGGTAACACACCAAACAATGGAGACATCTAGACTTGGGATATAATAAAACCAGATATATCTTAAAACATACATCAGATCCAGTTACCGAACAAAGAAGCCAAATGTGAAGAGAGGCACTACATCTGAATGAAATAAAATTAGTTTATTCTGAATTTACAAAAGCAGACAAGACAAAATATTTGTTGTTTATAGAGACACATATCCTTTGTCATCTGCCTATCTAGATACTGGCATTTATATCACCCGTTACCACCATTTCCATAGTATTTGCGCAGCTCACAATCACGGTCCTCTCCTGGATAAGTAACTTGTTAAAAGATAGGTAACAAAGGGTAGGAATAAATGGTCAGTTTTCACAATGGAAAGTAGTAAATAACAGGATCCTCCAAGAATCTATACTGGGACGTGTGCTGTTTAACATATTCATAAATTATCTGGAAAAGAGGATAAACTGTGAGGTGGCAAAGTTTGCAGACAATACAAAATTATTCAACATAGTAAGTCCAAAGTGACTACGAAGAGTTACAAAGGAATCTTACAAACTGGGCAACTGGGCAACAAAATGGTAGGTAAAATTCAGTGCTGGTAAGTGCAAAGTAATGCACATTAGAAACAATAATCCCAAGTATAAATACATAATGATGGGGTTTAAATTAGCTGCTACCACTCAAGAAAGAGATCTTGGAGTCATCGTGGCTATTTCTCTGAAAACACCTGCTCACTGTGCAGCAACAGTCAAAAAAGCTAACTATGTTAGCAACCATTAGGAAAGGGATAGAAAATAAAACAGAAAATATCATAATGTCACCATATAAATCCATGGTACGTCCCTACATTGAATGCTGTGTGTAGTTCTGGTCATCTCACCACAAAAAAGTTATATTAGAATTGAAAAAGGTACAGAGAAGGATAAGAAAAATTATTAGGGGTATGGAACAGCTTTCATACAAGCAGAGATTAAAATGGCTGGGGCTGTTTAGCTTAGAAAAGAGAGGACTAAGGAGGGAGATAGAGGTCTATAAAAACATGAATGGTGTAGAAAAAGAGTATAGAGAAGTATTATTTACCCATTCCCAAAATAAAAAACCAGGGGTCACCCAATGAAATTAACAGGTAGAAGGTTTAATACAAAGAAGAGGAAGTACTCCTCACAATGCACAATTAATTTGTGGAATTTGTTGCCAGGGGATATTGTGAAGGCCAGAAACGTAGCTAAGTTCACAAAAGAATTAGATAAGTTTATGGAGGATAAGTCCATCAATGGCTATGAGCCAAGATGGTCAGAGATGTAACCCCATGCTCTGGGTGTCCCTAAACCTTTGACTGTCAGAAGCTGGGACTGGATGACAGAGGATGGATCACTCAATAACTGCCCTGTTCTGTTCATTCCCTCTGAAGCATCTGGCACCAGCCACTGTCAGCAGACAGGATACTAGGCTAGATGGACCAGTGGTCTTTATGGCCATTCTTTTGATATTATCGCCATTTTACAGATGGGGAGCTGTGGCACAGAGAGGTTTTGTGACTTGGCCTAGGTCACACAGAAGTCTGTGGAGAGCAGGGAATTAAGCCAGATCTCTCAGGTTCTATCTTAGTGCCCTAACCACCAGAACATCTATCCTTCCAGACCTCAGAGCATGGTCCGCATCACTATGGTATCTGAGTGCAGGGAGAGTGACAGTTTAAAAGTGATTAAAATAGCCACATGGAACAAAACCCTATCCCCAGCCAAGCCTGAGAAGCCAGGCTGGGATCATGAAACTCTTCTGTTCTGCTCCTTACACACACTAGGATGCTGAGCGTCTTTGCAGCATCAGTGGTGAAAGAAGGCACAGAACTTGCATTCCTCAATCACACACAGCATGGACAACTGGGGAAGATAGTGGCGGTTGGACCTACATAGTCACAGTTGATTGTGGCTTCTACTGAGTGGATCAAAAAGGTGACCCAAAATACAAAGGATGGGTGGAAAAACTTAGGTCACTTCCCCTCCCACACAATGACACTGCCGCAAGGAGCTGGGGACCCAGGCAGAAGATTTAGCGCCTAAGCCTCCAGGCTCCTGAGGTTGCAAGAATGAAATTAGGCTCAGATGCCTGGGACCTTGTACTATTAAAGCAGAAAAGGAAATTTTCAGAATGGATCTCAGTAGATTGTTATTTGGGAGATAGTTCTTTGGATTACATCCATGAATTTTAGTGTTTCTTTTCATTTCAAAATAACCTAGGTCTTTAAAACGTTTGACAAAAAGTCCTCAGAAATCCAGCTTTCAGGAAAAATGTATTGAATCTGAAACTTCTGAAGAGGAACAATTGTTTATTCCTGCCATCTAAAAACCTTAATTTCCTGTTTTAGAATACTTAATTTATGCTACTGGTAAAGCTGATATTTATCTGAATGTATATCCTCTTGGTTGGCTCACTTTTCCTTCGCTCCAGCTCCTCCAGCCTGTGTGCACAGAACTCTGGATGAGCAGCTGTGGATAATGATCCACAGCCCTTATTCTCTCACTGGGGCTTCACAGTATATAAAAGCTTACTCTCAACACCCTCTCTTTACAAGGTGCCATTTCACCTCAGTACTTTACTACAGATTCAGTTCTTTGGAGTCCTGATCAGATTCTTAATGGTTCATGCTCAAAAATATCAAGTTTATAGGCATTCTCAGACAAAACCTATGTTAAGATGGATTTAAGGTGGAGAGTACATTAGTAATTTATGGGTAAATGCATTACCAGGATATTGTAATTATCCTAAAACCAAGAATTACAAACCCAAGAAATTCACAGTTAAGGTTACACTTAAAAGAAATCCAAACATGTTAAAATATAGAAATGCACTGTTAAGGCACCCAAACAACCTTAACATTGTCCTGTAGTGACACCATACGATAACAATATGATCAGAACTAAGGCTTTTAAGTGTTTGTGGTCTCAGAATACATTGAACTGATTTTTTTAAAGTCAGATTGTTTTTCATATATCCCCCATTTATAGTGTCACTACACATGGAGGCTGTGCTTTTTATGTACAAAAAAGAGATTGGATCCCTGTCTTCAGTGCAAAATAGAACTCAACCTTAACTAGGGGGTCAGGGTCCATACAACTAATGCACAAATGACCTCTCCTCTCTGTCTTTGTCCTCCCAGGATTTTGCTGTGGTATCTACTCACAGTGGTCTTTGTGTAAAGACCGGTCCTGCAGTCTTTACACAATCTTTGTTTGGCAAAACTCCCATTGAGTTTTGTGGAAGTTATACTGGAGTAAGGACAGTGGAGTTTGGTCAGCTGTTTCTAAAACGTTATCAGTTGTACTTGGATTTTCATTTCTTATTAATCTCAGTGACTCATTTAAAATCCATTTACTAATGTATGCTTCTGGGTGGAGGGCAGTGGTGCTTTTATTGGTGACTTATTAACAAATAACATGCCATTAACAAAGAGAGAGATATTAAAAGGTTCATAAATACATTTTAAATCTACAATCCAGATAGTGGTCCAGTGACTAAGCATGGGACTGAAAGTCAGCTGACCAGAGCTCTATGTCCAGCGTTTCCACCAACTCAGTTTGTGACCTTGGGCAAGTAATTTATTGTCTGTGTTATGAAGTTGAATCTGGCTGATATACAAAATTTGAAAATTGTTGTCTAGTAAAGAGTGGTGCAATGTTATGATGACTTGCCAGTATATTGTTGTGAGAACAGTGGTAAAGACAAAGCAACATGGAAGCCTGGAGATATTTCATCAGGCTTTGTTGAGGCTAAAAGGGTGTTTGTTGAAATGATAATCAGGTCCCCAAGGATTGTAACCAAGCCATGAATTGTGATGGAATACACCAGAAAGGTCTGGCAAATTAGGAAGTATTTGTATTGAGGTACCAAGAAGCCAGAAGCTATTTGAATATCTTCATAGAATGCTATTATCACCTAAAGTTCCTTCTTTTGGACATTGCTTAGATACCAGGGCAGCAGGCACTCTCAAAGGACCCAAAAAAAGAGAGGAAAGTCATTCTTTCTATGCTGCTTTTGCTTCCTCAGCATGGATTCTGGATTAACAGTCTGACCAGACTAGGTCAAGGGAAAAAGGACGAATCATGTTAATTCATCCCATTTCACCTTGATTTCACTAGTGATGGCAATAGTACACCCCGGGTTCCCACAAAAAAAATGGCGAACTTTTCCTGGTATGCATCAAACACACAGTATTTGGTTTTTTTCAGTTCCACTCCCACTAGATTCCAAACCTCACCTTGGGGTCCCTAATGATCTGGCAGCCAAAATACATGTGCTCACACTGAAACTGGCATGTGAAAAAGGTCAGGGAAGAGTGAAAAACCATGCTTGGGTTCCAGTTAGCAACCCAAGGTGCTATGAACAGTGGAGAGGTGCCTGATGCTGACTTAGACAGGAAGAAGCATCGGTGAGCCTTCTGTTTCCAAAACCAAGAAGTCATCCTTCTTTCTCATTTCTCACTCTCCTTTCACTCTTCTGTCTGCATTCCCTTAACGTCTGAGTGAAGAGCTCTCTGATTACAAGTCAATTAACTAGGACTCGGATCCAAGAGAGGCATGTTAGTAAAATACTTAAACAAAAGGTTCGTTAAAAAAAAAAAGAGTCTGAATGAATAGAGAGAAGAGAAAAAAATGTAGAAGATTGATTAAAATGCATGAGTCTTTTTAAATCTGTCTCTTAATATTTTCCTTTCTTCAGCTTTCTTCAGGTGCTTATAGAGATGGATTCAGATCCCGTTAGAATACTATGATCCATCAACAACAAATTTATATATAATTACTTATATTGGGGAATTTTTTTAAAGAAAAGGAAAAGTATCTTCAAGTTCCATCTTTTATCCTGAATGACAGCACTTCTGCTTCCTAACTTTAAAATGAGACAATATCCACCATTTTAAAGAGTGCTGTTTATGGATGAAGAGTTTTAGGTTTTAGTAAGGCTTTTGTACTGTCTCACATGAACTTGTCATTAAAAAAATAGGGAAATATAGTCTAGACAAACCTACTATAAGGTGAGTGAACAACTGGTTGGAAAACCATAGTCAGAGAGTCAGTGTTTCACAGTCAAGCTGGGGTACCACAGGGATCTGTCCTTGTTCTGAGTCTATTCAATATCTTCATAAATGATTTGGATAATGGCATAGACAGTACACTTATAAAGTTTGCAGATGATACCAAGCTGGGAGGGGTTACAAGCATTTGGAGGACAGGATTAGAATTCTAAATGATATTGACAAACCAGAGAAATATTCTGAAATAAATAGGATGAAATTCAATAAGGACAAAGGCAAAGTACTTCACTTAGGAAGGAATAATCAACTGCACAAATACAAAATGGGAAATGACCACCTAAGAAGGAGTACTGCAGAAAAGGATCAGGGCTAAATGGATCACAAACTAAACATGAGTCAACAATGTAATACTGTTGCAAAAAAAAAAAAAAAAAAGTGAACATCATTCTGGGATGTATTAGCAGGAGTGTTATAAACAAGACCCAAGAAGTAATTCTTCCACTCTACTCAGGCCTGATAAGACCTCAGCTGGAGCACGGTGTCTAGTTCTGGGCACCACACTTTGGAAAAGATATGGACAAACTGGAGAAAGTTCAAAAGAGAGCAATAAAAATTATAAAATGTTTAGAAAACATAACCTACTGAAGAAAAATTTGGAAAACAAAAAGGGGGTGGGTTGTTTAGTCTGGAGAAGAAAAGACTGAGGGAGGACATGATAACAGTCTTCAAGTACATAAAAGGTTGTTATAAAGAGGAGGGTGATAAATTGTTCTCCTTAACCACTGAAGAGAGGACAAAAAGTAATGGGCTAAAACTGCAGCAAAGGAGATTTAGGTTAGACATTACGAAAAACTTCCTAATCATAAGAGTACTTAGGCATTGGAACATATTACCCAGAGAGGTTGTAGAATCTCCATCACTGGAGGTTTTTAAGAACAGATTAGATAAACACCTGTGAGGGATGGTCTAGACTCTAGATAATACATAGTCTTGCCTCAGTGTAGGGGACTGGACTAGATGTACTTCCAGTCCTATGATTTGTATGCAAGTGCTGTGTACTATTATTAGAAAGCAGAATTTGGCTCACTAGTTACTGCTGTACACTAGCAGAGCTACTTGGATAATCTCTCTCCACAGGCTTTAACATTTTCCTTCCCCTCTCAGTGAACTAACTCTCTGTCTGGTGTTAGCTAAATTTCAGCTCACAAATCTTCTGATCAGAACACGATAGTACCTCTCACTTGTCACTTAGATCAGACACTGGTTTTACATCACCCTTCTCGCAGACTGCAGAGAAGGAACTGTTTTCCTGTAGTTCTGCATGTTGGAAGAAGTGCTATATCAGGCTTATCCCTACTTTTTCACCCAGTTATCAATCCTCTTTATAATCTCTTCCTGTTCCCCATGAAAAACTAGCCATTTCAGTAAAAGAAATGGAGTTAACACACACAGTTAACTACCTTTATATCTCACTACAAATGCTTCTCTAGTTCTATTTTGCTTTACACCTTCCTGACTCATTTCACAGTGTTATACACCCTTTGAATCGCCCTCTGTGATATCCAGTACTTGCACTGTTGACCATCACTCGCTTATTCATTGCTTGTTGGCTCAGCTGGGCAGTCACACAATTAAGCCTTTGTTATGCTTTCAGACACTGCAAGTCACAATACTGAAGCAGCACAAGAACTGCTTCCTCTGTTGGTTTTCTTCTTCCATCATATCTAGAACGATATAGTCATAAATAAATGACATATACACACACACGCACACACGAGGTATAATGATAATCTCTATTACAACACTAATATATCTGACTGCACAATTAAATGCTTTTTCTAGTGAACCAGCCTGGACATGCCATACATCAACTGAACACTCATGCTCTGAAGAGGCCAGTATTGCTTTTAGTTTTCCAAGTTGGTCAACTGGGGAAAGAAAATTTGTTTACTTTGCACATTTCACCTGAGTTCAGGTTTCCTAAACAAAGCCTTACACAGTGGCAGGTTCTGTCTATTAAGATGGGGTTTTCAGTTGAATCCCTTACTCCATCCCTTTCTTTGGGCCAAACCAGATGTAATTCAATCATCTCACAATTACTAAGCAATAAGAACAACATATAAATCAGGGCTGAGGAGGTAGAATGGTACAAAAATACACATCTCAATGCTCTCAAACAGTCTGAATGGTCAAAGTTCAATTTAACATGCAGAATAATCACAACTGGCACATGGGTTATTGATTATACCTATAACTCAGCTAGGCTCTAATGCTGAAAACACCTACAAATGTAACTACACATGTGGAAAGTTCCAGAGGGATAGCCGTGTTAGTCCGTATACAGCAAAAACAATGAGTCCTGTAGCACCTTAAAGACTAACAAATTTCTGCAGGCATAAGCTTTTGTGGGCTGCAACCCACTTCGTCAGATGCATGAAGTGGAAATTACAGATAGGAAGTATATATATATGCATCGAAGGGTAAGAAACAATGGGGAGGGCAAGTGCTAACTCTAACTGAATTTACTTTGTTAGCACTTGCCCTCCCCATTGTTGTTTCTTACTCTTAGATGTGTGTGTGTGTATATATATATATATCTATATATCTATACACACACACACACATACATACTTCTTATCTGTGATTTCCATTTCATGCATCTGATGAAGTGGGTTGCAGCCCACAAAAGCTTATGCCTGCAGAAATTTGTTAGTCTTTAAGGTGCTACAAGACTCTAGTTTTTACACATGTGGAGTATATTACTCAATAGGACTACTCACATGTATATACATGTTATTCATGGATGCAAACGTGTGTAGGATCAAAGCCTAGTTGAGTTTCTATTATCCAACAAAATGACTGTTAAAACAGAATAAATTTTCATTAATCATAATTATTGAGCACTATGGGGCAAATCCTCATTGGTGTAATGAAGTGCAGCTCCTGTCAAGTCAGTGGAGTCAAATCCCCTTACACCAACTGAAAATCTGTCCCAAAGTGTTGAGTGTTGGACAACACACAGGAAGTCAAGAGACTTGCAATATAAGAAACATACTATTTTCAGTTGATTTCAGTTGAAGCCAAAATGAGGCTCCCAGCCCCCTAGATGATTAAATTAAATATCTCTCTTGCAGTAGAAAAAAATAAAAATCTTATTTGGGAATTTGTGTGAGATTAAAAGTTTTCAATGGAAGTAAAGTATCTGGATTGATTATAGAAGGATAAATCAGTCACAGTGGGGGTAGATGAGTATATAGTTTGTCACAGGCAAGGGTTCATCTAAGAAGGAGTATGGAGGAAGCAGCAGCCTCATGCATATCTTGTTTTACCATAATTATCTCATATCCTAGTGGTTTCATAATATTACCATGGAGTATTTACATAATTAAATCATTTTACTGTATTCTTCATGGATCTATATTGAAATAGTTTTGGTAACTGAATTTCACTCAATACGAGCGCTAAAAGGGGTACTTAATAGTGTCAGATAAAGTTTGTGTTCAAGTCATTTTGCCATTGTTTCTTCATGTCATACAGTAAAATATATATTAAAAAAATTGTACAGTTATTGCAGACTGATGTGTTCCAACTTTCAACTGATCTTTAAAATAGCTAAGATATGGTAAGAACATAACAATGGCCATACTGGGTCAGACCAGTGATCCATCTAGCCAAGTATCCTGTCTTCCAACAGTGGCCAATGCCAGATGCTTCAAAGGGAACGTACAGGGCAATTATCAAGTGATCCATTCCATCATTTAGTCCCAGCATCTGGCAGTCAGAGGTTTAGATGCAACCAGAGCATGGGATTGCATTCCTGACCATCTTGGCTAATAGTCATTGATAGGGCTATTTTCCATGAATTTATCTAATTTTTTTTAATCCACTTATAGTATTAGCCTTCACAACAGCATTTGACAATGAGTTCCACAGGTTGACTGTGTGTTGTGTGAAGTAATAATAAATATAATTTACCCAGCATTACCAAATACCCATTTACCCAGCTTGTTTGCTTATTTTCATATGGAACGAGGCTCACAGATTAGATAACGGCACATTAGATGGCCATATATTAGATGCCACTACAATTTGTCAGAATTCTCAAAGAGCTTCCTTAAGGTCAATTATGGATAGAAAGGAAAATATGTAAAAATGGAATAGTATCTTTTTACTGAAACAGAACAGTTTCCTGTCTTTGTTCTGCTCATAACTGCTTACTTTTGTGGCAAAACAAAACAAAACAAAAAACAACAAAAAACTTAACAATGCAAAGCTAATACAGCTACAAGAGAATGAACTACATTTTCTTCTGCCTCATGCATTATCAACAGAATTGTTAATTTAGATGTAGTTGCAAAATCTTTATTACTGATGATGCACAAACCTGAAAGAATAGGATTTGACTTTCAGATCTGAGGATGAGTTTGAAGTATTGACAGTTATGAACAAAACCTCTTTATGATTGTGCAGATCTGATAAGGTGTCAATCACAAACACAGTACCAGTTATGTCACTTTTTAGAGTCTTTTTTTAGGGCAGAATCACACTTTAATAATAATAAAATAGATAAGCCGTATATACTGAAGTACAAAGATTTCAACAACTTACTGTGTTCCCTTGCCAAGGAAGATGGATCAAGTGCAGGTTGCAGTGGTTTCTGAGGTCAAACAGTTTTTGAAGTCTCTTCTTTAGAGGCCTATGACTAACCTATAACTCAAAATGTTATTCATTTCCCTTCCTGCTCATATGTCATAAAAAGATGTGGCATCAAATACATTGTCTTGTGGATCATTGTATATTATAGATATTCCAGTTCCTGTTACATCTACTTTCCTTTGTAAGAGTATGATTTATTTCTTTAAGCACTCTCCCATCTGAAAATGTCAGCTGTTTCCTGCACTTATACTCAAAAATGTTTAACTTCCCAAAGGTACTGAAGTTCAGCCTGTATACACTACACGTTTACCACTGACTTTTTGGAAGGTATTCAACTCCACCCAGTCTCCTCAGCTCTCCAGCATAACTCTGTTTTATGAGTGCTTTGCACTAAGGTCATTAAGAAGATCAAAAGGATGCATGACTTCAAAAAACAAAGAACGCAAACTGAATTTTCTAAAGATTTATTCTTACTCAAGGAGCAGCTTTGATTCTCAAGAGTTACCACTTGTGGCACACAGGATACTTGTTGAGAATAGGGAAATGGGATTTAAAGGTTAACTTTCAGCTGTCTCCACCAGCTGAATCTTGCAGCTTTTGTAAATAACATCTTTTCAGATAACTCAACCATAAAGCATTTTTGGTAAATTGGGGAAATACAAGTTTTCACTTTAATGGATTCAGGGCTAATTACTTAAGAACAAAACCATACTGCACTACCCCAGATGGATATCCCATAAAGTGCTGTCAATAAACTGCACAAAATTATAAAATACTCCAATAAAAATGTTTCTTTAATGTCGTTGTTTTTCTTTTAAAGAAAGATTAACTAAATTATTGTGAAGGATTGTCCCTTCCATCTGGAAGAGAACAACTAAGTATTAGTACAGTCTGATCATTTGACTTTGCATAAGACTGCTGCCATTAAGGAGGGCCCTGTACAAAGTCTGTGGTGCCCCTGTGTAACTCCCTCAATGCATCTAAATAAAACTTTAAAATCCCAGTTCTTTGGCTATCTCTGATACCATGGCCTTGCTGAGGAGGTAACTCCTTTCATTTGCTCCTAAGTCTTTGAAGCAACTCCTACATGGATGCATCTAAAATATTATAAAGGGAAAAGGCAACAGCAAGGAAATACATTCAATGTCTTAAATGACAGTGGGGCGAAATAGATTCAGAGGACAAGAAGAAATGAAAGAGTAGTATTAGTGGGATGGCGGTTTGTATGTCACGAAGAGCATGCATACGGGTATTGGAATGAATGGGGGCCTCTCCACCCACACAGTGGTCTAAGGTCAACATTGCTGCTAGGAACACATTTGTGACTTTTATCAGCTCACAACAGCAACCACAATCTTTTCAGGATTGAGTCTTTTTTTTTTAAAGAAACATGTAACAGTGATGTATTTTTATGACACCGTAACATATTAAATAAAATTATAAACATATTAAAGTGTGGTTCTACTTTAAAAGATGATACTGGCTTTGAATGATTTCATGCAAATTAAATGTGCTTAAATTACCAGTTAAAATATACTTTATTTTTGCCTGCCAGCCCTGCAAATTCAGCCTGGGATCTGGGGGCTTGCCAACCTGGGGAAATTGACTGGAAAAAGCTATTTCAATCATTTTTTTCAGTTAGATAATTCTTGAGAATCAGTTGGGTTTTTCCATATTAAGCCCTGTCAACAGTAATTTGGCTCTACAGGCCAGAGCCTGGCATCAGTGACAACCTTGCCTTAACAGGTGTACAAAGGCACAACCAAGTGGAAATGGGTACACAATTTTGATGTTGATGCACAAAGAAAACAACTCACATATTCTTGGCCATTTTGGCCCTGCTTGACTTGCAGGAGCAAAAAGCAGAAGAACATTATTATATTTACCAGTCATGGATGACACAACTACCACTTTTTAAAAAATCATGGTATGGGTTTGAAATTTTATTTAAAAACTAATAGTTGTTGTATAAAAATTATTTAAAACTAGTTATGCGCTGACTGCCCCGCCTGCCTTGTTAGTTGGGTCATTTATTTTTAAAAGTGATACAGAAATTTGAGAATTCAAAATTAAATATGTTATCCAGGAGATTTTATGCTCACTTATTCTACGTCCACACAATATGAACGGAAGATTAGATAACACTTGTCTGAAATACTGCAACTCTTTCTAACAACTATTGAAATAAACCTGAATATTCATATACTGTAAAATATAAACAAGTATTCCCATTTGTGAGAGTAACCTTTTGAGAAGCCTCCACAGGAAGGGCTCAAAACTGTACTGTGACCCATGTGAATAAAAGTTACACCTATACAGAGCCTGAATGACTTAAGGGGGCTGTGCATAAAGATCTTTCTTTCAAGAGTCCCACTGAAAACGGCTGGTCTAAATCTGTCCACATGGTAACAAATTTATGTCATTTGTGAACTGTAAGATTTGAGTGAAATCCTACAGCAAAGTGTTTTTCTAATAAGAAATGCCATAACTTGTATATCCTGATTGTCTATGTCAAGAGGGTTTGTTTGACAGTTAAAACGTTCAGAATTAGCAAATTACAAAACGAGAGTACATGGTACAGATATTCAAGATGTAAGTATTAATACAATACAAAGTAAGCATTATACCAAGGTGACATGATTCGGCTAAGAAACTGTAACTTATTATGTGCAACATTGCTTCAGTACAATGTTACTGCTCCCATGGTTTTCTGAGACAATGTTTAAAGTAAAACAATTCTTTCACTATCAACTGTGTTAAAGCTGGGCACAGTATGTTCTTGAAAGAAGCATTTGATACGCTTCATTATACCTTTCTCCACTCTGATATATTAAAATAAACAAAATAAATGGCATGTAGGCCTCTACCTGTATCTTTCTGTACCTAAATACCTTTACAAATCTGGCCCAACCTTCTCATAGTAAAAATAACAATTTAGTAAGATCAAAGCTGTTATTAGACATTTAGAAAGGAAGTTAGTTTAGCTGCCCTCTGCAGCCAGCTGTGGAATGCAACTTAAAATGCATCTCCAGTTGCCTTGCTTGTTCCTTAATGACTTAGGACTGGTCTACATCTAAAACTTACATTGACCTAGCTACGTCACTCGGTGTGAAAAAATTCAGACCCCCTCAGAGGAGTAGTGAAGCCAAACTAAGACCCAGGCTATGTCTACATTGATAGCGGCAAAGTCGCCGCCATGAGATAGTCGATCCTGATAAGTCAGAGTGGTCAGTGAAGACCCACTCAGTCAATCCAGAAGTCGATGCTGTTAATCCACCCCCTCAAGTGGCGTAGCGCTGTGTCGATGGGAACGTGATTCCCATTGGCGCAGTGCAGTGAAGACGGTGTGCAGAGGAGCAGCACAGCAGTTGACAGGAGTTACGCAAGTTCTCTCTGTAGTTTGTGTAACTCCCGTTGACTGCCGCTGATTTGCCAGAATAAGTGTAGACACCACTAAGACAATGGAAGAATTCTTCTATCAGCCCAGCTACTGCCTCTGAGGGGTAGATTAACTACAGTGATGGAAAAACTCTTTCTATAGAGGTAGCAAGGGTGTAACCATAGTGGCACTGCAGCAGTGCTGTATCTGTGCCACCATAGTTTTTGTAGTGTGGATAAGCCTTTAGATTATAAACTTTTTGGAGGAGGAACAATCTGGTCCGTGTTTGTACATCATGCAGCATAAGGAGTTCCTGGTCTGTGACTGGGACTCCTAAGTACTACTGCAATATACATAAATAAACTTCTACATCTATTTTGGATAAAGACCATCATGAAGGCAATAAGGAAGTACAAAGTTAGTCTGTTATCAGAGGAAAAATTATTAAGTTTTCCAACATTGCCCACAACGTGGGTGGGGGGAAGTTGGAAAGATAATTTGAAATGAATTCCATTGATGAATTATTGTTGTTTGGCTATTGGCTGTCTTTCCCACATCCTGCAGCCCCCATATTTGTATGCCAAGAAACATTTTAAGATAACTTTGCTCTAACTGTTTAATAGAGCCTTTAAATAATCCAGGGACAATTGGGAGGATTTAGGTTGCCAAAGATGCCTTTGTATAAATATTTGGTATTCTAAAGAGCTTGCTATATAGGTCCCAGCCTTGTTAAGTACTTATAATTGTGAACAATCTTACTGTTTGCAAGATCATGATTTTAATCAGTGTTATCTTTAGTGATGATATAATTAAGAAAATAAAGTTGTTGTGTTTTTTTTAAAAGGCAGTTTGTCATTTAAAAATTTGGTACTGGTTGCATTTGAAATACCCGTCCTTAAGGAGACACAATAATTGACCAAAAAGACACAAGTATTTTTTTAATTGAAAAGAAATTCAGAAGTTTCAAAGCGTCAGAACTAGCTAAACTATAGGACGATCTGGAACATGCTGACACATTTAGATGTTGTAAAAGCACCGTCTCAACAGGGCCTAGGGCTAATGAAAACAAGAGAAAGTTTCCATGAAGTTAAAGCAGTTTACACTGGAAACAGCCTTCCTTACACAAACAAACAAGTCCCCTGCCATGCACCAAAGGCAACTTGGAAATCAAGCTAGAGCCGATTATCCCTGGCACCTCGCTATGGGTACCCCAGCACCCTGACCCCCCTGCTTCCAAGCCCCACCTGGGCGCTGCCAAAAACCACAGTTCCTCCACTACCTCCCAGCCCCCCAGGCCTACAGACACCCCCAACCACTCCTGGCCCCAGGGGCTGGGACGGTGTGTGGTGTGGGGGGCTGGGAACCACTGCACAGAACTGCGAAGCCTGGCTAGGATGGAAACCCGTTCGAGACACGGCACGGCACAGCATGGCATGACATGGCGCAGCACGGCATAGCACGGCACAGCATGGCACGGCATGGCATGACATGGCATAGCACGGCACAGCACAGCACAACATGGCACAGCACGGTATGGCATAGCACGGCACGGCATGGCATGTCACGGCATGGCATGGCATAGCATGGCACAGCATGGCATGACATGGCATAGCATGGCACAGCATCGCACAGCACAACATGGCACAGCACGGTATGGCATAGCACAGCATGGCATAGCACGGCACGGCATGACATGGTGCAGCACGGCACAGCATTGCATAGCACGGCACGGCACGGCATGGCATGACATGGCATAGCACGGCACAGCACGGCATGGCATGACATGGTGCAGCACGGCATAGCACGGCACAGCATGGCATAACATGGCATAGCACGGCACAGCACAGCACGACATGGCATAGCACGGCACGGCACGGCACGGCACGACATGGCGCAGCACGACATGGCATAGCACGGCACGGCACAGCATCGCACAGCACAGCACAACATGGCATAGCACGGCACGGCACGGCACAGCACGGCACGACATGGCATAGCACGGCACAGCACGGCACGACATGGCATAGCACGGCACGGCACGGCGCGCCACGTCCAGCCCCAGCCCCATGCCCAAGCCTCCCTCCTCCCAGCCCCACCCCCTCGGCTCCCGACTCACCCTGGCCCCGCCCCGCAGAGGCACGTCACGGCCCCCGAGTCTCGCCCCTGCGGCCCCGGCCCCCTCCTGCTCTATGGCCGCCCCAGCTCCCTAGATCGTCACTTTCCCTCCAGTTTCACTTCCGGCCCCTCTAGCTGCCGCCTCCACTCCTCGGCCTCCCCCCCCAGGTGGACGGGCCGGCCGGGGCGGGGGTTCCCCTGGCGTAGGGGCGCGCGGGCTCCGGGCCAGGGCCGGCTCCCGTGGCGCGGCGGGTGGGTGGGGTTGTGTGAAGCGGCGCCACCCTGCAGGCGGGAGAGCGGGGGCGGGCAGCACCCTGGGGGGGAGCAGAACACCCTGAGGGGCGGGTGGGGAGGATGGGGGAGGGGAGCAGAACACCCTGAGGGGTGGGGGGAAAGGATGGGGGAGGGGAGCAGAACACCCTGAGGGGCAAGGGGGGAAAGGATGGGGGAGGGGAGCAGAACACCCTGAGGGGCAGGGGGAGGATGGGGGAGGGGAGCAGAACACCCTGAGGGGCAGGGGGAGGATGGGGAAGCGGAACATCCTGGCTGCTGAGGGGGAGGAGAGCAACACCTTGAGGGGAGTTGCGTGTGAGGGAGCAGCCCCCATAGGAGGAGGGGGCAGGGGAACAGCCTGAGGGGCAGTGGGTAAGCACTTTATGGGCGCAGTGGGTGGATGAATGCTAAGCATGACCTGGTTCTCCCCAGCCCCTGGTGCTCTCAGCCTGAGACCTGGACAGTTGGACTGGATCAGACGGAGGCAGTTAGCAGTGCGCTCCAGGGTCTTCTCACACTGAGCAGGTGCCTGGAGGGAGGCTTCACATCCCCTGTGGGGCAGGGTCCAGATCTGGGCATGGGTTCCCTCTGCTTTCACTTTTCAGGATCCACTCTGTGGAAGCAGGACTGAAACTGTAGTTCTGATGCTCTGGTGCAGTCTGAGGGCCCCTTTTGAGCATCATAGAGGCCCCCAAGTGATATTAGGCTAGTCCTGACTCCAGGAGTCCAAGGATTTGTACTGCTGTACCCCCTTGGTGGTATTCAATATTTCCTTCCTCTTCCCAAAGCTTGCCTGGTGTGCATCCAAGGGCAAGGAAGATAGAAATGTCAGAAGAAATTGGGGCTCCTAGGAGCCCCTCCTCGGCAACTGGAGGTCAAGTTTCCTTGCTGCACAAAGGACTGTGTGCCTGTGATTCTGTACCTGCTAAGTGTAAATGTCCAGCACCTCCGGTACCAGACAATCCCCAGCTGCAGTCCAGAACATCATTGGATTCTGTAACTGGGGAAGGATGTAGAATTCAAGTGGTATGTTTCTCATTGTTACACTTACACTCTTGATTCATCCATACTTAGTGATCAGCCTAAGAACTTGTAAAGTTCAAGGGCTGTTGGAGAATAATAAAAAATATTTTGAAGAATTATTCCCTTGGGGCGGCCAAACCATTATTGCCATAGTCACATAATGAAGGAGTGACTACTTGCTTAGGGAAGGCAAGCAGGATTTTGGCTCTCTCTTTTTGCAATATTTGTACTTACAGTATGCAGAAAGGATTTGCTCTGTCATGGCTAGACAAACCCCGACTCATCACTGAATGTGAAAGACATTGCCGAAAGTTTCTTATAGGAATTAATTATTTTGTATTCTTTGTAAGGTGTTTCTTTTGTTTGTTATGAAGGGGGAAAACTTTTATTGACAGTTGTTTCAGTTCAACAATAACAGTATTTTATGTTTTGTTCTATTGAAACAAAACATTTGTGCATCAAAAAAGCAATGCAATGTAAAAATAAAGATCTCTAAACATCTAAAAACTCTTTTCCATGCTGACTTTAACAGTGTAAAGCCAGGTCAAATTTTGTGGCCTAAAAACCTTACTAACTTAATTTGAACTAAACAGCCATCCTGTGGAAGACAGTTTCCACAATTAATGCATTCTTGACAAGGACAAAGGACTGAAATGGTTTGGAATTAATGACGAATGATTTAATAAAGAAAACCCGTGCTTGTTTTCAAAAATTGACCTTTGTTTCTGATGGGTAAAATTTTCAAAGGCACCTAAGTGCCATATTTAAAAGTGACTAAGGTGCCTGTGTGTCATTGAAATTCAGTGGGACTTAGGCTCCTAAGTCAATTAGGCACTTTTGAAATGTTACACTTTTTGTTTTTAAAGCTCAACTTTTAAAGAGAGGATAGGGACTAGAAAAGAAGGCTTTTTAAATGCAGAACCAGGGGCACTTGAATGAACTGTCTGCTATTTTTTCAGGTTCTTTGCTTTTTTTTTGCTTTTGTAAGAGGTTTTGTATTCAGTAATCTAATTCAGGAAACAAATTTTGTGACATATAAAAGTATTGGGGACTGTATCATATAATAATCATATAGCAGTTCTATAGTGCTTTTTATCCATAGATCAAAATGCATTTGATAAGGGGTTAAGTTTTATTATCCTCATTTCAAGGAGGGGAAACTGAGGTGCAGAGTAGTTAAAACCCAAAACCACATGGGTCCTTTTCCAAAGCTTATTAAGTCAACGGAAAAACTCCTATTAACTTAAAAGGCTCTGGATAAGTCCCATATTGTGTAAGTGACAGAGCTGGATGTGAAACCCAGGTCTCTTAACTTTCAGTCCTGTGTCCTATCCACTGGACTTTAGGTGGGATGTTTCTGCAAGCATACTGGTCTTTAAAATATTCTATTGGAATCTGCTACAAATCAATGCCAAATAATGATATGGTTAATTACAACTTATACACTTGTGAACTGAACTTGTGAGATGACAATGAATGCATAAGCTATTTTGCAAGGTCCCTGTAGAGATTTTACTACGTAATTACATTGAAAGTGCATGTAATGTATGCCTGTAGTGAGGTATGTTAGAGCCTCTGAATGAAATTTGGTGCCTTGCGTGGTGATTTTTTAACTTTAACTGAAGCAAGGAAACAGATGTTCTTGGTGCAATCACAAAATGACATGACAGGTTTAAATTCTTGCATGGAGCACCTGCTTTAGCACATATATTATGGGGTCACTGCCAAATGGATTGTAAACCGAGTTAAAAAACTAAGTGAAATGAACTGAGGGAAAAATGAAAGCTTTGGGTTGTGATATCTGTCTCTGGATTTAAGTGGGTCCTGGCAACTATAGAAAATCAGCAAACTGAGTAGGGATGATAGGACCTAAAGCAATGGCATAAAACTGTGGTTCATAATCATATGTGACTACTCTTGTGTATACATTTAATATTTCTTGAGCATTTTGATTAGAGTTATCCTCGGATTCCATGACTGCACTCAGTTGGATAGGCATCTATCTCACTTTTGCTGTGGTGGTTCTGAAGAAATGGAACTTGATCACAGTGATTTTTTTAATAGTATTTTAAGAACGTTGTAAGTTACTGTGCAGAGCTCCGAGCACCTCATGCTAATGGTTGTTTACAAATTTTGTAATACAGCTGCACTATGAAAGTGCTGCTTTTGCAATTTTTGTTTATTCATATTGGATTTAAGAGTGTTGGGGTAATATCATACCTTGCCTTTCTACTTTTGTTTAAATATAAAATCCAAGAAAAATATAGACAGAAAGCTTCAGCTAATACATTGTATGTGTATTTTTTTAATACTCAAATTAGTGGTGATAGAATAGTGAGCCAAACAAATTTTGCGTTGAGGTTAGTTGTTTGGAAGAAGTTTGAGAACCACTGATTTGCATGGATGTATTGTGGCTAGTTAATGCTGCCACTAAGCCTATCAGAAGACTTGGGGAGAGTAGTTTTCCTTTTTAATAACAGTGGATTAATGTAGAATCAAAATATGAATTCTTATTCTAATTGCCATCTAAGGATTATGGCATACTAAAATCCTTAGTGAATTGAATGTATTGACGGAGTCAGAGTATGCAGTATGGTATTAGCAGTTGCTTTTGAAAAAATCTCAGGTTTCTGTTTATGTGCTTTGTAGTCTCAAAGTACTAATGTGAAGCAAAGCTCTTTAATCTCAAAACTTTATTTCTGCATTTGCAGTCCATATAATTCTTTGTCTTCTAAGTTATATTATTAATAATTTTATCAGAGCCAAGGACCAGACTTACTTTTTAAAAATTTTAAGAAAAGAAAAGAAGGAATTATTATGCAAATGCAGCCTTTCTATGTGTTTGTAATACCACTATTCCCTAATAAAACACCCTGTTGAAAACTAGGAGGTGAGTTCATTCATAGAACTTGATTCCCTGCCACCTGGGATTTTAGAATTAGATTTAAAATATTAAGTCTGAAATTAATATCAATTTGCATTTTGCTACAAAATTCTGGATACTTTTGTATTTGCTGATCATAATACCAGGCCATATGCTTTATGAAGCCTAAAGTATTTTATGCATATAGAAGTGTGAGTATAAACATGCGCGCACACACGCACATGTATGTGCATGTGTGTATATATATGTATGTATGTATGTAATCCAAACCAATGCTAATTCCATTTTCACATTTTGCTAATGTTTTTGCTTTCTTAATTCTAATAAAGTGATTACATGAATTAATATTTGGAAGAAATTTGGCCTTGCAGTTAAATCACAGGGCTCAAGGAGATCTGGGTTCTGTTCCTGGATTCTTCCCACAAAGTTCCTGTGAGACTTTGGACAAGTCATTCAACCTCTTTGTCTCAGTTTCCCATCTATAAAATGATAAAATGGCGACAGTACTTATTTCCCAGAAATGATGGTGGGATTACTTCATTTATGTGGTAAAGTTCAGTAATTTTTTAGGTATGTAGAGGGAATGTGCTAGTGAAGTGTGAAGTACAATGTACATGATTGTTGTGTAGACATGTATTACATCACATACAAAAACTACTCAGAAGTTAGGCGATGCCAAAATTTATTCAGCCCTCTTGTGTATATTGCATTATAATACAGTCTTTAATTACATGATCAGATACCATTTTTTCCACAGGACTGTTGCTTCATTCAGAGCACAGAATGGGTGGTATTCACTTAATGAGTAACTATTCAGTATTCTGTTCAAATGTTGAATGTGTGGCTGTATTTATTGCACACTATTCAAATTTTGCTGTAAAGACAGAATTATTAATTTCCTCATGGACTTTTCTATGATGTTATCACTATAGTATCGGAATGCTTTGGAAACATTAATATATATTCATAGTGCCCCTGTGGGATAAAATGTGGTGTTATCCCCATTTTGCAGCTGGGGAACTGAGGCACAGAGAGAATAAGATCAAAAGTACCTTCTAATTCTGAGTGGCTAACTTGAGACACTTAAGTACTCTGAAAAATCAGGTCCTAGCATTATATAGAACTTTATATGTTCAAAGCACAGCTCCCATTGACTTCAGTTGCAACTGTGAGTGTTGAGCATTTCAGCAAACCAGATCCCAGGGTCTCATGTCAGGCACCTAGAAAGAGAGGAACACAGAATTAGTGACCACGTGAAAAGTTTGGTCTAAGTGTCTTGCCTAGCATCACGTAGGAACTCTGTGGTAAAGGCAGGAACAGAATCCAGTTGTCCAGGGCAGCATTCAGCTATCTTTACCTCCTTTCTCTTCCTGCAGGCCTCTGCCTCATCCTTCATTACACACTTTCCAACTTCTGCAGCAAATGAGGGTGAGATTCTACAGAAAACAGTCTCTTACGTGCAGAATGCATATAAGCTTGACCCTCTCTGCCCTGTACCCTTCAGTTTATCCCCCCAATCCCAGTCTCCCCCCATCAACACACTGACTCCCAGTCTCCCTCCATCCTCTTTCTATCCCTACCTTCCACTCCCAATTTTATTTAAGGTCGGACTAGATAATCTAAAGATCTCTTCTGGCATTAAGATCTATAAATCTGCCACTTCCCCAGCTTCCAATCTCCTTACGCTGCCAGTCCCACTCTCCCAATCACAATTTCTTTACCACGACAGTTCCAGTTTCCCTCTCTGTTCCTCCACCACCAGTCTCTAGTTTCAGTTCTGTGTTCCTCATCCCAGGTCTTTGTCCCAATCTGTTTCCCTTTCCCTACACTCTCATTTAGTTCTTGTTTCCTCACCATTTGAATAAAGCATCTTCCCCTCACCACAGTGCCTGAGCCCATCCAGGAGACATGGAGTGCACTGGCATGATAGTTTCCCTGCTTTCAATTCCAGTGCTTGGCTACAGCCTGCAACAGGCCATAGCTGAATTGCAGCAAAGTTTCTGCTCAGCTCAGGGTTGGAGCATGCTTAGTGCAGACAATCTTTTTGAGTTTTTAGCTGCAAAGCTCTAGCAAGCCTCTACTGAGCATCTGCAAACAGATTTTTCAGTGGTTTATAACTTGCCCAAATTTGGGCAGACTTTTTTGTGGACAGCAAAAGGCACATTTTTGACACAAGGACCATCCCCCACCCCCTGACAAATTTTAAGCCCTTACTTCAAAGTGTGGGGAAAAAAGAGCTTTTTGAAGAAACAGTCTCCATAATTTTTCAACATACACAAAACTACTTTTTTTTTCACTAGTGTCACTGCTGTGATTCATTTTGGCTGAAATTTTCCAAAAAAAATGCAACCTTAGACGTCCTGTATGGAAAATTTCAGCCTGAACTGTTAAATTATGGAAAGTTATAAGCGACTGGAAACAAGGTTTTTTCATGAGATATATTAGATAACAGTAATAATAGATGGTTCTATCAGCTCTGCCTATAATAATGTAATTGCATTGGAAAAGTATTACTCTGATACCAATATAGTAAATTGCATTAATGCTGTCACACTGTGAACTGAATGAGATCTTTAATTTGAAGTACAGATATTTTGTTTGCAAAAAATCATTAAAAACACAAATGGGATTTACTGTTTAATTTCTCATTGTTTGTAATTCACAGACAATTTTTTAAAAATTCAAATAGTTTCTACAATTTATACATATATGGCCCAAACATATAACAGTAAGTGGAGTCAGAGAAGCAATTTTTTAATTGGTGGAGCAAAGAAGTCTTTTTGGTACTCCATCTTAATGTATGTAGAAGCAGCCTTTCTTAACACCAGGTTCACCAAGTATTGCAAAGGGTTTCTGAGGTGAGGTATATAAATTGCCTTCTTTACAAATAAATATTCAAATTGGGTAGCTAGGTTATAGAAGAGGAGCCCTCTGAACTGAAATAAGATGGAGGTAAAATGATGAGGTTGGGGATAAAATGAGGAGCTGGAGACAATAATGAATATGTTAGTGATGAGAGTAAATAACTGGCGGTGTACACATTTTGTTCACTTTTTGGTCAAAGAATTTTTAAGGAAACAACCACAGAAACTAACACACAATGGATTTTGAGGAATAAAAAAATAAAGCTTGGCAGAGAGTATGAGTATTTGAATAAATGAGCATTCAGATAAACAGCAAATAAACAAGGAGAACGGATGCTTATATGTTATATAATGTGTTACGTGTGTTCTCTTTTTATGCATTGTAGTCTATTATTCTGCCTGTTTACAATACCGAATATTGGTTGGATGAATGTTTGAAGTCAGTTCTGGAGCAAGACTTTGAAGGCACCATGGAGCTGTCTGTGTTCAATGATGCTAGTACGGTATGTATATTTTATAGTTAGTTTTAAAATATTCTCACCTAATTCTTGTAAGAATTTTTATTTACTTTAGCTTACCATATAAGCTAAAATTAATGCTACTATGTCATCACTTTCTCAGGATAATTCAATTAATATAATTGAAAAATGGAAGTTCAAGTTAGAAGATGTGGGTATTCGGGTGGTCATTGGCAGTCATGATTCACATCAGCCCCAAGGAGGTATGTTGTTTAATAGTGGTTTTAAAGAATGGTTAAGTAATTTGGTTTAGCAGACACACTTTACTATTAGTTTAAAATGGTCTCTGCAGTATGCTGGAATTGTTATAGAAAAGAACCATATCATTTTCTGGAGATCCACATTCATAGGCAGAGCCCAAATAAAGACAGAATTTTGCCCAACATTTTGATTTTAATGGAAGTTGTCTATGCATGCACAAAGGCAGAATATGGCTTAATATTTTATGCTTTACTCAGCAAAAGCTTTTAGTTTATAATGACAGTGTTGCCAACTCTTGCAATTTTATCATGAGGCTGGTGATATTTGGTGGTTTTCTTAAAGCCCTAGCTCCTGGAGACAAATGATTATATGAAAATCTGAGTGTTCATAAAAAAAGCAAGTTTCTAGACTCCAGATTTGCAGAGAAAACCCTGAATATGTGAACTGAATGTACCCAGAAGGTGAAGATAAAAAGAATTGCAAATATGTTAGTTTTTAAAATATCATGATTTTTAAACCTAGCTCATGTTGTTTTGGAGGCCCTCCAACAGCAATTCTGAGTCCCAGGGCAGGACAGTCAATGGCCTCTGCCCCCCTCAGCCAGCTGATGGCTGAGGTTTACAATCATGGGCAGTGTGTGAAGCTTCTCCTTGGGGAAGCTAGCTCCCCATCCTGCATCTTCTACCTGCAGCCCTACCTTTGCTCCGTCCCAGACCCTGACCCTGCTCCACACTGCTGCTCCTGACCCCCGCTCTGTTCCCTTCCTCTCTTCCACACTCCCTCTTCTCCTGGGGGACAGAGAGGGTAGGAGGGACATGATGAGCAATAGCAGGGAAGGAGAGGAGGGATGCATACAGTGAGTGACAGCGGGGAGGCTGAGTGGGGAGGAGGGATATGGCAGTGGGGAGGCCAAGTGGTGAAGAGAGGGTGTGGAAGAGAGGAGGAAGGCTGAGTGGAGAGGGGGGCTGAGGGGGCGGGGATGGTGGTGGGGTGGGATCAGGGTGGAGCATGGCCAGGATGACTGTGGGTGGACTGTAGGCAGGGCCGGGATGGAGCAGGGGTAGAACTGTGAGTGAGGCCACAGGTAGAAGAGACGGGATGGGGAGCCAGCCTTCCTGAGGGCAAGCGTCACCCGCCACCCATGGTCCAGGCCCTTTTAAAATCTCCAGGCCCCTGGGCAATTGACCCTTTTGTGCCAATGATTCTTCTCCCCCCCCACCTCCCCTCCTGGGCGGGCCTGAGCCTAACTCATGGTTTTTAAGTGCTTGGGATTTGCAGTAGTGTGTACATTCCATGCAGATGCATTGCATCTTGTAACGCTGGGCAGTAATACTCATAGTTCTTCTTTTAGTTAATCAGTTGAACTAATTTATTTTTTCAATACATGTTCTTAAGAACAAAGCCTATTTTCATGTATAATGTAATTTAGTTTAAAGGCACTGAATCTTAAATTCTGTTATGGGTGGGATTTTTCCTTTCCCACAGCCTTTGTTGCAGAGCCTGAAGATTCTAGGCCCATTTTGTATGTTAATTCCAGTACTCGAATGACTCTACTCAGGGTTAAATTTGTGATCCAAGTCAGAAATAAAGAAATGGCTCTGAAATCATAATAATTGGCTGATAAATAAAATATTAAAGTTGAATTACCAAGGATGACTACTGTAGAATGAAAATAGGCTTAGTGGGATATGAACTGTAAACCTTTTGTTTTGAGTTTTAAACCTCGCTTTTTCTATGATATGGAAGAAAAGACAGAGTTGTTGCTTTAATAAGAAGAGTCACAGGCCTGAGGAGGATGAGAACAAAATATGTTTTAATGTCTTCTAAAACTAATCTGTTGATTTGTTCATGAAGAAAATTTTAATTTATTAGTTAGGAATTCCATCTAATTACACTAATCGTACAGGTATAGGCTGTAGTGTAAACATTTATAAGGGTCCTGTGTGTTCTCCAGTTGATCTATGTATTTATCTGTCATTGTTGTTAACCTGAGTTAAATGTACACATTGAACAGGTGGGGAAGGAGTCTTCAAGTAGTTTGTTTTTCTTTTACTCAGTGTTTTTTCACAGTTTATTTTTTGCAGACAATCTTGCTTAAAGTGTAAGAATAGGACAACAAGTATGTTGCTGTGTGAGGCTTTTTATGTACAATAGCATCAAAGTTTGCTTATTAAATACAGTTTTTAAAATTTCTGACTAATTTGTAATAAAAGTTAAGAATTAAATCCTCCACAGGGTTAAATCCTCCAACCTGAATCCAGGGTTCCAATTCATTGATGATGATTTCAAAATACATCTCTAATTTTGAAATTTGCTGAAGAGGTTATGTGCTACTTGGTGTGTGGTGTTAAAATTCCAACATCAGCATCCACAATCTTCCCCATTACCCATATGCTCCCAGGATACATCACAGTTGGAAATTAAAAGGCTGTAGCTTTATTTTCAACAGACTGATGTTTTACAAGGATTTTTTTAATAGAGCCTTTACCCCAATAGTGAAGTACAGTACTCAGTAAATATATAATACATTCCTTTTACATGAGGGCAGCCTTTTAGGTTTGCAGACAGCATCCAACTCCACTGGGTTGGTAAAAATTGCCATTGTTTGTTTGCATGATAAACAGTAATGCCTTTCTCCCCCATTAATATAATTCTTAACTAGATTTTCTTCCCATCCCATTCTCATATGTGAGGAGTTAGCCACGCTCCACTCCATAGATAGATTTTTGTGTCACTGAGTAGTTTTTTTAAAACATCCTATTTCATTGCATCTGCATTCTCTAATAGCTTTGCAATTTGTGTGTTCTATTTGGAGGAGATGCAGTCATTGCTTAAGAAAGAAGCAAAGTAATCTCATATAATTATGCTGTATTTAAATGTACACCTTAACCACATCACCTGCAGATATACCTCTCAGCCCTCCCATCATAGAATGAGACATTGATCCTGGCAATGCAGTTCACATAATTGTTACTCTTCTTGTTTTCCCCTCCAACCTTTTTCTGCCCCTTCCTTCTTTTGTGTTCTACCTAATTATGTATAACTATACTCATGCTCCTTCCACACTGGCAGTTCACTTCTTTTTCTAATTTCTTCTTCAGTCTGACTAACACACAAGAGCAGAGAACAAAGTGGAAGATTGGTCAGAAGAGCACTCCCATGTGCCGAAAGGGTAGAACTCCTTGCCCTACTTGCATTACATGAACAAAGCAGGAAGGAGAACGCAGTGTTGATAGTGTCTGCGAGTTGTATAGGCAACCTTCTTAGCTCCTGTAAGGCAGGATTTAGTGACACTGTAGATGGACAGAAGGATGGGGACAGAAAATTGACCTTAAACAAATGTCCTGCAACATATTAGTAATTTGAGAGGCACAATTTTGAAGCCTCCTGTAACAAATACAGGAGTATTTCTGTCACTTCCTACTTTCTTTGATCAAGCAACCTGTTTGCATCCCAAAAGAAACCCATACTTATTCTAGGTGATACGGTCCATTCAAGAAAGGCCTGATTCTATTTCAGGTCATTTTTAATTTCCTCTTCACAAACATTTCCAAACAATTTTGGTGTCAGTAAATGGAAATAAATAACATTTTGTTTGTGCACTGAATTAATCTGTGAATGGCAAAAACTCCCGAACTTTTAGCAAACAAAACTTTAGCAAAATGTGTGTTCATGTGCATTCCATTAAATAACACTGGAACAAAATATGCTTGGTTTTAAAATCCAGATTATTATGCAGGAGTTAGTGTTATATTACTATTCAAATAAGGACTTCTCTGGTTTTAGTGGTGGTTATATTTGGGGAGCCAGTGCAGTTTGAAATCTGTATTACCCTTTTGTCTTCAGTGATTTGTTTTGGTATGTTTATGAGTACTTACAACTGTAAGGAATATTTCCTATGAAAGAAGCCCCAAAACAGAAACAATGTGTTAGTCGGTATTCAGGTCTTGGACTATTTATATGGGATTAAAATTCATTTCTGTTTCTTTTCTATCATGTAAAAGAAAAAGAGGGAAAAAAAATTAAAAAAGAAAGGGTCAACGGCTTTAAAAAAATCCTTTTTCTTTCCAAGAGTGAGGAATGTTAATATCTCACTGAGGCTTAAATTTTTACTGTTGTGACCATAGTAACAGGCTCTTTTCACCAAGTAAGCAGGCCTTACAAAACAGAGATCTGGCACAAACATTTGATTTTCTTTAGTACAGTAATATTAAAGCAAATTCTTTGCTTATGCCAAACACAGGATTCATTGTGGGAAACCAATTTTCAATATCTAGTTTCCCCAGGGAGTTAAATCTTCTTAAATAAAAAAAGTAACCTATCTTTTTTATTCTTAAAACATTATTATAAGCAACTGTTTAATAAAATTCCAGATGGGTTTTAACCTAGAAAAATTATTTTATACCTTTTTTGACATAAACTTTTTATACTTTGTTTTTTCCTAAAATATTTGATTTAAAAGCAGAATCTTAAGGATTTCAGAAAGTTCCTTATCTTTGAATCTTTTAACCCTCATCTTAAATTTGAGTCACATTGCCGCCTCTTCTTGATCACTGCTTCCATGGACTTCACTCATTTTATGCTGATGACTATTGTGATATTAAAATGAGTGAAATATGTATATAGGCTTAATTACAGCTGATCCTGGAAGAATAGCTATTGACCCAGTGCAGGGATTGCAAGTGCAAGGTCATCTCCATCCTACTCTTTTTCCCTTTCCCTTAGGAAAGAACTGTTCAAAACTATGGATTCTTTTGTTTCCCATGTCCAGACCTGCTAATTTGGTTTTGCTCTTTCACACTGAAGCTGCTGTTGCCAGAAATACAACTCTAATCTTGTGAGAACTGTTGAACTTACCAAGTGGTTTTGTCTTTTGAGTTACCATTACATATATAAAGTAACCTTTATTTAGGTGTAACCTTGAGTGCAACTGCACTGTTGGTGGTTGGCCCAAAGTGCTCCCAGGAGGCAGTGGAAAATGCAGACAGGAAATGATCTCATTGCTTTGAATTCTCAGGCAGAATGATGAAGGACCCATCTGCAGTGTACTATAACTGACTCATTGAAGCCAGTAAAAGCACAGTTGTTCCTTGATTGATTTTCAGCATGAATCTGTCTATATTACAAATTACAGTTCAGCGCTCTAGCCTGGTTAGAATGTCCTTAAGGTCCCACTGATCAAGAAACTTTATTAGAATAAGATAAGTGGTATTATCCCTGAAGATACTCTGTATCTGTGCTTCACTTTAAAGCTTCCTCAACCTTTCCTTTACTGTGTTCCTGCTGTAGATTTACAGATACATTACACATATCCCCCAGACTGTACAGTGGGATAATTTTGTAACTAGGTTCGTGACTCAGCTGCATTTGTGGCACAGACAGGGCCTAAATGACCGTTACAGTATTAAATGGAATTCATGCAGAGTTTTTCAGGATAATTTAAGGGCCTTGTGCTTGTCTCCTGAAGAACAACCTATATGGAAGGAGGAAAAGTACAGGTACCAGGCTGTGAATTTAGGCTTTGTCTGCCCTGGAAAGTCATACCAGTTTAACTGAATTGGTTAAAAATCACATTTTAAGTTAAACCAGTGCAACTTTCATATGTACAAAACAACTTAGATGTTAACTCCTGGAGTTGTCACCATATTCTGACCATATTCTGCCCTTTGGGGAAGAGGTTTGTAAATGCTCAGAGAAGGGTATGCAGTTTTAAAACTCTGTGGACACTAATGATCTATGGAGGATCCAGTGCTTTTCTTGTGTCTTTCAGGGGATGCGTGATGAGCATTCTTGTGCTGTTTCTCATCTTCCCTCTTCCACCTAAGAGAGAAGTCACTGAAAAGCCATGCTGTCCTTTTTTCTTCTGTCTCTTCTTTTCAGGGCATGATAGAATCAGTGGAAGGGGAGTTAAGGTTAGACTGCACCAGCTGTTTGGTGTGGCTGCTTCTTAACTTCACTCTCATTTATAATAATTTTGCTTATTAGTAGGATGTGTCCATGCACACTTGCTTTGCTTTAACTGTGTGATTTAAAGAGATTTTTAAACTGATTTAATTAAATCAGTGCAATAAGCTGTGTGGACACTTTTAATTCAGTGTAAACCAGTCTTACTTTGCTTTAATTTCATTTCAGAAGTAAGCTAAACTGAAATAAGACTGTCATAAACAGAAATAAGAGTCTCCACACAGTTTTTCAATGGATTTACTAAACCGCTGAAAGGTTTTGTGTAGACAGGGCCTTAGTAAAAATCATTGAGCGCTTTTAGAAGCAGCCTAGGTCTCTTCTCTTACAGATGCACTGGTAAGGTGGGTACAATAGATCCATGATACCAGCATTATAATTTGAGTACACTTTTGTATGTGTATGCGTCTGTGTTCCCATGGAGAGGTTTACATGTAAGCATGCCATATTTATTCTCATTGTACTTATATCCCTTTTGATTTGCTCCTGTCAGCCCTCCATGGAGTTGTAGGTGTAGAAAATAACCAACATTATATTGTTTCCTGCTGAGAGAGGCAGTCTGTCTAAAACAGTTTTTGCAGCACTGGGAATCTTTCTGTTTATTACAGAAGGGACAGAGGAGTACTTTACAGGTTTTTTTCTCTTATGCACTGCTGGAGTACCCTAAAAAGCCCATATCTGAGGGCAATAAGCTAGGTTGGTCTGCAAATCTTTGTCATTTTGTTGTGGTTCTATGATTTATATTAGAGTAGCATCTAGAGGGCCCAGTTGAGGACTGAGGTCCTGTTGCATGTAGGTTTGTACAAACACATAGTAAAAGTCAGGCCTTGGTTCAAAGAACTTGCTGTATTGGTTAATGACAAAAGGCAGATGAAAAAATGTGTGGGGGTGGGAGGATGATGTAACAATAATACCAGAGTATTTTAGCATAGACTAGTTGTGCATATAGAGAACATTTGATGTAGTTCAGCATTTGCCTAGTTGTGATCAACTGATGAAACTGCTCAATAAGAGTGTTTTTTGTGATGTGTACATTTGTCTACTAAGAACTGGACTGAGCCTACCAACCTATTTCATGTAGGCTAGCATAAAATGGTGGTTATATGAGCCATAAAGTGGTGGTAATTTGTACTCATTATTAAACTGCTTCTCAGTTTGAATCAGTGTTGTAGATTGACCAGTGTTTTAGACTGTAGTATTGTGAAAGTCCATTACATTCCCCATAGGTAGAGACTCCATTATTCATGCTTAATCCTGTTTAAGACGAGGAAGATTACGAAAACTGTGGCTATGTACTTTGTTTATTTTTAATGAATAAAACCAGTTTAATTTAAAAAATCCCAAAACCCCTGAGCATCCTTTTAACCTTTTACTGAGAAATCTGGAGAAAATAGCACCAACAGTTGCATGATACTCAAACCTCAGTGGTTCAGAAACTAAACTAGTGATCAACATTACCCAAAAGAGCCACAGTTATGTGAATTCCTTGTTGCATTTACTATAGTGCTATATGTTAAACAGTATGTCAGGAAATATTGAATGTTTATATGGATATATATATATATATTCTCACAGCAAAGTTACTGACCAAGTATTATTGTTGTTTTATCCATTACAATTGGTTAATAACATAGTAAAAGCATCCTGGTTGGTTAATAATTTATATTGGGTAATAATTAAATCACACAGTGTTTTAATAATATGTGCTGGAAAGAGACACAGGAAGCACATTAAAGAGTCACTTGTGGCTTGTGAGCCTCAGTCTGAGTATCACTGAGTTAGGATAAAAATACGTCAGCTTTTTCTTCAGAGCATAAGATGATCACCCCAGTTGGAGTCAGTAAGAAATGTTCCTCATGGTATGCTACTGTATATACCTTCTTTTTAAGCATCTGCCATTGACAGCTGTTGGAGGTGGATTACTGGCCTAGATGGATTAACAATCTTTTCCAGTGTGGCAATTCTTATTGTCTTAGGGTCAATGACCTCTAGAGCAGAATGTGCATAGGCAAAAAGGAAACACCTATGTAAAATATGTAGTCAAGCTTGCATCCAAAGCATATAAGGTAAAAATAAATGTTTCTCTGCAGTCCTCTTGGTCTTCAACTTGAATTATAACTCCCCCCTCCAGAAGATCCAAACCCATTAGAGTCAGATTCCTGTCTGTCCATTCCTGTCCATCCAGGATGGCAAATAACTGCAAAATATTCTCACAAAATCCTCAGGGAGTCACTTACCGTTCATAAAGGCAAGAAGTGGAGTTTCAAATATTTTTCTTTCTTTGGTGGCCTTATCCTGGAGAAAGATACTTTTATGCGTATTGGTTTACGATCTAGTGTTTGGTCATCTAAACACCATAAAACATATAATTTACAGGCAGGAAAAAATTATTGCCCTGCTATATTTGTTAATTACTGTTACTACTTGAGTCCCTGTGCCTTTTATTTATGGAGCTGTATTGTTAGCACTAGTAGAGCTGCAGTTCCTCCCTCAGACTAAAGAGGGACAGAATCTACTTTGAAATGGGATGCTTCTCGAAGCAAAGGAAGCCATTCCATCATCAGAAACAGGAGGAGGAGTGCAGGCAGGAGGGCCTTGGACTTGGACCAAACCATGGGCTCACAAAATGGGGAGAGATCAGAATGAGGGGGATTGCATTCAGGAGTTTGTTTTTCATAAATTTCTTATGCTTTTTAAGAGTAAAATGTGTGTGTATTTAAGAAATTCCTTTGCTATTCTTTTGTCTCCTTGCTTTACTGCCACATGGTCCTTAGAGTGATTAATTAGAAATCTGAGTCTCACAGTCGGATGGTCTCAGGGGAACACGTCTAAGCAATTGGGGGCTTAGGAGGGCTGAGCCCAGGGTTCCAGCATGTAGGTGACCAGATTGCAGGATCCCAGGGCTCAAGAAGGATGTCAGACATGGGGTCTATGAGCTGGGAGTGCAGAGCCAGGAACAGTGATCAGTCACTATGCAGACTCAGAGATCTTAGCAACATATGGGATGCCACGGTTGGGTCACATCACAACAAATGGGGGTCTGTTCAGAGAGCAGGACTAAACCTGCTAAAGTAGCTGCAATACTTGAAAGATTCCTGTTTAAGATATGTAAAACAAAACATTTTTCATGATAACACTGATCTCCACTTCTCTCTCATTTGTTCTTGACTATAGTATAATTTTAAAAATAAGTTGATGTAAAAATTATACTAAAGTTATGTGTAATATTATTTCTTTACTTTCTCTTCAGTTGGCTTTGCTAAAAACCAAGCAGTAATACAGAGCTCAGGGACATACCTCTGCTTTCTGGATTCTGTAAGTTAACACTTTACATTTTATTTGGTTTCGTCAACAGAACACTTGGATTGTTTTTAATATGTGGTTAGTTTGCCCTAAATCAAGTTGTTTAAATGTGTTTCACATGTTGGGTACTAATTTTAACTTTGTATTAATCTTTCAACTTTGTAAAAGCCTGCAGCCCTTCTACCTTCTGCTTTGATCCCATCTCACGAGGAGATGTAAACAAGGCTGAGTCAGGTCAATATTTAGGCATTCTTAGCAGTTCTCCTGTCCCACGTGCTGCAGGAGAGATGGAGTTGATAATTCAGTAAGATTCACTCTTCCTTCTGAGTTGGAACTGATCCAGGCCCTTGTGTAGTGATAGAGACAATGTGCTACTGGAAGTGCAGTTTGTTGGATACAATGTAGAATGAAAGTCCTGATTGTTTGTGGTCATTAAAATATCTCACTGCACTTTTTAGCAGAATGGAGATGTTAACGCTAGAGTCGTGGCCACATTTTTAACTCAGGTAATCACATTCTGATTCTATAAATTCCTCTTGCAATGCCAATTGGATGCAGTATTTTTTTAAAATGTCGTATATTAAACTCTTTATGCTAAACATTTGTTTTTGGTCCAAGGAGTCTGCCAGTGATTTTTTCTCTCTGCCTTCCCATTCAAGAACTAAGTCTGGAAAGTGTTTTGCTGGCAGTAGACTGCTTGACTAAGTGAAATATTGCTAATGCAATTTAGTACTATATTTAATGACATAGTTATGTTGCCTTTTTAATTTAGATTTATTATATTAAGGTCTGTTCTAGTCTCCTGCCTAAATAGATTTGTTTTGAAGGGAGTTTGGTACTTGTGGAAATTTGTCGAAAGTGATTTTTCAGAATGTGTGTGTCAAATATCACACACATATTCCAGAAATGACAGTATGAGCATTTGTAGTTACAGATCTTATATGAATCCATGGGTGTTTGGACAGCTCACTTCATTCACACAGCACAAAGTAATTCCTTTCAGAAGCTCAAACCCAAGTACAGTGCAGAAACCTGTTTACCAGGTCTCAGTCTTAGTTTCCTAACAGTTTCATCAGGAAGAGAATGTTAAAAAAAGAAGTGTGAGGATATAAATTCATTGTTCTAGATTTTGTTCGCCTGCTAAATAATGTTGTTTTTAAAGCAGGTTATGAGTGTTTCATATAAATTGTGCCCAGGAAGTGACTGCCTAAGGCCTTAATCTTGCACAATTGCAGTCAGTGGGAGTTTTGCCAGTGACTTAAGTGAATTTAGGATCAGGCTCCATTTGTATGAATGCGGGGTAGGCATAATGCAAGCTGTGCCTTTGCATGGCCAGATTTTATGCATCATAATTTATGTGGGTAATTCCACGAATTTGAGTGTTATTGATTTTGGTGATTCAATGGCACTACCTGCATGAGTAAAGCAAGCAGTATTTGACCCAAAGTCAGTTATTATTTGCAAAGCCATTCCAGTCTTCGACAATTGCTCCACATTATGTAGTGTGGTTAAATGAATGAAACCACCGCACTCATTTTTTCTTGTTATCTTAGCCAGCAAAAGCCCATGCCTCCAGAAGTGAAAAGTCCCTTGCACCATGTAGTACCATGTCACATCTGTCCAGAATATGTATGTGATTTATGAGGTAAATATCAGAGGGGATTATTTTGCCTCTTCTACTTCAGACAAATGTAGTTATAAGCCAGGTGATTATTGAAGAGGACAGAAACTCTGTGTGCGTGTGTGTGAGTGCTTGTGTAAATCTCTTTTAAATATTTGGATTATTATTTACATGATTTCATATATACGTCATGTACCTTTACACTGCAACATAATTTCCCTTTGCTGGCTAGCTCTATAAGGTAAAGTACTGTGTAGTAATCATTCACAAATATTAAGTTTGAATAATAGTTTTTTCCACGTAGATGTTCTAATGGATGGTTCAGATTTGGTGCAAGATTAATTTTGAAATTAATGCATGCTTTACACATTTAGGACCATTTAAAGCGATTCCAAACAAAATTTTTATGGTCTACATTGTATGAAGAAGCTTGGTAAATAATTAAAAATAGGTAGAGAATATAGGTTCTCTGTTTAATTTCTACACATCCACACCAACAACTAGATATTTCAAAGGTGAAATAATTCTGAGCTAGCAAAACTCAAGTCCCTGTATACTAGAAGTTATACATCAAACACCATTAAAAAATATTCTGCTATTTTTCTTTGGGGCTGCTATTGTTGGCTAAAAAACGTTAATATAAAGGGGATAAAATAATTGCAGAACCTGCTACAAAACTAGGAACTGATCAATATTCTGTCTGACAGTAGTTACTAGACGCTATGTGGTAATAACCCAAACACAGATGTTTCCAGCTATGTGATTGAGTGAGCTTTCTGTCTGTGTCTGCTTCCATATGGCTTCTAGCTTCTTAGGTTCAGTTCACCAGTCCAGTATCAAGTCATTTAGAATGTTGATATCAGGCATTTGGAATGTGCTGCATTGCAGCCAAGAAATTTATTTTCAGAAATGCAGCCACAGTTGCAGGCTCTGGGTTACTACAGAGCAAGTTAAATAGTTCGTTATGCATTTGGTGTATGTGGGCAGAGAATGTATTGCTTTTTAGATCTTCTTGCTTGTGTGTCTCTGAGGAAGTATTGACTCCAGAGAGAACTGTTCCCTTGCTATCTCAGCTGGAGTCAAGGTACTCACTTTATATCTCTAAACACAGATAGCTGTATGAGGATAGCGAATTGGACGAAAGATGACAAAAGGGGATACAAGGCTCAAAATTTTCAGAATTTGATCTGCCCGTTTTTGTGTTTGATGCTGGCTCTTTGACTAAAAGCTAATATGCTTTTGTTTTCTGCTGTAACTATTGTTATAACTAGGGGAAAGATTAGTTTTTCATCAGTAAATGTTGATTTCACCATATACACTGCAAACTAAAGATGAAATCTTAGATTGTGAACTCTCTGTATCAGGGCCTGTTTTTGTTATACTCATTTGCAATGAGTGCAATGGGACCCTGATCTCTGATTGGGGCCTCTAGCGACTGGTGTATCATAAATAACAAAGGTCAAATTCATAGATAGAAATTAAAGGTGTCTGTGCTTGTTTCTGAGCTGTTGTTTTTAGTGACATTCACCATGTTATACGTACCAGGGAGATTTTTCTTTACAAAGACATTTATTTTCCATTAACCCTAATCATAACCAGTCCACATTATTTAAGGATTTCATTGTGTTTGTCACAGGGTTCCTGACTGCCAAATTAGAAGGCGTATGAGTGTGTTCAGTTATGAACTTCAGTTACTGATAACTGTACCCCTCACATGCTGCACATATACTGTATGGTAAGACTATTTTAAACACCAATGAAAAGCTTTCTGCTGGGATGTAAAATAGCAAATGGTTAACCAGTAAGTATTAGTGTTAGTGTTAGTGTTTACAGATTGCATTAACCATTTAACCATTCGCTGCATGGAGGGAGGGGTTGTGCATGTGGGGGGTGCGTGGGGATGGAGTGTTGCAGGGAAGGATGATGAAGGGGGCTGGTACATGTGCTCACGGATGCATGCCTTAGGGGTTTGGTGCCAGTGGCAGCTCGAGCATCAGTGAGGTGGGTGGCAGTGGCTGAGGTACACATGAGTGAAAGGTCTGGGGGAGTCTGTCTGGCATGGGAGTGTCCCCAATCCTAGGGCAGGGCTAGGAGTGCTGTGTGGGGTGGGTGGACTCGTGGGATTGGCAGGGCATGGAGGTGCTTTACAGCCCCCTCCTGCTCACAGGAGGGGTAGCAGCCCCTCAGCTCTGGAGGGCCTGCTCCTTGGCAGTCGGAGGGGCTGGGACCCCATGTGGTGGAGTGGCTGAGTTGTAGAGATGTGGTGGGATGCTCCCAGGCGCCCCCTAGAGCCCCATAGGGATGTAAAGTATTATATCATTTAACCGATATAATTGTAATAGTTTAAACGGTTGTTTTGTGAAATGGTATTTTACATACCTACTTTCTGCCAGCTAGGTTGTGGTACACAATTTTTGTTTTATATATGCTTGTTTCTTGATCAGTTCAAAGACAATGTCATGTGAACTTTACTGCCAAAACACTGTTGCTTACTAACAGTTCAAAGTGACACTGTCAGGAAAGCAGGTTAAATTTATTTACCGTACATGAGGAGTGAGCCCAGAAATTAATGTTCCTTTATTTGAATTGGCGGCTGCTTATCCTTTATCTTTCTGTTTCAGAGATTTGCTGGCACTGCTCTTTTTAACTCAGGAAAGCAAAGTTACCATGAAATCTCTAGTAGGTTTTTCTTGAGTCCCAAGCAACAAAAACATCTCAATATAGAGCTTATTTAGGCCATGAGAAGAGGTCATTGGACCCTAACTAGTCCCACTTGGTGGAGTGCTTTGGAGTTCCAATCTTAAAGCTAGTTTTCAGTTAAGCACACAGCACTCATTTGTTTTTACAGTCACTATAACTTGTTGTTCTTGGCAAGGTAGGTTGCTTGTTAATTTCCATTAAAAGTGATGTCTTTTCTTTTAATGGGACCAATGTGAACTTTTGAAGTATTTTTGCTCTATCATATCAGTGCTCTAAAGCTTAGGAAAAGAGGCAATGATTAGACTTTCTATTGCAGATTCCTTTATTTTGTGGGGTTTTGTAATCTACCAAACCCCCTGTTCCCTGCCTCTGTCCCTACCAAAAAAAATCTAGGGCAAGCTACATTTCTAAATAGACAGTATGGTGGACGCAATTTTAATCCCCATTACCAGTGCTGCAATATGGAGTGAGTGCTGTTGCCACTGCTAATAAGCATAAAAAAGAAAGAAAGGTCAGTTAAAGGCGTATTACTTATTCAATTATCTATAAAAGAATAAACTTTTTTCAAATGTTTTTAAAATCTGAATACTTTAGTTTAGAATGTGAGAGGTTAACCATATAATTTAAAACAATAAAAAAGCAAACATTTAGTTCATGAGTTAAATTGATGGAAACATTTCTGAAGAGGGATGTGTGGTCTGTTGATTAGATGAGAACATGTGGAATCAGACCTGTATTTTTTTCCTAGCATTTCTACTCTTTTTGCTGCATGCCCTTGGCAAGTTACTTATACCTCAGTCTTGCAAACACTTATGCACATACTTACCTTGACTCCTGTGAGTGAAGTTAAATGTTCGTGTCTGCAGGATTGAGGTCTTATTCTCTCTCTGAGCCTCAGTTTACCCCATTTGTAAAATAAGGATAACTAGGCCAAATGAAAGAGATTTTTCACTGGACCACGAAAATGCACAGTTGTGACTTAGGGACTATGGGTGGATTTTTTCAAAAATACTTTCAAAAGGCCCAGATTTTTAAAGGTATGTTAGCATTGCTTTGCTCAGCATTGCAATGCCTAACTGATTTAGGAGCCCAAATCTCATTTTCAAAAGTGATATAGGCACTAATACACCATCAGCTGACAACATTATATGCATCTGAAAATGAGCCTTTGAAATGACAACATGTATAATCTCAAACCTAGGCATTGCTATACACTGTGCCTATCATATATTTATTATTGTTCATTTGTATTTACACTTACTGCTTTACTATAAAATATTTTGTAGTGAAAAATAGAATTTTAAGAACAATATGGTTATCAATACCATTAATTATTACTTTATATCTTTAAAATGCTTTCTAATAATCTCATAGGTTTATAGATGTTTTTTAGTGCCCATATGAAGTTCAGTTTATTTTTAAGTACATATTATGAGGAGTTAGTTGATTTTCCCATATGCTAATTAGGCAAATTCAAAGCTTATCCTAAATTCTAAAATTAATATAGAAGGCAAAACGTAAAACATATTAATTAAACAAATGAAAATAGTGGAATTTGTAGGTCATTCTTTTGGCATTAATCTTTGGTTTCATTCTTAATTTAGCTCTTAAAATGAAATTGTTTCTTCATTATGATTGACCTTGTATTACAAAACAGAATGTATTTGCATGTTGAGTTGCTATGTTCAATCAAAATAGTGGGGAAGAATTTTTTTTCAGGCAAATTCTTCAATGGGTTATCATTCTGGAGTTTAGTGCAGTTGTGGCAGACTATGTATAGATGTGGCTAATAAATGCTTGTCATTTTGAATTTGTCCACACTGATTTAAGAAACAAATACTGAGACAGCTTTGAATAGTGAGTGGCCTGAAGTTCAGACTTTTTCTTTTGGAATTTTTCTTTTTTCCACTAAATGGTGAAATCAAAACAAAACAAAACAATTTGCTCAGGGTAAATAATGTGTTTTGTTTTGTTTTTAAGCGCAGTGTCCTTTGATGTAAGGAAAACAGCCCAGCTGATATCTGCTATAATTGGCTTTGGGTATTTGTCAGCATCTGTAAGTCTTGTGGAACTTGATTGAAGGAAGCCAATTTTCTGTGGAAGGGAAATGTAACTGATATGAGCACGCGCAGGCTGCATGCCTGTCTGTCTGAAAGGTGATGGAGATCACGGGCCCCCCAAAGGCAGAAACACATTTGGGCTTGTTTAGAAATCCCTGTTGGCTTTCCATGTGGAATAAAGATCTTTTCATTCTCCCATCTTTCAACAAATTGCTTCCCTGCTCAAAATGGACTTTGGAGAATAGGAAGCATGTTTGTATGAAACAAAATTTCTATAAATTCTAGGTTATTTTGAGTGTTTGTTATGGGATTCTATTTTTGGTTTGGTGCCTTGCTTATGACTACTTAAATATTTATTTGACAGTGTTTGCATTTTATATACCTATATATATTTACATTTACAATAAAAACATACTATCTGACATCTTTTAATTGAATTTGTCAGTACATTTGTTATATGTGATTATTTTTAATAACATTTTCAGATATTTATGTAAGATTGTAATTAACTTATAGAAGCCGTTTTGTGAATATGTAATAAATTGGAGCGTACACTATTGATATAATCATTGAAAGTGCAATGTCCCTCAGTGCAGAAAACTGTCCTTTTGCTATTGTTTCCATTTTATTTGCTAAGAAGCAGGGCATCGAAACCTCCATTTTAGCATGGAAAATTCATTTTGTGAACTTTTTACTTTATGAACTTTATGACTAATAGCTTACATTAGTGCTTGCAAACTGGAGTTATTTAACTGAAATGCAGGCGCAGTCAAATAGAATGAGGCAGTTGGTTAATAGCACATAACAGTTTTTAGGACAGGAAGTGAGGAATTCCATATCTGATTGAAAGTGCAAGGAGAATTTAAATGGATAGAATCTAAATATTGACTTTGAAATTTCACTACAACACTAGCTCAATTTTGGAAGAAAATGGCTTGGGTTTCTTAATGATGAACAGTGAAATTAATCACATTGAGCATCACATTTCACTTTGCTGAAGTAAAATATGACTGCTGTACTTGCATATTTTCTATGAGATTTTTCTCTTGGTTAACCTACTCCTTGTGAACCCTTACTGTTTTGAACCCATAATATGTTCTAAGGACTAATTTAATTGTTTACTGTGATCTATATTTCAGTTTGTGATCCAATCCATAGCTAGGAGGAGTGTGTAGCAGTGCTCCTAGATCAGCATGGAGAGTCACAATCTCTCTCCCAATCGTCACACCGCTCTTTGAGATGCTGGTTTTACTACACTGCCAGGTGCAATGGGGAGGTAGGGTTAAGGCCCAACTCCACACATTCCTTTCCTCTTCCTCTTCATCTGCACAAGGGAGGCATGTGCGACTGTGCATGGCCTACTTCCTGCTGCACTCAGGAGGTGGAGGTACAGTGCACCGGTGGAAGAAAGTAAAGGGGTACCCTTTGCCACCCCCTCTATTCCGTTGAACTGGTGCATAGGAGGCACCACGATCTGGCCCAGTATCAGCAGAGAGCAGGTGAGAGGAGGAAGGAATGCAGTGCCTTGAATATGGAATGTAACCTGTAAATCAGGAAAGTGCAGTGAAACTTATCGCAAACTATTTTCCTGGAGAGGATAAAGATAGTTCTGGCCATTGTTGAATTGGTTTTATGTGCACAAATCAGTTAAAAATCTTCTGGCATAATCTACATACAATGTAGGTTAAAACTTGTTGAAAAACAATTTTCAGTGGCAGCTCCCAGGAAGGTAGCCTTGAAACTAATTAGCCTGTCAACAATTAGAACTGAACCACTTAGAATATTGCATATAATTCAGGGTACCTCAGAACTGAAAAAAAGTCAACAAATTGGAGGGAAATTAGAGAAATATGCAGCTGAAGGAGCTAGAGGATTGACTTAGAAAAGAGAAAATGGACCACCAGTGACGGACACAGTAATGTCATTGAAAGGACATGAAAAACAATATTTGAAGTTGGTAAACAGCAAGGCCGAAAGAGGAATTGTTTGGAGTGGGCCAGGGGTATAACTAGGAGTAATGGGATGAAACTGGGCAAAAGAAATGTTAAATTGGCTGTCAAGAAAATATTTCTGAAAGTGAGGTTTTGAAATGTGGTGTAATCCCTGAAGGGAGTAGTGGAAACCCCATCACCTGAGTCATTTAAATCTAGACTGGACAAACTGAAATGTACTGTAGGGAGCAATCTTGCAGCAGTTGATGGATTTACAAGATACAATGATGGGTCTTTCCCATCTCTACTTTCTGATCCTTTGAAAACAAATATGGACATGATTACAAGCTCTTGGCTGCTTTAGCTGTACCTCTGAGAATCGCATAAATATCATAGTGTAGGGCAATACATGAAACTAAGGCTATGTTAAATTTTCAATTTAACTTGGTCTATGGATTAAAGCAGAAAAAACTGGTTTACTTTTTACTGAAAAAGTAGTCTGGATATACTGGGTTTTTTTAAATTGAAATCTATTTAGTAATATGGGTTGAGTAATGTGATCCTAGTTTTTAAAATAAAATGATTATTTCTAAATTACCTTTAATATTATGTTTCTCAATATCATTTATAAAATGCCCCCTGAAATGTGACTTTAGGAAAAAAGTAAGGCCTCCCTGTTTAGTGACTGGTGATTTTTAAACAAAATGCACTTAATATAAGTGGAATATTTAAAAAAAACCAAATGTTTGTCCAGTCACTACCTTTTGTTCTAAGTTTTAAATCAAACAAAAAAAATTTAGTGTCTGTAGTTACAGAAACCAAATTTAGGCAACACATTTGTTATGCTCATTATCTTAATTGCTATATTTTTGTAGGATTGCCCTTTAACAATTCTATAAGTAAACAATAACTATTTTTGCATAAAGGGAATCATTAATATCAAATAATTAGAATGTCCAAAGTTGCTGAAAATCCTTAGAACCTTAATTTAGTTTTACTGTTACAGTGTGTGGTATACAGTGAGTGATTTCCATTATTTGATTGGGTAGTGGAGAAACTTGAATGCATATGGACCGTGAAATAATAAGAGAAATTTCATGTTTATGGTACCTTAGGTATTATTTGGATAGTAACTTGTTTAAAAAAAGACTGGCACCAACCAACCAAAACACAAGGCTACCAAAATGATCCAAAGGTGTTCTTGTACTGTTTTATTTTGTACATCTCACTGCCTGTTTTACGAACAAAAAATTGTACATGTTAAATGCCTAAGTGCTGAAGTTGAGCATCTGGGTTAGTTTCCATCAGTGCCTGGCCAAATACAGTCTGAAGAGGTAAATTTACAAAGATACTGATAGTGCTGGTTTGGGGTTTGGTTTGTGGTTACACATAGATGTATGTTGTGTCGTTCTTTTGCTTTACCTGTCTGCTCCATTCTTTTGAACAGGCAGAATAATGACATGTGAAAGCCTCTTGGTCTCATAATTTTGTGGTATAAGACTACATTTCTGTACCTATCGCCTCTTCACAAGAACAGAGCAGGATCGGGAAACTGAATTAAAGTGCATCATGCATCCTAATGCCTGTGATAGCAAAAAATCCTTTTCCACTGTGGTGGTGGTATTGTAAGGGTCACTTAGCAGAAAAGTTTGTATTTTAACCTCATTTTGGAAGGATTTTTCAGCAACAGAGGGAAGTTTGAAAAAAAAGTGAGGAGTATTTTAAAGTTGGGTTTCAGTTTGAACCTGTCCCCTGGGTAGTGCCCCCTTTTAAGCAAGCTAACATAGGCACGTTACTAAAGAATGTTGTTGAGCTCTGTCAGGCCACAAGACAAAATCTGCAACCTGGTTCCTCTGCCAGTGGGGAGACTGGCTCCTGAACGACACAGCCTTTCGGATAAGTAACCAATAATTTCCTGTTCTGCCTCTTGTTAAACCATGCCAATGCCATATATTCCTGTTGGGTTTGAAGTGATTAGCTAAGACGGAGCCATTCTTCTTATGTAAACCATTTATTTATTTTTCAGATATCAAAAAGGAATATATCAGGTCAGTTAGAGGTGTGGATTTGCATTTTATTTGTCTCTTGTGTAACATTCTAGTTGGTAAAGACACAAATGCTGAGATTGTTACTACATTCATATGGTTGAAATTTAAAAGCTCATAGTGTATAACATGTGGGTGCTTTGGATGGGGTTTTCAAAAGTACACAGCATTGGCCCAACTGCTTCTTTTGAATTCAATAGGAGTTTTACTGTAGACTTCAATCAAAGCAGAGGTAGGCCAACATTGAGTGCTTTTGAAAATCTAAATCTGTAGTTGTGCATTGTTAATATATAACATCATTGCTACCGTGAGGCATAGTGGAGAATACAGTTATGATACAAACATGCTGTATACATCTACTACATACAACTGTGGGTTAGAAGTGCCTGTAGAGGAACTGTATACATGGGTTGAGTGATCCAGTTCTAGCATGGAAATGAGCATAGTGGTGATGGGACAGTGAGAATATTTCAATGACAGAATGGCACTTGTGACTTGACTGGAGGCTGTTTAATGGCATAACTGGTGATTGGGGCTTTAGTGGAAAATAGAGGACATGAGGAAATCAAGTGAGGAATTAATTAGACCAGTAAGTTTTGGCTCTCTATATAAGTGGAGTGTGTGTGTACTGTCATGTCAACAATGCTAATGAAGTTGCAACTTGTTGCCATTTTACCTATTGCACTGTATTTTTCCTCATCTCTGGCATGAAATTGACATTAATTCAGTGCAGTAGACTTTACTTTTAAAATATTAATTTTTATCTTCTGAAACCTCCATAAAGTGAAATTTTATATTAAGACCCATCTCTCTTCTTGGCATAAAGAATTAAGGTGATGGTTCTTTAGTAGATGAAATGAACAATATAACTGAGGAGTGGACCCTGTTCTGTCCTCCAGATAGTTTGCCTTGTGATTTACCAAGCTTTGTTTCAGGTTACATTTATTAATGTGCCTGTCCTTCCCAAAGTATACCTTTTTAGTCAGGACAGTAGATTGTAACTTTACTGGAACACTTACCCAGTGCTGCACCTGGATTCAGTGGGACCATGCTATATTAATAACTGTGGACTGGGTGGTATGCAGAGTTGTCATACTTTCAAAGTAATTATGATCTGGAGGGTTTCTAATCTTCTCTGTTTTGTACCACTTGGACTGTACTTAGAGGATTTATGAATAAGAGCTTTTCCCCCAATGTCTTCGAAAATCAGTCATATTTCCTACTTGTTGTAAAATGTTGCCTAAAGACAAAATACAAAAGAAATACTTGTGACTGTATATCTCGTATATTTTTTGGTAACTTGTATGCATGTGACAAGAAACAGCTTCTATTATTATTTAATTAGTTTATCTTTAACCTTGAAGTGCATTAATTATTTGGATCCACTTCCAGAAACTTTTCAGTTCTTGGTTTGACTTTTTTTTTTTTTTTTTATAAAGTATGGTGTCACCCTCGTATCAAGGTTATTCAGCTCCTTGGGTGTTCAGATCACTCATATTGGCATTGGTCTGACTTAAAGTTTTAATGAGAAAGGTAGAAAGGTTGTTGGCGGTTGAATAGTTGTTCCTTATTCTTAGTAGAGCTCTCTGAAAATGACATTACTGTATAGAAATGCAAGAGGATGGCTATCATACTATGCACTTAGTGTGCAATCCTCAATTACAAGGCTTGTCATCCCTCAAAAATCAACTTAAAAATAACAGAAAGAATAAATGTCCAAAAAAATTACCAGCGAACTGAAGATTTTATGGACAAATTTTATTTAGATTATTTCTCTGACCGCCTAAAATTGTGGCAATTGTGTGGAGATCAGTGTGTCCGATTTAGGAATTTGTGTGAGATTGTAAACTCTCTGTATGCATCTTTACCAAGATGCAAACTCCATTTTGAATGTGGGAACTAGTTGCCTCCTCTGAGACCTCTTTGCCTCCATATTGGTTGTAATTTCCAAGTGTAGTGATACAGGGCTGACAATAGAGACTCGTTAACTAGGGATGGCCCTCTACTCAACTACAAATGTCCTTGATCAGGTGAGTTCCCACCCAGAAGAGCTAGGTCTTCAGCCACTTTCACCAAGTCTCACTAAGGGAAGCTGCTGCCGGAGCCTGACTAGGCAGGGGAGAATATCTGTCTACCTGAACACAGATGACTCCCTCCTAGGACTCCAATGGATAGATGAGCTAGACTCGAGTGAGGGGCATTGCGTTTAGGATATTTTTTTTCCTGTATAATCTACACTCTGTGTATTTCTCATACTTAAGTAAAGAGCAGTAGTGTGCTAGAATACTATGGAAAGTGTCTATGCATTTGTGCATTACGCCTACCATGTGCCCCTTGAAGAGGTAAACCAGAAGACTTCAGGTAGAGTTCTGGGAGAGGGGGTGTTTAAGCATGTCTGAGGGCGGAGCACTGTTTGGAGGGTCTAGTTAGTGGGCTGAATGGTCTGTATGCTCAGGAGGGGGTGGTAGATAGATGATCTGCACTCGAGTGTTCCTAGAGACCCCAAGAGAGGGATAATGCCTGGGCTCTGTTCCAACTCCATGCTTAAAACATTTAGGGTTCCAGCAGCTGGATTTCCCCACAACAGTCTGGTGAGTGGCCAGGAGTGGATGCATGACTGGATCTATGACAGGGCTGAGTGGTTTCATTGTGTGCCATATCTCTACATCCTTACTTTGAATGAATCTCTCAACTGGGCCTAGTGTATGATTAGAGGACTGGCAGACTTCAGTTGACCTGCATGATTATTTTCTAGTTTTAGAACCAAGTATACAGAAAAGGCCCAAGCTTTGTCAGTGCAGTTCTTTATTGGCCTTAAAGGTACTTCCAGAGTGAGTATTCATGTTGCTCAGTGCTATCCTGTATACAGAGTAGTTACACTGTCCTGTTTCTAAATGTGCATGTCAAGCTGTATCCCGCTCTGTCTCTGTTCCTCAGAAATTCTGCTTAGAGAATGCTTCAGTGAACTGGACTCACATATTTTCAGTTATCTGCCTTGTCAGAATACAGCAGACTGGCAGAGCAGAATAAAAGCATGATTTAAATACACTATGTCTAATTTTTATTTCTACGAGATTTAATGAGGTTCTTTTAAAAATACCTTTTATCTGTATGTTATAATCCATTTAAAAAGAAACCAAAGAATGGTCAAAGTGGTTTTAATATTTGCTGTCTTTGTATTTTAAAAAAAGTTTTGTTTGCAGGTCAGTGAAATGATTGTTAACCCAATAACATATTCTAGTGTGTGTTTGAGTACTGTACTGTGACCTTTTTTCTGTTCAGTAACAATGTGCTATTTATTGCAGGATGATGTGATGATGCCACAGAGGGTGAGACTGCAGCATGAAGCTGCCATTCAGCATCCAAACAGTGTGAGTACTTCTTTTTCTCTTTAAAAAAACAACACCCTCCATAAAACAGTGTGGTCAGATACATTTCTTTAAAAGGATGGGAAAATTTCACTGGGCTTGTGGTGGCTAAGCACTATCATCATACAGTTTTCCTTTAGCTAGAGCCTTGTATATAATAGTTGCTATTAATTATTTTTTCCTATGCTTGTTTGCTGTTAGGTAAACTAAATCCTAATTTTGACAGTAATATATTAGTTTCAAATAGGTTACAAAGGTTTCTCCAAACCAGCATTAGAATGGAATGTCATTTTAACTAGAACACTTATTAACGTACCACACTATGTAATGCGAAAACCCACAAAAGAGCATTTACAACAATGATTTAAACAGCTGTGGTTAATGTTTACACTTCCTCAAACAATTAGGAATGTATGGTTATTATATAAATTGTTGCACAAGCCTATGATTAAATTGCCATTTGTTTTTTTCCATAACTGGCTCTAAAATAAAGTAGTCTTCAGTAGAACAAGTGTTCTTTATTCCTGTGGCATAAATGTGCCTATTCAGTGAAATTAAGGTTTTATGAACTGTGTGGTTGTTAGAAGCATAGTGTTAAGTGTATTTCAATGGTTAGGACCAGTAGTAGAGGGCCATTTGGTGGTCTTATGTGTGTTCCTGAAGATGATCAACTTGATGAACATGTTGATGAAAAATATCAGTTTTATTTGTCCATATGTGACTGAGATGAAGAACTTTGCCTCTAAAAACTAGTTGGATCTCTGTCAAAAATATTTGGTAACAATTGACTCAACAGAGCAATAAACTTCCCAAGAGAAAATGTTAAAGCTTTGAAGGGAGTGTTCAAGGGATTTCTGTAAAGCAAAGGTCAATTGACTTTATCTGTCAAAAAGGTATTTACCATCGCAGGTCTGGAAACAAAATAGACATTCTTAAAATTATCATTCTCTGAGAGTTAAGCACCTTTGAACTTTCCCTCCCAAACACACTTAGTCTAGAATGGAGAGCATTGTGGTATTTCAGTTAAGGAATGTCTGCTAAACAACCTGTTCAGTGCTGGGATGTGCACCTGCTTTTCTCCACACCTGTGTGTGTTCCAGGACTTCATATTGTTAGCTTGCTTGTGAAATACGATATTCCTTTCTGTATAATTTATGGGACTGGTGGGACTGCAGTTTTGTAGCAGTTTGTACTACGAGCGTATCGAATAGAGAGATGTGGAAGGCTATGTGGGGTATTTCTGTTCTGATGCATAGAAATGAATATAATTTTGTATTAAGATACCAGAAATAGAAAAGGTAAGTAGAGCCTGTAATGATTGTTCTGGGCAAACACCTTTGAGAACTGTCGGGCCCCCCTACGGAATGGACTTATTTATGTTTAGGCTTTGATTTTATTAGTATGATTGCTGCTAAAGAGTAACTTATAACCTAACTGTCTTTATAGTCACAGCACAAATTAGGAAAACAATTCACATCAAGAAAAATCAGTGTCTGATATCATCAAAGACTCTGCGGTAGGAAAGTGCAACTGTTCTAAAAAATGAGTTGAGACAGGGCTTTTCTTGTTCACGGTCCTTTCCACTCCCCACTCACTTGCTCTTAGTGACTAGTATCTAGCAAGTGGACTGTGTTGTTCCTCCCCTGAAGCTGGAGTACAGTCTGGGCAGTGGAGTAAAAGGGCCTTTCTCCCCAGCATTTACCTGGCTGAGCAAAGGCTATGAATATGTGCCGATGTCAGTCATAGCCTGTTCTTGTAGCACAGTTATTTGCCTTTTCTCAAATGTGTGTATGGTATACTTGACATTACTTATCAGGTGGCTAAACTGAATATATTGTTATCATTTTTATTCCCTAGCAAGGTTTGCCAAGTATTTTCCAGATCTAAAAGCAAAAATTTGACTAATTCTCTTGTTTGGATTTAGATCAAAAGTTGTAATGCCTAAAGCCATTCTTACACAATATTATTTCATTATATGAATGTGAGTGAATTCCAGCTTGGTTGGTTATATGCATCTTTGATGATTGATGTAACCTTAAAATAGCTAGTGGATTGGGTGAATTAGAGTAATGCATTAGTTCAGAGTTAGGGCTCTGCCAAATTCATGGTCCATTTTGGTCAACTTCATGGCCAGGAATTTTAAAAAATTAGCTTAACATTTTCAGATGTTTGCATCTGAAATGTTATGGTGCTGTAATCATCAGGGTCCCAACCCAAAAGGCAGTCAGGATGGGGGTGAGGGTTTGTATGGCTATTGTAGGGGTGTTGTGGGATTGCCACCCTGACTTCTGTGCTGCTGCTGGCGGGTGTGCTGCCTTCAGAGCTGGGCAGCCAGAGAGCAAGGCTGCTGCCAGTTGTCTAGCTCTAAAGCCAGAGCCGCCACCAGCAGCAGCACAGAAATGAGGGTTGCAGGGTATGGAGTGTGGGTTATGTGTCCGATTTTCTCAGCGGCCTCCCGCCTGGGTCAGGGGGGTGACAGCTGAAGCTGCAGCCTCCTGCCTGGAGTGGGGGAGTGACAACTTGAGCCTCAGCCTCCTATCTGGAGTGGGGCGGTAGGATAGGAGTGACAGCTTACACCACAGAGCTTCCTGCAGCCAGAGGTGGTTCCCAGAAATGGTCTGACCCACCCTGGCAGCGGCACCTGCAGGGGAAGAGGAAGTCTCATCCCTCCCCATCTCAGGCCAGGACTAGCAGCTGGAGGCTGCTTAGGGTAAGACCCCCTCAGCTGGACACAAGATTTCATTGGGGAGACCAGATTTCACAGTCCATGTTGTGTTTTTCATGGCTGTGGATGTGGTAGGGCCCTATTCATAGTACTGTTCATTTATCTCTGGGAAAACTGTTAACAAATGTTGTTCAAGCATCAAATGTACTGAACATAGTTGTCTGAATTTAATTCTTTCAGGCAAGACGCCATACTGCAACATTGCCACACACAATTTGGCAAAGCATCTTTGTTCAGAAGGGGCCCATGAACACCTGAGCTCAAAAGTGAATTATTGTTTTTTTATTCAGTGTTGGCAATGTAAACATTTCTTCCTAACAGAAAATGTATTGTGTAGTAGATAAATGTGTGTTCATGTTTTGCCCTGACTAATTCTGCCTGTCTGGACCTGTAACAGTGATGTATGGCAGTAAGGATGGGATTGGCACAAAGGAAAGATTTTTCATGACCTTAGATGTGTCCTCACCTACTACTTAGCAGTGTGTGTGTAGTTTCAATAATCTATGGCTCACTTAAAGCTTCTCTCTCTCCTAGTGCAGCAACTTCTTCTGTTCCTTGTCTATGGGTAGAATTACTAGATTCCATTGCTGCTGATGTTGATCAGTTTAGCATTATGAAGGGTGTTCACACTGCAGGAGCATCTCCACCTGGCTAAATCTGATACCAACTCTCTCCTCCATATGGCACCACCCATATGGCATTCCATCACTGCGGTGGTCTCTTTCCCTGTAACTTGGCCCTCTGACCAGGTCATGATTTAGTCCGCCCCTTCTACAGTAACAGAAACCCAAGATACAATAGTTCAGTTTCTGCACAAGAGGTTCTTGAGCCTTCCAGCTCTGGGGCCCTGGTCCTCACCCTTGCTTCAGGGCTTTCCAATGTCCTTATTAGAGCAGCTTAGTGATGTGCAAAGTAGATATTAACATAAGATAGCGTTTAAAAGCCCAACTTTCAATCTAGGTACAGTAGAACCCTGTTTAACCAAGCCTCCATTATCCAGATCATTAACCGAACCACCAGCAGCCTGAGGTTGACAGTGGGAGACCTGTTGCCCATTCTCCGGTTTATCTGAATTTTTGGTTATCTAATCTGTCCCCAGTCTCAATTAGATTGGGTAATCGTGGTTCCACTGTATTTATGTGACGCTTATCACTGTAGGATCTGATCTGATCTCGTTTCTTAAAATATGACAGTTTCTCTACCTCCTTTCCCTGCCCCGAAGAGGCAGGATTAGCGTTTTTAAATTTTATTTTGTAATTAATGAATTTTTGAGAATGAGGATACTACTCTGGGAAATACTGGGCCAACAGGTAGGGTTTACATTTTACTCTGAATGCAGCAAGATGAATGGTTATTCTTATGTCATTTGACAGTGAATTCGTATTCTTGTTGCAGCTCTTGTGCTGGTTCTGTCTTCTGTAAACACAAACCTATTCCTTTTGGTTGAGTATATCATTGTTCTAGTGAAACTCAGTTGTTGTGAGGGGTCATGGTAATGGATGGAGAGATGTGCTCTCAGGTAGCCAGGATCAATTCCATGCAAGGTTTTGGAAATCAGAATAGTGACTTTGAACTGGATTCTGTGTATGTACAATGGGGAGCCAATCCAGAAAACGGTGTGTTGGAATCATCTGTTCCTTGTAACCTGTATTGCTGAAAAGTCAAGCTGCAGTAAATAGTAATAATCTTGGGCAGTTGCAGCCCAGCACCTTAGTTTGTAATGATTGCTTTCCACATGCCAACATGCCTACACCCCAGTGTTTTCTGTATCATATTATTACTCTAGTGCTAAAGTAGCTGTAAATACAGATTGTCATTTAAGATTCTCTGCTGTCTGCCTTTCAAACCACACATTTTACCTCGTCCATATACTTTATCTTGAGAGCTGAGGTAGTCTGGTAGTTATATTACTCTTATGCATGAATTTGCTCTAACAGTTTTCTGAATAAGATAGCCTTGTTTCAGTGTGGTTAGAGCTGGCAAAATTGAGAATTTATCCTGTATCCTGTTTTTAAAAATACCCTCCTCCTGTTTATTCTGAGTACTGTGTTGGAAGCAAGAGCAGCTTTAGAACATGTGACCATATGAAGTTCCACACAGTGGGGGACTCACTTGAAAATTGAAGTCACACTTCTTTTTACTGGAACGCATATAAAATGGCAGTTTATTAGATGTTCTGGTGTTTTACTGGAGTTACAAGATTTAAGTAAAACTTACTAAAAACATTAATAGTTGCAATCTAAACATTTTCATGAACTCCTGTCCTTCATGCTTGGATTACGTCATGGCCCAAAGTAGGGGGCACCATTTGTGCCTATATTTTGTATGAAATGGCTTAAAAGCTTAGACCAGTTCTCATATATTGGAGGTATCATGATCCAGTGGATAGGGACCTAGACTAGGAGTCAGTAGATGTAGGTTCTATTTCCAGCACTGTGATGGACCATCTGCGAAACCTTAGGTGACAAGGTGGATGAGGTAGTATCTTTTATTTGACCAACTTCTGTTGGTGAAAGAGAGAAGCTTTCAAGCTACACAGAGCTTTTCTTCAGACTACAAAAACACTGCAAATCACCTCAGGTGAGTCATTTCATCACTCTGTGACTCACTTGGTTTATTCGTAAAATGGGGATAATTATGGGGATAATTAAATAATCCTCATTTGAAGGATGCTTTGAGGTCTATGGATGATATGTGCCACATAGATATGCTAATAGTTATGCTAACACCAGACTGTAAATTCAACTGCCATTGAAATCCAGGGCCTTTGTATTCATCTAATTTTAGCTGCCAAAACATAATTGCTGTACCTTGAAAAGGAGAAAAACCACAGGCTGAATGCAAATGGATACACAAAATATAGTTCATGCTTACTGTGGACAAATTAATGTGTTTATCTGATAGCTACCACAACTATATTGCAGTGTGGTTGACTTTTTAAATTATGTGGAAGAAAAATTTTCAAATACTGCTAGATCAAAGTATTGTTTCAGCCTCTTAGTTTGGAAAATAATAGATGAACTTCAATATTTTATGTTGGACAATATTCCTGTAAAGAATAGTATCCTGTATATCATTTGATTCTTTCCATCTCTTCAATGGCCTTTGTGGTTCCTTGTCATTATATAAATAACGAGACATCAGTTTTCCTCAGGCTTGATTTCCTTATTTCCAAGCAGCTATTCACTTTTCTGTGCCCTAGATAAGCCAGATACCTCTTTTGTTTGGCCTAAATGAAAGAATACAGTGTCTTATGAACAACTTTGCGGAAATTGAAAATCATAAAAATAGCAGATGGATAGAAATAATTGTTTATGCATATAGTATGGAAAGCATTGCTAGAATGCCATTAAGCATAGTTATGGAGTACTGAAATATTACCTGCATTTTCAATGTGGTAAAAAAGTCCTTACCCTCCTACCTCCTAAACTTGTCCCTCTTTTCTGTGCCACAAAATATTTGGCTGTGGGCCTTTATAACCCTATTTTTTAAATTAAAGTCCAAATGTCTCCGGTCTCTACTGACACTTAATATTATGTCATCCTTTAGTCAGTGCAGACACATCAGCAAGCTTTTCTTTTAGAAAAGCAGTTTAGAAAAACACAATTATAAATCTGCATAGGCTAGGCCATGAGGTAATCTTTCTTTCCATTTGAGTTACTCTGCATCAGTTGCCCTTTTGTCTCCCATCCTCAACATGTTTGATACAGACCTGGACATGTTACCTGGACGTGTCCTGGCAGGCAGTGATGTACAGTCACACACCAAAAGTTGACTTATTCACTGATACTGAATAGAAACTAGCTAAATAAGAGACGGGCTTGCAGAAAACCTCTTGTCTGCTTAACTGAGCTAAGCAGCAGCTTTGTTCAAGTGAATGGGCTCAGTGGACCTGAGGAGCCACCGGCTCCTTCTCTGAAGAGAAGAGGGGAAGAAAGTAGCAGAATGGCAGCAGTCAGTGTGCATTTGCAGGAGGGAAGGAGCAGTGAAGCAGCTGCTGGTTTAAGAGGCGGAGAAGAAGGAGGGAGAAGTAGAGTGTTTTTCCTAGAGGGGCTCTGTAAAGAGCAGGATGATCCACTATTCACAGTTTTGGGAAAAGGAGAAAGAGCCCAGAATCCATTGATGGGGCTATAGGGAGAGCTCATATTTCATTGATTACGAGAGGAGAACGCAAAATTCATTTATTTTAATGGGGGAATCTCAGATTTTACTAACCAAGGTGTCTGTAAATGGATGTCAGAGTCTCTTTTCCCCTTTGCACCAAAGCAGAACTAATGTTCAGGTGGAGCAATAAATACTGAGTTGGCCACATGGAGGAACGTGAGTTCCCAAAATGTGAGAAGAAGAAAAAAAAGCTAGACCTGCTGCGATTCTAGATACTTGTGGAAGGGGCAGAACCATAGTCAAATGCTGATGGAGAATGTGTCTTGGAAAGAAAAGATGTGCATTTCTCAATTTGCAGAAAATCCTGTTTTTATGCTTAATACACTGCAAAGTTACTCAAGAACAAATGTGTGAAAATGTTGCCCAGTAATGATGCCAAGGTAACATTAATGTAGGAATCAGCTGAGTCATAGTGCCAGCCTTCAAGATAACTTTAAGTGATGCAACTAATTTTTCTAACACAGAAATTAAAAAAATGAAAAATAAAACTTTAGAAATTGCTTGTCTGAACCAGTATTCTTCCTCCTCTACCTGAAACTGGAGAGGCCATGTTATCCCTTGTGGAACTGTAAAGTTGCCCAAATTGTTCACCGGGGTGTAGGATGAAAGCTGTTTGTACTTTTCAAGCTACTATAAAATCTGAGCTACACAGAGTTTGAATGAAATACGTATTTAAAAATACAGGTAGTGTAAATTGTGTGATTTCTGGCTATTTCAGAGATATGGTCTCGTGTTCTCAAAAAGTTATAAACCCGTTATGTCTATGTCAGTTAGAGTATGAATTTTTAGCTGGTAATTATGCCAATGCAAATGCTAGTGTGGATGCAGTTATACCAGTAGTGCTTGTTTCACTTACTGAAACCATAAGTTACATATATATATGAGCACTTTTATAGTGACATAACCATGGCTTGGTGTACATTTAAGTTTTTCTGGCATAGCTGTGTTGGTTAGCAGTATGCAAAAAAATCACACCCCTAACCATCATAGTTATGCTAGCAAAAGCCCCACTGTAGATGCAGTCATAGTGGCAAAAAGTTCTTTTGCTGGAGTATCTTATTTCATTGGGGGATTTGGTGTAAGTTGGCAAAGAATCTCTTTTGCGTATGAGAGTATGTGTGAGAGAACATAGTAAGGGGACCAAACAAGTACTGCTGTGTGTAATCAACAATGTAAAAGAAGCAGTGAGGGGCAAGAAGACATCCTTTAAAAAGTGGGAGTGAAATACTATTGAGGAAAATTAAAGGAGCTTAAACTCTGGCAAGTGAAGTGTAAAAATATAGTTAGGAAGGCCAAAAAAGAATTTGAAGAACAGCTAGGAAAAGACTAAAAAAAAAACGCAACAAAATTTTTTTAAAGAACATCAGAAACAGGAAGTCTGCTAAATAACCAGTCGGGCCACTGGACAATCAAGATGCTAAAGGAGCACTCAAGAAAAATAAGGCTATTGCAGAGAAACCAAATGAATTCTTTGCATCCGTCTTCACGACTGAGGTTGTGAGGGAGAATCCCAAACCTGAGCTGTTCTTTTTAGATGACAAATCTGAGGAAGTGTCTCAGATAGAGGTGGGATTAGAGGAACAAATTGATAAATTAAACAGTAATAAGTCACCAGGACCTGATAGTGTTCACCTAAGACCAGTACTGTTCAACATATTCATAAATGAGCTGGAGAAAGAGGTAAACAGTGAAGTGGTAAAATTTGCAGATGGTACAAAACTACTCAAAATAGATAATCCAAAATGGACTGTGCAGAGTTATTGGGGGACTGAGCAACAAAATGGCAGATGAAATTCCATGCTGATAAATGCAAAGTAGTGCACATTGGAAAACATAACCCTGACTATATATATAAAATGATGGGAGTCTAAATTGGCTGTTACCACTCAAGAAAGAGATCTTGGAGTCATTGTGATAGTTCTCTGAAACATCCATTCAATGTACAGCGGCAGTCAAAAAAGCTACTAGAATGTTGGGAATTTATTAGGAAAGGGATAGATAATGAGACAGAAAATATCATATTGCCTCTTTATAAATCCATGGTATGCCCACATCTTGAATACTGTGTGCAGATCTGGTCACCCCATTTAAAATATATATATATATATATCTCGGAATTGGAAAAGGTACAGAAAAGGGCAACAAAAATGATTAGGGGTATGGAAAAGCTTCCATATGAGAATAATAAGAATGGGATTTTTCAGCTTGGAAAAGAGACAATTAAGGAGGGGTATGATAAAGATCTATAAAATCATGACTGGTGTGGAGAAAGTAAATGAAGTGTTATTTACGCCTTCTCATAACACAAAAAATAAGGGGCACCAAATGAAATTAATAGACAGTAAGTTTAAAATGAACAAACAAGTATTTCTTCACACCATGCACAGTCAACCTGTGGAACTCCTCGCCGGAGGATGTTGTGAAGACCAAGACCAACGAGGTTCAAAAAGAACTAGATAAGGTCATATAGGATAGGTCCATCAATGGTTGTTAGCCTGGATAGGCAGGGATTGCTCTTTGTCAGAAGCTGGAATGGCTGATGGGGTGGATCACTTGATGATTACCTGTTCTATTCATTCCCTCTGAAGCACCTGGCATTGACCACTGTCGGAAGACAAGGATGCTGGGCTAGGTGAACCATTAGTCTGGCCCAGCATGGCCATTTTTATGTTCTCAGAAAGTGGGTCTCCACTAGGAGGGTATTCCTGTATAGCTATACTGGCAAACTCTTTGTAGTGTAGACAAGCCCTGAACCCAGACTAGGTTTCTTTTTTTGGGGGGGTCTGGAGAGGGAGGGGGGGTTGTTTTGTCGTTGCTGATTTAAGTAGTTTAAGCCTAGAGATGATGCTAGCCCATTGGAATCCTAAGCAGGAATATTTTGGGGGCCTCCTTTTACCCCTCATTAAAACCCTAAAAATACTAATGCATTATTTCCACAAATCAGAAAACAAACCAACACAATACCTACTAACACATTTGTTAAAAAGTCTATGCTAAATAAGATAAACAGAATTTGGAGTGTAATACTAAATTGGGCCACCCTGGATCCGCTTGGTGCCCTAAGCAATTGCTTAGTCTATTTATGCCTACCACCATCACTGTTAAAATATCAAAACTTTCTAGTGTAAACAAGTCCTAACATAACTTTTTCCAGCTATAAAGCTTTTGGTATGGTTTTTGTTTTTGTTTTTAAGACAAAGGATAATCCGTTTCAGAAGTGAGGTTAATGCTGTTAGTTGTCCTTGGTCTAAATTCAGCAGAGCTGGTGTATCTGAGGATACATAAGGAATTTGGAGAAAATGTCCACTGTCAGGTTGTAGTAACCTGAATTAAAACAGCCTTGATTTGTATTTTTATAAAGTTGTCTCTAGGTTAGCATTCTGACTACTAGAACCTTAATTAAATGTACATGATCTTTAGTAATCAGTTTTGCTGCGTGTCAGAGACAGACCACACTTCTTTGACCTTACTTTCTTTATCTAGCCTACAGTATACTGAGGCTATGTGTACACTGACGGTGGCAAAATGCTGCCATCAGATCGACTTATCTGGATCGATTGAGCGGTCAGTGAAGATCAACTCAGTTAATCCAGAAGTCGATGTTATTAATCCACCCCTCCAAGTGGCATAGTGCTGCGTCGATGGGAATGTGGTTCCCGTCACCGCAGCGCAGTGAAGACTGCGCACAGAAGAGAAGCACAGCAGTCGATGGGAGTTATGCAAGTTCTTTGCATACTTTGCATAACTCCAATCGACTGCCGCCGAATCGCTGAGGTAAGTGTAGACCAAGCCTGAGAATGTTTCTGCTGTTTCTCATACTAAGGCTATCCAGTTTGTGTAGTAATAGATAACCATGTTTCACCAGGCAAATGAATATTAGAGATCTTTAAATAATACATGAGGTTTCAGAAATCCTAATTTGGAGTTAATGGTTGGAGACTAGAGCAATGGTTATGTAAATGTGTTGTTCCAAAGTGATCAAAGAGTGGAAAAGGCATAAGAAACAGACTGATTCCTTTTTATATTCTGTAGGGCAGAGAAGAATATACTCTATTTGCTGATGAAAGCAGAGTTCTTATGACAGCTTTCATCAATTAGGCGTTTACACATAAATAATTCTGGATATACTGGAATTCATCTGTGCCTTTGCTTTCCATTAAGCAGCCCCCATATATGGTTTTTTTAATTTAGTGTTTTTGAAAAACCACAGTGGATTTTCAAAGCTATCATGTTAGCTTAAGTCTGTTCTTCGTTTAACCGAACATCACAAATGAAAAACATCCCTATTTATACAGCTTTGTAATTAAATGTATACTCAGTATGGCCTTCACTTGCCAACAACCACATCTAAGAATCATTGTTACTGTGGATCCATGAATATCATGCCGCAATATGGTTGTTACATAGACTTTCATCATATTTTATACTTTTTGCATAATAAACTCCAGCCACAGTGCTTAAATATTTGAAAATCAGTTTCCCTTTCTCATATGCTAGACAATAGCCATGGACAATGTAGGTCATGTGATATCTTTTGCTGAAACTTGTGTAGTGTGTGTTTATTACACACACACGCATGAGAGAGAGAGCAGAGAAACAGAAATATCTGTTTTTAATAATTGTCTGGCTCCATTGCTCATTGGAGGGGCCTCCCATACCTTGTGCATTTGGGGACTATATTGGTATTTTGCCAGGAACTCCAAAACCACATTTAATTTGCATAAAATTTAGATTACATGTGCCTTTATTTTTAATATATAAGTACAGCCCTTAGATACTGTTATTCTCAGGGTGCCACAATCTGTCTTATCTTGAGTTAAGTCTTCTCTGATCTAGCTAAAGAATCACGTTTTGGGATCTAAAGTCTTTGTAGATTTTACCTATGTGTGAGAGATTCATCCATTTGCTGAAATGTGTACAGTGTCATACATGATGCCAACTTTCGCAATTGCAACAAATCTTGCAATATTAATATTTAATGTGTTATTTTTAAAATTTCAAATGGTCTTATGATTTCTGGCTTCAAAATCACAATTTTTCCCTTATTCAGGATGTCTGCCTTGTCCCATTATCTTCAGTGGAGCTGAAACAAGCCTTCCCTCAGTTGAGATGGCCACCATTTCCCTACATATTTGCATATAGCATTGAGGCTGCCTCTAGTAAAGATGGTTGCCATCTCCCACTATCTTTGACTGGACAGAATTCAGGTTGCCTTCCCAGAGTTAAGGGTCTGGATAGGGAACTCTGAGGCTGAAGAGGTGCAGGAGGAGAGAGAGTGCAGGAGAACGTGGAGGGCATGAAGGAGTAATAGGAATGCAGGGAAGTGCGGGGTGGGGCGCAGGATAGAGTACTAGTGGTACAGAGGAATGTGAAGGGAAGAAGGAGAATAAGAAGGCTGCCAGGGGATGGTGGGAGAAGGTGGAAGACTGAAAAGGTTCAGGAAGATACTGAGGGATTTCAGTGGAGTAGAAGGTGGCAGAGGATATTTGTGAGGTGTAGAAAACTGTAAAAGAAGAGAAAAGTGAGAGCAGGTGATTGTAAGAAGTGGGCTGAGAAAGTATGGAGGGAGAATAAAAGTGGGGAAAGAGAATGAATAGGGTAGGGAGGGAAATGGGAAAGAGAATTAAACAGGTTAATGGTAAGGAAGGAATGGAGAGAGTGGCAGATCCCCCAATCCCATAGTGAGAGCGACTCTGTGTGAACAGGCAGCAGGGAGCCCTTCGTTTCCAAATGTGTATTTAACATTGAATTTTGAGCTTGAATCAATCATACATGCACTTTGAGGGCAGGAAACTTTCCTCAAAAGGATTAAAGGCTAAAGGCCCTAAATTAAATTAAAATGGAGAGGGGATGAATAAAGGAAATGTCTAGGAGAAGCTTCTTCTTGAGCAGTGGTTTGTTCAATTGCCCTTAATGTATAAGGTATCAAATCTGTTTAAATATCTTGGTTAGATTATTATTGTGTGAGAGATTTTTATGGTTTCTGATTTATGGTATGAATGCTGTGCCCAGCATATACTGAAATTCATAGGCCAATTCAAGGCCCTCCCGAGTGTATTTTTTTTTTTTTGGCTGTGTGTAAGGTTCAAAATAAATTCCTTTCAATCCTCCACCGCTGGAAAACAATGAGCAGCCCAGCAGCAGAGGATGTAACTGCAAGAATTTTGAAATTTTGTAAATGTTACTGAGTAAGCAAATTTAATGGAGAGAGAGAGGGGCAGGTGAAGCTTCTATTGCATACTGACAACTCTTACTCTGTGTATTAGGTAGGCCTGGTCTATCCACAGATCTTGTACTGGTGTTATTTTTTTGGTTAGGGGTGTGATTTTTGTTACAGAATTAGTTATACCAGTATAACCCGCCTATTGAACAGTTATATTTGTATAAAAGTGCTTTATGCCAGTCTAGCTTATTCCCCTTCCTGTACTGATATAGTGAAAGCTATATTTGCCTATTGTGTTTTGCTAAGGATTTAGAGTAGGAACTGTGATAAATGCTAGCAAGAAAAAAAAGTTATTTAGAAATGGACCTGTTAACAACTGCAGAATATTTCAGACTAGAGCTGACTGAAAAATGAAAAACGTGTTCCCTGAGAAATTTTAGCATTAATTTATTTAGGATTTGAAATGGAACCATATTTTGTCTTCAGAATTTTTCATTAATTTGTTTTCCCCCCTTATCAATAAGATTATTGAAAGTTCACATTTCCTGAAGACCCATTTTTCAATATAGACAAATATTCAGTAACCATTTCAGTAAAACTTTGGATAAAGTTTGTGATAAAATCTTGGAAATTTTTAAAAAAGCATGACTTTTTTTTTGCAAAAATTTAAAAAATCTTTTGATATTTTTGTTAAAAAAATATATATATATCAGCTCTACTGTAGAAACAACCTTCAGGTTTATTTAACTATTGCTGAGGTATACGTTTAATTGAAGAAAAAAACCCAACCTCTTAAAAATGGCAAATTGAAAATTATTAAATTATAAATTTAATTTGGGGAAGAATTAGGCCCAAATATAGTTGTTAATAAATTTATTATAAAAATAGATGATGGTTAATAGTGGATAGAAAAGGCATTTGACAGAGATGAGCAACTTTGTGGCATGGATTAAATGTAAATGGACCTAGATTAACAAAAAGTGGAAACCTAAACCCCAATAATATATTTCCAGAGCAGAAAGTAATTGGGCTGCCCACTTGAAAATTTGGGATACATGGTCTCTTCAGTCCTTTGTTGGTCTGCCACTTTTTACATCAAGAGAGAATGAGGTTAGTGCCTGCTGTGAAGAAATGGCAGCCTTGCTTTTACTCTTGGTTCACCTTTTTTCTGTCGAATTTCGGGCTTTAGCGTGCTTCTTTAGTGCTTTTATAGGGAGGAATTATATTGAGAACACCTGTGGTGAAGCATAAATAAAAGTGTGTGCGCAAAATTGGGTATGTTAAAAATTTCGCAGGGTTAACTGAAAATATCTCAGGAGCACTGTAAATTCCTGTGGATGCATGGGCTTTCCCAAGGTTGTTGACAAGTCTTTATCTGCAGATGATGCATTGCAACTCATGCCATTTTTTTTCTGCATAAATGGATGGAAGACTGGTACTCATTCCCTTCTTTCCCCTTAATTTATATTTACTTTATATATTTTATATGTACTATAAAACGGGCTGAAAACAATAACATTTAATGTAAGGTCAGTGCAAACCATTGCGGGTAATTATGCTCTTACCACTCTGAAAGATGTGAAGCAAGCCCTATATAATGAGCTATACCAACATGTTTGAGTAATCATATACAAAGAGAAGAGTTTATCCACATTTATTTATAGCAGTTGCTGGATTAAATTCCTAACTGCAACAGAGTTGCTGAAATATCCATATTCACAAGTTATTGTCACATTCCGAGGTGCAATCCAGACCAGTAAAGGGTCATCACCATGTACCCCGCAGCCTTGGGTGCCTCACAATGCTTTGTTGTTGGAGCTCCCAACTTGGGCTGCTGAAAAACAGTCAAACAGCATGCCAGTCCACCCAGAGAGTCTGTGTATAGCTACAGTTCTGCGCCACCTGCTTTGACCCCAGCAGCCTGTCAGCAACATTCTTGTCACACTCTGGATTCCACCAGCCTTGACTATGACTTACAGGGTGACCCCAACACACTCCCAGTCTTGAATTTTCCCAAAAATGTGTGTTCACTATCCAACCCTTTCCTGGACAGTTCAGATATTAGAGATCCATTGCCCCTGAAAAGGGACAGTATTCAATAGATTGCTACTTTAACTGGAGTTATCAAACGGTTCAGTTTAAACACAAGACTGGATTAGTTTAGATTAAAAATAAAACAAATTTATTTAACTACAAAGAGAGAGGTTTTAATTGAGTACAAATATAAGGTATTAAAGTCAGAAATGGTTACAAGAGAAATAAGGATAAATGCTTTCTAGAAGATTAAAATGTAACAAGCTAGACTTGGTCCAAGTTAAAATCTTTACCACATGTTCCCAGCAACAGGACTGATGAAATTCTCAGGATCTCCCCCCAAAGTTAACGGGCTCGTTCCTTTGTCTTCTTAGGTGATAGAGAGAGAGAGAACCTGAGGTGTTCTGACTCTCATTTTTATAGTCTAGTGCATTTTCCTGAGGGTTACCCCTAGATAAAATTCATTCCAGCTGTGAAGAAGGAGACATGGAGTTTCACTGTAAAAAAGGATTCATGTTGTTGTTTGCTAAAATGCAGACTGATCTGTTTCTGGCCCCCCCTTTGTTGCCAAAGAATGGCCACTTGACAGGTGATTGCCAGTCAACTTTGATGACACCTGACTAGAGGTGTCATCTTGTACTTTGTGTTTGAGAACCAGTTTATTCCCTTACTAGACTTATCTGGAATACTCATTATAGTCATAATTTAGGCTTATGTTCATAATTCTTAATATGCACTTTGATATACATTATACAAGCATATTGATTATCAGTGTATTATTAGTTTTTCAATGATACCTCAGACAGCATATTTTGGACAAAGATTATTACAATAGAGGTGCTTTCAGGGACACTATAAAGTATGGATCTCCCTCCAAACCTGCCCAGTGATTGGGATATTCATAATATGTGGTTTTGGTTCAGTCTCAGTTCTACAATCGTGAACACAAAGTGTTATTCAAACTGATCTTGAAAGGGCAGCCAGTGTGTGGAAACTTTAGAACTTCCTTTAATTTTCCTTTTTTTTTTTTTTACCTTCAAGCAGTACTTCTGAAACTCATTTAATTTGCATTCCATGATAATCTAATGCAGTTTGCAGTTTCATACTTCCCAGTTGAGACTCATTGTATTGTCTTTTCTTTACTTTACCATGTATCCACTAATTAGGTTGTGTTCCTGCTTCATGGTTTATTTTATATTGCAACATTCTGTTTTTTAAACACACTTTATGGTCAAATGCCCTACTGTGAACTTTTTGATTACAGTCTTAAGGTTTTACATGGTTTCATCAAATTCAGTGTTTCTTAATTTTTCATTAGTTTGCTGCTTTTTTATTTACTGAAGATATGAAATCCTCTGATGATGATTCATCATTATTACCACTGTCAACTGAACGTTTAACAGAGACTTCTTTTAATTAAACCAAGGATTACCAGAAATTGAAAATATCTGCAGAGTTGGACATTCATCCATCTTGAAGGACTTCTCAGAGGTCACTATGGCAAAATTTTCTTATGAATTTGCAAATTTCTTTCAAATATTCACAACAGATATTTTATCAGAAAATAGCCATTTTTGCTTGAGTGTATATAAAATATGATACATTTATTATTGCTAATTAGTTAAGGATTGAACTGGAGACTATATGCTTTTGTTAGGTGCAAAATGCTGGAGTTCATGTGTATTTTCCCAAGGAGTGCTTGTTTTCCTCTTGAAGTAGAAAGATGAGGCATGGCAATCTGTCCTTCCTTACCACCAATGCTATCTGATGGGTAGGTTGTGAACTTATTTTAGTGAATTTATTCTGTCCATCTTTTCTTAAATTGCATTAAGTGATGGGCAGTAGGATCCTGTTCAAGGCCACATTACTATGTCTTTAACCACCACCAAAATTCTCTCTCAAAAAAAAACCTCCTCTGTAGCCAGTGATTGTATAAAGAGATTTTAAATACATTTGTAACTAGATTCTGAGTTTGTTCCTAATGAAGACACTACCCAAAATGCTGTTCCTGTCAGTGCAGTGTCTGTCTTACATAGGTATCTCTTTTGCTCTTCGTTAGCTTCTGAGTGTCTGTAATTTTGTTTCCTGCAGCAACATCCGTGTTTCACAAATTTTTTATTTTAGAATTTGTGTTCTTTGTTTTGTATCTTTCATTCCTAGTACATCCAAGCCATTAATGTTTCTGAATTTAAAAAAAGGAATGTTGCAAATGGTTATGTTAGTGCTTACTTTAAGGTATCTCACATTATATATAAAGTACATTATTTAAATGATACAGAATTTGATCATGCATAAACAAAAGATTATTATTAACACAATTTCATTAATTTAATTTAATTTATTTAATATTTTACAAACAATTAATTCCCTTACTTCCCATAGCAACTCTGTGAAGAAAGCCATTAAATAATATCTCCATTTATGAAAGAGGAACTTATCCACAAAGATTTGTCCACAACTATGCATAGTCAGTAACAGAGCTGGAAACACTACTCTCAAATTCCTTCTGCCCAGGCCTGTATTCAATGCACAAGGCTGTTTTAACTCTGTGACATATTTCAGCAAATCACTCCCTTTTATCCTTTCATGATTTTTTTCTTACATATAATATTTAGCTTCAGTTGAGTAAGAAAATGGGTTCTGATCACTGTGCAGCTTTAATAAAACATAGAAATGGACCAATGAAGCAGTGCTGATTTATACCTCCTAGGGATATGGCCCAATACAAAGATATTATAAATGGCATCTTAGTTCTATAATCATGCTAATTAATATAATTAAGTTTTACCCCATATCGGGTTAAATTATAAATATACATGTAAAGACTTGCAGAAAACTTGGAATTAATTATTATGTTTCATATGAAAATTGAGTGAGTTGAGTAATTTATGCTGAATCACAGCTGTGCTGTTGTAGTAAAGTGATTGTACAAGTTTAATACCATAAACTTAATCTGAAAAGAGTTTATCATCCATCAAAATTCCATGTAGTTGTCTTTCCATTGATCACAATAAAATACATTGGGGCACATCTGGTCTTAAATTATATTAGTCTGTCTTTAGCTTCCCATTTGCTCTGTGGAACTGCTGCATCACCATACAGATCATCATTGCTCACTTGTGGCCTGAACATTATCCTCATGCCTTTCCACCTGTCCAGCTGCTTTAGTTCAGTGTGCCTCCTGATCTTCATCTCTTTCTTACTGGACAAGATTATCATGTATAGATTGAGAGTGCTACTAAAAATGCCCAGGAAGAGTTACTTTACTATTCAAGTATCATCTCCAGCTCCTTCACTTCTACGTCATTTTTTTCCCAAATGAATGCTGAAATCCATTGCATCATATACAGTAAAAAATCACTATCTGTAACATGTTTATTAGTGACAAATTTATTCTTGTTATTGATTCTTTTGATTTAAAAACATTGTGCTAGATGGGATGGGGAAATGCAGATTCAGTAGTAGTTGTTCAGAAGAGTCAGGTAAGAAAATAGGGAAGGCAAAAGAAAAAGACATGACAGGGCCGTTCCCACCTACTAACATTATAAAAAAAATAACTATAGGAAATCCTTGAAACAAAACAGCTTAAGTACATAAAATACGATATGGATATCAATAGAGAAAATCAGTGGGAAGAGAAATTTTTTTCTTCTTGCTATTTACACCTTTTGCTTCACTAAATTCCAAAACCCTGTATCATAACCACTCCACATCAATGAAAGAAGTTCAGAACACTTGGAATTACACCAAAAATAATAGAAATAGGATTTAGAGACAGCACAGAGATGACCTATCAGCCCTCCAAACTATATTTCTCTCCCTCATACATCAAGTTTTAGCCAGAACTAGTCGATCCTGGATTTGAACATGTAGCATAAAAGGTAACCTATGTAGCCAGTGGCCTTTCTAACACTGAAAATTCCCCTCTGTAGGTTTGTATTAGTACATGGAATGAGAATATGTCTTATGTTAACAAACATGCATCAGAAACGATCTGGAAAGTAACACTGATATATTCCCTTACATTACCTACCTAATGTATGTTTACATTTGCCTAGTCTTACTCCCTATACGACACTCAATAACCTTGAATCAGGCTTCATAGTGGCATTCGTTCAATGCTATGTGCAACTACGTTGCATATGATTAAGAAAGAGTTAATCATATACCTTTGTCATGAATGTGTACAAATTTCCATTCTTATGCCTAATTTGAGGTTCAACACAGCAGTATATGTTTTTCAGTTAATTATGCTGCGAGCTTGGCACACAAACTCTGGGAACCTTTAGGTTTATATAAAAGTCCTAGATTCTAATTTTGCAGATCACTTAATTGTGTAGATTATTATAAGCAGTCTATTTTGTACTGGAGTAGTAAGGCTTTTTTTTAAATTAGGTGTAAATTTTCTCCCCCACCCTGCTTTAGTACCAATTAAAATAATACAGAAAAAGGAGATATCAAGAGCAATTTGACAGAAGAGTTAATTTCACTGCTTTGTCTGTCATGACTTGCTTATTTAAAAAAAAAAAAAAAGTCAGCCAAAAACCACAAGTTGGCTGACTGGTGTAATCATGCCAGTAAAACATTTTGCGTTTCACTCAGTAGCACACAAATATTAAGTGTGATTATGTATATGAACAATACAAAAGTTATCTATTAGTCTGTGATCCATTCCCAGTTTCTGTGGACTTTGGAGTGATTATATTAGTATAAGTTGCTGTTTTGTGTGACAGGTGTTTTATTTATTTTTGTTTTGTTTTGTTTTTGCTTTGTTTGTTTCTCATTCATCATGAATGGATGATGCCAAGTTTAAAAAATGGAATAAATAAATCTATTTCCTGAAAGCCTAGAAGTGCTGAAGGATTTCAGTATCTCTTGATTTACTTCTTTTTTTATATGTGACAATAATTTAATCATTTACTTGAAGCAGTCATTCCCCCCACTCTCTCTCAGCTATATTTTAACTCACTGGCACCTTGTGATTTGACAGTTTCTGTGCTACTGAAGTTGGGAAGAGGGTGTGTCCAAATGGAAAGGGGGGGCTGTAATAGGTAACCTTTGGTCCAAATTAAAGTTGGCAACCTGACCACATACATGCTTTTACTTCTCTTAATCATGGCTAAACTCTGGCAGAGGAGCTGCTCGGAAAGTTATTGCTCGCCAAAGCACTGAATGTTGCCAGCTACTGCATGCTGTCCTCTAATGAGAGGAGTGCTTAGAGAACCTGTTTTAAAGCCACACATGCAATGTAAATGCATTGGAGTGTTCTTGTAGGATTCTGACATCAAGCTTCAAGAAGAACATCAAACTACCCATTTCTCTTTACTAACTGTAATGACTCATAAATAAAAGAACCTTGTATCAGATAAAGACATGCATTTCCAATTTCCAATTTTAAATATAAATAATTAAAAATGTTATTTAGTTGGCACCAACACTGTGCTTGGCACTGTGTACTATCTCAAAATAAATACAATCCCCTTCACACAGCACTAGCAGTCTAAAGCTAGTGTACAAAAACAGGAAAGCAAGAAATGCAGAGGTATAGGACAACTGTGTCTGCATCTTGTTTTTTAAATCAAGTGAAGTTATACATTCATTTCTTGTGGGCCTCGTGGAAGAAGTGTGTTTATTAGAAGGGTCTTGAATGAAGAGAGCATGGTGGCTTGGGAGACAGAATCAGACACTGCAGACAAGCTCAGTGCAATTATATCTAGTTGTTTGGCTTTGTTCCCAGAGCTCTGATTTCAATGCCCCAGTGAGCTCTGAACAGTAAAGGTATTCTGCTATTGGGATGTGCAACATGTACCCTACTTTGCTTCTTGAAATTCAGTATCCAATATAGTCAAGACCCATGACTCTTGAAACTGGAGGACGGTTTTCCCAGTCTGTCTGCATTTTTCACCCTGTTGAAGTTCATCTACACAACACACAAATGTGGGTTGGTATAGTTATTATTTAGGTATGGAATCAGTGCTAAGGCACGAAGGCTCCAAATGGAGAGAGACTTCCACTATTAAGTCTTACAAAGCACACAACTCTGATTTAAAGCAGAACTGTAAAGCGATATGACCCAGTTTTGGTTTGTCCTTTACTGCTCCACTTTTGATGCTTACCGTCTTCCTCATTTTGACATATTGGCAGACCTAAATACTTAGTCACTTGAGCGGCATCTCTTCTTTCCTGTTTCTGACAGTCCACGAAATGTAATTCCTTCTGCTTTGTGTAGGAGGGAGGGAGAACTGCAGCTCAGGCTGTTCTCATGTGACTTTATTATTCAGGTAAACCTAAGATCTAGTTTTCTAGTAAGGAGAAGAAGATGATTTGTGTGTTTTGTTTGGTTTTTTTGTTTTTAAAAACCTCTACATTTTTTTCATGAAGAAATGGTAAAGGATGCAAACTTTAGGTTTTTTGGGTGCTTTGTTTTTTTTTCATTTCACCTTAAAAGCTAGGTGCTGTCACAAAACTGGATATAGAAATTCTATAAACAAAATAGGAATTTTTGGATGCTAGTCTGCATATTATCCAAAATTCATATCTGTCTTTCACAGCCTTTTAAAGCTCTGGGAACAAATGGAAAGATGCAAGTTTTTCTTTTTATTGCAAACAAGAATGCTATAGAGCTTCCTTCTTTTCATTTTTGTTCCTATTTTATGATTGAGTTGGAAACTAAGGACCAGAGCTCAGCACCCAAAATCTGGGTCAGATTTTTAAAAGGACTCGGCTCTCACTTAAGCAGCAAAATAAGTGGTCAGATTTTCAGAAAAGTTCAGCACATTGGGAGCTGAGCCTTTTTGCAATCTGGCCCCCATTGAAAGTCTTGACACTTGAAAGTCTGACCCTTATCTCTTGAAAATCTGGTCCCATGAGCCTTTTGCTGCTGCTGTTCCATGCATAGAAATCCCACTGCAGTCGAGAGGTGGTTGGGTGCAGAATGCTGGCATGATGTGATCCTGAGCAATAAATTACAAATAGTTTGATAGAGCTGACATAGTCTGTCTGTATCTATGGTACTTATCTGACCCCACTTCCCCACTCCCTTCATCATGGTAGTATCTGAGCACCTCACAATTTTTAATGTATTTAGTCTCTCAACATCTTTGTGAAGTACTATTATCCCCATTTTATAGATGGGGAACTGAGGCTCAGAGAGGCTAAGTGACTTACCAGTGGTCACACAGGAAATCTGTGGCAGAGCAGTGTGGCCACAATTATTTCTAAGTGCCTATTGAATAGGGCCAGGTGCTTCCTTCTATTTCAGAACTGGAAGATAAGCTCAAAGGTCCCAGAATTCATGAAGGGGAAATGATAGCCAACCTTTGCTGTAAACCCATGAAAAACCCCTTCCAATGACCATTATTTGACTGGGGCATCACAGGCTTTGGGAGATATGTAGTATGATGGGTAAGGGTAGAGCCTGAAGGACCCCTGCTATACACAGCATGCTCCACTGTCAACTGGTGACTTCTACAAGGGCATTCAAATGCTTTTGAAACAAAAAGCATAGCTATTGTAGTGCACCTCTTTAGGAGAGTAAAATAATGGCAGAATGGCTCCTCAGTGAGCTAGGCCTCCAGAAAGAAAGAAGAGGTTTGCGGCATCACAGAGGGATCCTGGGGAGGGGGGTAGGATTTAGGAACTGACTCCCCTAAGAATCTTGGTTTCTGGGATTTCATGACTATGCTCCCTGAGTGAGGAAGGATGGTCTAGTAGTTTGTGTACTAGCCTAGGACATTTTAGACCTGGGTTCAAGTCCCTCTTTCACCACAGATTTTCTGTGTAACCTTGAGCAAGGCACTTAGTGTTTCTGAGCCTCAGCTCCCCCTCTGTAAAATGTGGATGATAGAGCTGCTCTGCCTCACAGTTGTGTTTTCAGCATAAATACATTACAGATTGTGAGGTGCTCAGATGCTAGAGTAATGGGGGCCATATAAGTACATAAGACAGATGGATTGATTTTCCTTGCCTGTGGGTTTTTCTGTAGAAAGGGATGATTTGGCCCATAAGTTGCTTTATGAAAGAGAGAGAGAAAAAATATTTTTTGCTAAAGGGAAGTGGAGCAATAAGAAATGCCACATCTGCAAAATTTTGGTATAGTTTTTAATTGCTCAAAAGTTATCAAATGATTTGATCTTTGCTTCCTCCCACCCTGTTTTTTTCCACTTGTATGTGCAAGGGAAAATGGTAAGAACTGATATGATGAAAATCAGAATCTATTCCTACTACGTATCATATTTTTAAAAATTGCTTAGTGAAGTATTGCAAAAGGTTATTGTACATAAGGCTTTAACTGTTGAAAGTAATTTAACTGTTAACTGTTGAAACTGGCAAATTCACCTTTATGCAAACCAAATAAATGAGGAAGTGATGTAAATGTACCCTGGTATTTCAGTAGAATAAATTTCTGGCTTACACTATTGTGCATTTTGTTTTTAAGCAACCTTACATAAGCAACAACTTTCTCCTCTATTTTAACCCAATTATATTTAAAGTGGAGTCACTGAGTTAGTGGAGGCAGATCACGTTAGCCACCAGTTTTGATTCAGCCTGGATACTATCTTCAACTGATGTTTGTTCAGCAGCAAGTTAAGAATTTATAAGTACATGGATATAATAATATACAATAATATAAATACAGTGTGGTCATGCTCTTCTTCTTGAAATCTTGTCCATCCTTGGTTTCTATGACTCTATTCTTTTCCCATTCTCCTCTTACCTCTCCAATCACTTCTCCAGTGTGTCTTTTAGGGGATCCTCCTCATCTGCCCACCAACTTTCTTTGGGAGTTCCACAAGGCTCTGCCCATGATCTTCTCCTCTTCTTCCTCTACACCTTATCTCTGGGTAATCTCATCCACAAGCACAAATTCAAGTACCGTTTCTATGCTGATGACTCACAGAGCTATGACTCTTCTACAAACCAGTCTCCTTCAGTCAGAATTAAAATCTTGGCCTCTCTCTCTGACATCTCCTTATGTGTGTCTGGCCATCAGCTCAAGCTCAAAATGGCAAAACCAGTGTTCTTAGTCTTCTTCCCAAGCCCTCCCCACTACCACCTTTCCTGATCAGTGTCGACAACACCATCTTCTTCTTCGAGTGCTTGCTCATTTCAATTCCAAGTAGGTGTGCACAAGTTGTGTGCCCAGTTTGCGGGAAAGCTTTCCCTCAGAAGTACCCACAGGGTTGGCTCTGTTGCCCCCTGGAGTCATGCTGCTGTGGCACTTCATATAGGGCCTGCTGACCCCCAGCCTCCTCATTTCCTTCTTACAGCCAGTGTATGTCACTGAAACTTTGCTGCTTTTGCCTAGCAAGTGCTTTCCTCCCGTTTGTTTCTTCTTAACTACCTGTAAATAGTTTGAATCGTCCATTTAGATAGTTGTAATAATTAATGTAGTGTAGTTAAGTTAAGTACCTGGTTTAGCGGGTTGTTAGCTCCCCTTCTTTCCGGGGACGGACATGCCTAGATTTAAGTCCTATGGGTCCTAGTTGAAGCCTATGCCCAGGGATGACCCACACTTAGCTTGTCTGAGGTGCCTTGGGGAGTCTTATCTAAAAGGAAAGTGTAAAATCTGCAGAGGTTTCAAACCTAGGACCCAAAAGGAATGCAGCCAAGGCTTGAAGTTCCTACTAATGGAGGCCGCCTTTGACCTGCAGAGCAGAGAGCAGGCTCATCGATGTTGGTGAGGAGTACCCCAGCTGCTACGAAAGAGCTGGCAGCAAGAAAGGAAATGGCCCTGAGGGAGCCTTGGCACTGGCAGGCATCCCTGGCACCACAGGAGCCGCGGCACTGATAATCCCCAGCACTGAGGGGCCCAGTTCGATCTGAGAAGTGACACTGCTCCCGTTCCCTGGCGCCACAGAAGAAGAGCAGGGATAGAGGGCGCTCTCCGTAGCCTAAGCCCAAACCTGTGGAGGCTACCAGGGTGTGACCCGTGCCAGAACATCTGAGCCCCCAGCCCTTGACCTCGGCACTGTTGACTCCATGCCAGAGAAGAGCCATGTTGAGTCCAGTACCGGTGGACTCCCCATGTGTGGAGACCATCTATAATACAAGGCATTACTAGTCGTCCATGCAGCTGAAACTCTCATGTATGCTCTCATCTCACATCTCAAATACTGCCACATCATTTTTTTTGGCCTTGACAAATACAATCTTGCCCTGCTCACATCCATTTAGAATGCTCCACAAAGATCATTTTCCTATTCCATCACATTGACTGTCACACTTTTTTTGCTTCTCTGTGCTAGTTCCTCTTTCTCTAACACATCAAACAAGCTATTTGTCTTCACTTCCCAGGCATTCATTGTCTATCCCTACCCTGACTATCATCTGTCATTCACTATGAAGAGACTGACTCCTATCTTCAATCAATCTGTAAAACCTCCATTGCCAATTGTTAAATATTCAAAAAAGCACTTTTGTACTTTCTCCCATGCTGCCCAATATGCTTGGGAGGAGCTTTCCATAAACATCTACAAAGCTATCTCATCTTCCTCTAAAGCCCTCCATAAAACTCTCGTTTTCCACGATGCCAAGAAAAAACTTGACAGTGGTAAGGCCGTGGGTGTACTGAGACAGCTTACATATTGACCAATACTGTTTCCTTGTGCTCCTCCATCTGTCTGTCCATATCCATCAGTTGTTTCTTCTTTTATAATTAGATTGTAAGGTCTTTGGGGGAGGTACTGTCTCTTTGTTCTATGTTCGTTCACACAGCTTCTAGCACAATTGGGTCCTGATCCATAGCTTGGGCTTCTAGGTGCTATGTCAACACAAATAATAAATAAAATAATAATGTAAGCCAGGAGCTAAACAATACTGACATCGAAAAACCAACCCTACCACTCTATCTTGCCTGCTAAAAAGTGTGGCCCATTTAATCATTTTCTTTCATTCAATCAAAATGAGCTCATTTAAAGCAAAATATAAGTTGTTCCTTTCACTTCCTCATTATACTGCACAGCATCAAATAGAAGTATTTTGTGGTTGATATCCCTTCCCCCACACCTTCCCCAGGGTTCTTCTACTTTCACTTCTCTGAATATTTCCTAATAGTTTGTTAAATTCAAGTCAAATGCTGCTTCATTTCAGCTTCTTTCACTACTTTGTATTAAAAAGACACTTTCTATTAAAACCTTACTGCCCCTTGTTTGCCTCCAACTCGATTCCCAGCAAAAATAACCCATTATTACAAACACTCCTCAGCACTTAAAGTCCTAATTCTACTAAGTATTGTCAGAGCACAGACTGTACTTCATTCCCTTCCTTTTTGAAATGGTTTGATTCATAGAAGAGTTTTAACAACCTAAACTTTTAAATACAAGTTTTAATCCAACTGGCTAAGCATTTTATTTGTTTAGTTATTTACCATTTCAATGGCAACTTTATGTTCCTGTGGTTTGCCAGTAAAGTAGAGAATGAATTAGATGTACCAGATACAATGTACTACAGATCCCGGGTATAAACTTACTAGACTGCACAAATTATTTGATTTCCAGAGAGATGGTAATGTTGGCTGCAAATGGAACAAATCATTTATCTGGTTGGCTGACATTAAAGGGCTATGGAAGTTCACATGGGAAAAGGGATTGAAGAGGGAAGTTACTTTGGGCAGGAAAGGAAAACACAGGAGTCTTTTCAGTTGCTGTGCAGTCCAGATCCATCATTTATAGCAAAAACAGTGGCAACTGTGTTGTACTTTAACTTCTAAACAACCAAGTGTCAGATGCCAGCTCAGAAAGACATACAAGATCACTTACAATTTAGAGCAACAGGAGGAATCTCTGAGTAAAAACGTAAGTACACAAAATATTTACTCAGTTCTATCTTAAAATTCCAAATCATGTTACAAAAACCCCAACAGTAACATATTTTGTGGAAAAGACATTAACATACTGTTCCACGCTGTGTCATAATCCTGCATTTCAGTGTAATAGAGTGGAGTCTAGCCAAGTATTTTAATTGAGATAATAAGAACTGAAGTCACAGGATCTAATTCTTCATTGCATTACACCTAGTTTTATGGCAGTGCAACTCCACTGACTTCAGTGGGGTTAAAACTGGTGTGAAACGAACATAATGGAGTAGAGTACCAGCTGTTAGAATGCCAGTTACATGAAAAATGGTCACAGTACATCTAACTATGGTTTAGTAGACAATATGGTATGGACAGTGCTTAGGTTGCTGTAACTTACATTGCTCAGGGGAGTGTCTTTTTCACACTTTTTTTTTGAGCGACCTAAGTTAAATCGAGTTAAGTGGTAGTGTAGAACTGCCCTAAGAAGAGTAAAGGAGGGGATGAATGTGTGTATGGAGATGAGGAAATGGGATGGGATTTGGCAAAGTAAGGATTAGAGGAGGAGAACAAACAAGAAACGGAAGAGGAGAGAGTTGGAGGAGGAGGGAAGGTCACATCATGTTTTGTCAGCCTAGAACTAATGGCTGGAGCAGATAGGGTAGTGGCACACTGTCATTGTGCTGTCCTACTGCCAATAATGGTAAGAGAAAATAGAATCTTTATGAATTAAAACAATATATGCTTTTATTTTCAGAGAAAAATTTACTAAGAAAACATTCTAAACTTCTCTAGTTGAATGGATTCTTTTGTGTAATAATACTCTGTGTGTGTTACTGACAGGCCAGTCAGTACACACTGCTCACCTTGGCTGTACAATAGGAGGGCTGTGCCAGATAACAGGTGCCCTACCCTGAAAGGCTTATGTGGAACCTGTTGTTTGTCTGACACAGACCATCTATTGTAGAGCATATGCACACTGGTGGCACTATATCAAGAATAAGACATGCTGACTTTGGAAGAGAAGTCCTGACACAAACATGCGATCCTTCAGCACATGTGCATCGTGCTACTGGAATGACCAAGTATCCAAGTGAAGATTTCTTTTTAAACACTCTCAGCTTCCAGGTCACTGTATTTAGTCTCTTGGTCAGTAGAGTTGTACTAATGTATCCAAATGAAAACACATTGGTAGGCCAGAATGTTATAAGACTTAGGCTATATCTACACTACAGCTTATGTTGGAATAACTCATGTCTCTCAGTGATGTGAATACATCACCCCTCTGAGCGACATAAGTTACACTGCCATAAGCGCCGGTGTGGACAACGCAATGGCGGCAGAAGAGCTTCTTCCACCAAATAACTTCTGTCACTCACGGGGGCTGAAGTAGTTAAGACTATAGGAAAGCTCTTTTCCATTGGTTTACAGCAGCTACATTAGAGAGCTTACAGTGGCGCAGCTGCACCAGTGCCTCAGTAAACTCTCTAATGTGCCCGTGTCCTGAGCTGTGACTTGCCTTTGTATGGCTTTAAAATCCACGAAGCTACCAACTGGTACTCATGAAATTGTGAAAAGAAACCTAGAGAAATGTTCTGTACTTGAAAATCTCTTTCTTAGACAAATATATGGATAAATTCAAAATAATGGTTGTCTTTTGGTGGCCCTATGGATTACTGTGCTGTTATCTGCAACCTTGGAAAAATTATTCAAAGGTGATTTATGCAAGAATTCAAATTTTGTCTAAAAAAGGGTGTCCCTTTTTTAAGTCAAACAGTTATGAATATTCACTCTTCCTAATATTCATGAGACTCCCCTAATTACTTCTGCTGCTTCTGCATAGCCAGTGAAATATATCAAGTATGAAGCAAATAATCTTTTTAATACTTACAAAGAAAATGAGGTGGGAAGCCAATTTTCATTTGTTAGCCTCAGACTGTACTTGTTGGTCAGTCAGCCTCTCCAGGATTTTTAAGTGGAGGACAGCAGACTGTGAAGGGAGGAAGTAATTACATGTGGTCTGCCTGGACTGAAATTCTGGTTGTCCCAAATGGACGGGTAGGATGTTTCCTAGTCTAGCTTTTAGGGGTTCACTTGCCATTTCCATCTCTTTCTGAGTCTGGAGTACTGTAGTGAAGTTTTTCTTGTTATATCAGAAAACATTAAGTAGGGAAAAAAAGCAGTCTGTAATATCAGGGATAAATTTGTCATAAAGAGTGACTCCAGGTATTGGGTTTGCAGATTTTCTGGCAATGGAAAGGCGGAATATATTGAAATTTGCAGTTATTTGTAGGCTTTTGCTGAATTACTGCTGAGGAGGTTAGTTTGTGTATTTACTTAAACTCCCTCACAGTGCTTGTTTCATTTTTTTTGAACAGCAAACCAAATACTGATTTTTTTTGAGTCCTTGCAGAGATTGAATTTATGCAGGAGATTTGTGCTGGCAGCAATATTTCATTAAGTTCAAAATTAAGTGACCCTATGTCATGTTTAAAAATGGGACTCACATTTTAGTTGACTTTAAATTCATAAGCAGAAAAAATGCAACATGAAAATTCATTGCTAAACTTGCAGCATCATTCATATTCTACAGAAGTGTGTCATGTTATATTTTGAAAGAAGCTTTTTTAATCATTTCTCTCCTAGAGCAGAAAGGAGAGAGATGATAAAAGCAAACTTAATAGTTGTTTTCCCTCTTTTCCCTTTGCTTTTTGAAACTCACTGTGATAGTGTTCCAGCTCAGGGATCAAATTTTCAAATATGCCTAAGTCCCATTTTCAGATCAGACAATCAACTTTATGTCTGCTAAACTAACTGCTGTGATCATTGAGCAACATTAATAAAAAGTCATTGTAGCTTGCAGTACTATGATTGCAACTTGCGGGAAGCAAATCTGAGTTGTTTATTAATTTTATGTAAAGTTTCCAGTTTCTCATGGTTTGTTTACACTCTAGCAGAGGGAAAACTGGATGGAAGCTGGCATAAATGTCCTAATTTCAAAATAAACTATACATGATTCCTTGTCTGACATCCCATTGTTTTAGTTTTATGGTTTTTATTGCTTTTTCACATTTCATTGTGTTCTGTGGCTTAGTTTGAAATGTTGCTAGTGTTAACTGTAGAAGTGAGACAGTTTCATTTTGATCCACATTTACTGCTTTCATTTAGAAATTCATTATTATTAAACTGACACCATCCTTATTCAGAAAAAGAGGGAAAATGGGAGAATATGAGTAAAAAATTTATTGCCTCTGGCTTTTAAGGAAAAAAGCATAAACAAGTAGTGAGGTCATGGATTTATTACCATTGCCAAAGTCAATGTGGAAGACTCTGAAGCGCTAAGTGCTATCCATGTTATGCTGATGACTTTACCTCCTACTAAGGAAACTTGGTGGAAATGGAACTGCCTCGTGTTGAGGGGTTGGAATTCAGCTAAGTTCAGCACATATTACAAAGTTGAGAAGGGAAAGGGATTAATGGCAAATACCTAACCATTCCTCCTCTCGACAGGTTGGTTTTGGTCTTTAGCCTGGTATTATAATAGGTGGTGATGACAGCAGAATGTTCCAGAGGGTCATTTTCAGTTGATACCAAAGACACTAAACTTCAAGGAACCTGAAAGGACAGGGTAACTTTAAAAACAAATTAATATGCTGAATGACCCTCTTTCTCTCACAATTTGAGGTGTTCATTTTAATCTTTTTCAGATAATAGAATTCTTACTGTCTGATTTGCAGATCATAATTAAGCTTGAAAGGATTAGTTTTTAATCAATAAATGTCAATAAACGTCCATTTCACCACACACGCACACACAAGCTGACTAAAACATAAATCTATCTGTAACGATCAAAATTTACAGATAGGTAAAGTAAGAAAAATGCTGCTTTAGAACTTAATTTAGAGTAAAAATCCAGAGGTTTAGACTTGCGTGAATTAGGCTTGTTAAAAATAAACTAGTGAAGGAATGGCAAAAGCAGGTGTGATTTGTTGCTTTAAGAATATTTAATTGTATATTTTGACGTGATGTTGAACAGATTGTGTTTTAATGGTTCATAAAGCTTTACCTTTTGAATCGTAAACATCTGCTGTCATTACTTGTCCAATCCTCCCCTCATAATTTCCTGCAATTGTGAAAATTTAAATCAATAAACATAAAAATGCTTGAAAAATCCATCAATATTATCCATTAAAATTATTTTAAAAATTCAAATTCTAGCAAGCCAAACTATAATTAATATCAAGATAAGAGATATTTTGGACATGATTCTCATTCTGGCAGTGTAAATTATATTTACATCCACTTTAAGGTCCCTTTATACTGCTTGAGCATGGTAATAAAGAAACCTTAGTGCAAATGACAACCCCAGGCCCTTTGAGGATCCTGACAGGTATAATAGGGAAATGACATATGAGGGGGATTCAGATAGCAGACTCAAGACCCAGACATAATTTGACTGTTCAGCTCTAAATGTAACACGCCAAGACGCTTGTATGGAAAATGTATCCTATAAGATGTTGCTAAAATAAGTCTTGAGTTGTGCTGATTCTGAAAATGAAAAGAAAAACTGGAAGTTGTGCGTGCAAAGCATTTTTGTCATACCAGTGCAGAAAGAAGTGTGAATATTTCACTTCTTACAAAATATTAACATTGTTACGAATTTTGTAATCATAATTCTGCTGTGTACTGGAAGACAAAAAGAACAAAGAAGCCATACTCAACAATGTGAGTTTACATTTGTTGGTAAAAACATTAATTCATCACGATGATTTCATTTATAATTTGAAACATCTCATTAAACCTGTAACACTTCACATCAAAAACACTTTCTTCTGATGGTCTGGTAGGCAACTGGTAGTAAAATGAGCCCAGATCTCTTCAAGTGCCTGACACTCTCTCCCTGGGCTGCAAGGCCCATGAAGAACTTATGTTTAGCCACTGAATGCTTTGTATCCCATAGTTGAGACTCTGTTCAGTGAAGGCACTTTTGGGCTCAAAAGGAGTCATACCATCTTCTTCCAGAAGGACAGAGCCTGCAATTCAAGAAATTCTGTGGGAGGGCAGGTATTAGAGGCAATTAGAGCAACCCCCAGGGAGGAAAAATACTCCATTGTTACTTTCCCAAGTATCACAGCAATTCTCAGAGATGTGATTAAATGTTTTTTTTAAATATTAACTTTTGATATGTAAACAGTTTAAAGTAATCATAGTTTAAAAGGCACCACTTTAGAGGGTAGTGCGTTCTACTTAAGAGGTAAAGTAGTACAAGATAAGTCAATATAAATAAATGGTTGATAAACATTTATTATGATGGTTTATTATGGTCTTGTAGTAGTGAGATCACAGTTAAGGCTAAATCAGAATTTTCTGATTTACAGGGTCTGGACCAGTGTCTCGCCTTTTTTTCTTGAACCCTTTTTTGTCAAAATGCCATGGTGAATTTGAACCACATTTCACCCACTAAATTAATATGTTTATGGAATGATCTCTAGTGTGTCTTTTCTGTGTTACATTATACGTTGATGTTTTTAGAAAATTTGGGGAAACCAGAACACTGGAAAAGCCTGATTCCCACCCCTACCCCTCATAATATACATTTGCTGCTCCCTGCTGTTGCCTGAGCACTAACGTTGTGACATCAAAGATAATCAGCCACTCATCACTCACTTCCTCCAGTTTATTTGCATACTTGGGGAGAGTCATTATTGCCCTGATTGTAAAGTCAATGGTTGCCTTTGATAACTGATTTATCTCAGACTATCATTATTACAAAGAAGGATTAAAGGAGGAGCTGTAATGAAAGCAAATTGGGTCTGGATAAATTCCTGCTGTGCTCCTTTGGGTTTGTACTTGGTTAAGTTACACTGTTATATGCAAGGGTTACATGCAAACAAGTTACAAAATTACATCTCCTTGTCATGTGTATTGTTTATCTACTTACAAATCAGGGACATTCACTTTCTGAATATTTATCCTTTTTAGGAAGTGGGTGATTATAGCTATCTCTGCTCTGGTTTCTGTTACACAGTTATATAAAAAACTCATTAAGAAGTTGCAGTAAAACATACCTATTAATTTTCCCCCTAATACTGTGAAACCTTAACACATTAAAAATGTATAAATGCTTTATTATATAAATAGGCCCAATCTAAAAGATTATTCTTTCCATTAGAAAAGGCACTTCACAAACAAAAACCTTCATTTGATGTTAAATAAAGTTGTGCTCATCAATAAACTAAACCATAAAAAATACAAATTTAAGGATTAAAAAGGATTAAAAGGATGTAAAGTAAAGCACTCTCAAGTTAGGAAATGTGGGAATGAACATTCCCCATGCAACCATAATTACATGATCACTTTTTTTTTTGCACAGGACTCCTGGTTCATTCAATGGACAGGATGTCTCTGCTCTGTGGAATAATTGGGGTTGTGTAGTGAAAGAGTCTGATTTCTATAGGATCCCTGCCTTATTTGTTGCAGAATTTGGAAGGATTGTAGTGAATGAGATGGGACTTCAGAAAGCAAAGGATGGTCTCATGTTTAGTGCAGTTGAATGCCACTCTAGAGACTTGGATTCTGTCCCATCCTCTGTCACCAAATTCATGTGTGATGCGGGGCAAGTTTTTCTCCAAACTTGTCACAGATAAAACTTTTGTATGTAATTAAAGGCCACATGATAATGCATATGCAATGGTGGGGGAGGGAGGGTAAATTAAGGTTGAATGGGCAATGTTCATTCTGGCATTTCCCAGCTTGACAGTGCTTGCCGTTGCAACATTTTAATTCTTAACTTGGTGTTTCCTAATCTTTTGTGGTTTAGTTTGTTGATGAAAGCAACCTTAGCTCATGTTAAATGAATTCATTTTGTTTCTGGATTATTTAGATAATGGTAGCATCCATAGTCTGCTAGACACTTTCCAAGCACAGAGGAAGATACTGGATGAAATCGTGACCTCAGTCTTCCATTGGCTTCAGCTGAGCCAAGATTTCACCCATAATGAAGTGCTCACAAAATAAAAAGGCAGAGAAAAAACAACATTTGAGGGAAAGGGATATGACATGCCAATGAGCAAAGTGATCAGGATGGTGATAAATACATGAATTTTAGATATAAGGTGGGCAGGTTGGTTGGTTAGTTTATAAATTTATGTATCAAATTGTCCTTCCCCATCTTTCTTTCACAATATAGCCCTCTGGTATTTTTCCCACACCACTTCCCAGCTTCAGTTCCAGTGTCCTTGTGCCATTCACTACCAGTGTTTGACACACATCCTCCTTCCTCCACATCAGACTAGATCAGTATTCTTCATTGCAAGGCCTGGGAGCCAGTGGAGGCTCCCATCAACCCTAAGTGTGGTTCTGTGACTAATTGTTTATATTCCAGTTTAGTTTATTTTTAACATTAGAATATGTACCGAGGCTATCAAAGTCTGCGTTCTTTACATGTCACATTGGCCACATGGTATGATGTGTGCTAATAAGTACATCTAAGTATATCCGTTGTATAATACCCGTAATATTACCATAGCAACCAATGTAGAACTCGGAGTGTTCAGCCATTTGTGTCTTGTATTATCTTTTGGCCCCAGTGACTTACTGAAAAGAATAGTTAGATTCTTAATTCTATTGAAGAGAAAATTGGAAAGCGGAACAGGAGAAAAAGCAGATAAGAATGTAACTTTGGATATTAAAAAGTTTTAGTTACATGAGTCACTCTGTAACATTACATCATTAAGGAGTAGGAAGCAATGTGTTAATTTAGTAGCTGATGTGGCTCTCACATTGAAGGTTTTTTGCCAAAGTGACCCCTGCTTGAAAAATAGTGAAGATCACTGCACTAGACGATCATAATATAGTGCCTTGTGGCCTTAAAATTTCCACTTATGGGATAAAGAAATGAAATAGCTAAAATGACCTAATCAGCTAATTTCTCGTCTGCATTGCATAAGAAGTGGGTCTTCAGGTGGGATTTAGAAGAGGGCAGGGTATAGGTTTTGAAGACCAGCTGTAGAATGGCATTCCATGCACTAGAGAGTAGAGCATTTAGTGTTTCCAATAGGTGTTATGAAACTAGACCAGAAAAGGAAAGAAAAACCCAGTTTGAAGACCACTGTGTGCAGAAAAGGATTCTAAAGTTTACTTCATTTCCATCATAGCGCTTGTATCCCTACATTCTGGTCTCCAAGGAAACATTCTGCTATGTTGACTCACATAACATTCTTAGAAATAGGGATTGAATATGTAGCACCCATAATCACACAGAAGGAAGGATGAAAATAAAGACACATACAAACACTTATCAAGACTTTAGATACCAATGACTTGAAGAATCCAGCTTTGAAAAGCTGTTTAGTTAGAGTTGTTGGTTGCCTGCCCCCTGTAGAAGAACTGGACGCTCCTGGTCTGTTGATTTAGTATGTGTTAATGGAAATTCTCCCATATAATTTCCTTTGAATTGGAAAGATAAGAAGAAAGAGCATTTCGGTCTAAGTCTCTGTAGTAGATCCACAAATATTTCATTTTAACCTATTTAGTTATTAAAGTAATTTTCTTTCTGTAAAGTAAATTTAGCTTTTGGAAAAGTTGTCATATGAGCAATCATGCAAACAAGTCCTTTAGCTGCAAAATGTGCTGAGCATAGCCATTGATCCTACAAGCTTTCCTATGCTGCCCTACCAGTGTTCTTTATTTCTGACTTAGGGAGACCATCTCTGCAACTAGTGCAATCTCTAGGCCCTCATAAAAGGTTAGACTAGATGATAGTGGGTCCTTCGTAATTCTGGTAGCAGATTTCTGCTTGTCCACATTGATGTAATCTTTGGTTTCTCTACTGATTCATCAAAAAGGATGAACTGATCTGAATTTGCTTGGAGGTGAATTTCACTAGCCTCTAAGATATCTGCCGTCATTAATAATGTTGGCTTAACATTGTTGCATCTGGTAATTAATATAAATCTGTATTTAGTGATGATTTCACTCCACCCCATGCTAAAGAGGGGCGTAGAGATTTCTGTCCCTAGTAAGTACCATGTGAGATGATTTCTAGTGTGATTTCATTATCTCTGAAATCAAGATTTTTGTCAGCTTGTTTATGCAATGTGTTTAAATTCTAGTTTTCTTTTTTCCCTCTATGCTTTTCCTATATAAACATAATTTCTGGGAATTAAATTTATATGTAAGATTAACAGATGGCAAGACAGGGTTTATTTTGATTATCTGCTCATCTCCAAGAGATACTGCAACTTCTCACTCCTGTTGACTTACATGATACCAGATTGAGCCTGTTAAGCGGAAATTGAAGGGGAAGTGTATATGCATCCTAGTTACTGATTTTGTGTTTGAATGTTTACCAAGGGAGTCATCTCCTAGAAGATTCTAGAGAGACTCTGGGCTAGTCTCCCGTGGCAAGTGGGGGTGAGAGTCTACCCAGCCACAGTCTAACGGTCCATGTGCATCCTGCAGATGCATGTTAACAGTTCATTAGAGCACTTTGAGCTAGTTCCCTTTGAAAGAGCACTAGATCAAAGTGACTTATTGAAGAGTTAATGCAGTGTTTCCCAACCAGTGTGCCACGGCACATTGGTGTGCTGTCAGGCCTGAGCAGGTGTGCCACGGAATTTCTTGAAAAACTACTTGAAGAGTTCTGAGTTGACTCATGAATATTCATGAGTTCATTTGGAGATTATATGGTGGTTTGCCTCAAAATAATTAAAAGGTATCAAGGTGTGCCATGGCAGAGGTAAGTTTGGGAACCACTGAATTAATGGGTGTCAAAAGGTTTCACCTAGACAGTTAGAACACAGCAGGCTTATACAGGGTAGATTCATTCCTCAACTTGCCGTGGTCTAAGAGCTTGTGTTCTCTACCACTTTTGTCAGTATGACTTACGTCGCTCAAGAGTGTGAAAAAACAACACCCCCCCCGAGCTACATATGTTACGCCAGCAGACACACCAGTGTGGATGGTGCTATGCCAGTGGGAAAGTTTCTCACACCAATATAGCTACCGCTGCTCTCTCCCGTCAGCACAGTGTGGCTACACGAGCAACATTACAGTGGATCAGCTGCATTGGCACAGCCGTGCCACTGTAAGTTCTCTAGTATAGACATGACTTAATTGTTTGTGGAGATAAGTCTCCTGACTTTGAAGGTGTGGTATATGTTATCGGTATATATGAGGGTGAAAACACTGTAAGATGAAAGAGTCCATCACAGGTATTGGAAGGTCTGTTTTGCCTAAATAATCAGAGTTGTAAACTCTCTTTTTAGTGTGTTGGACTTTTTAAAGTTCTGATGCTATTTTATGTGATATAAATAGTTTATGAAACTATTTCAGTTTTTTAAAATGATTGTCTCTTTATTCTGAGGCCATTTATTTTCCTTATGGTTTAATAGTTTCTGATTTTTCTCCCTGGGCACAATGGAAGCAAAGAAAAAACACAAGTTGAAACAAATGTGGGAAGCAGATAAATTTAAGTGATTTAAATGGGAAAAGACTGGCAGCTGCAAACGGTCACCTCTTCTTTACTTAGATAAGACTACAAAAACTGGTTCCCGCTTCTTGTTCCACTTCATCATTGCAAAGTACAAATATTTAGTTCACAAACTCTGGCATAGGCAGGTTCATGCTAAAAATATGGGCCGAGACTTTCAAGTGACAATGATTTTGAATGATCCGTTTTAGGTGACAAGCTTGACAATTTAAAGGGGCTTGATTTTTTTTTTTAGAGGAAGAGTCATCAACTTTCTGAAATCGAGGCTCTTTGAGAAGGTTGAAGCTTGGCATGCAAAAATGGAAGCACTGCAATTCACTAGTCATTTTTGAAAATCTTGTTCATATTGCTGTAAAATGGTAAAGAAACTGTGAAGTATAATTTTGATATTATGACATTGGTAATATTCTATTAGGTGTCTTTATTCATGGGGTGTTTTATAAAACTTAAAAAAAATTTTTTTTCAAGTGTTTGCTCGAGTTGATTCCTAGTAGATGTGTATGCACCTTGTGCACAGTTGGTGGAAGGTTTTTTCCAGTAATGGTATCCATAGAGTCAGCTTTGTAGGCCCCTGGAGTCACGCCTTCATGGCACCCTATGTAGGGCCTTGCCAACCCCCTGTCTGTTCATTTCCTTTTACTGCCCATGATGGTCACTGGAACATCCATCTCTGGCTTTGCAAGTGTCTTTCTAGTGATGGTTTGAACTGATACCTTTAAATAGTCCAATAATTTGAGTTAGTTTTTAGTTATAGTTAGTCCAGTTAGATAGGACCCTGTTTATTGGGGTCATCTCCTTTTTCCCGGGCCTGGGGCATGCCTCGTTCCCCTGGCTTTAAACTGTGCGGGGCTTGCAAAAAGCCCATGCCAAGAAGCAATCCCCATATTACTTGTCTTAAGTGTCCCATCTAAGGGATCACAGTAAGATCCGTGCTAGGACAAAGAAGGAGAGGAATCAGAGATTAAAGTTCATCCTAATGGAAGCTACTCTCTAGCCGCACTCAGCACGGAGCCTGGCTGAGCCAACTTCCAGTATGTTGGCTTCAGTGCTGGATGCATTGGCGTCCGTAAGAGAGATGGTGCCGAGGAAGGGCTCTCTGTTTTAAAGACCCCTAGCACCATCACAGATCACTGGCACAAAGGGACACCTCACAGACATGGCACCATTCTCATTCCCTTGTACCGTGTAAGAAGCAAAGGAAGACGTAAAGAGGGTGCTCACTAATGCCCAAAACAGTGGGGCGAAAGGGCTTAAGCAGCCTGTGATCCGCACTGGGCCACTCCAGTGCCACATCCTGGCCTGCAGTACTGTTGACTTTGGACCTGGGAAGGGGTCCATCGAGTCCAGTGCGTTTGGACTGTCCACCCAGGGAGACTTGTGTCGAGGACCTACAGCTCTCCTTAATGCCAGAGACATTTGAAGCATCCAGGGAGCTGATAGAGAACATGGCACTGCCGTCCCCTCCCAGGCACGAGCATGCTTCGGACTCCAGACCATCGGTGCCAAAGAAACACCCAGTGCCATCCAAGAGAAAGCCAGCTATGATGCTGCGGGTACCATCTCCCTGGCACCACTCTCTGGCACTGATGGAAACCGCAACACCTTGGTCCCTATGGAGCAAGTTGTCGGGCTCTGACTCTAAAGTGGAGTCCTACTCCTCTAGGTGAAGCTGGCACTGATCAGAGAGATGGCACCAGAGGATTGCGACTGGTCAGTCCTTCCCATGCCTTGGCTACTGCAATGGTAAATGCAAGCTCAGCGGCCTTTTTGGACCCCTTGGGCATTCCATCAGGCACAAGAGTCACAATTGGGATAGTTGCTATTGCTGACCTCTGGGAGCAGATACCACTCACCTCAATCATTGGATGTGCTACTGCTTGGTACTGAAACCAGCACCAAGCACGATGTCAACCCTGGCACTGAGTTCGAGGAACTGGCACTGCTGGACCTTCTGGGAGCAGAAGGTCAAGAGACTTGCCCCATCATTGTCTTCGTCTGCAGATGAAGTAGTTACAGGATCCTCAGCAGCATTGGTCGCAGATGACAGCAGAGCCTATCAGGAATTCTTAAGGAAGGTAGAGCAGAATTTGGGGCTCCAAATTGAGGTGGTCTCTGACAACACAGATCCTATGGCATATGTTCTAGCCCCTGCAGGTCCATCCAGGGTAGCACTGTCACTAATAAAGACCATTTGTGACACAAGGAAGTCATTATGGCAGACCCTGTTTCCAACTGGAAAGTGGGTAGAGAGAAAATATTTTGTACCTTCCAAGGACCATGAATACCTATATACTCATCCTCCACCAGGGTTGCTCATAGTTGCAGCAGCCAATTAGTGTGAGAGGTAAGGTCAGCAAGGCCCCATGCCAAAAGCAAAGGACACACAAAAGAAATTTGACCTTTTTTGGAGAAAGGTGTACTCTATTGGGGGGCTCCCACTTTGTGTTGCAAACCAGCAGGTGGTGTTTAGTAGATAGAGTTTTAACTCTTGGGGATTTATGTCAAAGTTCTGAGTCTGCCATTATACTCCCAGGCGGAGTTTACAGCCTTGATGGAGGAAGGCAAGGCAATTGCAAGGGCCTCACTCTGAGCAGCACTGGACATGGCAGATGCTGCAGCTCACACCATGTCATCAGCGGTAGTAATGCATCAGAGCTCATGGCTACAGGCCTTGAGCCTCCCACATGAGCTCCAGCAGACAATCCAGGATCTTCCCTTCGAAGGCCTGGCGCCCATCTCTGAGTAGACAGATTCAAAACTGCACAGCCATTAAGGACTCTTGGGCCACTGTAAAGTCCTTAGGCTTCCACATTGCAGCACTGCAAAGGACGCATTTCAAACCTCAATCCCTACTTTGGTTCTACCAATCCCAAACCAGACAGGAGTATAATCATAAAAGGGCAGGAATTACAAGAGGAAACCCTCTCAGCCTTCTACCAGCTAGGGCCCTGGACTGGCAAGTCAATCCTCTGGTCCCAAACAGAGCTTTTGAGGATGCACCCAAGGATGACGTACTAATTCAGGACTTGGATCCATCACCCCCATTCTTTTTGGACCAGTTATCCCACTTCTACTATGCATGTGCCTAGATCACATTGAATCATTTGGCTCTATGCACGGTAGTACTGGGATATTCCCTTCAATTCAGTTCCTCCCTCCCTTTGCGCACCCTCCCTGTCCTTCTTCAGAGACCCTTCTCATGAGCAACTTCTAATCCAAGAGGTGCAGGTGCGCCTAAAGATAGGAGCGGTGGAGGAGATTCCTCAGGAGCTAGGGGGAATGGTTTCTACTCCCACTACTTCCTAATGCCAAAGCCAGTCTCAGATCCAGTCCGGACTTATGAAACCACAGCGGATTCATGAGGAAGTTAAGGTTCCTCATGGTCTCTTTGACCTCAATTATTTCGTCTTTGGATCTGGGGATTGGTACACTGCTTTCAACTTGAAGGACATGTATTTTCACATGTCAGTCATTCCAAGTCACAAAAGATGTGTCCTTCCCCGCTCCCTCCCTGAGGTTAGAAACCCTCCATGGGTGGCTCAGTCTGCAATCAGTCTGTGCAGGCATTTCCTTCTCCACACTTTGCCCCTCATTGTCCCTGGTCACTAACGTCTCAACAATGGTCTGGGGATCTCATCTAGGAGGACTCAGGACCCAAGGTGAGGGTGGTATGCTAGGTCTATCAGACCTTCAAAGCCCACCTGGAAGTCAAATATGCATCAGTCATGAAGGACAATGCAACAGTGATGTTCTATATAAACTGATAGGGTGGAGCACACTCCTCTCTCCTGTGCCAGGACGCCCTTGAACTGTGGGACTTCTCCATAGCCTACTCGATTCACTTCGAGGCATCCTACCTGCCTAGGTTGCAGAACAAGTTGGTGGACCACCTCAACAGGTCTTTCTCCAACCACAAATGGTCTCTCCACCTGGATGTGGTGAATGACATCTTCCAGCGCTAGGGAGTTCCCCACATAGACTTGTTTGTGATGAAATGCAACAGGAAGTGCATGCAGTTCTGCTACTTCTGGAATCACAGCCTGGGATCAGTTGTGCACACATTCCTCCTCGCTTGGACAGGCCATCTGTTCTGTGCATTTCCACCAATTCTCCTCATTCACAACGCCCTGCTGAAGATCAGGATGGAAAGGTCCTCCATAATTCTGGTAGCCTCAGCATGGCCATGCCAACACTGGTACACTACTCTACTCAACCTTTCAGTGGAAATGCCTATCAGTCTGCCATGGTTCTGGACTTGATCACTCAGGACCATGACTGCGTTTGTCACCCCAATCTAGAGTCTGTCCACCTCACGGCGTGAAAGCTCCATGGCTCACCCCTCTGGAATTAGAGTGCTCAGAATCAGTCAGGGAAGTCCTCCCTGGCATCAGAAAACCTTCCACCAGCACCACTTACCTCGCTAAGTGGACGAGGTTCTCTAGAGGGTCAGTGCTGTAGGGTATTCCACCCGTGCTGGTCATCAGTACCTCTCTTCTTGGACTATCTGTTACATCTCAAACAGCAGGGGCTGTTAATGTCATCAATCAAGGTCCACTTGGCCACAATCTCTGCATTTCATACCTGGCTTGCAGGCTGTTTGGTCTTTGCCATCCTCATGGTGGGGCATTTTCTTAAAGGTCTAGACAGGTTATACCCTCAAATGTATCAGACAATTCCCCAATGGGATCTCAGTCTTCTACTGGCAAGACTGATGAGTCCTCCATTCAAACCTCTAGCGACATGCTCACTTCTTCATCTGTGCTGGAAGGTAGCCTTTCTAGTGGCCATAACTTTGGAGAGTAGCTTCTGGTGCCTCACGTCTGAGCCTCCTTATATGGTTTTCTTCAAAGACAAGGTTCAGCTGTGTCCTCACTTGGCTTCTCTTCTGAAGGTGGTGTCACAGTTCCACTCAAACCAGGATATATTCTTTCTGGTTTTCTATCCAAAGCCACACAACGACAGCCAAGAGCAGATGCTGCATTCTCTGGACGTTAGATGGGCCTTGGCTTTTTATATCAGGAGAACTAAACCCTTTAGAAAAACAACGCAGCTCTTCATAGCAATAGCAGACAGGATGAAAGACTTTCCAGTATAATCACAAATAATTTCTTCTTGGATCACATTGTTTATCAGGATGTGTGATGACTTGACAAAAATACTGGCCCCAGTGCTAACAACTCACTCCACAAGGGCACAGGTGTCCTTGGCAGCGTTCCTTGCTCACATCCCAATCCAAGATATGTGTAGAGCCTTGACATGGTCATCTGTTCATACCTTTGTGGCACACTATGCTTTACACTGCAAGCTAGAGACAAAGCTGCATTTGGTAAGGTGGTACTGCAATCTGTAGGTCACTGAGCTCTGACCTCTCCTCCTATGGATCCTCTTGGAAGTCCCCTACTTGGAATCAACATGGGCAAGCACTCAAAGAAGAAAAAACAGTTACTAACCTTCCATAACTGTTGTTCTTTGAAGACTCAGCCACCCACTCCTCTGTTGGAGTCAGCTGGCAAGAAGGAACAGGAGGCGGCGGAGGATCAGCAGGGCCCTATATACAGCGCCATGAAGGTGTGACTCCAGGGGGCTCCAGAGCCGACCCTACGGATTCCACTAGGAGAAAAATCTTCCAGTGACTGTGTATGTGGCATGCATACACCTACTTGGAATGGACATGAGCAACACATCTCAAAGAACAACAGTTACGGAAAATTAGCAACCATTTTTATTAAGATGACATAACATAAGCTGACAGAACATTCATGTCTTACTCTGAGGGTAGTGAATTTCAGTATTAAGTTTCTATTTTTGCATAGTTCTGAATGAAAAGTCTTGGAATGCTAGTGTTCCATCAAATATATGTCAAGGTGCAAATGTCTAAATTAAATATTGCATTGCATATGGAACATTTTTCTATAAATGGTAGATGGGAAGGTGTGGGAACTCAAAATGAGCCAGAAGGTGAAAGATTGGGCAGAGATAAGCAAATTACATTGATTTACGAATACAGAATATAAATGATTTTCAGGCGTTTGGTTTTAAAGTTCAGGGAGCTGACGTGTCAATGACCTTATCCTCTGTATTGATGGAAGTGAGGTGGCAAAATCTCCTTCTTCAAACATGCATAGCTTGTTGTTCTAACCCTTCTCCCCAGTTTCATGAAAAAACATATTTATATTCCACTACTATGAATATCTATCAGTGAGAGAGCTGTTAAGGCTTCAGGGTTCTGTCAGGCTGGAGAGGGGTTGTTTTCTATGCGTGTTTTTTGGAGTTTTTCTTGGGGTTGGGTCAGAGATGTGAATTGGTTGTTGAAATACTGAGTTACTACCACATCTAAATCTTAAAGGTTACAGACAGGACCGCTACACTAAATGGTTTATATTTTTCACTTTACATTTCCTTTCGGTTAATGTAAACATACTGAGACAGCACAGTGCATGCTCTGTTTTTACAGTCATTTGGTTAGGTGTAGTGCTTTGTAGGACAGAGTATGATGACTACCTGCAGCAACAGTTTTTTGTATGAAAGACTCCAAACTCTTCCCATTCCTCCATCTCTTGCAATTACACAGCTGTGAGATAAATAGAACATGTGGTGGAAGGTAAATTTCATACTCTGCGGACAGTCCTGGTACCACCCATCTTTGCATGTAGGTGGGAGAGGTGAACAGGGTTCAGAAGCCTGCTTTGGCCGAGATTCCCCAGCCAAACTTTGCTAATCCCTAGAACCATGCCTGAACCAAACTATTTTCAAATGAAAACTCAAAATGTTTTGTGAAGTACATCTCTCTTGCCCATCAGAAATGAAGCCGTTTGCTTTAACAACTGTTTGGCTATAATAAGAAATAGTGAGCAATCTTGAAGCCCTGTTCTATTTGTTGGGAATTAAGAATATTCTTTTTTCATCCAAAAGGATCCAAAACATTTTAGAAACTATGCAGTATACCCCTCTGAAGTGCAAAAACACCAGCAGCAACCAATCATTGTACAGCAACCTGTACAGCAGCATCGAAAGAACGGGACATTTTGGCCAAGGACACAGAGCCAAACTTTACTGCTGTGAAAAATGACATACATACCGGAGAAGAACAAATGGAACCTAATTTTAAAAGGTCTTATCTGCATGATATTTCCCCAGCCTCTCCATCATACACACAGAATAAAGTTCATGGAACTCATTTTATCTGCCTTGGAAGAATAAAGGACTGACCACAGTCTTGCTGAGAGTTGAGTCAGTAGTTCCGTGGTGCTTAGGGGTTTACATGTTAACCTCTCACCTTTAGCAGGGTGCATGTACCCAGCAGTGTTCCAGATTTAAGAAGCAGCCTTAAACAGAGGGCACATTTGAGTGCTGTTGGTAAAGGTCTGGGTGGGCTGGAAGCAGTCCAAAGTGGAAATAACAGAAACAAAAAACCTGCTCTGCTCATTTCTGAGGTTTCAGGCTGGATGGGGGAGATGACCAATTTTTCTCTAATTGGAAACCAAACTTTCAGAAAACAAGTTTGGGCTCCCATGCTAATCTCTCACCTCATGACAGCTGTTCATTAACTTGTATTTGTAGAGCTTAAGGTCAGAGTATTTGTGTATATAAACTAAGCTTCCTTATCTTTCTGTTATGGAATACCTTTCAGAAAAGCAGGATTGTGTTATCACAGAACTTTGTGTTTTGTCAATTTTCTTCTGAACTGCCACACACCATTCTTACAATGCACATTGGGTTTATGCTATAAACCCCCAGGGAATACAAGAAAGATGGTCTATCTTGCCTTAATGTATACTAGCAAAAGCCTCTGTAAATAGTTAACTTTAAAATAGTTTTCTGAAAAAATAATCTCCTCCATAGAAGGATGGTCTGAGTGTACTTCTAATCAACTTTTTTGAAACATTTAAAAATATAGAATGTTAAATTCCAAAATAATTCGAACTTCCATCCTATACTAACTTTTTAAAAATTCAGATTAGCATTGTTCAAATATCTTGAAATTGTAGCTTTGCTTCTCAGGATTCGATTTGATTCTGATTCAGAGGAAAGCTGACAGGAGTTTTTAAGCTGTATTGTTCTGAGTCAAAGTTAGAGTGAACAATAATTCGCATTTATCTGAGCTTCTGGCTTCTTCTGTGGGTAAATAAATCATGATTTTGTTACTTTAAAAAATATTATTTATCACATTCTTCTGTGAATTTTATTAACGGCTGGTTGATCACCAACAGCCTTCTCTCTGCAAGATTTCTGTGATTGATTAGTTGTGTTGATTAGTTAAGTGTTGATTAGTTAAGATTGACCAGATAAGTCACATGATGCTATTTCTGTTCTGGATATACGCACAAGCAATTCCAACCCAACCACTTGCATAAGTGAATTTAAAGACATTTGCATGGTTACAAGAGTTTGAAATATTTAATATGGCAATTCTCATTATGTGCAATTGTATTTCCTTCTAGACATATAAGAAGGAATTGTATGGCAATTGTATTTCCTTCAAGACATATAAGAAGGGAAGCTTCTTAAAAATATTCCTAGACTCAAACAGAATTCTATCATCTTAACTCAGTGCTCAGAATTCCTAATACACCAATGTTGGTATTCATTTTTATGCAAATAATAATCACATCCACAGTCACAAGTATGTCTAAATCTGGAAGAGGAATGCTGCAGCAGGTGTAGAAGGTCAGCAGCACTGTTGGATCCATAATTAATTAGAGGGGTAACGAGAATACTTTTGGGGGCTCTGAGGCCCACATGGTTTAGCAAACTGAGAGGGCTGTCTGTCTACTTCTCCACTTGATTTTATCAGGTTGTCTCACTGTCTTCTTTATTTGAACAAGGATTTGTAAAGCAAACAATTAAATGATCACATGAAATTCCATGGGATAGACATTAATGCATGTGTAGATGATAAAAACTAAAAAGTGCATGTTTCTGCCCTCTACCAGTATACTAAAGCACATTTTTTTCTTGATATCAAAGAGTTCTACATACTTAACAAACTCATAGTATACAATAGAGCTGCATACTGGGAATCAGAGAAGAGAATATTGTTCTAATACTATGGAAATATTATACTTGAACAAAGAGATATAATTTATTAAAATACAGTGTATTTTTTTTACTGTATTGATGTTTTCCTTTGTCTTGTTAAATTCATGAAGAACATGATATTTATTTGATATGAACCACTCTCTGTTATGACATATAGGTAGGGCTAATAACACCATCTATTATTAAGGTTGCCCAATACTGAACATTATAAGATCCTATTTTCAGTTGCTTATACCTTTGCAAGACTTCAACTGTTTGGGCTGAAATTTTACATGCTGGGTGTTTGCCTCTGGAAGAATTTTCTTTGAAAAATTTCAGCTAAAATTACACAGACATTTCCAAGAATGAGGCTAGGGAAAACTACATTTGCGCATTGTTAAAAAATTCTGGTGACATTTTTTCTTTGAGAAGTTCTAGCACTCCCATGCATTAGATCAGGGAGCTGAAATGCAGGAGGGAATGACCTGTGTGGCAGGGATGTGTCTTTTGCCATCCTTGTGAAAATTCACCTATATCTGGTTAAATTATAAGGCTTTGAAAAATCACAATGTGCACATGCTCAGGAGAGACATCTTAGATTTTAACAGCTAAATTCTCTGAAGATTCTGTCCACATGGAGCAGAACTTCCCTGCAGTTGCAGTTCTAGGCTGCTGCAGGCCATGCTTGGTCAGGGCACCTGGAATGGGAAAAAGGAGACTGTCTCCGTGTTTCATAATCAACCATTTCCTCACCTCACCCCAGGCCCGGGCAGAATGGAGGAAGAAGCTGCCTGAGTTGAATGCCGAGGAGATAAGAGCCAGACATAGGCAAGTGGGAGTGGGGTGTAGATTGGGACAAGGAGACTGGGAAGGAGAGGGGCAGAAGCTGGGACTGTGGATGGGTCTTGTGAGAAAAACAGTATGTTATAAAGTAAATTAGAGACTATCACAATGCATGCATACATGAGGGATGAATTTAGGCTGCAAGGTAACCGTAATTTTGACATTTCCTAACTTTTGAATGCCTGACTTTGCAATCTGAATAATGTGTAATGGAGGGATTTTTGTGTGTAATTATATTTAATTTCAGATGCTTTTCTGATGCTTGAATATCTAAAGTTTGACAATTTGATTTTCATTTTGCTTTAGATTATAGGTTGCCAAATCATGAGAGAGCCATTGGACTCTACTGAACGATATGCTCGTTGGATCAATAATCTGACACATGGACAACTTCTTATGCAGGTATTCTTGTTTCAGCTATGATTCAATCTGTGGCGCCAAAGCACTAAACAGAAAGGTTTGTTTAGTTGTGTTTTCTCATTCATTAATGATGCTTGGTGGTGATCAGAGTTGCCCTTTGAGAAATTAAGGGCAAAAATACTTTTAAAAAACCCACCAGATATTTGACAGAATGTAAATCATAGAAATATATTATTCAACTTGTTTTAATATGCCCACTAAAATTATGGTATTAGTGCCTGTAATTGGAAAAAATTGCCTTTGGAGTATATGATTATTGCATAGTGATGACCTTGTTTTTAAGGTGTTTGAAGCTATTTAACTTTTCCTTTCCAATATGCTTCACATTTCTCCTGTACACATAGTGGTTACAGTGTGGTTAACTACACTACACCCCCTGTCGTGTCATGGTAAGGTTTTCTTTTTAGCATACTTATTTAAGTAAGAGAAAAAATTCCTCTCTCCTGAGGAGATTTTAGTTGTAACATTACACCCTGCAAATAAATGTATATATGTATGCATATATTTAGTTAACTCTTGCGGGAAATATTTTTTAAATAGTAGTTTTCCAAGGCTTAAACACAGGTTGCATTATCCTAGTTTAAATACGATATATCTTGTGCAATTGAAGACAGCAGACTTGGCTTTAAAAGAGATTGTTTCATTAGGCAGGTGGCCAACACTGAACTAAAAGTGTATTTGGCAAAAACAAGTTAAACTGTGGAAGAAATCAGTCCAGTTCGTAGAAAAATGTGTGTGTTGAGTATTATAAGAAGTCTAATAGGTGGTTAGCAAAAGATTGTCCTAGAGTGCATTAAAAAGCACATATTTTGGGCTTAGTTTTTGTGGTGTTATGGCAGGAAGACATTTGTTTTTAATTTTGCTAGGTTTAAATGGCTCAAGAGATGAATACATCCTTGTTTGTTAGACTTCATATTGTAAACTCAGTTTCATTACCCACTGCCATAACCCTAAAGACATATTTACATCTTGGGAGTGGTAAGCATAACACAGAGAGGAATCCATAGAGCTCCTTTAAGATCTGCAGTGGAAACAGTTGAAATGTACAGTAACAGATAATCATAGGTTTGACATATGAAACAGAGTATTTTGTTCTAAAGGATAATATTTTATTATAAAGAACTTACAAAGTAAAATGCCAGTGATATCATACATTAGGTTGCCTGAAAAAAAGATATATGGGAATTGCTCAACTCTGTTTTGGAAGGGATGTGGTTATAGGGGTCATTCAGACATGTTTGGCCTGCAATAATAAAATGTTAGTCTCAGATTGTTAATCAATTGAAAGTGGTAATACAAAAATAGTTACCAAATGGAATATTTGGTATAGCTGTTGGGCTTGGCAGTAGAAGAGTTTTGTGGGAGTTGTATGTTTGTTCCTTTTATTGTGTTTGGTGTTTTGTTCTTTTTTCCAGTTTGCAGGAAGTGGTATTGGGCGGGGCATCTGAGCCTGATTAGGGACCACCTTAATGTTTTTAATGAAGTAAATATGATTGGGAACTGAGATTATGGGAGATTTTAATTTCCCAGGTATAGACTGGAAGATTAGTACTAGTAATAATAATAATAGGGCTCAGATTTTCCTGGATGTTATAGCTGACAGATTCCTTCATCAAATAGTTGCTGAACCAACAAGAGGGGATGCCATTTTAGATTTGGTATTGGTGAGTAATGAGGATCTCATAGAAGAACTGGTTGTAGGGGAACTTGGTTCGAGCAACCATGAGCTAATTCAGTTCAAACTAAATGGAAGGTTAAACAAAAATAGATCTGTGACTAGGCTCTTTGATTTCAAAAGGGCTAATTTAAAAAAATTAAGGGAATTAGTTAGGGAAGTGGACTGGACTGAAGAACTCATGGATCTAAAGGTGGAGGAGGCTTGGAATTACTTCAAGTCAAAGTTGCAGGAACTATCTGAAGCCTGCATCCCAGGAAGAGGAAAAAATGCATAGGCAAGGGTTGTAGACCAAGCTGGATGAGCAAGCATCTCAGACAGGTGATTTAAAAAAAAGCAGAAAGCCTACAAAGAGTGGAAGATGGGAGGAATCAGCAAGGAAAGCTATCTCTTGGAGGTCAGAATATGTAGAAACAAAGTGACAAATGCCAAAAGACAGGTAGAATTGAACCTTGTAAAAGGGATTAAAACCAGTACTAAAAGGTTTTATAGCCATACAAACAGAGAGAAAAAAAAAGAAACAAGAAGTAGGACTGCTAAGCACTGAGGATAGGGTGAAGGTTAAGGATAATCTAGGCATGGCCCAATAGCTAAACAAATACTTTGCCTCAAATTTTAATGAGGCTAACAAAGATTTAAGGATAGTGACAGGAGGGCTAATGGGTTTGAGGATATGGAAGTAGAAATTACCACATCCGAGATAGAAGCCAAACTTGAATTGCTTAATGGGACTAAATCGGGGGGCCTGGATAATCTCCATCTAAGTTTTTTAAAGGAACTGGCATGTGAAATTGCAAGCCCATTACCAAGGATTTTTAGTGAATATTCAAACTCAGGGGCTGTACTGTATGATTGGAGAATTGCTAACATATTTCCTATTTTTAAGAAAGGCAAAAAATGTGATCGGGTAATTACAAGCCTGTTAGTTTGACCTTGTAGTCTGCAAGGTTTTGGAAAAAATTTTGAAAGAGAAAGTAGTTGAGGACATCAAGGGTAATGGTAATTGGGATAAAATACAACATGGCTTTACAAAAGGTAGATCGTGCCAGACCAAGCTCATTTCCTTTTTTTGAGAAGATAACAGATTTTTTTAGACAAAAGGGATGCAGCGGATCTAATTTACCCAGATTTCAGTAAGGCATTTGAATAAGGTTCTACATGGGGAATTATTAGTTAAATTGGAAAAGATGGTGATTAATATGAAAATTGGAAGGTGGATAAGGAACTGGTTAAAGGGGAGGCTATAATGAGTCATACTGAAAGGTGAACTATCAGGCTGGAAGGAGGTTACTAATGGAGTTCCTCAGGGATTATTACTATTTTGGCACAAAAAATGGGAGTGTGCTAATAATGTTTGCGGATTATATAAAGTTGGGAGGTATTGCTAATACAGAGAAAGACCAAGATATCCTACAACAAGATCTGGATGACCTTGCAAACTGGAGTAATAGAAATACGATGAAATTTAATAGTGGAAAATGCAAGGTCACTTTATAGACTAATAACAAGAACTTTTGCTATATACTGCGGACACGTCAGTTGGAATGACAGAGGAAGAGAAGGACCTGGGCGGGCGTATTGGCTGATCACAGGATGACTATGAGCTGCCAATGTAATGTGGCTGTGAAAAAAGCTAGTGCTGTTCTAGGATGCATCAGATGAGATATTTCCAGTAGAGATAGGGAGGTGTTAGTACCGTTATACAAGGTGTTGGTTAGATCCATGTGTATTACTGTGTGCAGTCCTGGTCTCCCATGTTTAAGAAAGATGAATTCAAACGGGAACAGGTGCAGAGGAGGGCTATTAGGATGACCCGAGGAATGGAAAACCTGCCTTATGAGAGGAGACTCGAAGAGCTTGGCTTGTTTAGCCTGACCAAAGGAAGGCTAAGGGGAGATATGATTGCTCTCTATACGTACATCAGAGAGATAAATACCAGGAAGAGAGAGGAGTTATTTAAGTTCAGCGCCAGTGTGGACATAAGAACAAATGGATATGAACTGGCCACCAGGAAGTTTAGACTTGAAATTAGATTAACCATCAGAGGAGTGAAGTTCTGGAACAGCCTTCCAAGGGGAGCAATGGGGGCAAGAAACCTAGCTGGCTTCAACACTGAGCTTGATAAGTGTATGGAAGAGATGGACAGCCTAATTTGGCAATTGACTGATATTAGATTACTAGCAGTAAATATGCCCAATGGCCTGTGAAAGGATGTTAGATGGGGGGGGTTCTGAGTTACTACAGAGAATTCTTTCTGGGTGTCTGGCTGGGGAGTCTTTACCCCATGCTCAGGGTTTAACTGATCTCCATATTTGGGGTCAGGAAGGAATTTTCCCCCAGCGCAGTTGGGCAGAAATCCTGGGGGGGGGGGAATTCAGCTTCCTCTTTAGCATGGGGCACAGGTCACTTGCTGGTGGTTTCTCTGTGCCTTGAAGTCTTTAAATCATTATTTGAGGACTTCAGTAATTCAGTCTTAGGTTAGGAGTCTGTTACAGGAGTGTGTGGGTGAAGTTTTGTGGCCTGCGTTGTGCAGGAGGTTAGATTAGATTATCATAATGGTGCTTTCTGACCTTATAGTCTATGAATCTAAGAGGTTTATGGGTTGAGAAATACTGTATGCCTTTGATAGCAGCAGTGAAATGCATGATCGCTGTACATGGTTACTTACCGAAGGAGTATATAAGGATATATATATACTGTATACCTAAGGAGTATATACAGTGCCATCATTTTTTTCAAGGTCTGATTGTGCTGATAGATTTTATAACTAAATGAGAATTATTGAAAATGGAGGTCAATTTTCTTTTATCTCCGGGCCCTGATATCATACCACTGACATCACTGAAACTTTTGCCATTGATTTCAATTAGAGTAGGATTAGGCCCCAAAATTTTGTCTCTTCATATTGTTTTTGCCTGAATTTAAAAGTTGGAAAAAGAAATGGGAAACCTAGCCAGCTCCTGTCTAATATTCACAGTATTTTTCTTCTATTTAATATAAAGTTTAGTTTGTTATGCGTGTCTTGTCTGTCTTTTATTTTTATTTTCTTTGCAAATGTAAATAAAGTCCAAGAAAATTATAGTTTCACTGCTGGGCCTTTGGTGCGGGATTTGTAGAATCTCTGAGATGAGCAATCTTCAAGGGAATCTAGGAAAATTGGCTTTCGTTTACAGTACATTGTCTCCAGCAATTTCCTGTACTGAGGGACTGGAAGAAATGCTCAGCACTTTTCAGCTGTTTCTGCTCCACTACTGTATTTTATACAAATGAATGAATTGTGTCTTATGTTGGAAAATTAAACCACTGAACTGCAAAGTGGAGTTCCCCTAATGTGCTTTCACTACTACGTTATTGTTTGTATGTCAGTCATGATTTTGAAAAAAATAACTCCCTCTTTGAAAGCAATTGCTTTATCTACTCCAGTGCTTCACAGTGATCTGTGTTTAGTTGGAAATCAATTGAGTTTAATGTTTTATTAGGGGAATCTGACTTGGATTGTTCAGATAAGTAGTTTCACGAGTCATGCTCTTGATGAGAGAGTTGGGATTTTAGTAGATTCATTTTGTGATGGGAATTCTGAAATATGTTTCTGAACCATGCAAGCTTTGCCTATTAAAAAAATAAATCAAATAGCCTCCTAAATTCCGATGTTTATATTAATGGTCTGATTCTTAAACTGGCAAAAATTCAAACTTCACCTCTCTCTTGCACATCAGTGTCAGTGGTTTTCATTTTGTATCATGTGAGTTAATCCCAGATTTCTGGGTTGAGTACCCCATCTTCCTAGTCTGAGGATTCAGTATAAAAATGCTTTTGTCATTTTAATTTTTGTTTTTCCTTTTATGATATATTTCTTGGTTTACTAAATGTATCCCATAGTTCATCATTTTGTGACATTCCAAATACCATAAATGTAATTGAATCCCAATATACGTCATCATATTTATGATGTGACAGAATATATTATTTGGGCTACTTTTTGGGAACCAGAGAGTATCAAGAGAGCACAATGGTTTTCAGTGGTGAAAAACACTTTTTTAAAAGGTAAATTAATATTTATTTCTATGCTGATTACCCCCACAAGCCTCTGTAGTGGGATTAGTCAGCACAGAAATCTGGGATTTATTTAGTTTTCATTTTTTTTTGTAGATCAGCATCTACTACTGTTTAAATGAAATTTGTACACTATTTTTAGTATAATTTAGGGGTGGAGAAAGCAATTAAGGGATTAAAAAAGTACAAACTGTATACTGTAGATATGCATTTTCAGACATATTAATACATGGATCATAAACATTTATAGAGGTTTTTTTAATGTTTCCTTCTGACCCAATAGATGCAGAGTTTTTAGACTGTTATGGCTGTTTATGGAAATGTATCACACTAACAGCACAGGACCAAAACACAGAAATTAATATTAAAGGGACTTGGTTGTTTTAATATGCTGCTTTGGTAATTGGAAGAAGTTGCAGATTTAAAAGAATCCTACAGGACCTCTAAATCTTATCCATTTATGAAATTTTGTTGTAGTCTGCTCTGCAGGTACATAAATTGAAACTTCGCTGAACATTATAAGTGAAAACACCTTTCTGTGAGAGGTTTTTAATGTTAGTTTAAATTATTCAAATAGTGTAAGTAGTTTTTTAAAGTTTGTTTTTGACCCTGAGCAATATAGTTTAACTCAGATCCAATCCTGTTCAATAGATGCTTAGTTAGCTCTTTGACACAACAAACCATAATGGCTCTGTCTATCCATCGTGCATCTTAACCGTTCAATATTGCTCACTGACACTCAATGCATAAGGCTGCTTATCTTGGAAAATTCCTTCTAAGTTGGCTGAATTTAGAATCTTTTCAGAGATGATTGGTGGATTGTAACTTTTAACTATGTTCATACCACACGTGTCGGTACAGTTTGGCTGTTTTCTGGTCTCTCTGGATCATCCAACAGTGGGGAAAGATGTAGCACATTGGGATTCCTTAGCATACTACTTTCTGTTCCGTAAGAGCCAACAGGTTACTAAGGCTGCCGGTCTGAGTTCAGAAGCTTTTTGTGCATCATCCTATAAATTCTAGGGGGTTCTGAATTACTTTTGAATAAAAGACAGTGTGACATATTTGTAATTAACTTGCTATTCTGTTGCATTAAAATAGCACTACTGCATCTTTCTTCGCCATGTTCTGGAGGCCAACTAGTGGCTTTATTGATGTTGAGGAGTAGTTGAAGGTATGTCTTTAGAGCCAGAATTGAAGCAAATGATCAGAAAGCTTGAAAGAAAACATACTGCCACTTACAATAGGTGTTACTCATCATTGCTAGTAGAGACTGAAGTGGGGCTGAAAAAGAGACTTTCTGATTTTAGATTAACAATTATGCTATTATTGAAAATTAGACCACTATGGACTTTCTCAGGAGACGGTATACATGAAGCAGAAAAAGCTGATTTTTTGGGAAACATTTAACTTTTGATTTAAGACAACTATTTTGTTTGGTCACCTAAGGTTTTGTTTGGTTTTGTTTTGTTCCCCTCTTCCCCCTACATTCTGTGATGTGTCCAAAAACTAGAAGAAGTTTATAGTGAAGACCTGTGCATTTTGGCCTGGGCAAATGCAGCTGAATTTACAAACTGGATGGTCAGAATGCATTGTACTGAACTGTCTGGGCCTAATTAAGCATGTACAATAAAAGAAAATTATTTAGCAGTTTCCTTTTTCTCCTTGCCTTCAGAGTAGAATGAAAAAAATTGCACTGGCTTGTCAGTGGTTTTATATTTACTATAGAAAGGGTACGTTAGAGGAGCTCCTAGAAGTCCTAGTGAGTGCAGAGCATCTAATGAGAAATACTTGCCCCCATCTGTGAACTGAAAGCATAACTGGAGCTTCTTAATGAGGCTCTGTACAAAGGTGTCTCAAGGTTAAATATTCTTGAACTTTTAGAAAGAGAGCTGCAATAGCTCAAGATTATTTAAATTTTCACTTAGTATTTCCACATTTTTGCTTGGATTTAAGTGTTCTGCAGAGGAAATATGGGTTTTGTAAAACATTGTGCTTTTGCAAGGTTTCTTGGATTATTTGTTTTAAAAAAATCAAGCAGTTTCAGAGCTGCAAGCGTTTGCATTTCCATTAACTTGAATTAGCTATCAGTTCTTACACAGTTTTGAATTTGATCCATAATTTAATATTTAAATATTTATAATAGAAACATTGCAATATACTATAAAAACAACTCAATATACTCCCTTTGGATTGGCTTTCTGTTCTGAAAGGTTCCTGGTAGCTGTGACATTTTGGCATGATGCATGCTGTGAATTGCAAAAAAGTATGAAATGATGGACACTGAAATGCCTTAGGGCAGATCTTCAGCAGGTCTAAATTATAATACGTCCATTGAAATCTGTGGAACAGTTTAAGCCAGCGAAATCTCTGCCCTAGTATCTTCAGACCTTAATTGTATACGATATAGAACTGAATAGGTTTACATTTTGTAGACTTCTTTTTTCAACTATTTTGGTGAATCTTTGGGAGCTGTGTTCTGAGGCAGAAGCAGTAGATGCTATAAATAAGGAGAAATAAACCAGTAGTAAATTTTTCAAAAGTGTCTACATCCCATTTACCTGAATGATGTGGGTGCCTAGCCTGTGGCTGGATCTATACTGATGGCGGCAAATTTGTCAGCGTCAGATCGATTGCTCTGGATCGACTGAGTGTTCTGTGTAGACCCGCTCAGTTGATCCAGAAATCGAGGGAGGAAAACCACCCCTGTAAGTGGGGTAGTGCTGCGTCGGCAGGAACACTGTTCCTGTCAGTGCAGCGCAGTGTGGACGGCACGCGGAACTGACACGGTGAAGTTGACGGGAGATACACAAGCTTTTTATGTCATTGCATATCTCCTGTTGACTGCAGCCGAATTCGGAAGGTAAGTGTAGACCAGGCCTCAGTTTCATTGAAAGTCAGTGGAATTTGAGAGGCTAAGTGCCTAAGTTCCTTTAGGAAATGGAATTTAGGCTCCTCATTCATTTACGTGCTTTTGAAAATGTACAAATGTTTAAAAAAATGCAACAAGCTGAACTAGTGTGATCACCACCTTCTAATTGGCCTAGTTCTAGGAATGCATTACACCTTGGTCGTTTTGTGAACTGAACTAAATAATGACTTACAGCTTTTGAAACATTAAATGTTGTTACTGAGTGTTCATTTAGGTTGTTTGATCTTTCATAGTTAGCGTGTTGATATGTTACCTTAAAAATAAACTTTAATCTTATTTTTGGGCTCTTATCCCATTTCCCTTTGTAGCTTGAGGAGACAGTTTTTACCTAACAGATACGGAATGACTTAAAATAACTTTGTCTTCAAATGGTAGCTGGAATAATAGAGCAAGCCTAACATTTTTATCTTCAAAAGATAAAGCTGCTCGGAATCCAGAAATTGCCAAATAATCTGATGCTGTTTAGTTTTCAGTCAGTTCTTCGTATATGAGAACCCAGTATAGATACACCCGAAACTTCCTGTAATTTTTTCTTCGTGAGTTTGAAAGTCAAAATGCTGAATCCACAGAAAAAGGAAACATCCTCGCTGTGAATTTAAATGAAAAAATGCTAGCTTCAGCCATGAGTTCATCTATTTTTAATTTTATTAAAGCTCTCTATTTTAATTTACCCTAGAGGAAAAATACTTTATTCTACCTGTTGCAGTCAGGCACAATACAGTGCATTTTCTCCCATTGAGTAATATGCATGAACATTTAAAATAATTCACTTTTAAGGAAAATTTCAGCCAAATGATTGGTCTAGTTTCAAAGGTGATTTTTTTCTCCAAGGTTTCTGCATTTCAGGAACTCAGACACTTCAAATTTATTTAATGATGATTTACTCCTTAGTGGAAGATAGCTCATTTTCCATGCTTGTTAAGTCTTCATTCCAGCTTCTGTTGGGTAAAAATCAGAGGACCAGATTTTCAAAAGTGCTTAGTACCTGGTACCTCCTGTAGTTTTCATTGGAGTCACTGAGTGAAGTTGAAAAACTGTTCTGATGATTTTATCAGCTCCTGCTATGTTGCTGCACAGTGGTTTTCAACAAAGCTTGCTGTTTTAAATTAAATTAGAATTACGAAACTACTTTCCTGTTGAAAATGAATTTGGTTATATAACTCAGCTTGTGTCTCCACATATATCTAGCTTAAACTGTGGCACCCATCACTGTAGTAGCTGAGTGTAGGGATCATTACTTGCCAAATTGGACCGTAGGTCAAAAAAACAGGGACACCTGAAGTTGCTGGGTTAATTTGTAGTAAACGGTATTTTGGTTTCATGCTCATATCTTTAAAGTAGCCTCAGTTTAGCACGTTTAATATGTGTCTATATTTCACACTGTTTTGATTGCATGGCCGGTCATGGATGCTTTCTTTTAAGGCACAGTTACATCATCAGCCTGTTCCTTTCATTAGTACAAAGAGTATGTACAATATTAATGCAGTTTAAAAAAAAGTATTATCATTTAATCTCTTGCATCTGGTAAAGAGAACAAGTTCTGACTCAGTCTTATAACTTTTGGACTCCAGAGCCTGATCCTGTGGGGTGCTCAGCACACCTAATTTATTTCAGTGTGAATGTGGTCAGTATCATGCGGGGCTTGGATCAAGATTAATAGCTAAATTTCTAAGGGGCTTTAACTGGTTAAATGGAGCGGTGAGTGCTGTATCCTTTTTCCTGGGTAGTAGTTCTTTGTATCTGTTAAAATACGCAGATAGCATGATTTTAAGGATGATTAGCATTCATCTAGTCAATCTAACATACAGTTTGCATATGCAGGTCACATTTTGAGAAGTAGGATGTAAGAGAAGGTGGGGCAGGCATGTGCTCTGTGGTTAGCATGAGGATAGCCAAGTCCTGGCCCGAACGGAAATCTGAGCAGTTGCAGTGCATGGGGTGTATAACGAGGAAGGAAATGGTCGTGCGTCTGGCTGCTAGTGTAACTCTTGGTCCTTTGCCATCTCGCTGGATAAGATGAGTTCTATGATGTGGGCGAATATAACCTTTACATCACTTTCAATGCCTACCTCCTACAAAGTCAAAAAAGGAAGTGAGGCGAGAAGTGTACAACAGGCATGTTTTATGCACCTATTAAAAATTTTTTTTTACCAAAATGGCTAATTTTGACTCTGCTAAATGAAGTATTACAAGTTAGTCACTGCTGCTACCTGCAGTTGTTGTGTGTGAGAGAGAGATTCAGCAAAATGTTGAGGTTTTGTTTTTTTAATGATAGTTTTAAAATAATTTCCCATGCTTTATAGCTGTAGGACCTGTTCAGCTTACTGGACTGGCCATAAAATGCACCTGTTAACATAAAGGATGAATATTTGTAAGAGCCTGTGGAAGGCTTTGTACAAGTGCAAAGTATTATTACTTCTAGTAGTGTGTATATCCCAGTTTGCCCAGTGGATTTTCTTTACTCTGCATAATTCATTAAACACATGAAGGCCTTAAAGTGTGATGTTACAACATTAAAAAATATATTGGTGATTGTTTTCCAGATGTAATGGCTGTTAGGTTTCTTAGGCCAGTAAAACCAAAAGAAGAAATCTTGATGTTTCAGTACTGATTAATATTAAAATTTTACTTCAAATTTGTTCTCTGTGACTTGGCCCTGATCTATACTTAAAAGTTTACTAGTATACTATTTTGGGTAGGGGTGTGATATTTTTATAACATGTATTAGTATGAAAAGTGTTTTTAGCGAGTGAAGTTTGAAAATGAATAGCAAACACTATTAGTGCAGTCTCCATTGTGGTGTTTATTTTGATATTAAATTCAATTTATATTTTATTTGTTCCAGAATATCAATTTTCAGTGTGTCACAAAGTTTCACTTAAAAATGAGTGAATATGTTGTAGAAGATGTTGGGGAAGTGGGGAAGTTGCAGGTTACAGTAGCTGGGCAGGGGACAGCTGGCACTTTTGGGATCCAAGAAGCTATGGGAATGGTTTCTCAATTACAATCAGTAGAGCACTGTGCAGATACAAAAATGTGGACCTGCATCTGATCCTCATTGGCGAGCATCAACATCTATTCCACCTGCAGTCTGCACTTCCAGCTTTACATCTATCTGCACTGCACACCAAACCCAGCTGCCAGTCAGCTGATTGTTGACACCCTTCTGCCCCATCACCACTGATCAGCTGTTGCATGTCTGGCTCAGCTGATCGGCAGCCAGCTCTGCCCCCCCAATGCCCCAAACAATTGGCCCTAGTGGCCTGCCAGAGACCCTGTTGAACAGCTGATTGGCAGCCAGAAAGGGGCCCTATGGAACAACTGATTGGGCTGCCTGGAGGAAGCGGAGGGGAAGGGAGTCTGGGCTATCTGGGGGCAGGGTAAGTGGAAGGGTAGGGGGCCAGGCTGCCTGGGGGTTGAAGAGAGAAGTGAAGGAGAGAGATGAAGAGAGCAAGAGGTAAGCTGTATACTGAGGGGCCTCTTGCCCAGATGCTTAGGGTTTAGCTGACTGCCATATTTGGAGTTGGGAAGAAATTTCCCCCCTGGGCAGATTGGCAGAGACCCTGGGGTTTTTCACTTCCTCTGCAGCATGGGGCGTGGTTCACTTGCCGGCAGATTCTCTGTACCTTGAAGTCTTTAAACTATTATTTGAGGACTTCAGTAATTCAGCCATAGGTTAGGGGTCTATTACAGAATGGGTGGGTGAGGTTCTGTGGCCTGCGTTTTGCAGGAGGTCAGACTAGATGATCATAATGGCCCCTTCTTACCTTAAAGTCTAAGTTTATGATTCTATGAGTGGTGTAAGTGAGACTCAGAATATGTTACACTGTTGGAGGCTTAGTGCAATTTGAGTTGCTTGATTACCTTTTTTATAGGCGTAGCATAATTTTAGTTGCTTGTTTGGTTATTTTGATTTTTGTAATATGACGTTTATTGGTTGATAAAAAATAAATAAGATTACTAAGTAACTTTGCAGATGTTTTAGTTTTTGCATATTATGGCACATAACAAGACAAAATACACAACATGTATGCTTGCAGTTGCGCATAAATAACAGTAATAGGAACAAATTATCCTTGAACATCTGTGGGTAACCTTTTCATTGCCAAGGGGCAGATTTTTACACCGCCCCTCCTATCACCAGATGTTTTAACAACCCCAATTAGCATAATAAAAATAAAACACAATATAGGTAATTAACATATAATAATAAATAAAAATAATTAAATAAAAGCTGTTTATAAAAAGTATAAAAAGTCACTACTTGAACAAAAAAGCATGCTTCATCAACACCTGACTCTGCGAAACGTGTTGCTGCTTGGACCAGAGGCTAGTGACTCCCTGGCAGGGCCCCTGAAAAAAGTCGTTTCTGTATACAGATGTCTAAGTAACTGCATAGTTCTCAAAGCTTAGCAAATATAATATATTGTAGTTAATTTTAGGCTTTGTAGTCAACTAGTATATCTATAAAGAACCTTGCACGTTAAACCTTGTTGATTTGCAAATCAGGCGTACTGTGTCTCACTGGTATTTGCACTGATCACTAAGCGTCCAGTATCAACAATTGGTGTCCCTGGGTGGGCTCAGTCAGGTGTGAGTGAGATGATTTTTGAGTCATATGGTGCACAGGTTTCTCTCATTGTGTCAGCAGGATAGCAACCTGTCTGGCACGGTTCTCTGCGAAGCTGTATCTGTGTTTGGCTTCAGGAGGAGGGCATTATGTTCTCTAAAGGAACGTGTTGTGAGTCAGGCATTCAAAGAGTTGCCACTCCCGCCCTCGGCGGCAGTTGTCTCAATGTACAAAGCAATTGGCTGCTGCTCAGGGAATTATTGCTGCCATGCAGGCAGATGGAGGTTGTGACTGTGCAGACAGCGTTGGTATGCAGGACTTTTATGTGTCAGCCCTCTGTTATGTAGAGGCTGCACTGGATAAGAACCAGTCTAATCAGAACATAGAATGTCCTTCCCCCATGCTCCTCTCAGGCAGATAGTAAAACAGCTTGCTGAGGGGGCTATGCTGTGGGCTACTGAGCCCATGTCTCCGATAGTTGTAAAGACCAAAAAAAAAAAAAAAAAGACTATTGAAAAGAGGGAGGAAAAAAGCAGCACCCACATTAATACCGAAGTAAATAAAATACTAAAACCTGAGCAAGTGCAGGCACTGAAAAAAGCTTTAGGAAACATCACCCCATACAGTGTGGTTGCCTGTTTTGCACAGCTTACCACAGTGCCTCAGTTAAATTATAGTAATTGTGTCTTGCTCTTAAGGGAATGTAACCCATTAGACACCTTTTTGAAACTTCCCGTAAATATACAGGAAAAAAAGAGAGCACCAAGGGGTACCCTTATAAAGGATGTTTTTGAGGTAGTAGATCCTGGCAGGCACATTGAGGTGTGCTTTCATTTGGAGCAGCAAGCCCTAAGGGAATGCCCTAATGCTTACTTAAAATGTAAAAGAATCCTATGGCAAGCTATAAAGCATTAAAAAAAAAATCAAGGCCTTATAAACACAGGTTTTCCAATTCATTTCATAAAAGAGCTATGTCCGCAAGTAAAATATGATTTAGGTACACTAAATTTAAGAGCTCTGACATGGGAGGCCCTGTTATAAAGAGTTCAGCAAGTTCATTTCTAATAAGCCAAGCCTTCCCTGATAAGCACAAAGGGAAAGCTGCTGCATAGATGGGAGGAAAAGTGGCTGCTCAGATCACATTTCAAAATCAAAGGACCAAGAAAGGTGATTTAGTTCCTAAGATAGTCAATAAAGGGTGAGGCCAAGGACGAGGCCCTGAAAGGATCGATACCGTGTTCTGAGTACTGTGCAATGCAGCTCTCCAATATGCCCCTAAAGCTCCAATTAATATCAAGTCAAATAAGCAGGTGACTAACCAAATTTGTCGAAAAAAGGGGAGTCTCGTACTCCGGAGAAACGTGCTGATACGGGTCAATGGCCAACCCCACCTCTTGAGGGGAAGAAGGCCTTGAAGGCATAGGGATACTGGGTCCCCTGATACATGAGGCACCTTTAACATCTAGTAAATGGGGGCAACCCACTATTTGGGTAGATTTTAAACAGGGTGTATTCAAACAGCATATGCTTGTAAATACTGGTGCCACTATTTCATTAATTAATGACTGCTTAGTTCCTGCAATGGTCAAGTTAAAGGGAAATCACAGTCAATGTTAAAGGGGTTTAAAGGTTCCAGCATAGATATGCCCCTCTCTCGTCCCCTTACTTACACCATTATAAAGAAAACAGACAGGAATTTTTGGTTTGGCACATGCTGAAAAAGCAGCTATTTGGGACATAAATTGTATGCTTAAAATGCAAGCTGTTGTTGATTTAGCTAATTGAGTAAATTAGATTGTGAATTCCTAAAGTTGTTGGAGCTGCACACAGGGTGTCAGCTCTTAAAGCACCAGAACCACTCTGTTACAGCAGTGTGGTATTCCCTGGATGTTGCTAACATAGTACAGGCACACCCACAAGCATGGGCCAAAAAAAAATATTGGATTGTGGCCAGGTGGGTGCCTGTGTTCTTATTGCAGGACCTGATCCACCACCCCAGAAGCAGAACAAATACCCAAAGAAGGCTGAAAAAGGATTGTTACCCACAATTACTGCTTTCTTGAGCAAAAAGTGCCAGTAAAAACTAATAGCATAAACTCCCCCATATGGCCAATCTGCGAAGCGGACGGGAAAACATGGCGACTTACAGTAAATTACAGGGCTTTAAATAAATGTACATCCAAAACAGCCCTGTGGTAGCCAAGTTACCAAAAGTAATGTCTGCAATAAATATAGGAGCTAAATGGTTTTCAGTATTATATTTATCAAATGCATTCTTTGCTATTCCTCTACATCAGCGGTTCTCAACTTGTGGGTCGCAACCCCGGCGGGGGTCGAACGACCAAAACACAGGGGTCGCCTAAAGCCATCGGAAAATACATATTTCCGATGGCTTTAGCCGCTGAGAAGTCGCGCTACCATCTGTAGCAGCGCTATTCAGCTGGAACGCACACCGTTATGGATGCGCGTTCCAAACTGAATGCCTGCGCGCATGCGCAGACGTGATTGCATCATCCGTCCGGGGCCTAAGGGGCGGGGGAAGCGGGGGGAACGCTCCACAGTCCATAGCAGCGCATTACGTGTGTCCGGCGCTTGCTGACGTCATCAGTGGGCGGACGCAGCAAGCGCCGGAGGACAGAAGCCTAGGAGGCGGAGAGCCAAGAGGCGGAGAGCCAAGAGAGCCTGCGAGACAGCCTGCTGGTGTAAAAAAGGTTAATAATGTAAAAACAGTACACACACCATACACACAATACTGTGTAAGTGTAAGGTGCTTTGTGTGTAATCATTATATAGTACACAAAGCAGCTTACACTTACACAAAGCACCATACATTTACACAGTGTGAACTACATCGGTCTTATACTATAAGAGACCACTATAAGATGTAGTTCACACTGTTCTATATAGAAAACTTGCCACTAATCTGGAAAAAAACAGATCCATTAGTTAAGCATGTGAATACGGCCTCCTGGTCATAGTAACAGGTGTGTAATAGAAAACAACACAGGGAATAGTAAATAATAGGAAACTTTAACAAACTATTTAGACGCGACCATCTTTTATTTTTTCTTTAGCAAACCGTCTCATGACAATGGATCGTGTAGACAAGAATATTAGGAAAAGAAAATATACTGAGGATTTCTTGCAGTATGGTTTTACCTCAATAATTACAGCAGGAATTGAGAAACCACAATGTGTTATTTGTTGTGATGTTCTCTCAGCTGAATCTATGAAGCCGAACAAACTAAAACGCCATTTTGATAGCAAACACCCAAGCTTTGCTGGCAAGGATATCGACTATTTTAGAAGCAAAGCTGATGGACTCAAGAAATCTAGATTTGACACTGGTGGCCAGTACCACAAACACAATGTAGCAGCTGTTGAAGCGTCATATTTGGTGGCACTCAGAATCGCCAGAGCTATGAAACCTCACACCATTGCTGAGGATTTACTGTTGCCAGCTGTAAAAGACATAGTTCGAGTGATAATTGGAAATGAATATGTTCAGAAATTCAATGCAATTTCCTTATCTAACGACACTGTCCGCAGAAGAATAGAGGACATGTCTGCCGATATTCTTGATCAGGTGATCCAGGAAATTAAATCTGCACCACTACCAATATTCAGTATCCAGCTTGATGAATCTACAGACGTGGCAAACTGTGCACAGTTATTGGTTTACGCGAGGTATATTAATGATGGCGACTTTAAAGATGAGTTTCTTTTTTGCAAACCGCTTGAAACAACAACAACTGCACATGATGTTTTTGATGCAGTTGGTTCTTTTCTAAAAGCGCATAACATCTCCTGGGAAAAGGTTTGCGGTATTTGCACAGATGGTGCTCCTGCTATGCTAGGATGTCGCTCAGGATTTCAACATTTGGTACAAAATGAATCGCCAAAAGCAATCGGAACACACTGTATGATACATCGCCAAATATTAGCGACTAAGACACTGCCGCAAGATTTACAAGAAGTAATGAAAAGCGTCATAACATGTGTCAATTTTGTTAAGTCGAGCGCCTTAAACAGTCGGCTGTTTTGGTAACTGTGCAACGAGCTAGATGCGCCAAACAATGCTCTGTTATTTCACACTGAAGTCAGATGGTTATCAAGAGAAAGTTTTAAAACGTGTCTTTGAGCTTCGTGATGAACTGAAAACATTTTTTAAACAGAAAGCAAGACCGCAATTCGAAGCACTTTTTAGCGATAAAACTGAGCTGCAGAAAATAGCTTACTTGGTGGACATCTTTGTCATCTTGAATGACTTAAATTTATCACTGCAAGGACCAAATGCAACATGCCTCGATTTGTCCGAAAAAATTAGATCATTCCAAATGAAACTTCAGCTTTGGAAAAATAAATTGGATAAAAATAAAATTTACATGTTTCCTACATTATCTGTCTTCTTTGAGGAACATGACATTGAGCCAGACAAAAAAATTATGATGATAACTTCTGTGAAAGAACACTTGCACATGCTTGCAGACGAAATTTCATCATACTTTCCTAATCTACCTGACACCCCATTTGCACTTGCCAGAAGTCCATTCACAGTGAAAGTTGTAGATGTTCCGGAGACAGCGCAAGAAGAGTTCATTGACCTAACAATGATGCAGCGAGAACAGATTTCTCTACGATGTCACTGACAAAATTCTGGATTAAGTGTTTACAGTTATATCCTATTCTGTCTGAGACTATGCTGTGCCTTCTTCTTCCTTTTCCAACAACATATCTTTGCGAAACAGGGTTTTCCAGCTTGCTGGTAATCAAGTCTAAATACTGAAGTAGACTTGCTGTGGAAAATGATATTCGCTGTGCCCTTGCAAAGACCGCCCCAAGAATTTCTGAATTGGTAAGCAAGAAGCAACCACAACCATCTCACTAAATTTGGCAGCATACTGTTGCAAAATATTGCACTGTTGTTTACTGTTATATTACTGTTATTATATTTAAACCCATGCTATGCCATGGTGAAATGTTATTTATTTGGAATTGTTGTTATATTTAAACCTATGCTATGCCATGGTGAAATGTTATTTATTGGAATTAGTAATAAATATTTCTCAACATATAATTAAATATTGTTTTTGTGATTAATCACTATGTTTAAATTATGTTTGATTTGTAGCAATGAGAATACATAATGCATATCAGGTATTTACATTCCGAATCATAACTGTAGCAAAATTACAGTTTTGAAGTAGCCATCAAAATTATTTTTTGGTTTGGGGTCACCGCGATATGAGGAACTGTATTGCGGGGTCACGGCATTAGAAAGGTTGAGAACCACTGCTCTACATCCTAGATGCTGGTATAAATTTGCTTTTATCTACAAAGACTGTCAATTCACATTGACCCGTGTTCCACAGGCACTACACTGCTCCCCCGTGATCTGCCACGCCCCTGTTATTAAATTATAAAATAAGTGAACAGCAGCAATAAATGTTATCTCTTATGTAAATTACATTTTCAATTAAACTAAACAATGAGAGTCCTCTGGCACCTGTGGTAAGGTGGGGCAGGGGAGGGTGAGGTACTCTGCCCCTGGTGGGTCCTGTGCTCTGCCGGCCCGGCCGGTGATGCAGCTGGGGTAGGATCGAGGGAGGGGCCGGGGCCCGCTCTGCCCCTGGGTACCGCTACCTTCCTTCTGGGATAGCCCGTGGACTGTTCCCTGCGTTTCCAGCGAGGTGCTCTGCCTTTCAGGGCCCCGGGAATCACAATGGAAACTGTAGGTCTCTGTAGGCTGCAGGCTGCAGGCAGGAGCCTGCCTGCTCCAGGCCACCAACTCCAATTTGCAGACTCTTTAGCTGTAAGCCTCCAAAACCACGAACTGCAACAGTAAAGTAACTCTATATCTCCTACCTCCAACCTCCTCTCTCCACACCTCCTCTCTCCAAGCTCCACAACCCACACTGACTGTCTGCTTTGCAGGCTTTTTAAGTGTTTGGGGGCGGGGCTTCCTAATTGGCCTCAGCTGGCCTGATTGGTTAAGCAGCCCCAGGTGGCCTAACTGCCTAATCAGGCCCCCTGCTGAGTCACCCGGGGGAACAGGGCTTTGTTGAGTCTGGGGCTGATATACCAGCCTTCCAGCACTCTGGTAAAGCCGTCAGGCCTGGCCCTGTCACACACCTTAAAGACTAACAAATTTATTTGGGCATAAGCTTTCATGGATAGAAACCCACTTCATCAGATGTTTCATAGGCAGAAACCCACTTTGTCAGTTTCTGCCCATGAAAGCTTATGCCCAAATAAATGTTAGTCTTTAAGGTGCCACAGGACTCTCGTTTTGCTGAAAACAGACCAACACGGCAACCCCTCTGGGGCTCATTAAAATTGTAACCCAAAAGGCCCAGCTGCATTTGCACAATGATGTAATCTCCCTAATTAATCAAGCAGCCTTCCAAATTAATTTTAAAAAAGCCCAACTGTGTCAGCAAAAGGTCCAATACTTGGGTTCAGTGTTAAAATAAAAAAAAATTACCCAGGACCAGCAGAGAGTGGAACTAATTTGTAAACTGCCAGCACCCCTTGATGTCTCTGCATTGCGTTCCTTGTTAAGTCTCACAAAATGGCTCTGCAAGCACCATGTAAAAATTTTACCTTAAAGGCACAGCCACTGTACCAGCTACTTAAAAAAAACAAAAAACAAAAAACCCAACCCTAAAAAACCCCACCTATTTCTAAACTAAAAGCATACTATCCTCAATAAGTTTTAGTAAATCCCTCTGCCAGTACAGTAATATACATAAACACCTATCTAAATATAGTGATACATTGTGATCCCAAGCTCAAAATACAATATTAAAAACTTAGTATTAAAAAACAATTATAAAAGCCAAGTACTAAAACCCCCAAAGTACACCTTTTAAAAGTACGTCGGCATACAAAATATTAACATATCCCACCTACATCCCTATTGCGCACCATTTGTAACACCCCAACTACAAAAATGGCTACGCTAAATAAACACCTAAGTAACACACAACACTAACACACATGCACATCCCAAACAAAATATTAAAGCATTAACAAAAATGCTAAATGCAATTAATAAATTATTTTTAACATATAAATTGAGCATTCTAAACAAAAGCCTTAGAGCCCTATCACATCCCATAGTACACACACATTTAGCCTTAAAATAAAAAAAAATTACTTAAAATATATTAATATCCTAAAAAATAAACAAGAAAAAACCTAAGCCTATTAAATCTTACATAAAGTATAATAAATGCTACCTCAAAAATTTTAAATTACATACAAATACAGCTTTAAGCTAAAAAAAAAGCTAAATATCATCCAACAAAAATAATAACCTAATAAAATTATTTTTTAAAAAATAATAGCACAATGCAAACGCCCCCTCCTTAAATCATTAATAAAAATATTAAATTTCACAATAAATGCCCAGGTTCAAATAATTACAGCATGTAAAACAACAATATGTAATATTCACATCATAAACTTACACAGAATAGTTCCCCTAAGCCTCAATATAAAAACTAAAATATTATAGCCTCTTAAACACCTAACATAACAATTAAAAAACCCAAGTAAATGGTTTAAAGCATATCATGTTAAATGGTCATGGATGATTGCTTAACCTAATTTAGAAAATATACCTACTAACCTTGGGTAAAATTTTCAAAAGTGCCTAAAAGTGACTCAAGAGCCTAAATTCCACTGCAAATCTATGAGCGTAGGTCTCATTGCCTAAGTTCTAAATGCCTAGGTGACAGTCTAGGTCCAGAAATGCCAAAGGCAGAACAAGGGGCCTGAACCCCAAAGAATAAACTGTTGAATCAGTGGGTTGTGTACCGTGTTATTGTGTATAAATGTTTGTAAAGAAAGGTCTTCTATGAAAGCTTGTAATGTTCTGAACTTGATGGTCATTAGGAGATATTTATACAGGGAATAGTTATGATTAAGGATAGGATTCTGTCATGGAGGTCTTGGAAGTCATGGCTTTCATGACTTTCTGGGTCCTCTGGGACTTCTTCTGGGGCAGGGCTGCAGCAGCTGTCAGCCCCTGGGGATGCCACAGTAGCGACTGCCCAGGGGTTGCTGAACAGCTGATTGGCAGCCAGCCTCCCACCCCCCCGCCAAACAACTAATCATCAAGTAGCCCCAGACCGCCGCCGAACATCTGATTTCCTCATCCCTCCACTGCTGCCCAACAGTTAATGGGCAGCCAGCCTAGGGCTGCTGCCAAACAGCTGATCAGCACTCTGCCCTTTCCCACCCCCAGCTGCCAAACAGCTTCCCCCTCCCTGTCTTTCCCTGCTGCTGAAGAGCTGATGGGCAGCCAGCCCAGGGCCACCGCAGAACAGCTGATCTGGGGCCAGCCCAGGGGCACCAAACTGATGATAGGTGGCCAGCCCCAGATGTCATTCTTCCACACAATCTCCCGTTATTTTCAGTAAAGTCACAGAATAAAATCCCTGAATTTTTGTTTATTGCTTGTGACCAGTCTGTGACTTTTACTAAAAATGAACATGACAAAATCTTAACCTTAGTTGTGAGTGAATGGCTGTAAAAACATGTAGAAAATTGTAACTGTGGTGGAACTACAGCATCATCCCACAACAGCAAGGTGAAGCAATCAGGCAGAGAGTAGCATCTTACTAGTAGTTTACATGAAACTAACTTCAAGTAATCATCCATTCTCCATCCAGGAAAAGACAATGGTAGAATATTAAATTTACTGGGAAAACACTGAAACAACTTGATTTGTCACCACACTTGAATAATAGCATCATAGAAGATTAGGATTGGAAGGGATCTCAGGAGGTCATCTAGTCCAACCCTGTGCTCAAAGCAGGACCAACCCCCACTAAACCATCCCAGCCAGGGCTTTGTCAAGCTGCAAGGATGCAAGGATGCAGTTCCAACACCTCCTTAGGTAACTCATTCCAGTGCTTCACCACCCTACTAGTGAAAAAGATTTTCCCTAATATCCAATCTAGACCTCCGCCATTGCAACTTGAGACCATTGCTCCTAGTTCTGTCATCTACTATCACTGAGAACAGCCTAGCTCCATCCTCCCTGGAACCCCCTTCCTGGTAGTTAAAGGCTGCTATCAAATCCCCCCTCATTCTTCTCTTCTGCAGACTAGACAAGCCTAGTTCCCTCAGCCTCTCCTCGTAAGTCATGTGCTCCAGCTCCCAGGCCCTTTTCTGAAGAACTGTTGTCTAGCCAGTTGGTCCCCAGTCTGTAGCAGTGCATGGGATACTTCCATCCTAAGTGCAGGACTCTGCACTTGTCCTTGTTGAACATCATCAGATTTCTTTTGGTCCAGTTCTCTAATTTGTCTAAGACACCCTGTGTTCTATCCCTGTCCTCCAGAGTGTCTACCATTCCCCCCAGGATTAATGTCATCTGCAAATTTGCTGAGGGTGCAATCCATCCCATCCTCCAGATCATTAATGAAGGTGTTAAACAAAACCAGCCCCCACTGCACTTGTTACTGGCTGCCAACTAGGCATCCAGCCGTTGATGACTAGCTGTTGAGCCTGATGATCTAGTCCGCTTTCTGTTCATCTTGTAGTCCATTCATCCAACCCGTACTACTTTAACTTACTGGTAAGAATACTGTGGGAGACCATATCAAAAGGTTTGCTAAAGTCAAGGTATATCACGTCCACCACTTTCCCCACATCCACAGAGCCAACCATCTCATTATAGAAGGCAATCAGGTTGGTCAGGCATGACTTGCCCTTGGTGAATCCATGCTGACTGTTCCTGATCACTTTCCTCTCTTCCAAGTGCCTCAAAATGGATTCCTTGAGGACCTGCTCCATGATTTTTCCAGGGGCTGAGGTGAGGCTGACTGGTCTGTAGTTCGCCGGCTCCTCTTTCTTTCCTTTTTTGAAGATGGAAACTATATTTGCCTTTTTCCAATCATCTGGGACTTCCCCCCAATCACCCTGAGTTTTCAAAGATAATGACCAATGGTTCTGCAGTCACATCAGCCAACTCCCTCAGCACCCTTGGATGCATTGCATCCACCCCATGGACTTGTGTTTGTCCAGCCTTTTAAAATAGTCTTCAACCTGCTCTTTCAGCACTGAGGGCTGCTCACCGTCTCCCTATTCTGTGCTGCCCGGTGCAGTAGTCTGGGAGCTGACCTTGTCTGTAAAGAGAGGCAAAAAAAGCATTGAGTACTTGTTTTTTCCACATCATCTGTCACTAGGTTGCCTCCCCCATTCTGTAAAGGGCCCACCCTTTCCCTGACCTTCTTGTTACTAACATACTTGTAGAAACCCTTGTTCTCCTTCACGTCCCTTGCTAGCTGCAACCCCAGTTGTGATTTGGCCTTCCTAATATCACTTCTGCATGCTCGAGCATTATTTTTATACTCCCATGTCCTCTGACCACGCTTCCACTTCTTGTAAGCTTCCTTTTTGTGTTTAAGCTCACTGAAGACTTCTTTGTTAAGCCAAGCTGGTCGCCTTCCACATTTGCTATTCCTTCTGCAAATCAGGATGCTTTGTTCCTGTGCCATCATTAAGGTTTCTTTAAAATACAGCCAGCTCTCTTGGACTCCTTTTGCTCTCATATTAGTCTCCCAGAGGATCCTGCCCCTCAGCTCCCTGAGGGAGTCAAAGTCTGTTTTTCTGAAGTCCAGGGTCCATATCCCGCTGTTCTCCTTTCTTCCCTTTCTCAGGGTCCTGAACTCAACCATCTCATGTTTCTACTTCCCCCACCAATTCTTTCCGGTTTGTGAGCAGCATGTTTAGAGGAGCACTTGAAACTGAAAAGAAAACCCCAGTGTTGGAAAACTGAGGACTGGTCTGCACTAGAGAAGTGTGTAGACTTAAATGCTCCTTCCACCAATGTAACTCCCCTGCTATGGTGACATAATAAAACCTTCTCAACAAGAGGTGTAGGGCTTATGTCAGTTTAGTTAGGGTGATGCAGTGTTAATGCGTCCCTTACATCAGCTGCGGGTCATTTTCCAGCAGAACAGTGAAATTCACAAGAAAGACCCCCCCCATCCGCCCGAGAGCTGATTTTGTGATCCTAGTGCAACAGAATCCCCATGGTTTCATCCACATTTCTGCTAATGAGCTCACTTTTTCTGGGTGTACCACAAATGTAAACAATTAAATTGATTAGATTTGATTATTGAAAATATATAATATTAGAGTGTCTCAATCTGACAGCACACTTGAAATCAGAGAAACAGTATAACTTCCAGTGATAACTCTGGCAGCCAATCTTCCAGTTTATTATTTCTTGTAACTTCAAGTAGAGCCACCATCCCTGTGTTAGATGTCTACCTCCTGCAGTTCTACACACTCACCCTTCAGGAGTAAGATGTTTATGACTTCAACATTGCTTCAGCTGAGCATGGATCAATTGCAGTAACCAGCAGAACTTCAGCCTATGGCTTTAGATACCATGGAGCCCCACCACAAATGGGCTGCCCCTGGACTTAGTGTTTGAAAATGACGACTTACAGCCACTGCAAACATTTATTCAGCCAGCTGATTTTAGAAGCTAGCAGCCAACAAAGCAGCTTCTCCCACCGTGAATTCCATTTTTATGATGTTTTTAAAAGAATGTAAATCCTAACCTGTGAACATAATGGGGTCTCCTTTAAAGTCTGCCTCAGATTACACGTATGTAAAAAAGCTTTGGAGTCAGTAGGAGAGAATTTTTTTGTCATAAAATTATTCATAGATCTGCACAGCAGATGTTGACAATTGTAAAGGGAACAGAGGCTGGTCTGTGGTCAGCCAGCAAGTTCTCTTTCACGTGGGCAGATCAAGGCTCAAGGCAGCAACTATTTCCTGTCAGCATGCTGGGCGACAGTGATAGCAGCTTTTGTGGGCTTTAACCCAGTTAATTTGTACAAAGTCACTTTTGTGAGGGTCTGGTTCTGTTTCATAGCTGACAGGATAATAATGCTTAAAGGTTCAGTATTCCCTTTTAAAACATGTATGCTTACTGGTGCATAAAATATTATTGCTTTCCTCTTAATGTGTGCATTTTTGTGTTTTTTTGCAAGATGACTATGCTAGGCTTTCATAAAGAGGGAGCATTCTATTTCTTCAGTACTATGCTAATTTAATTTCAGAGAGTAAAAGCCCCTTGTTATAGTGCAGGCCTGCCACAGCACCTCCTTCTGGTTGAACTGGTGCAGCTGGTGAGGCCTGCCTCAGTTTCCCTGTAGCGAGAGTATAAACAAGTCCAGACCAGCTTCAGGTAATAAAGAGCACCCTCCCTACACGTTCTGCTTTATTGAACAGAAAGTATTCAACAGAAAACATCACACAGGCATACAGAACACCTTTCTGTCTCAACTTCCTGGCTGTGGGACTCAAGTCAGTCCCAGTCTGTTGGTCACTCGTTTTCAGCTCCATATTTGTCTCCATCCAGGGTTACTTCATTTGAGGATCTCAAAGCACTTTACAAACAGGAGTTAAGTAACCCTTCCAGTACCGCTGTGATGAATTTGAGGCAATCATGTTATTAAACCAGTTACAGAAAAACAAACTGAAGTAAAGAGAAGGGAGGTAACTTGCCCAACAGTACACTACCACTCAGTAGGGCAACAGGAATAACACTGTGTAGACTTAACTTTTACTCCTTAAACTTCATCTGAGTCAGCAATTACTATGCTGTACAAGTAATCTTCCAGTAACAAATAGGTACGCAGGAGTAACAGAAACAAAACAAATCCAGTAAATAAAGTGAATGGATATTCTCAGGATATGTCTTTTAGGTCTAAATATATATTTTCTGGGATTTAAATATCTGTGCACTTAAATTAGGCATCTAATGAAGACATTGTTTATTAAATTATTCAGCTTTATTGGTATCAAGGCCTGAAGTCTTAAGGTAAGGATTCCAAACAGGCATCTATCTTTATAAACTGGTTGTTACTCCCACTATTAAAATATATATATACTGAGATACTTAAGGGAATGTTTAATTTTTGCAGTGAAGAATATATACAATTTGTAGGAAAGAGAGAGAATCTGTATTTAAATTTTGTTTTGATGATCGCTCAGGGTACATGTCTGCTAATGGAGTTAACAGAATGAAATTCATAACTTTGGAAAGCTGCTCTGAAATGTTAGTGGAACTTTATAAGGATTCTGACATAATGTTCTGTGCAAGAGGATTGATAGCTGTGCCGGCGTTGAGAAAGGCTTTGTGATGCTTGACTATATTGATACGTGTGGTCGTTCAATGACTGCCTGGTGTGTCTTCATTTTGTTCAGTATTTACTCTCCTTAGTCACTTCCCTCCCTAATACCAAAATGTTTTTCTAATTACACAAATTAATTCTACAAGGAAAGAATCTACTACTTCCAGTTGTTACCTATTCCTGCTAGTATTTCAAAGCTTCTGTTGGAATTTCCAGATTAAATATTTGTTTTGTGGGATGTTGAGTAGAAATTTAAAAAAATACATAAATGACTTCCCCTAAGTCTCCCTGAAAGCCAGAGGGACTTAGACACTTTTGAACATTTTATGTGACATCACCAGTAGCGAGCCACACTCCTGTTAGTAAGTTTTTGTCCTTCCATTTACAGTGTTAGGCCTTGTCTACACTAGAAAGTTTTGCTGACAATAGTTTTTTTGGTGATAAAGTTCTGTAATTACAGCACTTGCACCCATCCACACAGCACTCATTTTGTTGCAAAAAAGCATCCACACTTGGTGCTGTAATGTCAGCAGTGAGAGCAGTGCATTGTGGACAGCTATCCCACTCTGCAAGTTGGCAGCTTCTGCTGCTAGAATTTCTGGGATTGGGGAGAGGACCATGGAGCAACATGGGTCCTGGCTCAATGTACCATGGTGCATTGCATTTCCGTGCTGTCATTCATTGTGTTGCTGACAGTGACTTGCGCCATTTTTTCAACGGCTCCCTGTCATTTACTGGGCGTCCTCCATCTCTATTGGAAAAGATGGATCCCATGCTACTCTCCACTGTTGCTTTCAGTGTTCTAAACGCATTGCGGCTGGTTGCACAGTATATCATGAGCTTCAAATCAGAATAGGAATCCGAGGAGCCTGACCTGCTGAATGATATGAAGACAAACAGCACCACATTATTGTTGTAATTCATGCACCATCTGCAAATGGTGAACCACCGCTTCTGGGTGTGTGAGACAAGCACTGAGTGGTGGGATCACATTGTTACGCAGGTCTGGGATGGCGAGCAGTGGCTACTGAACTTTCGAATGTGCAAAGCCACCTTCATGGAACTCTGTGCAAAGCTGGCTCCTGCCCTACAGTGTAAGGACACCAAAATGAGAGCTGCCCTCTCGGTGGAGAAGCCCATGGTAATTGCTTTGTGGAAGCTGGCAATTCCGACTGATACTGGTCAGTCGCTAATCAGTTTGGAGTTGGCAAGTCCACCATTGGAACTTTGTTGTCACAAGTGTGCAGGGCCATTAAACACTTTCTTCTGTGAAGGACTGTGACTCTGGGCAAAGTGCATGAAATAACGGATGGGTTTGCAGCAGTGGGATTCCTTAATTGTGGCTGGGCAATAGATGGGCACACATCCCAATTTTGGCACCGGACGATCTTGTGATGGAATGCATCAATAGGAAGGGGTACTTCTCTATGGTACTCCAGGAGCTTGTGCATCACCATGGGTGTTTCACTGATATTAATGTAGATTGGTCAGGAAAGGTGCATAATGCTCATATCTTCAGGAATACTGGCCTGTACCAGAAGCTACAAGCAGGGACTGTTTTTCCCAACAAAAAGATTCTTATAGGGGATATTGAGATGCCCCTAGGGATCCTGGGAGACCCAGTCTATACACTAATGCCATGGCTCATGAAGCCTTACACTGGCAACCTGGACTGTAGCAAGGAGCGCTTCCATAACAGGCTGAGCAGGTGCCGAATGACTGTTGAATGTGCATTTGGCAGGTTAAAGGTGCATTGGAGATGCCTTTATGGCAAGCTGGACTTAAATGAGGACAATATTCCTGTGGTTATAGCTGCCTGCTGTGTGCGCCATAATTTATGTGAAGCTAAGGGCGAGAAGTTTGCCTCTGGGTAGACCACAGAGGGGAATCACTTTGCATCTGAATATGAGCAGCCAGATGCCGGGCTGTTAGAGGAGCACAACTGGGGGCCAGTTTGCATAAGGGAAGCATTAAGGGCCTGTTTTGACAATGAGAACCCATCAGATGTTTTTTGAAACTGCGCTGTGACATTCTATGACCGCTATATAGCTGTACATGTGTGTCCGTGTTAGGTGCACATATAATGTTCAACACATAAATAAAGAGTGCTGCCTGTTCTGAGAGTTTACTTTTATTATTAAACACAAAACAGCACACAACAGAAACAAATACTAGAGGGAAGAAAGTAGTGGGGGGCAGTGGCGTGTAAGCTGCGTGTAAGTCCAGCTTTTGTTCTCATAGCTGTTGAGGGGGTGGAATGAAGGGGGTAGCGAGATGGTCTGTGACTTTGGTAGGAATGTGTAAGGGGAGTTGCTGGAGTACAGGGAAAGAAATTCTGTTGCAACTGAAAGGGGGGCCAAGCTTGCATGAATTATGTCTGCAATGACACTATTGTATTTAGAAGCACTGTCTCCTCCTCCATGGCCTCGATCATGCACTCATGGCCAGCTAAAATTCTCTCCTGGTTTTCCTTCCGTTCCTGTCTGTCCATCTTCTGAGATTCTGACATCAATTATCTCCATGCCCCTTTTTCTCTGTTGGATACCTCGGAGGACAGGAGGAGTTCCTGGAACATCTCCTTCTTCCTTCTCTGGGGTCACTTCCTTATCAGTCATAGGTGGTCTGCTAGTATAGTGGTCTTGGCTGCGAAGGCCACATCTGTGTAAGAACAAAAAACAATGAACAAAACCATTATTGTGAGTGCCCTAACAGTACACATGAATCACTGTGAGACACACCTCATTCTCCCTGTTCCCCTGCATAGAGTTCAGCTCCTTGATCAGCCTGAGAATGGTGATTTGGAGGGGAGGGGTCAGACCATACAATTAGGTCTAGGTTCTGGGTGGGTGCCTACTTGGGGCATAAATGCAGCTACATAGAGAAAACAAATTTCAAATTGTGCCCCCATTCTCCACAGGCAGGGGTCATATCTTGGTCCTTAGAGACAGAAAGGATGCTAGGATGCATCTCCTTCATGCAAGCGGCTTCAAACCGGGTCCCTATGCTGCATGACTATGCGCTGCTTTGGTCTCCACTCAAGTGATTGCCAATTGGTGTGGGAAAGTGACTTACAACAGGAGCAGAAACACAGCTGCTCTGCCCGGGAATCTGATGCGGAGAATCAGAGAGTACCTCCAAGAAAGTTTCCTAGAGGATACCCGCGAAATCTCAGTGTGCATTAACGTGCTTCTTAGCCATACTGGCTATATGTGCAAGGGAACAGGAAAGCACAGGCAAACACAGCTACTCATGTGCATTTCTATCCTTTCAAGTACCTGCATGTTTTAGCCAAGCTAAGGACCTCCATGCCTACAGTACACAAGCAGCATCAGCTTCCAAACACTTACCAGAGAATAGCTCCTGACTCCCAACCTCAGAACCGAACTGTTCCCTTGCTCTGGGTCATCCTCCAGCTCCACTTCCTCATCGATGACCTCTTCATCAGGATTCAGTTCAGTATTCGGTGGCCCTGGAGTCACAGAGGTGTCTATGGGCTTCTTGGGGGTGGATGTGGGGTTGCCGTTGAGGATGGAGTCCAGCTCTTTGTAAAAGAAGCAGCTCATTGGCTTCGCACCAGAATGCCGGTTTGCCTCCCTGGCCTTGTGGTAGTTTTGCCGCAGCTCCTTGATTTTTAGTTTGGCACTGCAGCGTGTCCCACACATAACCCTTCTCCACCATGACACGAGAAATCTGGCCATAGGGGTCAAAGTTCCTTCAGCTAGAGCAGAGCTGGGACTGCACGGAAGACTCCCCCCAAATGCTGATCAGGTCCAGCAACTCCGGTGCGCTCCAAATGGGAGAGCGTTTGCTGCATGGAGCTGGCATGGTCAGCTGAGAAGATGAGATGCAAGCTGACCAAGCAGGAAGTGGAATAAAAATTTCAAACTTACTGTGTCTGTAAAGGAGCAGAGGCAAGTGGCTGCAGAGTAGTGGAGTGCAAACGGCTGTTCAGAATGGTCAAGATTGGCATTGTGGAACATTTCTGGAGGCCATGACAAAAACATTCAGCAGTGTCTACGCTGACGATTTGTCACTAAAAGTTTGTTGCAAAAAGCTCTATGCCTCTGTTTGAGGTGTTTTTATTTTGTTGACAAAACAGGACAGTTTTGTTGACAAAAGGTTCATTGCAGTGTGTACACCAGGATTGTTTTGTCGACAAAAGGGGACTTTTGTCCATAAAACTCTCTACTGTAGACCAGGCTTTAGAGGAAAAACTTAGAAGTCAATTAATCTGCCCTTTAGCAGCTTCTGTCAACTTCTTATTGAAGATGAATTTTGTTGTATGTACAGTTCCTTTGTAAAAGTCCAAAACTGTTCCTCTGAGCTGCAGAGCCTATGGTAAGAGTAGAGTTGCTACTTTTCTTCCTTAATCCTCTATATAATTTACCAGTTGGCTGTAGTGTGGCGCTTGGAGGAGGGAGAAAAATTGTATTTCTTAACCTCTAAGGACAGGGCAAGAAGCAATGGGCTTAAACTGCAGCAAGAGAGGTTTAGGGTGGACATTAGGAAAAACTTCCTAACTGTCAGGGAGGTTAATCACTGGAATAAATTGCCTAAGAAGGTTGTGGAATCTCCATCATTGGAGATTTTTAAGAGCAGGTTAGGCAAACACCTCTCAGGGATGGTCTAAATATTACTTAGTTCTGCCATGAATGCAGGAGACTGGATTAGATGACCTCTTGAGGTCCCTTCCAGCCTATGATTCTATGTCAGCTTGCTGTGCTGTTTGCTCTTTTGAGAACTACTCACAGAAAGGCCTTCCAGAAAAGTTTCAATATCACATATGTTGAGTCACTGCCAAAGAAGCACGTTTTCCAGTACTTTCTCTTAAAATGTGTTTTCATTATTCCTGCCTTGTCAATCCTGGTTGTCGGTAAGTTGTACCATTGGGATTGCAGGTAGAAACTATAATTGTCAGTTCCCAGGAGAAGTCAGGATATTGACAACAAGACCAAAAAAAGCATAGGAACTATATATGAATGCTTAGGGCTTACAGTCATGGAATCATGTCATTACATCAGAATCTGAGCTTTCATTTAAAAACGTTGTGAAGAAAAACTTGAAAATGTGACCCAAGTATAAGTACTGCTGTGACGTCTGCCTGAGTTTGCAGACAGCTTGAAACTGTAGCTCTGACTGGTGTGAACCACCTCAGTATTTTTAATGGGGCGGTTACTGGTGTGGTGTGCCCTGCCAACACCCACCCTAGGTGGAAAGCGGACTCTTCTGCTATGTGAGGGTGGGGCATATGTACTCTACTTGCAAAGTACGTAGAGCTCAGGATTGCCTTAATCCAGCCCCAATAGACAGAGTGCATAGGTCTGCTGTACGGAATTCAACATTGGCTATTTCCTGCTTTAGAGATTGTGAATGGCAAGGATTTGCAAATGATGAAGGATCAAGGTTATCATTTTACTTACAGATGCACATTGTGTGGGTGGATCCAGTACTAGGTTACTTACCATTCTTACAGCTATATCATCACATCTGTTCTATTTTTATGTTCCTTTTTTGACCATGGAGTTAGGTTCATATTGTTTGCTTATTTTATGACATCATGGTTAACATACTAAAACTTTATGATGCTTTTAGGCTCCATTACAGAACAGGCACATATTAATTGCACAGATATCAGAACATCTATCAAGATTTACACTCTCGAAAACTTTGTCACAGTTCCTTTTCCCTCAGTGAAGTCTATTATCATTGTAATAAATGTAGCTGTTTTACCTTCTTTTTGCAATTCATTTAATAAATGCAACCTGTACTCTTACCCCTCCCCCTCCCCTTCTGCTTTCATGCATTTAAAGCTTTCCAGTCTGGTCTTCTAAGTATAACAATGTTGAGGTGGCTTATAAGTCTGTGTAGGTGGAATTTATAGAAGTTCACATGTCAGCAGCTGCTTGAAAATGAGAGAATTTCTGCCTGTGAAGGGGAAAGGGTTGGCAAATAAACTCTACCAGAATGAGATTTGGAATACATAGGAATTCCCATGCAGGCTAGACACTTATCAAAGAGAGAAAAAGCAAGCTAACTTGAGTAACTTAACACAGCTGTTTCAAGTGAGATCTGTTGCCCACACAGTCCTATGTAACAAACTGATGCCAGAAATAATCTTTAAAACTTTTTTTATTTCTCTAGCCCTTTAAAATTAATTGAGAACATATAATCAGTTTCAGATGCTGAAAGCCTTTTTCATTTAAAAACAAAGCAACCAAATGCTTGGCTCATCCTGTGCTTGCAAAGTAACCCAGCTGAGTCACAAATGTATTCTCTGAATCACAATGTAAACAAGAAGCTTATCTAGTCATAAATTGAAAGCACTGCTACTCTGCTGCCTTTCTAATTGCGTGCAGGTTCATTGGTTATTGAGAAATGGCAATTAGTAGAAGGATGTTTGGTTTATTTTAAAAAATAATATATAAATATATTCTCTCGATGCTAGATATGGTATAAGGTGAAAATGTCTGTTCTAGGTCTCTGTTAAGCAGATATTTTGTTCCATAATCAAACAAACAGTATTGTTTTGGCAAGCAAAATAGTTTGTTTTTCACACCTGTAGATCTCTGGTTCTGGCTTACCACTCTATTGTACCCATACAGAGTTGTGAGCTGCAATGCCATGGTAAAAAAGGAACATTATGGATAAGATTGATGATGATGGGACTCCAATGAGTATTTTGGTGGAGTTGTATAATGCCAGTAGGAGAATGAGTGTATTGGTGAAAATTGCAACAGATGCCAAACAGCTCTGGATCCACCTGAAAGCTGTAGTGGAAGGACCGAGAATCCTTAGGTCTCAAATGAAGGAAGATGTTTTTTTACTTAAAGTAAAATGGATTTCTTATACAGCCTTTCCCTGCATTTCAAATCACATTTGCTTGTCACGTTGGCACTAGATTAATAACTACCTGTTTAACCTCTTAGGGCCTCTTGATCATCCTGCAGATGATGCCTCATTTTAAGTCCGTGAAAACAAAATGTAACGTGTGACTTAGATAGATAGTTCCTGATGTTGCCTGGCACTGAGTTCTCATAAGCAGCTGATCTTTACACCTACCAGAATGAGCAGTTTAGGTGTCATACTCCAGCCTTGCATATGTAGTATCCTTGTTATTGGTAGCTCTTTAAACCCCAAATGGCTGCACTCTTGCAATAGTACAGTACCAAAGAAGTGCCATCTCCTTTCCTTTCCTTTTCTCTCTTTCCTTCCTTCTTCTCTTGTATTAGTGGTAGTAGCAGATAGGTTTATTCCCTTCTGCCTCAGTACTTTTCTTTCTTGATGCCTAGTGCTTCCCAATTTTGACCCCGCCTGGTTCCTATTTTCTTTCTGATGCCCAGGCCATTCCTGTTGCTTCTTTTCCACATGATTCACATTCCTTCCTGCCTGTCACCTTTCCTGTCCTTACTGCTGACCTCTCTCTCTCCTTGTGGTGAATCCAATTAGTCTTTTTGTTGGCTTGCCTTCCTGCGTCTTTTCCTCCATAAGTAATGGCAGAAGAGTTTACATGTCAGTGTTTCAGCAGCCTTTTCCACAGTGGTGACAAATTAAGCATTTTAACAAGAAATAGTAAGGCACACAACTGATAACTTTAAAATATTTTATGATCAGTAGATCCTTTTTTATAGAGTTTGGATTGCAGTTAGGCAATGAAGTGGCCAAACCACAGTCTTTCACAGATTGCAATCAAAACATAACATTTTTAAAACTAAATATTTCCATCTTTCTCTGCAAACATTTAACAGGCTTCCTTTCCTCACTCCCTAGCTTTGTTGATGCAGTTGTAAAGTCTAGCAGTCTCTCTGCTGGGCCCAGCATACTGTTTCAAATCACCTCCCACAGGCATACAGAGCATGTTCCGATACTTGCAGTGGAATCCTCAAAGCATGTCAGATTTGAATGAAACAGTTCCCAATGTCCATCAGATAACATGGAAACTGCCAGGCTGGAATAAAAGAAGTGTGTGCATTGGGAGAGTCAGAAAAAGGGAGACCGTTGGGTGGAGCCAGCTGAGGATTTTGCACAGGGTGGGTTACTTGCATGTCATGTTGGGAGTTCTGCAAGGTAAGAATCTTTTTTGGGAGAGAGAGAAGAAGGATCAAGAATGGGAATATAAATGCAAAAAGATGAAGGGAAAAGATCTCCCAATGTATTAAATAGTTTAATTTAATCTTTGAAATTGTCAAGACCTTTTTCCACATCTCTTAAAGTTTGTCTACCATGACTTTACGAAAGCTTATTGAAATGTCATTACAGCCATGTTAGTGTTCATGTAATAAATGGGGAATTGCATTGGCCTGTAGCTGAAGAATGCCAGTTGCCCCTCTGATCAAGAGAATAAACTATAGGATTATGTTTCTGGATTATCTCCTTGGTCTTGGTGAAGCTGCATTAAAATTTCCACTCCCTGTGATTTTGTCCATCATGAGTTTCTTGAGGATTTGGACCAAAGGACATGTGTACGAAAGAGAGCAAATTGCAGTCATTGGTTTACAGTGCAATACACTGGTTTGTGGATGGATACCATAAGTAGTGGCCTTCATTTCAGAATTCTGAATACGCGGTAGAGTGATATTTCATTTGTTCAGGCCAAAAAAATTAAGCTAAATAATTTTTTTAGTAAAGCTGGTTGAGTTTTAGGCTTTTTTCTCATGAATTTTAGCTTTTGTAAAAACAAATATGCACAGCTTGAGTTTTTTAATCCTATCATTTAGAAACTGGTGTTCACTCCTTTGGCAGAACTGCCCTTTATAGATCAGCCTTTATGATTTAGATCAGCAAGGAAAAAATTGAATAGCTACTTTTAACTGTCGAAACATGCATTTTTCTATTAGGCACTGCATTTACTTACTTTCTTATATGAGATATTTAAAGAAAAAGATTTGTATTATGTTGTTTAGTTTGTTGCTTACCCAGAAGCCAGTAGTTTTAAATTTGATTTTATACTTTGCCCTTGTCATGTGAGTACTAAGAATATTATAATACTAGAACATTTCTAATAAACTTCAAAAATTGACTTCTCATAAAATAACATTTAGAATTTATTATAATGAATCCAAGGAGTCAAACATGGTATTATATGGCACTTACCAAGTTTGGTTAAGTCTATTTTATCTTTTTATGTTGTACATAAAAACTAATGTATATATGTTGCATTTTAAAGACATACTGTAGAAAAAGATGAATTATTTCATTACTCTTTATTTTTATTTTAACATGCTGATACATTTTTTTAAAACAAAAGAGTGCATGCTGGCATGCATTTAAATCCATTCTCGTACTTCAGGAACAGTAGTCCCTTTTATATGTGGTAGAAAGGTTTTATCAGCCCTAGATTAGATAATTTTGAAGAAGAAATTCCACAATTGGGGAAAACTTGGTGATATGATACTAGCTGAAACAGCCCGGTCGTCATCAATTTTGTAGCTTGTATAATGTGAGGACAAGACAACTAAATTAAAAAAACTCAGACTGGAAACCCCAGAATTATTGTCAAACTACATGTAAAAATACACTTTAAATCAACCTCAATTAAGCTACACCTCACATAAAAGTATTCTGTAAACCAGCCTCCATATAGCCGAAATGTGATTGGAGAACTGTGAGAATTACATATATTAGATAACATGGAAATGCTGACCTGGTCATGTGGCCCACTGACCGTGCAGAATTCTTCTCCACGCCTGCCTTGTGGTGGTGTTTTGTGGAGGAGGACCAGTGTTCTGTTGCACCCTCTTGGAATCGTTGGTGGATGGACTATTCTCCTTTCCAGTGCCTTTGGAAAGCTTTCAGATTCCTTCCTCACCCTCCACCCACCACCCCCACCACTCCTAGATTTTTATGAATTTTAAGAATTTAATTTGAACCAGTCTTTAACAGGCCTTGGGTAAAAAAATCCTGTCTCTATTGAAGTCAGTGGCAAAACTCCCATTGATTTCAGTGAGGCTCCGATGTCACTCCCAGTCTTTTTAATCATATATTTCATGACTTGTCAATTATGAGTGCAGGTTATGTTTGTAAAAAGGACGCATAGTTATTACCTGGGTAGAACTAAGATATTCCATACATTTTTCTGATGATTTGTGGTTTATGGTTCAGAGACTATCTGCATGGATTAAACTATATTCAAGCCTGGTATGATCTAGCTAAAAATGCAGTCCCAAAAAGGCTCAGAGCTCACTCTACTGCAGTGGTCCTCAAACTTTTGGCCCCTGCACCTTCTTTACTCTTGTCCACAGCCCCCCGGTTTCCCCGCAGCTGGAGTGGGGGAGCGGGGCTATGGTTGAGGGGCTGTGATTGGGTCTGGGGGCTGAGGCTATCCCTAGGGACAGCGGTGGCTGATGGCTGTGGCAGGCCCTGGCAGCTAGAAGCTAGGCATCCAGGCCACAGGCCGAGGCAGAGGCTGGGCAATGAGACTGGAGGCGGGTGCTGCATCCGGGTGCCGTGGCTGGGTGCTGTGGGTGGGTAGGGGGACCGAGGCTGGGCTCTGTGGCTGGGGAGGAGCTGAGTCTGGGGCGCTATGGCAGGGCCCTGGTGCCGGGGCCCAAGACCAGGCGCTGTGGCTGGGCATGGGGGGAGGTAAGGCCGGGCACATGGCCGCGCGGAGGGGGGCGGCGGGGGCGGCTGAGGCTGAGGAGGTTGCAGCTGGGTGCCATGACAGGGTCGGGAGCTGAAGCGCAGCTGGATGCGGAGCAGAGCTCATGGCAGAGTGGGGTTGGGAGGTGCTTCTTTCCCGCCCCCCATGCAGGTAGGTCCAGGCCTGGCCATGGCCTTCCCAAACATTCTTCCATGCCCTACTGGGGTACAGCAGCCTTTACTGTTTGTCTCCAAAACACTTAGATTTCTGAAATTTGTACAGCTGCCAATGGGAACTTAATTCTCACTTTCATTAACCATTACTCTCTGATGTCCAGTACCAGATTGGATGCTTGATATAGTGCTTCAGTTATTCTTCAGTCAATGCTTCTTATCTGCCTACCAGGGATTGCTGCCATTTGCTAGTCTCCCACAGTGGGGATATCTAAAAGTAAATTAATAAAGGAGAAAGTAAGATTGTTGTTGTTAATTTTTATCACAGTAGTGCCTAAATGCCCCAGATGAAATCAGGGCCCTACTGTGCTACCACTGTATAATAAGAAACACTTCCGGCCCCAAAGAGCTTACATTCTAAATAGACAAGACAGGCAAACGGTTGGAGAAAGAAAGCATTGGTAAGTCATTTGACACATGAAGTACTGTGGCGTAGATTAAATGACTTGCCCAATGAAGGTCATATAGGAATTGACAGAGTTAGAAATTTCGCCTGAAATCAAAGATCTCTTCAATGGCCTTGTCTGCATTAGGGAAAAAAAAAGGTGTGTTCTTAACTTGAATGAACTAATATAAGGTAAAATCGTAGTGTAGCCAAATCAGTTGATATTTTTCACACAAGCTAGCTAACTCAAATTAAGAATGCACCTTTTTTCCTAGGGAAGGCACAGCTAATGGGGCTGCATTATGGGCTAAAAGATTTTTAATAAAATCTTTTCTTAGTGACATAAAATTTTTGTCACTTCAAAATAAGATTGCTTCCATATTAACAGTGAAAAGCTATTTAGACTTTCAATACCTTAACAAAGTTACTATGAACTTTTTGTATGCACAGGATAAATTTTTTTTAAAAAGAGCCTAAAGTTAGGCTCCGAAACCTGTATTTAGGCACTTCTGCATGGGCTTTTCATAAGTATCTAAGGGACTTAGGAGCACAAGTCCTATTGACTCCATCCTACAAACCCTGATGAAGGATAGCTTGGCTGAAGCAGTTCAGCTTTTTTGACTTGTGGAGGTTCAGTATATTGAAAAGAGGTGTTGATTGCAGTGATAGTGTGGTCTGTTTATTGTATGAGTTTGTGGTGTTCTCACTATGAGGAAGTTAATGAGGCCCGGAATATGTCTTTTTCAACATAGATAGGCATTTTAAGTATGAAACTTGTTAATTGAAAAAATCTCTGGATCAAATCTGAAATACTAGTAACAGGAAACTAATTAAAGAAACAAGTTCAAAATGCCTACATCCTCAATTTAAGGAAGACAATAAAGTACTAGCAACGAGTAAATGAAAAAACTATAAATTTTAAAAATCAATTGAATTTTTAAAAATCATAATTTAAATTAAAAAAATCAATTAAAAGTTGTTTAAATCATTATTTTTGCCATCCTGCTTAACCACAGGACCATTCTTCCACTGTGAACAGCTGAACTTCTCAGTTGCTTTTACAATGGGACTCCGTCTTGTTCTCTTCTTCTGGGTCTTTAAGCATTGTTTAGGAGGGAGTGAGAAGCTGAATGACAATTGGGAGTGAGACAAGAGCTTTTATGCAGAGACAACATAGTTGGAGAATTGCAGTTTCTGCTAAATAAACATCGTATCCTAGGAGACAGCTCCTCAAAATGGATGTGAAAGTGATGTTTATTAAAAAAGCCAAAACATGATGTATATTTACAGAAGAATCCAAATGAGACAGTGTGTGGTAACGAAATTCTGGCAAAGACCTTAAACTGTGTTTGTTTTGTTCTCCCAGGAAAAAGCTACTGTATTTTAGAGGAACATTATTGGGGCTAGTGGGCCAAATGTGTAGTGCTCTTGATCACTGGTTTTCTCTGTTGTGCTTTTCTGCCACATTCTTTTCCATAGGCAGCAAAGAGAAAATTAGAATGATTTTGCTTTCTGAAATGCTCAGAGGAAGCATGATGTTAGATACCTTTCATATTACTGCCTGCACAAAAGTCTGAATTTAGGCATGACAGGATATGAACATACTCCAGTTCATGTTGTGTATGTAATGTCTGTCTGCATTCACGGTACATTGTTTTGTCATTGTAGGGCTGAATCCAGTTCCTAGTCTATTTGTTTTTACTATATAGTTGGCTTTGAAACTCTCATTCTCTCATGTTGTTTTTGTTTGTCTTTTTATTTAAATAACAGACTTTTCAGCATCAGTATATTTGGAAAAAACTGCAGTGAATTTTAAAGGTGCAGTGTGCAAACTTTTGAGCTTGTTTGATTTGACACTGTCCTTTTATAAAGGGGAACTAATTATATGCTGATGAAGGATTTGTGGAGAGGAAGGAGAAACAACGGAACAGGATAAAAGTCGTATTGTTTTAAATTCATGCTTATCAGTACCTTGCTCATTAAGGGTGAACTTTAGAGTAACATGAATCAAGATGGTGTGAATTAAGATTACTTAAATATGTGTTATTTCCTTTATATAAAACATAATAGTTTATTTCTGTATTCTTGTTTATCTTCATTTATGATGTGTTCTCTCTCTTTCGTGTATATACAGTTTTTTGCTTTGTTATATATCTCTTTGTTAAACAATCTGATATTAGCCAGGGACCATTAAACAGGAAAAAGAAGAGAAGCCAAACCTTTGAGGTCTGAAACAATCCAACTGTATTTGTTTGAACAGAAAACAAGCTATCCACTTACCCATTTCAGTGTGGTGAGATTAAATTTATGGGTACCTTCTATAGTTTAATGAGTTTCTGTATTTATACAAAAATGCTTTTGACAGGCTAAATTAACTCATGTGGCTGAATCTTCCAGTATGGTGGTGCTGGTACAATACATTGTATGGTGTGTCTGTATCCTCATGTTTTGAGCACGTCTTCACTGCAGAGTTAACATGGGTGATCAGAACCCTGGGTTAGCTAGCTTTGGTGTGAGTAGCCATACTGCAAAGCCATACCTCAGTTACTGTATCCTTACTGGTGCTGCATACATCCATGTGGATCACAAGGACTTTTGGGGACATATTCCATGGTTCTTTATGCTACAGTAAGTTGAGCTGCTCTGATTCTTTCCTAGTGAATTGTGGAAGAACTTGTCTGTCCTTCTGAGCACACAGTGGGAATTGTGAGAAGGTGGTGGAGGATTATCTACACTTGAGTGGTTTAGCCTGTGTTCTCATTGCAAAGTGGGTGGTTTACCGGCTTGAGTGAAAAACAGCACCTGAACTTTAGCCTATGCCCCCAGTTTAGCTTGGGTTGAAAGCACCTCCAAACTTGGGGGAGAAGGTTTTGTCTAAGCATAGGAGAGAGGTTAGAGAAAACACTCAAATAAGAGCCTAGACTAACTCTGCATTGAAGACATCCTGCAACTTGACAATGGTCTATGCTCTGGTGTCCCTAAATCCCTAATTGCTAACAGCTGGGGCTGGACAACAGAATGGATCACTGGATAAATTGCCCTGTTCCATTCACTCCCTCTGAAGCATCTGGCCACAGTGGGAAGACAGGACACTGGGCTAGATGGACCATTGGTCTGACCTAGTATGGCTGTTCTTTTGTTCTTAATGGTAAGAGTAAGGCAAATGATGCAATATTCTATTCTACATACCTTGTCAGTAATATGGTCTAATGATTAGAATATGTGATTATCCTGGTAGTCAGGATTCTTGGCTCTGCTATTGTTGACTCTGTGATCTTGAGCAAGACACTCTCTGGCTCAGTTTACCCATATCTGAAATGAGTTAATACTCATAGGGCTATTTCTAGTACTCTGCTCTTTATACCATATGTATTTTTCTTCCAAAAAGCCTTGGCTTGGGATGCATTTAAAAAATTCCTGTTCTGTGCCATAGATATGTCGAGTACCCCTGCTTCGCTAATGCTACTGATGTGCTTACTTTTATCATTTGGACTACGTTGCTTGTAATTTGATCTGATAGTAGGAGTACAAGAAAACAGAAGAGATGTGAGATTTCAGCGAACTTCATGGATTAGTTTCATACAGCCTTTCATAAGCGTCTATTTTCTCGTTATGGTTTTAGAATGCTCTAGTGTAACTGTAGACTAGTTATAGAATGACAACTGAAACCACAGGATCCTAAAACTAGTTTTCTTTGAATCCTTCTTCCTCTCCCACTTACCCACCCCCAAAAAATGCTTTGCTGGAAATATCTATAATTGGCAAAGGGCATGTTTTCCCATTTGGTTCTGATGAAGGCCAAATAGAATAATCTTGATGCTTGAAAACAAACTCTATGTCAGATGTTACATCAAATTATTTCCAAAGGAAACTTTTCCTTTCAAATGTTTGTTTAAAAAGAAAACAGGACTTCACCCACAGACTCCTATACTGTGGTGAACAGCATGGTTGTTCTGGTGATCAAAGAAATCCTCTGCAGGTAATTGATTGTAAATCTCTGCAAAATGTATGTGTCCAAGTTAGCAGATCTGGATGTGATAAAAGAAATATCTATCAGGTAGGCCTTAGCACCTACTCTTTACAGAGTCTTTCCTTTTCTGGTGTAATAATAATCCTACAAAACCATTCTTTCTTCCAGCCTGTTTCTGGATCTAGTCCCCCAGTGTTTTAGGCCAGTCTCTGTGTGCTAAGTACACTCTTCCAACCGTCTCCAGATTCTACTACTTTGTAGTCCCTCTTTCAGGGGTCAAAAAGCTTTTGAGTGACCCTGTGGGAGGACCGAGGCCCTTTGTCTATGTAGGTTCCAGCCCAAAGACCTGCAATATGCAGTGCCTGTCTGACATCCTGACAGTTATCTTCTTTTTTTGGGGCTATTTTCTGCCAATTTCATTCATCCCCTTCTTGGCCACTAATGGTGTGTCTACACTGCGATTAAAAACCTGCAGTTGGCCCAGGCTAGCTGACTTGGGCTAAGGGGCTGTTTAATTGCAGTGTAGACATTTGGGCTCAGACTAAAGCCTGAGCTGTAGGACCGTGAGAGGTCGGATGGTCCCAGAGCTCCAGCTGCAGCCTAATCTGAATGTCTACACTGCAGTTAACCCCTTAGCATGAGCCCGAGCTGTCTGGAACAGGCAAGCCACAGGTGTCTAACTGCAGTGTAGACATACCCTAAGGAGCACCTATACCTGATCTTGCCTTGACCATGGGCTCCTAAAGACTGATCTTAGAACATACCTTTGTTATATACAGTCACATGATCTACTAGCCACATGATCTTTAATCTTATGCTGCACTGCTCCAGCATTCTTAGTGTTGAGGGGTCAAGGGTCTAAACACCTGCACATACACCCCAAAGATCAGAAACTTGTTAAAGTTAGGGGAAAATATTGTTAATAAGAACATCTTAAATCAATAGTAAAAATTATCACTAAGATCTAGATTCTTCATTACTCCTTTTCTGCAGGCAAAGGTGGCTTTAGCCCATCTTTCAACCTTCCTGGTTGTGGCCAAGGCCAGGCACCTGCTTAGACCTGGCACAACTTGGAGCAGCTCCAAAGCTGTGTTGCGTAGCACCTGTTTGTAATGGCTTTCTGTGGGCTGTTACACTAGCACAAAATAGCTTCAGTACTAGTGCATTTCAGCCTGTCCCCAACAATGTTCCCTACTCAGGAATTAGGAAGGAGGACTGGCATACAGCCTCTACACTAGATAGAAAACCCCACATAGTGGGTCAATCTATACCTCCTTTATGGTCCCCTAAAGCCACCAGAGTGGTGTAAAGGGGCCTCAGCATAAGGTTTAATCAGGGCACCTCTTAAAAATCCATAAAGATAGAATAAAATATAAACATGTAAGTAAGAAGAACATTTTAAAGTTGAATCTTTGCTTTGAAATTGGACATTTGTGTGAAATATGGGTTGAGGTGAGCACAAAATGAGGTCAGGTCTGGGGCATCTAAATCTACTAAAAATTACTTTGGATGTGTTTGGCTTTGGAAAGCTGTCATCATTTTAGGGCTAAATTAAATGGAAATAGAAAAGCAACTTCTCAGATCTGGGCAATACAGCATAAAAATAGCAGCAAGCCTGCACTGGTTCAGTGGGTTGACATGGTTGATATGACATTACCAGCATAGCACAATTCAAGTGGGAGCTGCTGAGCTGTGGTGGGGTTGGACCTTGCAGAAGCTTAAGAAAAAAAGGTTGTGTTTTAATTTAATTGTATACAGTAGCGAATGAATGCCTATCTGTAAAGGATGTTAGAATTCTGTTCGATTTCTTTGCAAGTTACCTTTCACAAGATGGGAGGAAGAAAGAATCAGTGTTAAACTGTCTGTGGTCACTAGAGTTGCTGCACAGGCAGCCTTATAGGATTGTTGTTGCTGTGATTTGCATGTGGGATTAATTCTGAAGGATCTGTCTAACAAAAGGTACTTTGTAAAGCTTGGTGTATGTAATATGTTTCCTTACACATTTATTAGAAAATGTGTGAAATCCTAGGGCAAATCATGTCCTTACCTACAAGTATTTTAACTCATGCACTAAAACCAGAAAGGGATCCTGAGAATTTCCCAACTTTCTTATCTTCATGGTTGCATATAACTGTCAGGTTGTCTGGAGTGGCTCACAAACATGGGTGCCAACATCAGGGCAGACTGCCACAAATCCCAAATTGGTTGTGTCTATACTTAGATTTCAGCAACCAGATAACACGTGTGAACTCCTTAAGCACTATAACAGTCTTAATGTGGAGCACAGACAGTCCCCTTGCACACTCAGGTCTATCTTGCCACCCAGGCAAGTCTGCCTTTGTGACAGAGGTCCCTTACACCAAAAATCACAATGCTCAGGTTACTCCCAGTCCCAAAGTACCAATCACTTACCTCAGGTAAATTGCACCTCAGATCTCAAAACAGATAATGCTTGTAGCCAATCCAATAATAAACTAACTAAAGGTTTATTAACTAGGAAAAAGAAATTAGAGTCATTTCCCATGGTTAAAGCAAGTTAACATACACACACAAATGAGATACAATTTTAATTTCAGAGGTAATAAAAGCTTCTATAATGAGCAAGTTTTATGTCCTTGAGCACTACCCAATGCTTAGCTGCTGGGGGTCTTTGCGTATGTTTAGGGATCTTTGCCCCACAAAGTCCAAACAGCATAAAGATAAAGTTCTTTCTGATCAGGCATTTTTCTTCCCTTTCCCCAGAGTTCAAACTGATGGGATGAGTTTTTGTGCAGTCTCCTTCATAGTGTCAGAGGGACAATCAACTAAGTATTTTATTCTCTGATGTTACATAGTGGCTTGTCTGACATCTGTAGACCACCTTTGGTTGGGCAGGACATGACACTTCTTGTGGTAAACTAGTATTTCACACTTAGTAATGCTTCTCTCCTGACTGGGGATTTCCAGTTTCATAGCTAACACTTTTATAGTTATAGAGCAAATACTTAAATACTACCTTATAAGATAGGATACAGATATTATAAGTGATACTAACACATGTAGCAAGTTACAAGCATTTCATAAAGTCTAAATACTAAAAATATTCTTATAACTCTATCTGTTTTAGCAATACTACCACACAGGTGAGCCAGGCTGGTTTCCGGCTATGCATTTTTCAGTGTTCAGTGAGGCCTAGGGGGCTTGGGTTGAGCTGACACCTGTTTTGCCAGCATCACAACAACATTTTTAATTTTGGTCATCTCCTGAGAGGATGTGTGTCCCAGAGTACAATGTATATGCTATACAATACATGTGATTAAAAAAATTACAAATATAATTTTCCATTGTTACATTTTCTGGTACAGAGCCAATTGTAATTTGAGACGTTTGTCATCCATTCATGAAGGGGATGGACTTCTAGCTGTAGCTGTAGCTAGCCTGCTTAACAGCAAAAGGGGGAAAAAGTGCATAAAATGTAATCCTCTTACAATATTCAGTGTGTATTCTTTCATTCTTCCTGTTTGACTTCCTTCTGTCAGATTCCTGCTTTGGCAATATCAGGGAAATCTTAGCAGACAGCAACTGTACTCCATTGTATGGCCACGTTTTGTGTGTGTGCATCTTAGTGAAAGTGAAGAATGAATTTAAACCAGAATCCAGTGCCATCTAGACTTTGGACATGATTTTCTGAGTAGAGATCTAATGTTGACAAGAAAAATCGTGTAATAAATTAAAAATGGCTCACCATAATTCACTAATCATTGTGTGATTATGCAGAGGTTGGATGGACACTTATAATGTCAGAGCCAGCAGGAATTTTGTACCTTATGGAATCTTTCCAAAGGTTTCCTTTCAACTACTGCCGTGGCAATAAATAAAAAGAAAGATAACAAAGATAGAGATAAAATAAATGCTTTAATGAAATGGCTGATAAATTTAGCCAGCTAAATGTGTCCAAAATAAAAGGATCATTGTAAAAGTGAGCATCTAAAGTTAAAGCAGTGGACAAAATTATTCTTATCTAGATTTTGGAAATAACATTCAAGTTGAAAAAAAGAATATACTGTTGTACTTACTGTCCATTTTCTGTTTTATTCTTAAATCTGTGCCCCCCTTTACCTGAGTTTATTCTCTCTGTTTAGGTGATACCTATCATGCATCAATCAAAGGAGTCTGTTTGTGGAAATGTGTGATAAATCTGCAGAAAAAAGTAAACTGTTGTACATAGGAAGAGGACAGTCTGTTCTTTCAGGACATTTCCCGAGAAAAGTATCTTTCATGAATAAGGCTTTCAGTAGTTAATTGTTAAAGGGTATCTATCTAAAGTAAAAGACTCACAGGGTTTTCCAAGTTGAAAACTGCATCAGGGAATGCATTATTATGCGTGCACATAAGTTCAGCTGCTCAATGTTTTAGTATTATGGTGTCAGCATTCTACAAGTAGTCATGTTTATTCTTAATTCTGCCAGCTGCATAGAATTCAAAGCCAAATTAAAGATACAATGAATTTTAAGACTACAGGGGATTTGTTCTATTTTGGGATCAAGTTTTGTGATAACTGTTGGATGCTCTGCTTCTTTCCTGTTATGCCGGCAGTTCAGAAAACGGGTAAAATATGGCAGGTTGTATTAACATGTAGCTCAACAGTAAGCTTTAGCCACATTCAGGCACAATAGTAATTATGAAGTAGGTTGATCAAGATTTTGTTTCTGGCAGTGGCACCAGCCAGTTACTGTACACTATATAATGAACACTGAAACGTAGTCAAAAATTTCATTTGGAGTTTTTCCATCCTTTACTTTATCTGACAGAAAGCAAATGTGATTTGTGGTATATTTTTCCCCAATGACTATCAGTTGAAAAACAATTGACATCATACTTCTATAGCATAGACAATAATTACAAGGAAGTTTCAAGTGGAGTGACCAATGTAATTCATTTCTGAATGTTTTGGCTTTTCACACTAGGGAGCCGCTGTTACACTTCTGTTGCCTCCAGAGGAAATGGACAACGGTGGACATAGGTTTGTGGGTAGAATACTTGTATCTGTAATTAGGAAAGGGAAAAAGAAGCTTTTAACTCAGCATCAGGATCCCTTGTTTGGCACATATTTTGTGAAAACTTTCATACTATTCTTATTGCGAACTCCTGTAACGTATTCACTCAGGGGCCACGTACTGATTATTTTTATTCTTACTGTCATTCAGGTGCTACGTGTCAGGCATTATCAAGAACATTTACTGGACATTTTACTGGCTAAGCGACTTCTGTGGTCAGTCAGTGAATAGTGAATCAAGATCAGTTTGGTCTATACCTTCACGTATGACCAGGGGGTAGAACAAAGCAGTATTGTAGGTATGGTTTTTTTGTTTAAAGAGGAAGTATGTGAGAGAGAGTGCTAGCCTGACATTCCGGAGACCTTGTTTCAGTTCCCTGCTCTGCCACCGACTTCCTGTGTGACCTTGAAGAAGTCTCTGTTTCTCGGTGTCTCTGTTCCCCATCTATAAAATGGATATACAAGTACTTCCAACCTTGCCAGGGATGTCATCATGCTAAAACACATTAGAGAATTTGAAGCACTTAAATGTCACAGAGCTGTATGTAGTATCTTCTGATGAAGTGGGAATTTTCTGTAATATTTTTTATGAATCCGATTTGTGCCTCAGTGTCCCTTTTCATTTTCAGTTTTGTTAAAAAAAAGAAAAAAAGAAAAGTTTGTCTCCTGATAAAACGGTGCAGGAGCAAGGGGTATGGGTGTCACCTGGCTGCCCGGATGCAATTAAACAGCTATCTATCTTAGATCTGTCATGGAGTCACATACTTTAAAGAGTTAGCTAACATTAGATGAACATCTCAGAAAGAACACTTTTAGTCATTCGAACATTTTGCCATTGAGACACTCTCATCATTTCAGCTCAGTGCAATGAACAAGATTGCTGGGCCTGATTCATGGTTTGAGCACGGGACTGAATATCTAGAGTACAAGATTTTGTATCAGGGTCAGTTATTTACTTGCTGTGTCCGTGTTGTATAACCAAAATCACCACAGCGTCTGAGTACCTCATAAATGCTAATACATTTATCTGTGCAATAACTTCTTGAGTTAGAGAAGTATAATTATCCTCAGTTTATGATGAGAAAACTGTGGCACAAAGAGAGTAATTGGCTTGTACAAAGTTACACAGGAAGTCTGCAGCAGAGTTGGGAACTGTATCCCAGGTGTCCCAGTCCAGTGCCTTAATTACAAGACCATCTCTCTTTTCTTAAAGCAAGAAAGAGGGATTTTTTTCTTCAGGGGGGATGCATGGTTCTCTTATTCTACTAAAACCCACCACATATCCAAGGAGAGAGACTTCACTGTATTATCTAGCAAAATCAACTTCTGAATCAAGTTTAATTCCAAAACCCAGCAGGTGCCGACATTAGGTGATCATTCTCTTTAGTTAGTCACTTTCAACATTGTATGCAGAATCATTGCCTTATTTTGTTCATTGTAAGAACGAACAGTCCATATCTTTGTAGGAGATAATGCTCATCTTGTTAGCTCATCAAACCTTGGAAGCCAGTTGCCCAATGCAAGAAGTATAATGTGTTCATATAAGAACAATTCTGGAGGTCCTTGTTAAGTTTTCACTCCATTTCTACTAAAAAAACTGTCATTGTCATCATAGACTTCATTGGAGAGCTTGCTTGAGATAGAACTGAATTTTGCCCATAGAAATTATGGAAAACATGTTCAGAAGTTTATTAAAAAGGTGCAATTCACATATCCAGATATAGTTATTCATTCTATCATGTTATACTTGTTTAATATTCACTAAAATATAGAGAAAAGCTACTTCAAGGCAGATGTATATTTCTGTCTATTAATGGGCCACTTAATTTTTATATATTTCTTTTACATATAAGAAATTGGAGAAGACTGTTTAGAAGACTTGATCATCTTTATAGAACAGCATTCTCAAGCTTAAAACAATGATTTTCAAGAACCTTATTAAAAACATGAGAGGCTCTCATGATAATGGGACATATTTCAGTGATGTCTAAAGAGTGAAAGAAAGGCAAATATCCACTGAGAGAGACTACACTAAATCAAAAAATGTTTTGAACCTGAATTCAGGTATACCAAATACGAACAAATATAAACCATTAGGCCTTGTGATCCAGTCACTAATGTATATAGGTTTTAAGGTGTGAATGGATAAGATGTTTTACCTACTCAATAATTGCAAGCCTGTGACATTTGTCTGTTTCTCCCTTGAGGAAAGAATTCACAGTCTAGTTTGGTAATATTCTTGCCCTCTGAAGATCATTTACCACATGGACTTTTTTGACGTTCCAAATTGAAAGAGAGTCAGCATCAGTAGAGTGATTTATTGAGTCACTATCTGGAGCCTTGAATAATTTCTTCCCCACAAATATGGCTTTCAGTTGCTAGAAGTAACCTCTAAGCTTACTTCCCCATCTGTTATTGCTGCTGCTCCTTATTAGGTGCTTCACTGCTGGAAGACTCTCTTTAATCAAACATTGGTAGATCTGGTAGGTTCAAAAGAGATTATTTCTAACCTGGAAATGCATTAGTTTTCACTTTCTTTTTGTTCTTTGTTTTGCTCTGCTGTCTGATAGCAGAGGCTTGATGTCAGTGGTAAAACTCACATTGACTTCAGTGGCAGAATTTCATTCCATTACTTAAAGTCAATAGGAATTTTCTTCCAGTGAGGATTGCAGGATTGGGGCCAGTGTGATAAACCATTAAGGTTTCCCTTTTAGCCATTTTGTCCTAAATATTCAGGATTATCAGAATCTTCAGACTATAGTTTAAATTCCCCCCCCCAAATAAAAATTAGGCATATAATCTTGATTGGAGAACTAAAGAATGAGGGTAGAATCATGTGCTTTCTGTAGTGTATAATATCAGTACAGCGATTGGTATTATATTAATACCTAAGATAAATACTTAGGCAGTTAGAACACAGAGACAATCACTTTGCTTTTCAATAGAATAAAGGGTGGCTATTTGCCTCGCCTGGAATTTCATGAGTAAAGGGTTGCCTTTAATGTGTCTTCTGGATTTTTTTCCACTGCAGGAACGATACCAGCAACACAGCTTTGCTCCAGAATTATTCTTTTAAATTGAGATAACAAAGTGATCTTGTTTGGAAGGGTGCAGAAGTGCTTGGGGTGGAATGCCATTAATACTGTAATTAATGTGAAAACGCACAATAGAATCGTTTTGTGGTTATAAATAGTCCCGTTTGCTGGTGAGTGCTCTTGGTGTACATTAAGCATTGCTGAAGGTGCAGTGCGGTTACTTGTGGTCTATTAGCTGATACTTGCTTAAAATTAAGGATAAAGTTTTGCCTTCAGGAAATGGCTCATGAGTTGATCTCAGAATGGAGTGGTTTTTTGAGACATATAATGTGAATATCAGAAAAGCATGAAAAGCACCTGCAGTTTCTTAAATATTTCAATTAAGTGTAACACTACAGTAAAAACCTTGCCTTCAGAGTAAAGCACTGAATGTAGTTCATTCTGGTTCCCATAAGAGAAAGTGGTTTTGACTATCAATGAAAACTTGTTCTTTAAAGTTGCATTTATCCATTATATTTTGTCCATACTATCTCTAAACCTGCTCTATTTTCTTTTCTTTGCTACTTTAACCAAACGTTAACCATTTAGGTGAAATTTTCCATGCCAAGTGTCTGTTTCAGTCAGAAAATGTTTTGAAAGTTTCAGAAAAAATAGTTGAGCTATTTCTGAGAACAAGGCTAGGAAAAAATACATTGTTTTGGCCATGATAAAAAATAATATTCTTACAACTCTTCCTGTAATAGAGCATACAAGCCCAGGCTGGCAAGGAGGAAGGGGTATAATGAGGGCCTCTGGACCCAATTTGCCCCACCCTGTTATACCTGCAACAGATGTCTGGTATTGAGAGGGAAGTTAAGAGAAGGCCCAGCTCAATCCAGGAAGCCTGATTTCAGCCAAGAGTTAGAGGCAGCTTGCTACCAGGGTGAACCTCCCAGTGATGGGATGACTAGGTCCAGTGAGACGAACCAAAGGATTGCCTGCAATAAGATAAGCCCTGAGCAGAAGGGCAAAGTCCTGTCAAAGTCTGATCAGATAAGCTGTTTCTGCATTTGTAGCATTCCTTTATTTTTAGACTTTAATACTTTAGAAGGGGTAGAATTCAAGCATACCTTAATCAGAGGGCTAAAGCACCACTGCACTGAACCCTGTGAGTGGTAGCAACCTAAGAGAATCTGTAACAAGCTAAGTAGTGCCCCATTGGGCCATAAGGGGACACACAGAGGTGGTCCCTGTCACATTCCATTGAGATACTGTAGTGCCCGGATCCTTAAATTTGGCAGGGGGAGGAAGCAGGAAGTTTCCCTGGTGCCAGGGATGTGCTGTTTATTGTTCCCATGAAAAACTATCCAAATTTGACCAAGTTATAAGCTTATAAGAATTTGTGTACACATGCTCCGTAGAGACTTGTCGGCCTGTGACCTGGCAAAAAGGTGTGGGGAAGTTAGAGACGAAGAGTGGGGGTGTATGTTATGACTGGAGAGGAGAGATTGAAAGTGAGCAGAGCAGAATGGGGCTGCCTGCTCATTTTTAGGAGCAATGGGGGAACAGTGTTAGGAGTTATGGCAAAGGAAATATTGGGGGAAAGTAAGGGGGAAAAGCCCCACACTAGTTAGTTAGTTAGTTAGATTTTATTTGGGAGCCCAAAAATGATTGTGTGTTATCTAATTGCCAGCCTCACCCTGCCACATGGTTTGAGCTCCAGTCAGCACTGTTCTTAGGTAACATCTGTATATTGGAAATTGGAAACTTGTGATCACTGGGTTCTTTGTTCTTCACAACTTGGCCAAAATGCAGCAGTGAAACATGATATTTCTGCATGTTATTGGGTAGTATCGTTGTGGTGTAGTGGACTATTGAGAATTGTCACTAACTAAGGAAACTATCTCAAGCTGCTGTCAGCTAAGTCACAGTGTGCAAAACTATATGACATTTAGTGTCTTCAAAAAACCTGATGGCTGTCCTCTGTGCATCTCCTACCCAGAAGATAATTAGCATTATTGCTCCAGTATACCTTGCTGAGTATTCGATCCTTTTCAGCCTATAGATGTGTGCTGCTGCTTTACCGGTTTTAAAAATAAAGTGAAAGAAACGGGGGAGGATACTCAGAAGATTTCCAGTAAATGACAATATTGAAACAAACATACAGAAAATATTCCAAGCTATTTCTGACATGTTAATCTTCACAGTTGAAGTAAGTGAGAATATTGTGGGTGTGACTGTTGTCTTTTTGGTTTTTGCCTTCTGTTACTCAAACTAGGCAACAATATGTTTTTATTTTTAAGAAGCATCATTCAGCATGTAAGTGTCTTGCAGCGAATATGCATTTCCAGTTGACTTCAGTGAAATCTAGTCTGTTGCTTTAAGTAGTTAATTGGTGCTTGTAAACCTCCATTGAAGACAGATCAGAGGTATCCAGACAATCTGACACACCCCTTTTTAGTTATCCAAAATTTAGGTAAACCCCTCTTTTCCCTGATGACTCACCAAACTGTCAGAGTGTCATTCCAGCTGCCTCAACAAGTTGCATTCCTTTTTTGACATTTCTTCAACTCCATCCCCGACCCTCATTCCCCACATTTAGAAAGAATCTGTGTGCCAAGAATGGATATCAAGATAGGATAGATAAGTTGGCCTGATAATTGAATTTTGGCTTCCCAGTTTTGTATTTGATATGGTGTATATGGCCCTTGTGCAAAAAATGACTAATACATTTAAATATAGATTTTGACTCATTGTCTTATGATTGTATGGAAAATTCTGCTTTTCTTCTTACCTTATCTTGGTATATTGATGATATATGTGGGTGGGAAGCTAGGGTGAAGAATAATCTCTGAATGTCAGTTACAGAACAAAATGCTGTATTTACTGCAAGATCAAATCAGGATTTTTTATTTTTAAAATAAAATTTTACAGTTTAACAAGTAAAGTATCAACAACAATCATAGGAGATCATGCCCAGCTCTATAATTCTTGAAAAAACTGGGCCACATCCTTAAGATTTATTTTTATTTTTTCCACACTGTCTCCAGATCCTGCTACCACCAGTTTCAAAGGGGATAGATAAACTCAGCATATCAATCTTGCCATACTTCATGGGTATGGGTAGGTTATGATATTGAAGAGCTAACTTTGTTCAGTTCCTTTTTGCAAATAACAATTCTGGATAATGCCAGCCTGTGAATATACTTTAAAAAACACTTTTAAAAATTAAAGGATAATGCCAGTTAGAAATGTATATGAAAAGCAGATTTTGATTTGTGGGTGTTGTACAAATCATAAATACATGCTGTTCACATTACACCAAGCTTTTGTCTGCTACTTTCATACTTGTAAGGTGGCATGACAGTGAAAGCTGCAAGAATCCTTTGCTCTAGCACAAAAATCCTGAAGTAGGAATGTGTAGCAATTCACATGGATGAGCTGGCAGGCAGTGAAGAATAGACTGAGTGAGAATTGTCTGATTTCAGGCCTACCGATGTCCTTTTAAAGTGCAGTTCCATTCCAAACATTGACTTTTAAAAAAAGACATTTTTGGGCTCCATGTCTGTTGTCTCTCAGTGACTCCAAATCAACTGTGCTCTGTTTTCCGATGATTTTTCTAAAACCAAGAGCGTGAACTGATCCTAAACACTCTAAGAATCAAGTTAGCTTTTCCTCTCAGGCACCATAAACAATAATAAAGATTCTGCAGGACAATTCAGTGCTTAGTTACAACTGTGCAATGCCATTTTCTTCAGATTATTCCCTTAATGATACATGTGCAATCCTGTTTGCCTTTCGTAGATTTCCACAGGTGTTTCTGATTGGAAGTTAGGAAGTAATTAAACAATAAAAGGAACATAAAGTGGTAAAGCCACTACTTTGTCAGTAAAGTAGGCAGATATGACTTAGTTTATACAAAGAGAAGATCTATTGAGTAAGAAGATACTATATTTCCATAATCAGTTTTCACAGTAGCCCCACATTTTATATGCAGTCATTGTTCAGTTATTATGTGCAGTCATTGTGTATTGATGATTATGCAATAGACTTTCCCTCTAGCATGTGATTAGAAAAGAATCCAAGTCCAGAATGAAAATGAGACTGGAAAAAAGGGATGAAATAACAAAAATACAGATTTTACACATACCTATCTTTGGGCAAATGAGCATTTAAACTTCTTTCCTTCACACTTATGACACCTGCCAACGTTCAGGCTACCTCACAATTGGGCTTTAGGCTGGGGCAAAGTATAGGGGGCAGCCCTAGTAGCACTAAAAAATTACCCCCTCATGGCAGTGGATATAGAGCACATCTTGGGCTGGCCAGAAACTGCTTTCATTTCTGGAAACATTTCAAGGGTTCAGAATTTGTTTTTATTATGATGCACAGAGAGAGCGAGAGAGAGAGCCTTAAGCTGGTGGTTTAAGTCCCTGTCCAAAATTAGATTTCATCTTGCACCTGAGAAACTTTCCCAACAGAATTGTCAGTGAAAATTTTGGTTTCAACAAAATAACACCTGTGAAAGAAAAAATTCAGCTGAAAATGTTGACCAGCTCTAGTATATCTCAGTGCTCATACCACTACTATGTGGCTTTCAACACAGTCATCCTGAAGATGATACTGACCCATTTAAATGACATAGCAGGAATAGATGGGATGGCATTACAATGGCTCCAGTCATGCTGTTGGGTCCTACTCAGTTTTGCATGAAACCATTTCGAGTGGTGGAGACACATTACAGGTTCCAAAGCCAGCAATATACTGATGACACTCATGCGTATATCCCATTCCTCACAGGCATACTAAAGGTATCACAAGAATGGTAATTCATCCATAGGTGGAAAAATTAATAAATATTTGTTGTTCGTGTCTCATTCTGTAAAAAGATGTGTTTATATAGGTTCATTAAGTCTGATTTACATTGTTCTTTAGTAATCTTTTTGTCATTTTCCCCTTGATTTGTATTTTATTTTGTTTTACCTTGTTGAAAGTATTTTCAGATTATTGTCTTTCTTCTTGTAAAGATTAATGCAAAGGATATTTAAACAAACTTCAAAATCAAATACCTTCCTCATTGATTTAATTTGGAAGAAAAGGAGAATAAAGCAAATATTAAGTGTTTGCCAATGCACACCAAACTTTTAGGTGACTGCTTTGAAAAAGCAATTGTATGTTTAGACAATTACTATACTCTCAGGCCTGTTTTTCTGTTTCTTTTTTCTTTAATATGCACAGCTATTTCTAGTAAGTGCCATCTGCTGAAAATTATAAAACATGTATAACTGAATGCCTATTTAGAGCTGTAATTTTTCTTCACATGTGCACAACAGACACATCTTGTTGAGAATATTGTTCTGTATCAGTTGGTTTTTATTATACCATATTTTCTAGTAACACTGTAGCTAGCCAGATAATTTACCTTATCACCACAACATTTATTTTATAGAAAATACCTAATTATTATAACAATTACTATTATTATTTCAGAATTGGCTCTCCATTGTATTAAACAGTTTACAAACACATAGTTAGAGTGCACCAAAGAGTTTATAACTAGTTTAACACAAAGAGACAACAAGATTGTGTAAACAATGTTTGGGAGGGATTGAGAGAGGGAGGACAAGGGTAAAGTTGATTGGAACGTGGTTACGTAGAGTTGCTACAACTCAAATTAGCATGACAAATGCTTTTTAAAGATATAAATAAGAAATTAATTATATTACTATAAGTATTCAGGATACTAAATTATACTGTTTAAACACAAAGCTTATACTTTCATCGAGTAGAAAAAGATGATAGAAAACTCCACAGAGATCTTTGTTGGCAATATGCTACTCTCTCCAGATAAAAACTAGTGAGGTCACACTGATGAAAAGTGATTTGTGGTGAAGGGGCTACGGCTGGAATCATGGATCAATGAACAAATAGTCTAATTGCTTTTCAGCAAATACATTTTACAGTTGACAGAGCCTTTCCTCATAAAAGTTTCACATATTTTTAATGTTGGGGAAAAAAGTGCTCAGTGTTGTTATGGCCACATGGCGGGGGGAAAGGTACTCTTTACTGGGGCCGGGATTCCCTAGGGGGTCCAGCCCAGGCTGCAACCCTCATTACCATGAGGAAAAAATTGAGGCTAAATTGTAGATCATGCCTGAGGATAATTATAGAAACTTATTTCCCTGTATCTATTGTCATGTGAGATGTACTGGAGCCAACTGGAAGCAGTGTTAGAGCAGTCTCAAGCAATACTGTGAACAGTGAATTGCTGGGCCTGCAGGCCAGCCCCCGCCCTTCTCTAGACTAGAGAATGTGTGCTTCTGCAGTTAAACTCGGACTTGTAGTTTGAGACTGAGATTTGTGCTCCTTTCTGTGACATGGTCTATCATCTCAAGATCAAGAACTACCAGTCCCAGAGTTCCTTGTGCAGAGGCAGGTGGGAGGGACAGTGGGTGGGAGGAACAAAGCAAAGCATCATAAGACAGTGGGAGCCAAGGCTGCTGTTGAATCTTCTGGTAGGATTTGCAGACCCAAAATATATGTGAGTAAGTGTCTAATTCACTCACAGTCAACCCCCCGCCCCCTCCATACTGCCATGTCTGGTGGTGGCTATAAATACAAATCAGGCAGCCAGAAATGTAAGGAGGTAAAAGAAAGGAAACTAAAAGAAGCTAAAGGACACCAACCTATCCCCCAGTTTTTCAGATCAAACAAGACTTTTCTGCAGTCAGGCAATATAATAAGTAGGGGGAGCAGATGAACAAAATCAAGACATTGACAGGACCAAAAAGTTACAAAATACTCAGCAAACTTGTAGGACTCTCAGGCTGGGTGTTATGTTAAACAAAAATAGCAAAAGGGGGGAGGGCATTTTTCAGAAATGTAGAATATGTAACAGCAATTTCAGAATTCACACCTTTTTCGTGGCTCATGAGGTTGTATGTATGGGACGAGGGATTGTGGTATGTGTATGGTCGGGGGCTCGTGTTACAAGTTTCTACTGGGCCCGAAAAACTTATGCTTGGGCCCTGGGTATGGCAAATAATACTGTATTATCTTTGAACATAATAACAGCATAGTTCCATAAATTTACCCAGTGATTCACAAAGATTAATATGTTCCCTGCCCCGAAGAGTTGCCATATAAGTAGGAAGGACAAAGCGCAAAGAATTCATGAGAGGGAGTATGTGGGATTATTTGAGGACAAAGAAAACAAGAAATAGCTTGAAGACTGGACCAGGCATATAGGTTAACATGAGAAAAAATGCAAAACCAAAAATGTGAAGAAAAAAGGAAGGGTGAAAAGGGTTAGGCTTAGGTAAGGGGCATAATTATTAGGAGTACAGGGGAAATAAGAGACGAATATATAGGCGAGGGCAGGATTCATGGTAGAGTCTTGCAGGTGAGGTAGAATTTGAGGTCTGGGAGGTCAGACTGAAAGAGGTTACATTAATGAAAATGGGACAATACTTATCGCAGATAGCTCACACAGTAAGCCAAAACAATGCGAAAATATTGCGGAATATATAGGTGGTAAAACAAAAATCCAAACTCAACAGAGTTTGTGGAGGAGATTGCATTTTTCTCAGTGGAATTAACTTAGATTGCTGTAATCGGAGAAATTAAAACACTATGAAAACTTGGATGTACAACTTTAGTCATGCCTGAGCTTGTGCTCGCCAGTGTAAGATTTACACCATCTAGTTCTTTACAAGTTTGGGCAAGAATTTTCTTTAGGGTGCTTATTACTGGTGGAATACATGCCAGGAAAGCTAAAACCCTCTCTTCTAAAGCCAGTATGGGAAAATGGAGAGAGCTCCACATAGACTCCGTAGACAGCTATGCACGCTACATTCAGATTTTAATATGATCACTCAGTCATTTTGCCTTTGTTTGAAGACCTAGTGGTAGGAGGTCTTCAACTTTTCAGAATAATGGGAACCTCTGTGAAAAATTCAGTCTGTGAAATTGGTTGCCTTAAAGCTCAATGAAGGTAAAAGCTATTTTTAAAAAACATAGTATTTCGATTACTATCCAGCAGCTAACACTGGAGTTTCTTGGGAATCTCTGTCTTTGAATATCATATTAAAAACATTTAACCAAACATTGACTTTCTCTATGATTTGAAAATTTGGAGAGTGGCTGGAGCTTGGGTCTGTTTGTAATACTCAAGGAGAACATATAAAAATAATATATTCTGTACATTGTCAGAGTATTGTAGTTAGGTGTGGTCTAAATTCTGTATATGTAGAAGTGGGCAGACATGGGATCTTGCAAAATAAGTTACAGGAGTTTTCTTGTTCAGAAAAACAGTCTGACAATGCCAAAAAAGATTTCTTTGATAGAAGTGACATTGCTAGTGGGAATAGTGCAACACTGGGCAATATACATGATAAAGGAACCTGAAATGAAAAAAACTACTGGGAACTGTCTTTATAGCCCAGGAAAACACTTGGGAATAATATATGCATATATGATTAATGTTGAATAAATATAAATTTAGCTATCTTGCAGGTAGCTGAACTTTACATCAACATAAAGAGCAGCAACCAATGCTGAGATCTGTTTGTTTTTCTCCTAGGTAATGCTTTGGACTTGTCTACAATATAGGTGTCCATCTACCTACCTGATGCTAGAATTCAAGGAAAAAATTCAGGCTAGTCCAAATGGTTTCCTTTGTTTCTTTTTACTTTGAGGTCAGTTTCTATCTTTTAGGAAACTCAGACAGTTTCTCCCAAGTTTAGTTGCTTGCTGATTCTGTTCATCTTTGACTAGGAAATGTAAGGCTGCTGGCCTCTTGTGAAATCAGAGATATCCTGCTCCATTAATTGGCAGCAGAGGTTGTTGCTGATATGGAGGAAATGAACACCCCTGTAGAACATAAATATATCACCTTCACATTGCAGCAAGTTCCTGCCAGCTTGAAAAGCAAGAATCTTAAGGTCACTGTGAACCAGGCTATCAGACTAGTTTGCTCAGATATTATTCTGCTGCATTTTTTATCAAAAGCGTCAAACTATGTACTTCTCTCATCACTCCCCATACCCACGCAGGCTCTCAGAACCTGGACTCCAGCCAAAGCCCGAACATCTACACTGCAGTTTTTAGCCCCATGAGCCTGAGTCAGCTGACCTGGGCCAGCCACAGCCGAGCCTCATGTCTTTTATTGTCTTCCAGCATTTAACAACCTTCATACTAATCGGACACAGAACTTTTACTGCCAGTTACTGGGGAACAAAATAGTAAAATCTGGACAATACAGACAATTGCTTTGCTTTTCTTTTAGAAGGGCAATAAATTACAATGGGATCCAAAGTCCATTCTGGAAGATGGAACAGTATACATTAGATTTGGACCCCATTCAGTATGGTATTCCTTGTTAATAACAAAAAAACACTCTTTTAAGACGTTTCTGTTGGGGAGCCTGTATAATTTAGTTTAAAATAAAATAGTTTTAAAATTGAGGGGAATTCCTTAGCAGCTATGAGTCTATCCTTTGGAAAATGTATTATCAGAGGCTAAATCTAATTCCAGATGACTGTGTCAAAAGAGCCACTATTTGTGATGTTTTCCCAGGTTTACAGAGTGATCTCACAAGCCTAGAGTGTCAGCAGAACAAAGAGCAAAATGCTGCTTGCTTCATTTTTATAACCTCATTTTAAGATCTATTTATATGTACAGGGAGTTGGAACTTCTTAATCTGTCTTTCTTTGCATTCTGTAATGTTTAACTTGCTGTCGTGTTTGCTTCATTTAGCTTTGTAAAGGTTGGAATTCTTGCTGCAGTATTTTAAACCCCATCACGGGAAAACACCATTACTTTACAATACTGCTTATGCTTGAACTATTTGGTTTTTATTTATTTTATTTTCTCCTTAGCTTATTTCCATTGAAAGTACCTGGAAAGGTCATTTTTGTGACTTGAGTAATGAACTGTGCTCTGTAGGCTATGAGAAGAACTCTTTCTATTAGCAAAATTCAGTATCTTACAAGGAAGTAATTTCTTCCCCCTCTGCCCTCGCCCCCTAAAAAAACAACCAACCAAACAAAAAAAAAACCCCTAAAACTCTCCTCCAGAATATGTTTTCTTTCATGTTAAATGAAATCTCTATGTTCGGACCAAATAGGAAGAAGCCTGAGGATTCCAGCCAGCCCTCAAAACTTGTGAAAACATGTCTATGAATCAAATTCTGATTGAAAATACTATGAAATGGCAGTGAGTGATAGGCCTCTTAGAATGTCTTCCCAATGTAGTGGTGGGCATTGCCAATCCTAAAGTCTCTCTGGTGTTTGGAAGTTATTTGAGCCCTTAGTATTTCCTAGCAGTCTACAGTTCTGCCTGATAAGTCCAGACTGTTGAAAATAATGTTGCCTCTCTGGCCTGAGCAGTTATTCAGTATTTGGGACCTTACAGTGTCGTTTATATCATGAGGGGAAATGACAATATAGGTCAGCTACGTTCTCGGTGTAATATTGTTTATTTACCAAAAATGTTACAAAATCCTATTTCCCTGAACACAGTATAAAGAAACAACAGGCCATTTCCTTGGTCAGAAATCTAATTTATAAAAAAAAAGGAATAAGGACAACCTGGGGAAATTACAGATCAGTCATCCTAACTTCAGTACCTGGAAAGATAATGGTGCAAATAATTAAAAATCAATTTACAAACCCCTAGTAGAAGATAAGGTGATAAGTAACCATCAGCATGGATTTATCAAGAACAAATCATTTTAAACAAACAATGCTTTTCTTTGATAAGGTAACAAGCCTTCTGGATGGGGAGAAGCGGTAGATGTGGTATATCTTGACTTTAGTAAGACTTTTGATACTGTCTTGCATAACTTTCTCATAAATAAACTAGGGGGAAACAATCTAGATGGAGCTATAATAACATGGGTGCATAAATGATTGGAAAACCATTCCCAGAGAGTAGTTACTAGTTGTTCACAATCAAGCTGGAAGGGCATATCAAGTGGGGTCCTGCAGGGATTGGTCCTGAGTTCGATTCTATTAAATATCTTTATAAATGATTTACATAATGGCATAGAAGGTACACTTACAAAGTTTGTGGATGGTACCAAGATAGGAGGGGTTGCAAGTGCTTTGGAGGATAGGATTAAAATTCAAAATGATCTGGACAAACTGGAGAAATAAGTAAATCTGAAGTAAAGAGGATGAAATGCAAATGCAAATGCAAAGTACTCCACTTAGGAAGGAACAATCAATTGCACACATACAAAATGGGAAGTGACTGCATAGGAAGGAGTACTGCGGAAAGGAATCTGGGGGTCCTAGTGGATCACAAGCTGAATATGAGTCAACAGTGTAATAATGTTGCAAAAAAAGTGAACATCATTCTGAGATGTATTAGCAGGAGCATTGTAAGCAAGACACAAGAAGTAATTCTTCCACTCTGCTTCATGCTGATAAGGCCTCATCTGGAATATTGTGTCCAGTTCTGGGTGTCACATTTCAAGAAAGATGTGGACAAATTGGAGAAAGTGCAGAGGAAAGCAACAAACATGATTAAAGGTCTAGAAAACATGACTTTTGAGGAAAGATTGAAAAAATTGGGTTTGTTTAGTCTGAAGAAGAAAAGACAGGTGGGGGGGAGATAACAGTTTTCAAGTACATAAAAGATTGTTACAAGGAGGGAGAAAAATTGTTCTCTTTACCTCTGAAGCTGGGACAAGAACCAATGAGCTTAAATTGCAGCAAGGGCGGTTTAGGTTGGACATTAGGAAAGTCTTCCTAACTATCAGAGTAGTTAAGCAGTAGAATAAATTGCCTAAAGAGTTTGTGGTATCTCCATCATTGGAGGTCGTAAATAGCTGGTTAGACAAACACCTGTCAGGGATGGTCTAGACTCTAGATAATACTTAGTCTTGTCTTGAGTGCAGGGGAGTGAACTAGAAGACTTCTTGAGGTCGCTTTCAGCCCTATGAGTCTGTCTGTGTCTGTGTCAAATCCTCAACTCTGCCACTCCAGCTAGTTCTGTATCCAAAAAGCCCCATTTCTCTTCTTCATCTCAGGCTTCCACTCATACCTCCTTCTCTAGGCCTTCTGCCTCTAACACCTACGGCCTACAAACTCAAAACTCCTAACTCCCCTATAATTTGGACCTGGCATACTCCTCAGCGCACATGATTTAGCTCTGACCTGCCATGTGGCCCATTGCCTTGGGCAGTCTCTCTCCCTATGCCTGATTATCTCCAGCTTTCTTTAGTACATAAAAGGGCTTAATTGCTTCTTCTAGTGAGCCTGAAAGTGAGTACTTGATACACCCATTGGCTTTAATGAGGTTTGTGATTGTTGCTGGATTGAAGACTCATTTAGTGGTAGCTGGTATAATCTCTCATCATAACAGTATATTAAAATTTCCCATGTGGGAAGCCATGAAACCCTTACCACCTCAGGTGTCATTTTGTGTCTCTCTCCCAGTCTTACACCTCTGCTAGATTGGAGTTAGTTGCTGTAGTTCTTTCTTACAGTGTTTCTAATCTTCTTGGACTGGTGGCTGGAAGGGTGTTTTAAAGCTATCATCAGGGAGGCACCAAGGTAGATTTCTACACTTACTAAGACAATTGTTTAAATAAGTTTGATGCATTTGAAGCAAACCCTGGTGGCTGATGGGAGCTATAGTCAATTTGTGGTAGATGTTGGATGATCACATTGTGGATTGCCATAGCACGGAAATGGACGTGTTTTCAGATAGGAACCTGCCGGGAGTTGGAGGATTCAAACGTCAATGAATGGAAACACTCTGCTCCCATCTCCATAGAATATTTTTTTTTAAAGACTAGGGGAAGATGAAGGCTTAAATCTTCAAAGTTCTCTTAGTCTACCAGGCACACCAGTAGTTTGAGTGGCTTCTAGTACCAGGTATGATCTGTGAAGAATTTATGAAGTACATACTAAAAGTGGGATTTTGAAGGGTTGCTTCCAAGAGGCTACTGACAATAACCTGCCTTTATTAAATAGCTGACTGCCACTTTTAATGCTGTGGCCTGAGCTACTGGACTGGCTTGCATACGTAAAAGCATGTCAATCAGAAATGAAATGTTGTTGGTTTTAGCAAGCTTTAAGACTTCACTTTGTACAATCATGATTCAATATTTAAACTAAACCATTGTTGCTTGCCAAAAAGTGAAGTGATTGAGACAAAGAGGTTATAGAATTAACAAGCATATTACAGCACTCCAGGATATATATCTGTGAATAAAATACTTTTATCATTTCAAATAGCCAAGCCATTAAATATAAAGCAAATGTTAGTTTAAATAACTGTAAAATTATTGCAGAGGCTTACCCCCATCAAAATCCTGTGTGCTATGAATTATTTTTAGTTAATGTATTTTGTGCAGTAGATATAAAATTCTGCTAAAGTCAAGGAGAGGAAAACAACATGCTGATTAGAAAAATAGCTACCGTAGAAAAGGCTGTATTTGAAAACTAAAAGTGGGAAAAGTTACATTTGGAGAAAGGACAGAAAGTAGTAGAAACACTGCCATTTGCACTTGTGAAATGTTCTTAATTATTTTATTACAAGAGTATTATGTAGATTTATATGGAGAATATATAAAGTTGTAAGGTAAGGAAATATGTTTTTAAAATTTCTTTGCAGCAAGGGATCCCATTATTTTTGGTGAGACTTAGGCTTCTAAGTCCCTCTGGCCTTGTCTACACTTGAAAGAGTTTACCAGTATAGATACATTAGTAGACCTATACCAGCAAGCCCCATTAGAGGAGGCACAGCTTATACCAACAAAAAATCATTTAAAAAAAGAGAAAGAATTCAACTAAAAGAACGTGCTGAAATTGACCTGAATTTGCAAAATGTTTCAGTCACCCAAATGTGCATGTTTTGGTCAAAAACAATTAACCCAGCTCCACTTCTGATTCATGTAGGCACTTTTAAAATTGTTATCCCTGATCTCTTATCATGTCCCTTTTATTCTTACATTCCATCAGTTAGACCAGGGGTCAGCAACCCACGGCTCCAGAGCCGCATGCAGCTCTTCAGCCGCGGTAGGTTGCCGACCCCTGAGTTAGACCATCCTCAGTGGCATACTTTTCCTGTGGCACCCACAAACACAGGAAAACCTTTTTCACCCTAACGTTACTTTAAGTAAGAGAAGAGTGAAATCAAGAAACTGAACTAAAAATATGAATTACTTCTGTAAACTTTCAGTGTTTGTTTTATCTTTTAGATTGTTTCTTTCTTTCTTTTAGATTTCAGACTGGAATTTTCAAAATTCTATGGGATTTGGGTGCCTAACTCTCAGGTTCCTTTGAAATCACAGCCTAAATTCCTTAAGCCACGGATTATCTATCTGTGTGACAAGTTAGGCTGCTGGTGTGCTGAACCACTGCCTATCGTGTTGACTGATAATGTCTTATTGTTTTTTTATACTCTCCCGTCTGTCTGTAGTCATCTGTTATCTCTCGTTTTATGATTAGATGGTATGCTTTTTGGGGCAGGGACTGTCTTTTTTCCTGTTTGTAAAGTGCCTAACACAATGGGGTTTTGGTCTATGACTGGGGCTCCTAGCCACTATGGTAATAAAAATAATCATAATATATGTGATCTATATAGCACAGCATTGTTGATGCTTAATAATAACAAACAATCTATTGCAGGTGTAATTTTACACCTGCAGACGTGTGTGTGTGTGTATGTGTATGTGTGTGTGTGTGTGTATATATGTGTTTGGGGGGGGTTGGAATCTTGTGTGACTGAAATCTTGCATGCATATTTCCTGCTCTGGAGTCCCAACATCTATATAGCTTTTATAAATAGCCCTATAAAAATGAATATTCGTAATATTCTCATTTGGCTAGGATGTTGAATAGCTTAGAGAAAAAAATGTAACCGAAGTTTTGATAAAACATAGTTGCTAGCAGCGCAGCCAGTGACCTAGTTGTACAAAGACCTGACTTCACATTTTGGCAAGATAAACAAATTTCAATTAATGCCTTCTTTAGTGAGCACTGTAGACATTGACATTGTATGAGACAATGTTGGCTAGATAACTGGAAAAAACCCACTCATTTCTTCATGATTTTTTCCCTTTATTTGCTCTTATTTTTATATTTCACTTAAAACTATGTGTAATGGAGGAGGGGCTGTGTGGTCTAGTGGACTCACTAACTTCCTAAGGGCTAATGCTAACTCTGCCACAAACTCATTGTGTGACCATGGGCAACTCACTTAACCTGCGTCTGTTTCTCTATGTGTTAAAAGGTCTAAAATACTTCCAACGATGTTGTGAGAATTAATTAATGTTTGTAAAGCATTTGGAAAACATGAAGTGCTATACATAATGAAAACTAAACGGTGTTAATGCTATTGTATAAAAGGTGGCAGGATCATCTGAGTCAAATTTGCTTAAATAACCTTGATAGGTTGGATTGGAGACCTTCAAAAAAGAATTCCATGCTAACTGTAATTCCCATTTTTGAGGATTTGACTGTAAACCTTGTTTTCTATGTCTGTCTGTCTCTTTTATAGTCATTTGGGGCAGGGAAAGTCCTTTGATTTTTGTGTTTGTGTGATGTTGAGCATATTTTTGGCACTAAACAAAATAACAGCTTCATCTTGGTCACTGGCAGTTTGGAGGTACTGCTTATTCAGCACTGTTGGCAAAAGTGGTCTGGAAATAGCGAGAGACCTTTATAATTATGTGGACCTCGAGATCTGATCTGCCAAATTCTCTGTGGACTCACCACCTGAATAGTGCCATGATGTGCAGAAATGTAGACAGACAGACAGACAGATCTCTTATGGGAACTAAAAGGATGCTTTTTGTCTGTTTTTAAGTAATTAAGGAAAAGAGCAGTCCAGTCTCTACTCAAGAGTAGATTTAGCCATACAAAACTATACTAAATGGATTATTTAGAGTAAGGGCTGTTTTTGATACGGTTTCATTATTCAAACCTTCCATTCGCTGTGGATTTCTAGCTGAAGAGCAGATCAGGAGAAGCTGTTCGTAGCACAGCTAGAGAAAAGTTTTTTTGGTTTTTAATTTTTTTTGCTGTAATGGTTCTGTCCTGTCCCTACTGAACTTTTTTGGGGAACCTTCTGCTGTTGTACTCCCACCAGTTCTGTTCCACTGGTCACACCAACAATGGGGAGCACTGGTGCAGACAGAACCCCAGCACTTGTATCTGTGTTTCAGCTAAGCCTACTCAGAACACATCTGTATAAAATCGTACAAACACAGCTGGATGCTAGAGTTCTGTATACTCTAGTTTTCCCATATCTGTCACCACTAGTGGGGCTGCACATGTGGTAGTGCAGTGGTGAGAAATTTACCCCCCCCCCCCAAAAAAAAAAAAAAAGGACTAGTATAAAGGGTAAATTTTGTCTAAACAGTTTTCAGCTCTGGTGCAAGGAGATCTCTGGCTGATAACCTTTTTTAGCCACGGTCCATTTCCTGCTATGGACAGGACTTCAGTGATGCCGCCAACAGAAAAAACATAGATTCCTGATTTCAATTTTTAGGAGATAAGTGAAGTATAGATTTCAACTGAGCTGCTTCTTGTAAATTGCTAAATGCATATGTAATTTTTAATTCTTCTAATGCATATTCCCACTCATTGGATATGCTGGCAGGCACCTCTCAAGTGATGGAACTTTCTCATAGCAGTGGTCATTAGAGCAGTCCTACTCTTCCCTCTGCGATCCAGAACATTCAGAGAACAAAGCTTACAAAACAGGGCTGAAGCCCTATGCACCCTCAGTTCCTTCCATCATCAGTTGCAGACTGTGACAGACGGTGCCTGGGGCTCCCCTGAAAGGGGAGGTGTTGTTGTAACTCCCATCTCGTGCAGGCCCCAAGGTGTCATGCTTTGCCTCTGGCTGCCTCCTACACCCCTAGCTGGGGTTGCTTGGCGTGATGTGGCCCAACAACCTGCCTAGACCGGGGGGCAGTCCTGGAGTCTCACCGGGAGTGACAGAGCTCAGCAAAGAATAAAGCTGAGCAGTCGGCCGTCTTGAAGCCCTTCTGGGTGTGACAGGGCTCAGCACAACACTCCTTCTCCTGGGCTCTGAGAGTGAGTCTCTTCCCTCTATTGCCCCGCCCTGCTCTGGGGCCTCTGCTTTTAACCCCCACTTCCTGCCAAGGGGTGTGTAGCGTGCATGACGAGGAGTGGGCTTTCTGGCTCTTGAGGGAGCTGAGGGCTCCTCTTCTGGTAGAAGGCATATACACCCCGTCACACAGACACATGTGAACCTCTCTGGATCCATTGGACCCAAATCCTTATCTTTGGGTGAATTCAATGCCATAGCTGATTGCAGTGTAGTTTTTTGTGTTAAGCTTAGTTAGTTACCAGTTCTGTGTTATTTTCTAAGGATATTTTTTTAACCCTTAGGATAAGTTAGAACTAAACTTTTAACTGACTATCAGTTCTATGGAGGATCCAAAGACGAAGAGACCTGGCTTAAAAGAAAAACCTCTTGTCCAGCACTCTTTTAGGTGTTGAACACATACATATGAACTTTGGCGTGCTTTGGAGAGGGTCACTCTCCTTCTAGGAGTTCTGTTGTCAGCACGTTTATCCTGAGGGTCCGCAAGGAATGCCAGAACAGGCTACAAGCTTTATTACTTCAAGAAGGCTATGAAACCTCCCACATTCAACACATCTAAAGGATCTGTAGCTAATGTAAAGAGGCCAGTGTCAATTGCTGACAGTTTGGGGACTAAGAGGATAACGAACACTATATTGAAGGTTCTGATCTCTGTCCCAGGATCAGGATCCAAGACTTCAGTGCAATCAGTTCCCAAATGACCACCAGCCTCAAATTTTAACAGAACCAAAGGTATTTCCAGAGTCTTCCACTCTCTTTATTTCATATGCAGACAACCATAAAGGACATACTATCTCTTCACAGATACTATCTAGAAATGCTAGAAAATGTATTAAAAGGTATAGGCTAGCATCTATTCCATGCCCATTGGGGTAAGGTCTCACTCTGCCAGAGCATGTTTCAGCTGCAGAGATTTGTAGGTCTGCTGCTTGAAGCTTTCTATACACGTGCATTTACAAAACACTGCTCTCTAGACCTAGCATCTAGATTGAATGCTCAGTCCCATGGAGCAGTACTGCAATCCCTGGTAAGTGAGGCCTTTGAATCCCACCTTCCACTGATGGGGTACTGCTTGCCAAACTGTCCTATGAGTGGGCATATGAAGAGGACACTAAAAGAAGAAATGAAGTTTAGTTATTGCAATCCAAGTTCTTTGAGGTGAATTCTGCATATTCACATTACCTGCCCACCTTCCCTCTTCCTCTGAGTCCTAATAGAATCTTGACTCTGAGAAGTAGGCAGAAGAAACTGAGGCAGCGAAGGGTGCTGATCCTGTTTTATAGCCTCACCCTTAGAACATTCAGTACAGGGAAACAACAGTCAGGGAAAGGGAAGGGGTAGGAGCATAGGTTCTCTAACTGGCATTGCTATGAGAAGGTTCCATCGTCTGAGCTGCATCCAGCACTGTATCCACTGAGTGAGACTATATAGTGACCAACGCCAAGAACTCCAGTTACAGGTAAGTAACCTTAATTTTTACAGGTATTGTAATTGCTTTTAAAAAAAAGTATTTTGCTGTTCACCATTAAATCCTTTGATCTTGGACGTTTGTCTTTATACAAGATTTCCAACGGAGTCATCAGATATTTGTGGTTATCTTAGCAGACTCACATCCTGGAGTACATAACTGAAGAAGTACTTTGAGAAAAGTGTTGTAAATCTCCTAAAATTGAATTGGTCTGATGCACTCCTGAAAGCATTAATCTAAGATGATTTGTTTGGTTTAGCATTGTGTAAGAAATTTTTGGTCAAACTTCGGTTTATCCACTCCTCGTGGACTATAGAGGACTATGGAGCTACAAAAATGAAAAGGATGTTCTTGCCCCCTCCAGTATTCCCATTTGTTGGGGAAAATCCTTGCAGTGACCTGGATTGGATTAAGGTAGGGTCCATGGATCCAGATCCTGGGCTTGTAGGGAACCTGTGGCCCACAAAGTATGAATTCAAGAATCCAGGGCCAGCAGGATCTACTACCAGAAATTGTTGGAAACTACCATGAAGGCTGGGCAGAAGGATATGGCCTTGACAAGATAAGGGTCCAGGAGTACCCACCGTCACCTTGGTTCATTGGGATTTTTTTGTTGTATTGGAACTAGTTAGGCTTAATTCAGCACTGCCCATGGCCCCATCCCACTGTGGCTATTTGCTTCAAGACTTCTCTGAGGAAGTATATGCTACACTTGTTCTACAGAGGTAATAATGCTACTAGTGTTCCTGCAGCTCCCTTGGAGAATACTAGACTCCAGCCAGTGCTCCTGGGCCGGTACCCCCAGGACCCGCCCAAAACATCTCAGACTGCTGGAGCCACAATTGAGCAATCTGTGAGGGATCACTAGCAGTCAGAAATAGCCAAACTGAACCATGCTTTTCACATGTCTTAGCAGTGTTCTACTGGTTGAAGACAAAGAGCCGACTCATGTGGGTCTCCCTCCTTTTTTCAGATAGTGCATCATAATTTTCAGGTGGGTGAAGCAGATTATCTGTTGTTGACAGAAGGACTGTACAGAGGACTTGTCCTAACAAGCAGTAATTGTGTAATTAGGGGATTTTAATCTAGTAAAGGAATCCCAGTTCATTCTGAGTCTTCAATTTGTTGACAGTTAATGTCATCCTCATTGAATGAAATCTATCAGTAATCCTTTGTTTTTCAAGCTATTTGCAAGTTGCAGTGGTGTACTGAAGCTCTGTTGTTTGTATCTCTGAAATACAAGCTATGAAGCCTGTAATAGGTCAGAAATGATCATTCAAAAGAAAATGGAAGGCCCATCTTCTTAATCTTTGTCTCAGCAAATATCCAAACTCCATCTTTATTATCCTGGCTATATTAATCTGAAATCGTTGTTTCAGTCTGAAGGGGACCAAGCTTAATTTTATGCTTGGAATCGTGTCAAGAGTGGCTTTTGATCACTGAGGATGCAGGCATTTGTGATCAAGCCCTGTTGTGTTTTCTACTCAAATGTTACGCTTAGTGTTGCTCACTGACTTGAGTTCAATATTAGTGATTTTATCGTAGGTGTACAGAAGAGAGAATTTTTAATGAACCTGTGCAAAAGATCCCTTCTTACGTTGCAAGATGGATGATGATGGCTTAAATTTAATGGTGTTTTATGCTGTCTAAGCGGGGAAACTCTCCTCTTTTCCCCAGTTTGAGTCCTGCTTCTAACCAAGAAGGAAAGCATCCTCTGTGACCACTATTTTGGTGAGTCTTTTTCCAGAGTGCTAAAAAGGAGCCAGCTGCCATGGACAACACAAAAACTGAAAAAGCCTCAGAGTGTTGGCAGCATTGGATGATAGTGTATTATGCACCCCATCTGAGAGGCCCCAGCTCACACAACGAGGTGGCACAGGACCTTGAACCAAAGTTAGCTTCTGATCATACAAATGGGACCTGTAGAAAGGGGCTCATTCTCTGGAGAAGCAGAGAAATAGGAAGTAGTGGAGGGAGAATCAGAAAAGGAGGATAGAAGATTCTTCCCTCTCAGAATATAGCTTCTGTCTGTGTGCCAGCCTCCCAAGCTAGGAAACCTATACCTCCTGCTCTTTCTTCCTTAGTGGAAGTAGAACTCACATGATGGTTGCTGTACATCACTCTGGATGGCTGATTACCCAGCTGGATGGCATTATTCAGCTTGGCTGATAGTTGATGTCCTTCCTTATGCTGTGTGTCTTGTCGATTTATTGGAAACCATTTGGGGCCTGAGCTGGTTTGAGGTTCTATCACTACTAGAATACAAATCATAAATATGTAATAATTTACTTTTGCTCTTAAGTTTACATTCATCAGTATGGATTGCAGGATCTAATGCACAGAATAAAACAAGTAAGAAATTACTCTAATTACCCATACTAGCATGCTCTCTTTATGTTTTGAACAGAGACTGAGATACAATAACGCTTGTTTAGTACTGAGTTAAAAGTTTAGGTCATGTGTAGTTTAATACTTGCCTGTATCTGAATAAAATAAAATACTTTTTGACTGAAAAACAGATTTTATGTGGAGGGAAAGGAAGGGCAAATCTACCACAAATGAAATAAAATTAATTGTTTGTATAAAAAAGAAATAAATACAGACATAAAACCATTACAGTTAAACATTTAGAATAAAAATGATTGAAAGCACAAATGATGGCCCCAAAATCCAGATGCTTTCACTATGATTGCACTGGGGAATTATTTTAGCTCTTTTGCCAAGAAATATTTTCTGTTTGGCTAAAAGTTGAATTATACTGTAGCTTCAGCTTTTGCTCTATGTTCATTGAGGCATTAGTCAAAAGCTCGCTATACATAAATGAAATCTGACAACAGTTCTAAATGTTTGAAAACATCTATCCCATGCCATAATTTCTATGTGATCATCTTTAGACTGTAACTGTCTTCATTATTGTTGGTGGTTGTGTTTCATTCTACTTGCTGTACTCTACTGGGTTTCTCTCAGTGAGAGCTATGCATAAGCATCCGGGGAAAAGAAAACTTTGAATTATATCTAAGTAATTTCAAGAAACTAGCAGCCTGAGTCTGAAAAGAGTGTGGTGTATATCTGTGTTTTATAAATTATTCTTTTCGCCTAATAGGTGTTAAGGCAAGTCCTAAAATATGATAAACTTGGGTTTATCGTGAAAAATGAACTTGGAACATGCATAACTTGTAGCTAAAGAAGCTGAAAGAAAAGAAGGAAAGTTATTGTGATTTAGGGGATTCTAAATTCCCATCTGCATTTACAGAAGAAAGGGAAGGGGAGTTGAAAATGGAGAGAGCAATTTACCAACATCGGTAAAATAGTGTTGTGGTGAAACTGACAAACTAGTAAATTTTTAGTGTGGAGAGATTGGTTTTTGATCCAAAATTTGATTTGGGACTTTTTACACAAATTCATTTTAAACATTGCAATTACAGTTTTTGTAAGAACTTGAGTGCTAAGAAACAATGTGGAAAACAGCCCCAGAAACAAAACCGTTGTGAATCTTTCAGAGCGGCTGACTACCTGACAAGGGGCTTTGATTTGGAAGCTGATCTGAGGAATTTTGCTATTGTCCATTGAAATGTGTCTAATTTGGAATTAAATCCTGTCCACTTTTCAGCCAGAACCAGTATCAATAAACATATTTTTGAAACAGGTATTTCTTACAGCTGTTAGATTTCTTGGGACTGCTGGAACTAATTTCTTCTAGGATTATATTGTTGTTTCAGACAAAGAAATTGCATAAAAGAGCTCATCCAATTTATGTGTGTGTAAAATAATTATTTTAAGATTAAAGGGCAACTTGTTATTGTATGTCCTTCTGTTGGGATTTCTAATGGAGCCCTTTCCTCTGGCTGAAAAAAACCCACAACTACTTCGAAAAGCTCTGCATATTCCTACTTATGAGGTATTGCACCACTTTGTTGTAAAACCTCCCAGCGGTGTCAGCTAGTGTGCTCTGACCCTCCCTTTCGTATCATTGCCATTCTGAGGGCAAGGCTACAAAGGAGCACAGTGCCCTCACCCACCTCAGTCTCTTCCCATCACATTCCACAAACGTATGTGAACCTTTCTGATCTCCTTGGAGCTTTTTCTATCTTAGATAGTGTTACGTGTTAGTTGAGTCAGTTAGTGATTCTTTTTTGGTTCTGTGTTTTGGCAGAATTGAAAAACTAAAGACAGGATTTAAGAGGCATTCTTCCTGCCTGGCTGTGTTTCTGGCATCTGATGACCATATGTGGTGCTTCTGGTGCCTGAGAAAACATCATTCACCATCTGGGTATTCAATCTCCCAGAGCCCTACAAATATGGAAAATTGCCTGTAGTTGCTCCTCCTGAAAGAAGCCCTCCAGGCCAGACCTTCTGGATCTGAACAATACTCAGATCTAAGATGAAAAAAGGCCAGTTTCAGCCCATGTGCCTCCCCACGACAAAGGACCCAAGGGTTCCAAGAGGCCACATCCCTGATTAGAATGGGATCTATCTCCTGTGGTTCCATCAGTTAAGCCTCTGAAGTGCCAGATGACCAAACAGAGGACCACATGGTTGGATACCATTGCCCTGGTTCTGAAGGAGAGGTCAAAGAACAGTTTGGCCACATTTGCTAGAGCTGTAGCCTGTACCTCATAGCTTTTCGATCTCAGCAGAACTCCTGCAGCTGCAGAACTGGGATCAGCTTAAATGTCCACTTCCTGATCTAGGAAGATGGACTTTACCCCTGTGTTGGAACTGGTGTCATTGGTGCTGATTGTCATGGCACCAAAAAGAAAGAGGCATAAGGACAAAGTAGCCCCTGTTAGCAGTGCTGGTTCCTGTGCATCAGAGTTGTTGGATCCTTCCAATTTGGACAAAGGTGCAGTGGCCCCAAAATTAAGACCATTTCTGCCCTGAGCATCAGTAGTGAGGGAGATGGACTTGAGTGAGGCAACAGATATGACATTGTCTCAATACTTGGATCTGTTGTTAGTTCCTATTTTGGCTCCCATGTTGGTTCTGGTTGCTCCCTTGGTTCCAGAGAGTTCTGTCACCGTGGCAGCCTAGCTTCATATCTCAATGCTGCTGCACTTGTCAGACCTGAGTGTGAAACACAAGGGTTTTAAGAGGAGATGCACTTCTTTGACTCGTAGATCCTCTTCCTTGTCCCCTTATTCCCCTGTTGGAAATAAGAGGCTAGAAAGTGTGGGGAACCCTTTGCTCCTATGCTCCATCCTTCTCTGTCCCCTACAGGGTCTCCACAAATATCTCATTCCCTGTATCTCCTGCCAGATCCATTGTTATCCCTGGTTCACTGTATCTGGGATCTGGACCTGGAATTTTACCAAGAAGGGGATAGAGAAAAGAATACAGTGGTTGCCGGCATGATGCAGATTACCCTTTGGTCTCCCCCCAGCCGACATGTTCCCAAATCCCAGTTGCTGAGGAGACTGGCAATCTTAGGACTTATGATGTGCTGGGGGCTACCTCAGAAATTTTTCAACTATCCTCTGCATTGATGGCAATGTCTCACCTTCTAAGGTCCCAACAGTCCATAAACTCTTGGAACTGACTCTTCCAGATCCACCAACGTTACAGGCAGTGATGCCTAAAGTTTTGTCTGAGGAAGAAGATGAAATGGTAGCTCCTCTCTTTGAGTAGGAGTGGATGAACACAGATTATAAAACACATCTATCACCTGATGAACATGTGGGGGTAGCCCAGCACTTTGAAGTGACCCAAAACTAGTTAGCCAATATCCCTGTGTCAACGAGGAAAACAGATTTGTTAACATAATACAGTACACTTGATCTTTAGGCTTCTAAGGTCACATCTTCTGTCAGGAAATCATTTCCTGCACTTGATGATATACTAGGTGTCTTCCATTTGTCACTACCATAGCACTGATCCTGCAGCTTGATTTCAGTTTCCATGCGGGTGCAGGGGTCTGCCTGTGCAGCTGCACGATTTTAAGACCATGTTATAAATTGTTATAGTGAGTAAGACCATGACTTTTAAAACCGTGGAAAACATGTTCATAAATTTGCCATTTACTTATAGTAGCGTTAAGGCCTCCTCAGAATGGGAGGTGTCCTGTTTGTTTCCTAAAGCTCATACGAAGGATGCTCCTCTACACACACTCCTAGGAGCTTGACACTGTTGAAAAGGGTATGCATTTAGCACATAATATTTCTGTATACATCTTTCTACCTGTGTGTAAAGAACTGTGCACATAACTCTTAATGCTCTGAAGTCTATTTTCAAGGCATAAACTCTTATACCCCTAAATATTTATAATGTAGCATAATTATACTCAATCTACAGTTATGGCAATATCACTAGATAGCATTATTATATATAGTCCTTCCAGTTAATTTTTATTGTGTGTTAATAGTGAGTCTTAGAAAGGCATACTGTGGTGGTGGTAGTTTTTGTTATGCAAGGTTCTGTGTAGGAATTAGTGGTCCCAAGCAGCAAGAGGATTTTCCTTCTTTTGATTACAGTTTATTCTTGAGACAGAGTTATTCTTTGGGAACCAGGCATTGATTTTTAGAAAGAGATTCCTGAAAGAATAGATTGCCTGCATGCTGTTTGACCCCCTCTGTTCTAGGACTGGTGTACATGCATAAATAAAACAAATTACACTTAGAATATACCCATGTCCACTCTATGTCACTGATTTCTCTTCCGTTTAGAAGCCAACTACAAGACTTGGAACAATCTATCTCTCTGGTATCAAATCAGGACATTGGTGTCAGAAGAAGAGGCAACAATGCCATATAGTATTTCTCATAAAAATAAGACGGTCCCAGACTAAAACTTCATTAACTGAAAAGTAGCTGCTACCGTAAATAATCAAGTTTATTTAGGAAAAACAATGAAATCTATATCTTAAAAATAAGGACATAATCAATCAATGTCATTTACATCAATAATCTATTATCTTTACAATTTATATATTCACAGACATGAAATTTTACCTTTCACATTCCAACAATAACCTTAACTCTGACCCATAAGGCAAAATTATGACAACCTGCATCAACAGTTGAGTGTATGTGGGCGTGTATAATACATTAATTTCTGTAGCAGTTTTGTGTAAGTGTTAAATTACTTACTGTGGCAATGTTTGCTTTCAGTTATTGAAATTTTTGTCTGGAGTCAGTTCATTTCACCAAAACTGATCATTTTAATTGTGTAGGAGATCAAGACTGATATAGGATGGGGAAATTTATTTCACAAAATGAAAACATGTAGAATTTAATATTGTATCACAGACAACTCAACATCCTTGTAAACTTTCAGGAGTTTGGAATTGGCTTCTGGTTCATAAAAGTACTCAACAAAATATGTCCAAAGCTGCATAGAAAAGGAACTTTAACTCTCTGCATAATGCTTTCTCTAGGCAACTTGGTAGGTCTGGCATAAGTAACAATTTAGAAGATTTTATTTCTAATCTTTTTTCCTGTCTCAATACTGAGCTAAATGCAGTGCCTTCAAATCATGCTTGCAATAGTGTGACACAGAATTGCTGCCAAAGTCTACAGCCTGTAATCATAACATTGGATTGGTTACTAAGGGAAGCCATGCTTTTGAATTGACCTGGGCAGAGTTGTTGTATATGAACTATTCAGTGTGTGTGCTTCGTGGTAAATAATAAATCAAGTATCTAATTTTTTTGAAGTGAAATTGCCTTTGGTACTGCATGTGTTTCAAGCTGAATTTAAACCAAATAACAAATAACTGCTTTAAAATGTGCTGTCTCCTTTTTATAAAAATGATATTATGACTCTCTTGGCCTTATTCTTAATTGAAGAACATTGTTTAATAATTCTGGGAAAAGTGCACAGGTGTATATATACACCTTACAGATGTGGAGGAGATATCCATGGGATTGATACATTTTACCCTGGACATCTGATCAACTTACCTGATCTCTGCTACTGATCTATGCCCCTGGCAGTTATTCTAACATGAAAAAGTAAGGGCTTGCAGAATCCAGCTCAAATTAGTGATAATGCTTATAAATGAGGAAAATAGTTGCTTAATGCAGGCACCCCACATTTAAATCCTGTGGATGTCCTTTAATTGAGAAAATTTCTATCATTATTTTGAAATTAATTCTGCAAAACCAGTAAAATGACACAAACATTTTAGAACTGTTTGGTCATATTATTTTCAATCTCAAGCAAGAATTCTATGGGATTTCATTCCTTATCATAAAAATGCCCCTTTTCTAGTGCTCTCCATGAAATAAATGTAATTTACACTGTATTTTTATACACTATGGTACCTCTAAGTATTTTCACATACTGTATGCTTGCAAAAGTCAGGAAAGTACTGATTGTGAATATTGTTCCTCCATCCCAATCACTACTTTTATATGACAATACAAAGAGAAATTGTAAAAATATACTTAAACATCTTATAGGCATGCAGTCTAGGATGCCAAACCTAGTTTTTGGTCATTGGGCCTATCTGATATATGAGTGGTGTTTATTTAAAAAAAAAAAAAAAAAATATTGACTATATGCCCAAGGCTTTATAAAATCAAAATAAATACACCCAAAATTTAACTTCCAAAACTATTTTGAAATGCATCCTCGTAAACTATTTCAGTATGTTAGCCAAAGGGAGCAGTGCAACATTGTTAAGATCCCAGCTCCTCATTCCAGTGACCTAGTCACAAACAACAGGGTATGTTGTCATGCTGTTTTTTCATTTTCTTTCACAGTTCTGTTCTTTTCAGCATGTGGGGTATTGAAACTTAACAAGAATCTGTTAAAACTCATTTTCTTGGGTTGGTGGTTGGTGACTTTCTCAGCTGAGAAACTGGCAAGAGTGAAAATGCCCTGCATCCTTTATAGCTGTTTACACTACGGCTGGGTCTACAATGATGGTGGCAAATTCGCCGCCGTCACATCGATTGCTCTGGATTGACTGAGTGGTCTGTATAGACGCGCTCAGTTGATGCAGGAAGCGATGCAGGAAAACCACTCCCGTAAGCAGAGTAACGCTGCGTCAAAGGGAGCGCTGTTCCCTTCGACGCAGCGCAGTATGAACGCCACGCAGAGGAGATGCTACAAAGTTGACAGGAAATATGCAAGTGATTTACGTCACTTGCGCATCTCCTGGCGACTACCGCCCAATCGCCAAGGTAAGTGTAGACCAGGCCCAAGTATGTATAAAGTACTCCCAAATCAAAATGGTCGCTTTTTACACTCACACCTGGAGAATGACATTCTTTTCTGCTTCAGACAAGAGAATTTCAGTAATTCATGTACAAACACCCCTAATGGTACATATCAACGCTACTGACCATAATGGTGCCTGCCAGCTGTTGATCAAACTATACTGCTATAATCCTAACTAGCTTGCTATCGTAATATACACAACCTGTGATGAAGTTCCCTTGGAGTTTGAGATATACAAGAAATTAATTCAAGCCATTTCTAAAAACTTTGACCTGAGGGCAAGACTACCAAGCATATAAATGAGTCCCCAGAAGAAATTTAGATGTAAAAGTTCTCCTTGACTTATTTTTAAAGCTCATTTTATGACTGTTCTTGCTTTATTTTATTTTATTTTATTTTATTTCAGGTGAAATGGAAACCAGTGTAAATGATGTTATGGTGTTTGCTTCAGAGCTAAACCTTATCCAACACAAAGATAATTGCCAAAACACTAGCACACAATTGACTGGCTTCTTAGTTTTCATAGGTTATAAGAGTGGGTTAAAACATTTCTTAATAAATAGATGTTTTTAATCCCAGTATTGTAAATCAGTTTACATGTCTAAATTTTTCTTTTTTGCATCAGTTTAAGGGCAAAAAGCAATCAGTTTCTTTGGAGTCATGGATTAAATATCCAGTGCCTCTATATTCTTCTGCAGATACTTCTAAGTATCAGTTCTCAGAAAGACCAATAAAGAAGTATAGGTATTGGAAATAAATTACAAAAGTGACCACTTCTCTGTGTGTCTTCTCTCAATGTGTCAGGTACTGATAGCTGGAAAGGCCTGGTTTCTCTGAAGACTGAGATCAAAAGGAATAATAAACCTTATCTAGTTTAATGGTACCTGAGATTTATTAATCTTGTCCTGTTCGTTTGGCTGTCGTCTGTTTTTTTAAACTGTAACTATATTTCACAAACTGTTTCCTCTACTGCATAGTTTCTCAACCTGTGGTATGCGTAACCTTGGGGGTATGTGAGACACGGGCAGGGGGTACGCAGTGAAAAACCCAGTGAAGGGAGGCGGGGAGCAGCCGCAGACTTCTGGGGAAGCCAGGTGGTAGCTGCCGGCTTCCTGCCCTGTCCCACCTCCGAGTTTGGAGGTAGATAGAAGCTGACCCAGTCCTAGGAAGCTGGGCAGCAGCCACTGGCTTTTGGGGACATCGGGTAGCAGCTGCTGGCTTAGGCAGCAAGGAGAAGGAGGGGAGAAACAGCACACAGCATTGCAGAACTCGGAATTCTCCTGCTTTATGAGAAATACAGTCATCCAGCAGTAAAGGGGGAAAAGATTGTGTTCATCAGAGTGGAAAATTGAGTGATGGGGTACTTATTAAAATTTTGAGAAATTAGGGGGGTACTTGCTACTTAGAAGGTTGGGAAACACTGCTGTACAGAACCGTGCCTGGTGTCTAGTGAAGCATAACTTGGTGGGCAGCAATAAAATCACATACTAGAAGAACAACATGCAAGTGGAGGATGTTTTTGTAAATTCATTTTCATAGTAAAATATGTCAAATTAAAACGCATTATAAAGAAATGCTCATTTAAAACAGGGATGTTTGACATTCAGCTGTGGCCTATAGAGTCATGAAATGAAGAAGCTTGTGCCCTCTGTAGTGTGTTACTGTGTGTGCACCACTTCTTCCTATTGGATGGAATGTTGACTTGAACATGTGTCATCATGTCAGTAGCTTGTGACTTTCCTACAGAGGGTATAGGCCAGAAGAGATTCTTCTTTAGCTTAGAGTTTTAGAGCAGAAGATATGGACTCTTTCTCAGCTGATAACCATGAGCTCTCATGTACGGTCCACACTATGTGGAATAGTTGATAATTTTGAAGTCTGATTGTTACATTATCTTTTCCCTGTAGATGAAGAATTAGGACAAAGTTGGTGAATTCAGACATCTATTTTCTATTAATCTATGAAGCAAGGTACAGTTGTGAGTAGACAATAGGGTTGTGTGCATTTATTTTGGTAATATATGCATATGTGCAGCCCTCAGGTCTTGGTAAGTTGCCAGTGCAATCTTCTGATTCAGACCAGTAAGCTATTGGTTAGGGTAGTATCCCTCTGTCTTAGTAAGAATATGCCATAAAAGGCTGAGCCTTGAGCTTCAGAATAATTCCATCCAGTGGTTGCATTCATGAAGAGACAACAGCTTCTGTATGATTTTTTAATTAAACCTTTAACTGAGTTCCCTGCTGCATATATCTATCTATCCATCCTTGTGTCTGACAAATAAATGTAGTATACTCATAGACTCTAAGCTCAGAAGGGACCAAAATGATCATCTACTCTGACCTGCACAGTGCAAGCCACAGAACTTCATCTACCCACTCCTGTAATAAACCTCTAACCTATGATTGTTAAAGTCCTCAAATCATAGTTTAAAGACTTCAAGGTACAGAGAATCCACCGGCAAGTGAGCCGTGCCCTATGCTACAGAGGAAGGTGAAAAACTCCCAGAGCCTTTGCCAGTCTGCCCTGGGTGAAAATTCCTTCCCCACCCCAAACATGGTGATCTGTTAAACCCTGAGCATGTGGGCAAGACTCACCACCCAGACACCCAAAAAATAATTCTCTCTAATAACACAGAACCCAGTCTAACATCCCTTCACAGGCCATTGGCATATCTACCACCAGTAGTCAAAGATCAGTCAACTGCCAAATTAGGCTGTCCCATAATACCATCCCCTCCATAAATTTATCAAGGTCAGTTTTGAAGCCAGCTAGGTTTTTTGCCCCCACTGCTCCCCTTGGAAGGCTATTTTAGAACTTCACTCCTCTGATGGTTAGAAACCTGCGTCTAATTTCAAGTTTATATCCATTAGTTCTTGTGTCCACATATGCGCTGAACTTAAATAATTCCTTTCCTTCCCTGGTATTTATTCCTTTGATGTATTTATAGAGAGCAATCATATCTCCTCCCAACCTTTTTTTGTTTAGGCTAAACAAGCCATGCTCTTTTAGTCTCCTCTCATTAGGCAGGTTTTCCATTGCACAGATCATCCGAGTAGCCCTTCCCTGTATCTGTCCCAGTTTGAATTAATCTTTCTTAAACATGGGGGACCAGAACGGCACACAGTATTCCAGATGAGATCTCACCCCAGCGCCTTGTATAATGGCACGAACACCTCCCTATCTCTACTCGAAATACCATGTCTGATGGATCCCAGGACTGCCTTGGCTTTTTTCACAGCCACATCACATTGGTAGCTCATAGTCATCTTGTAATCAACCAATATGCCCAGGTCCTTCTCCTTCTCTCTCACTTCCAACTGCGTCCCCAACTTATAGCAGAAATTCTGATTAGTCCCATAATGCATGACCTTGCACTTTCCACTATTACATTTCATCCTATTTCTTTTACTCCAGTTTACAAGGTCGTCCAGATCTTCCTGTATGATATCCTGCTCTTTCTCTGTATCGGCAATATCTCCCGAATTTTTGTCATCCACAGATGTTGTTAGCACACCCTCTCTTTTTGTGCCAAGGTCAGTAATAAAAAGGTTAAATAAGATTGGTCCCAAGACTGATCCCGGAGGAACTCCACTAGTAATCTCTCTTCAGCCTGACAGTTAACTTTTCAGTATGACCCATTATAGTCTCCCCTTTAACCAGTTCCATATCCACCTTTCGATTTTCATATTAATCTCCATCTTTTCCAATTTAATTAATAATTCCCTATCTGGAACCGTATCAAATGCCTTACTGAAATCTAGGTAAATTAGATCCATTGCATTCCCTTTGTCTAAAAATCTGTTATCTTCTCAAAAAAGGAGATCAGGTTGGTCTGGCATGATCTACCTTTTGTAAAGCCATGTTGTTTTTTATCCCAGTTACCGTTAACCTCGATGTCCTTAACTACTTTCTCTGTCAAATTTTTTTCCAAGGTCAAACTGGATCACGTTTTTTGCCTTTCTTAAAAATAGGAATCATTTTAGCAATTCTTCAGTCATACGGTACATCCCCTGAGTTTACAGATTCATTAAAAATCCTTGCTAAGGCCTTGCAATTTCATGTGCTAGTTCCTTTAATATACTTGGATGGAGATTGTGCCCTCACTGCCCAGTCCCCACCCCTTCCGATTTAGTCCCATTAAGATGTTTACTTTGGCTTCTACCTCGGATGTGGTCAATTCTACCTCCATATCCTCATTCTCATTAGCCACCCTACTAAACTATCTCCAAGCTCATCATTAGCCTAATTAAAAACGGAGGCAAAGTATTTGTTTAGATATTTGGCCATGCCTAGATTATCCTTAATCTCCTCAGTGCTTAGCAGTTCCACTTCTTTCTTTGTTTTCTTCCTATTTATATGGCTATAGAACCTTTTACTGTTGGTTTTAATTCTCTTTGCAAGGTCCAATTCTAGTTGGCTTTTGGCCTTTCTCACTTTATCTCTACATTTTCTGACCTCCAAGAGTTAGCTTTCCTTGCTGATCCCTCCCATCTTCCAGTCCTTGTAGTCTCAGATGCTTACTCATCTAGCTTGGTCTACATCTCTTTCCTATGAATTTTTTCCCCTTCCTTGGGATGCAGGCTTCAGATCGTTCCTGCAACTTTGACTTGAAGTAATTCCAAGCCTCCTCCACCATTAGATCCATGAGATTTTCAGTCCAATCCAATTCCCTAATTCCCTTAATTTTTTTAAGTTAGTCCTTTTGAAATCAAAGACCCTAGTCACAGATCTGTTTTTGTTTATCCTTCCATTTAGTTTGAACTGAATGAGCTCATGATCGCTCAAAGCAAGATTGTCCCCTACAATCAGTTCTTCTATGAGATCCTCACTATTCACCTATACCAAATCTAAAATGGCATCCCCTTTTGTTGTTTCAGTAACTATTTGGTGAAGGATTCTGTCAGCTATCATCACATCCAGGAAAATTTGGGCCCTGTTGTTATTATTAGCACTTGTCCTCCAGTCTATATCTAGGAAATTAGTCTCCCATAATCACATAGTTCCCAGTAGTATTTATTTAATTAAAAGTCTTAAAGAGGTCTCTATCCATGTCCAGATCAGATCCTGGTGGTCTGTAGCACACCTCAAGCACTGTCCCAGGGGAAACTCTAGTAGTTTTCTTCCCCAATGTGATTTTTACCCAGACTGACTGCTTTTTCAACTCCATTACTTCTAATTTCTTTACAGTCTACCTCATCACTGATATACAATACTAGTCCACCACCTTTGCCTTTATATCTGTCTTTCCTAAAGAGCATATACCCTTCAATACTTGTACACCAGTCATGATTACTATTCCACCATGTTTCTGTTATCCCTATAATATCTAGTTTCACTTTCTCTACCAGTAGCGCTTGTTACTCCATTTAGTTACCCAAGTTCCTTGCATTGGTATACAGACATCTTAATTTTTGCTGTTTGGCTTTGCTCACGTTCCTTACCTGATTCGGTGCAGTCATTTTACTGCCAATATCACCTCTTAGACTGGTATCTACACTACCCTTCTCTTAATGCCCATTCTGCTCCCCACTGCTGTGTCCTTTCTTACTTCATTTTCCTCCCTCTCAATGCTAAAATTAGGTGTTTACACTAATCTTAGCACCTAAAATTAGGTGTTAAATAAGTTTAAAGCTCTCTTAATCATTTGTGCCCACCTCCGTCCTAGAAGTGCATTTCCCTCCCTACTCTCTGTCCACGAATGCCTCCCAGTAACCATACATCCCAAAGCCCTCCTTATAGCACCACTGCCTGAGCCATTTGTTGGTCATCAGAATTTTGTCACGCCTCTGTTGTCCTCCTCTGAGGACAGGCAGAAACCCACTGAAGATCACCTGAGCCTCGATTTCCTTAAGAGTGTTCCCCAGCCTGGCATAGTCTCCTTTGATACGTTCCAGCAAAAATCTAGTTATATCATTTGTACCCACCTGAAGGACAGTTAGCGAATTCTTTCCCATTCCCCTTAGGATCCTCTTCAGCCTCAGGTCTACATTCTGTATCTTAGCACCCAGCAGACAGCACACCTTTCTATTCTCTGGATCAGTTCTGGTTACAGGCCTGTCTGTTCTTCTCAGCAGGGTGTCCCCAATCATATATACCTGCCTTTTCCTGGTAATGGTGTGATTCTCTGGCCTATGCTTTGTTCTTTCTGGCTGCAAGTATTCTCATCTATTATTCTCCTTTGCAATCCTCTGCAACTGTTCCTGTATCCTCCTGGGGCTCTGATTTGGTGGTATCTCCATTGGCTCATACACTCTTTATATAGGACTTGCTGCTCTTCTCTTCTTCCTTGGCCTCCCACCTTCAGTAACCACCTGCTGTGCCCCTTCTTCATTTTCCAAGTCCGCAAACCTGTTTCTGAGCTCTATTTCTCCTTCACTAGCCCGACTTTTCCTCTGCTGGCTTCTCACAGTCACATGCTTCCACTGGCTTTTTTCCTCACCCATTATTTTCCCCTCAGAGTTCATTGGTCCTGCTTCCATCTGCAAGTCTGGGTTTTTCCCCCTTCAGCCTCCTCATTTCTTTTCTCCATCATCTGCTTGGACCCCCTTCTAAACTCAACCAGAGTTTCCACCTGCATCTCCAACCCTCAAATCTTCTCTTCCATCAGCAATATAAGGCAGCACTTCATACAAACAAAGCTCTTTTGAGGTATCCTGTACATCCTGCAGCTTCCACATCCAGTCATCTTCACTGTCTCTTCCACTTAGTGACCACCACTACTGCCTCTGTATCACTTATAGCCTTTTCCCCTACTTCCCGTCAGTAAGAGACACAAAAACAAAAAATCCCCACCAAAACAACCCCCAATGAGCACCCCAACAATACCAGAATACCACACACTCCCTCCGCAAACTCCTGTTTTCACCTCTGTTGGCTAGCTCCTGTGCCACTGTCTGATTGAGTGGCTGCCCTCTAATTAGGGAAGCCCTGCCCCTTAATTAGGGTCAGCTGATCTCAATACACCACATAATATCAGTTCCTGCAAACTGAAGAAAAAACAAAGAAACAAAAAAACCCCAGAAAGTTGAAATAGTAGAAGTTTAACATTTGATATGTCCTTCTGTATCAAATTGGTAGACTCAACAGTTCTTCCTATCTATAATTGTATTGATCCTAGATCCTCTCTATAATACTAGTCCTCTCCTGCTTTAGATATCTAAAGTAACAATGAAAAAGTTGGGCTTGCAGGATAAAGCATTTTCATCTCATAATCAGGATATTTCTGGATAAAACAGGACCTGAAGCAACCCTTAATCAGGAATGAAGAGTAGTATGGAGGCAGCATACGCAAAGGGTGGGCAGGACGTGATATTTCTGTGTCTCAATAGTAGCACTCGGCTCAGTTAATAAGCAGTACTGATGGATTTTGAAGGGAGTCATATCCGTCCTAAGATGCAGGGTAGGTGGACGAATGGTATAAAGTTGGACAAAGGTAAGGGATCTTTAGAGATTTCCCTAAGAGAGAACTGCTGACATACCAGGATTTCACGTGGTGCTCTTATTGTGATGCACTTGTAGAAGAATTAATTAATGAGACAGTTTCAGTGTTGCTTCCTCTGTTAAGCAGAAGATAGCCTTACTAATACTACGAGTAGGAATGATTCCAGTGCTGATATATTACTGACATATCTCTTTGGTTATATTGCTTCATTGTGATGTCTTCTGTCCTTACACAGTAGTGATCATGTGCTATCTAGGAAGTGAATAATAGGGAATCTGTTGGCAGGCTAAGGGGATGAGAGTTGTGGAGAAGAGACTTTGTGGAGGAACAAATATACTGTAAAGTTTAAATTTTATTTCTGATTCTTTGAATGCACCACACAGTATAGACATTACTTTGAATTGTCTTCCTTTTTCACACTCTCTGAAATAGGTTAGCTCAGCCACTGTAAGCGGAAGGATGAGAGAAATAAGTATGTAGAATGAAGGACACAAAGGTGGATGATGATGATAAGAGAGGCTGTTATGGGGGCGGGGGTGAGATGAGGCAGCAAAGGAGGAGATGTAAACCTGTTGAAGTCCATGAGATGAGAAACAGAAGTGAGGTCGATGGATGGGTAAAGTTAGGAAGAGGAAAGGGTAAATTTTGTGGGCTAGAGAGCCCAAAATAGTAGAAAATAGTAAATAAATGAAAAAAGTGAGATTGTAAAGGAAAGCAACTATGACTAGGTCAACAGGAGGACTATGGGAGGGATAGGTGGAGAATATGAGAAGGATTAGGAACTGAGGGAGAAGATTTGGCTCAGGTGGAAGAGCTTAACTGGGGAGAAAGGAATAGAAAACAGTAGCTTAGTGGGGATAAGGAGGGGGAATTCAACCCAGTGAGTAGGAAGAATTTTAAAGGTCCAGGATGTAAACTGTTCTTAAAGCAAGCCTTTCTGGCATAACTCATACATTTTCACATATATGGCCTGTCAAGGTCAAAACAGATAGAATCAATATGAAACAAGGAACTCAACAAAATAGTGTCAGAAGATCTTTGAACTATGCTGGAATATTTTTAACTTATCTTTTTCTGCAATCTTATTTTAATTATTTAAATAATTTGTAATAAAAAGAGGGATTAAGTTATATTTTCATAAAAGAGAGAAACTTGTACCTTCAGTGTTGGGACAACCGAGTGATAGACTCACATACCTGTGATGTTTCCTTGTGAAAACTTGCCACAGAGGTCTATAGAACCATCCTTGGTCTCCAGTGCAGTAGGAGAGCAAGTACAATATGGAAACATACATTGTGAATAATAAATATGGCGTGATTAAAATAATGCCTACCCTTATTTTGAGGAAGAAAAGCTTTAAAACCATCTTCTGTTTTTCTTAATTCTCTTGTGATTAAAGAACAAAGAAAAGTAACAGTCTGAGGGTGGTTCACTTAGCGTTTATGTTTTTCACAATGCAAACTTTAGTGTAGATTTCAGAAAGGTTAGGGTTATATTTTAAAATACCTCCAAAAGAGTAAATGTGCTATACAACTAAAAACACAAAGGGTTGCTGAATTGGGAGACAAAGATTTTTTGTACAGGGCAAGCAATGAGTCTTCCTTTTTTGAAAAGTTTATGTATTGGCTCTTTCACTGGTAGGTCTTGTTATCCATTGTTAATCTATGCCGTGCTCACTAGCTCTTCAAAATTTTTTCAAACTCATAAACTGTCAGGAAAAAAAGAGTAAATGCTTCACTAATGAAAAGAGATTAATTTTTGGAGAAGGAAAAGGTTAAAATGATCCCATCCATGCTGCATGTATAACACAAAATCTGTAAAAGAAGTTTATGATCATTTTCAATATTCATTGCAGATAAGCAAAAGAGTGAGAAACCTTAGGAAAATCTGGTTATATTTAACTGTTTAAATTTGGGTGGAATAAGTAAACCCAGCAGTAAGAATTTGTAATTAAAATTAAATCCACATGTTGTAGTCTGTATAAACAGACATCTATAAATTACATCGGCATATCCTGTTACTTTTGTTGTTCTTTAAGATAAATTCATGTAAATTAGACTCAGCTGTAAAATAAGGGTAATGTGTGTGTACTATATAATGTATAGTGTATGCATGTGAGGCTGACAGAAGATGTCTATCAGTGATGTTCCCTTGTAATCCTCCTTCATCCACCAATCTTTTAATTCATATTTTAGATTGGTGTGATACTTTCAAAAGATACTGATGTTTTACCTTTCTTTTCAGTGGAAGTGGTAAAATGTATATTCTGTTTGAAGATGGTTTAGGCCTGGTCTATACCTAAAACTAAGGTTGACTTAGCTATGTTGCTCAACGGTGTGAAGAATTCTTCTCCCATTCTAGTTACTACCTCTCAAGGGCATGGATTCGGTGGTGGAGAAAACACTTTCATCACTATAGTAAATGTCTACACTATGGTGACACGGTGACGTAGCTACAGTGCTGCAGCTGTACCACTGTAGCACTTGTAGTATAGACATAGCCTTAGTATGTTTCATTAGGAGATTGTGCTAACAGTTCTCTTCTTTCATGAGGAAAATTATTACCTACATAGTGATGTAAAAAGCTACTCTTTATTAAAAAGTATGTTAGTCATTATTTTCTCTTCTGAGGATTGATACTTGTAGGAAATCTATCAGCAGTAGACAACATGGGCTTGTTACTTATTAGAGATTTAAGCACTTCAGTCTACTCCTAACTATTCAGTGGAAGCTGTTTTCTCCCTATATCTGAGGGTTAAATTTGGTTCCGAGTCTTTAGTATATTTTAAACTATAAAAAGGTGGAGGCAGAATCTTTTGCTTCCTGCCTTCCAGTGCTTGCGGATTAGTCAGGTCATAGGCCCGGTCTACACTTACCTTTGCGATTCGGCGGCAGTCAATGGGAGATACGCAAGTGACATAAATCACTTGCGTAACTCCCCTTGACTTTGCAGTGTCTCCTCCACCGGTGTCCATACTGCGCTGCGTCGAAGGGTCTATACAGACCGCTCAGTCGATTCAGAGCAATTGATGTGACGGCAGCAAATTTGCTGCCGTCAGTGTAGATCCAGCCATAGAATCATAGATGTATAAGGCTGGAAGAGACCTTAAGAAGTCATCTAATCCAGCCCACTGCACTGAGGCAGGACCAAGTAAACCTAGACCATTCCTAACAGGTGTTTGTCTAAATTGTTCTTAAAAAGCTCCAATAATGGGGATTCCACAGCCTCTCCTGGAAGCTTATTCCAGAGTTTAACTACTCTTGTCATTAGAAAGCTTTTCCTAATATCTAACCCAAATCACCTTTGCTGCAGATTAAGCCCATTACTTCCTGTCATATAAATACTCTTAGAAGTGAATGCCAGATATTACATGAAGTACATGGAATTTTCCCTTAAGAGACAAGTTCAACCCTAGAATCAGCGATGTTGTGCCCTTTTGCATCATGGCTGAATGTGACAGATTTAAATCCATTGGGAACAAATCTTAATTTACAATGATAATATTCTGCAGTCTGCTCATAAACTGGTGGCCTGGTAAAGGTGGATCAAAAGATGTGGTAATAAACAGTTTAAAAAAATTTAAAACTCCCTAAATACATAAACTCTAGGAAAACACCAGTTCAGGCATCACTAGCAACCAGACAAACCTTAATTATGTGCCTTCCCATCCAAGTGCACTCACAGACTTCTCACGCCACAACAAATTTCCTTTCTCCTTCAACACAATGGAGCAAAATGCGTAATACGTTTAAGGGCAATGGTAGTGTTGAGCATGGGAGGCACAGAACTTGCAGGGAGCACATGGGGTTGTTGGGGAGACAGTAGGGCATGTGAAAACAGGGATGAGGGAAGAAGACAGTCATGGATATAAGGCAGGGATACAGGAAGCCTCATCCCTTAGTGGGCAGAGTGTCCCTGTGCTGAAGGAACAGACTTCTTGTTGAAGGAGATGATCAACAGGAACATCACATCAAAATAAAACAGTAAGCAGCACTTCCATTTTGAGATCTGAGAAGCTATATAACTCCTTAAGATTGCTCAGGATGGGCTCAAAGACAGCAAAGGTTTAGCAGGGACTTTCACAGCCAAGATTATATTTTTAGATTCTCATTTCAATGCTCGTGTTAAAAGGAGAAAAAAAGGTGCACAGTCTAAACTCCAAGTTAGTAAAGTCATTTCTGAGGATTTTATATACACATTTACACGAGTGTATATATATTGTATAGAGATACCTGTAGGTACTATATTTTATATGCTTAAGTAACATATTTATCCTATTAATGAGGGAAGGCCAATATTTTTAAATTATGGATGTCTTTTCTAACACACGGACAGCAAGTTCAAGGGTGATCAATCCTGTAGGATTTGGGTGTTAAAACTATGTGAAATTTCATAAATCTCTTGGCTATATTATTCATTTTTGGACAGGTTTTCAAGCAGTAAACACTTGCATATTTTTCTGAATTCTAGACAGTGTCCTACAGAATTAAATTTCTCCTTCACTGCCATTCACAGAATTTTCCAGATTTCCTTAGGATTTATTTATAACATGATGTGCTGACCTTCAAATGCATAGTCTTACGTGTTTAGAGACATCTCCCCATCTCTCTCTTGACTCAGATTTAAGACAGGTCAAAATCTTTAATCAAATGGTAACTAAGGGCTGGCCCAGTTTTTTCTGTGTCTGCAATAATGTACTGCACTGTGGGAGATGTAATGGAGAGGATTTAACTCGTTTCAGAGGTGGTGTGATCGTGCTATTAGCCATACCAATTTGTCTACAGAGGCTCAAGTCATGATCTTTTCTAGCCTAGACTTTTAGCAGTACTGAGACTGACTTTTCATGAAGTCATTCTTCCTGCCTTCTCCAGCAGTAGTAAGTAGCCAAGTATTCAAGCTGGGCATAGTAGAAGTACCTTAATTGCAGCCTGATGTTCTGGGTTACTTTGAGGCAAGGTGAAACATAATCTCTTGATTAATTTGGCAAAAAGTACACAGAGGCCACTAATGGTTACCATGCAGTGGTTACTGAAGAATTAATATTTCGGATATCACTGGTAACATTTGATAAATAATGAGTTTATAATTATCTGCAAATGAAAATTCACTGTAGATAATTGTAGGTTCCAGTTACATTAACACCATTACTTGCTGACTACAATTGATTTGTTTTTCTTCTGAGTTACCAGAATGTAAGTAGAAAAACTCTTCAGTGTGGGATTCAGAGCCAGTCCTATGACATTTGGTGTGGAGCCAAACATTCTTAAACATGTTATGTTTTTTTCTTCTGTCTCCTCACACAGCCACTCTTTGTCGATCTTTCCCTGAATACCTGTACACAGGGAGTGGTGCACCAAGCTGAAGTCAATCCTTTCTTCAGCTAGAACCATTTAGTGCTCCTGCACCCAGTCACATTATTCTTGTCATATTTTAGCCTCGAAACAACTGCCCTAGTAGTCCTTTACCAGAAAAGAGAAAGACAAACTATGTCTTCAAATATACATCATCATTAAGACTAAGATTTTGTCATGGGTGTTTTTATTAAAACTCACAGATAGGATGCAGGAAATAAACAATAAAATCACAGAAATGTACACACAGTAATGCAGTTTTCACTACATCAATACAGAAGTTTTTAAAATGCCTATTAAATCTTATATAATTTTGACTACTGACATGATTAATTGTTGGTGTGTAAAATGGCCATTTACTAACAGTTAGAGCTTTGCACAATTCTGAAACAGCACGTTGTACGTCAACAGGTTGTCATCTTTGATTGAGCATCTGTCATCTCATGAGATATCTTTGTAAGACAAAAATGATCTCTTTCAGTCTGCACTGTCAACACGCACCAATAAATATCTCAGAGCTATTATGGCCAGACTTGGAAAGCAATCTTTTAAGTTGCACCAAAATTCCATAATATCAAGGCACTTCATTTCAGAAACTGCACTGCTATACTTGCAAAACTCAGCTTTTGCCAAGTCATTGTCTTCAAACATGGGAATAGACTCAAATACGTTTAGTGATGCAAAGGCAAGAAGTTTGACCTGATTGGGCTCAGACATACTGCAGACTTTACAAAAACTGGCAGTGGATCGACAAACCAATTCAGAACCAGTTGTGTAGGCTTTGATTTTTATCGCTCTTTTTGTGAAGGGCTTTCTTGGCTGTCAGTTGTGCCACTGAAAGACTTTCCCAACTGGCAAGATCAGCCAAATCGTTTGCCACCTTATGTGATCTTTTCTGGTTTTTCGTAAGCAGTGAGAGTTCTCATTATTCTTGATACAAATGCTTCGATTGCTGCAATATCTGCTTTTATTTCCATCGATTTATTTAAAGTGACCACATCTTCAACAGATGAACTACAGCTTTGCTCCCATCCTCCTAAAAACAATCCACAAAATCCTGCAGGTGGCTGGTATGAAAATGGACAGCTTCAAAGCAGCTGTTCCACTGTGTGTTTACTGGGGAAGGTGGAATTGCAGGCACTTTTCCTTTTTCCTGCAATAATTGACAGAACCATGCTTTGCGGGCAGGGTAGGCAGTGAATGTATATTTTACAACAATAACAAGTTCATTTACTTTTCCAAATGGTTTTCTCCAGGTATCACTAACCAAATTGAGAAGATGTGCAGTGCATATTAGGTGCACTGCATTCAGAAAAAGTGCTTTGAGACTTCATTCCCAGGCTTTATTCATATATGCAACATTGTCAGTGACAAAAGCAGTGACTTTATCAAAAGGAATTCCTTATTTCTGAACTGATTGCCCAAGCCCTGCTGCCTGGGTCTGAAGTCACGGGTGTCACAAAAAATCACGGAATACATTACCTCCATGACCTACTCTTAGCCTTAATCATTGTCTCTGTAAGTCTTGACAGAAGCATGAATGATCCTTCTCCTAAGAACAGCCATACTGGGTCAGACCAACGGTCCATCTAGCCCAATATCATGGTAAGTGACAGATGCTTCAGAGGGAATGGACAATACAGAGCAATTTATTGAGTGATCTATCCCGTCATCTAGTCCCAGCTTCTGACAGTTGGAGACTTAAGGACATTCGGCGTGTAGGATTGTATGCCTGACCATCTTGCTAGTAGCCACTGATGAACCTATTTTCCACGTTTATAGTGTTGCTGTTGCTGTGTCAGTCCTAGGATATTAGAGAGACAAGGTGGGTGAGGTAATACCTTTTATTGGTCTGAAATGTAAACTCCACAACATGAAGAAAAAGGAAGCAAAACCTATCATCCATTAACATATCTAATTCTTTTAAAAACTTCTATACTTTTGGCCTTCACAGCATCCCATGGCAACAAGTTCCACAGCTTGACTGTGCATTATGTGAAGAAGTGCTTCCTTTTGTAAGCTATTGTAGGCAATCTCATCATCCCATCCCCTCCATAAACATATCAGGCTCAGTACTAAAACAAGTTAGGTATCCCTCCCACCCCCCCATTCTTCCCTTGGAAGGCTGTTCCAGAACTTTACTCCTCTATTGACTAGAAACTTTCATCTAATTTCTTTCCTAAACTCGTTGATGACCAATTCATATCCATTTGTTCTTGTGCCAACATTAGCCTTTAACTTCATTTTGTCAAGCCAAGCTCCTTAAGTCTCCTCTCGTAAGGCAGGTTCTTCATTCTTTTGATCATCCTAGTAGCCTTTCTCTGCATCTCTTCCAGTTTCAATTAATCTTTTTTAAACATGAGAGACCAGAACTGCACACAGTATTCCAGATGGGGTCTCACCAATGCATTGTACAATGGTGTAATAACACTTCCCTCTCTCAACTAGAAATTCCTTGCCTCATGCATCCTAGGACTGTTTAGCCTGTTTCGGGACTGCATTACATTAGTGGCTCATAGTCATCCTGTGATTAATTTAGTTCACTCAGGTTTTTCTCCTCCTCTGCTGCTTCCAACTGGTAATTCCCCAGTTTGTTTCCTGTGTTTTAACTAGTTACTAATCCATGAGAGGACCTTCCCTCTTATCACATGACTTCTTACTTTGCTTAAGAACATTTGGTGAGGGACCTTGTCAAATGTTTTCTGAAAGTACAAGTATGCTATATCAACTCGATCACCCTTTTCCTCATACTTATCAACTCCCTAAAGGTCTTCTAATAGATTAGTGATTTCCCTCTACAAAAACCATGTTTACTCTTCCCTAACATATCATTTTAATTTCCATGTATTAAGTGCTTGTTTACAGAACTGTAGTTGAAATAGTGATTAATGAAGATTCAGTAAGCTAAAATAATTTTTAGCTAAAACTCAGAAAACATCCCAGATAAGTATAGTTGCATCACAGGAATAGAAAAGTGAAGTAGTGTATGCTTAGCACACCAGATCTCTGTGTGCCGCTACATGCATGCCTTTCCAGGGTTATGATGTCAGTGAACAGCATTAGAGTGGTTGTATGTATAATGTACATACATATGGATGCCCCTTTATAGGGCATATGTTTTCCATCCTAAGATAGTCAAGTGGCCAAGAAAAACATAGGTTTTTTTCCCATCGAAAAATGTCATTGTTTGGCATTCATAACTGTTTCCAATTGACTTCAGAGCTTTCCCACACTTCTACTGAACTTATAAGGGATTTTTGATACTTTACTCGTACAAATTCAGGACTGTATTCCTTATGTATGTAAACTTCAGTGGAAATTTTCCAGAAGTAAAGACTGCAGGATTTGGCTTAAGCAAAGTGGCAATAGTTTTCATTTCTTTAAATGTACTCTGTAAAGATGATAATTTGAAAGATAAAGCAAATTTATCTATATTGGATATTTCTAGATATCCAATATAGTATCGAGGTGTCAATATTTATTAAACGTAGGAGAATAAATGGAAATATTGTATCTGTGACATTGCAGTGGAAAGTAAAACTTTCCTCAAATTCTAGTTATTGAGTCATTGTGAAGGACTTAATGTATGTTGTATGCAATACAGAGAATTGAAAGTTGCCAAGATTTTCTGTGCAATGTTACACATTGCTGCATTTTATGAGTCTGCGGGCCCCTGAGCTATGTCACAGGAGCCTCAGAATTATGAAGCATTACCCTCCACCAAGCCCTTCTTCATCTCACTTAACCCCTCACAGTACAGCATCCATTGTTTATTTTTATATTAAATTTAGTTTATTTGACACTGCCTCCAAATTCTCAATTTTCATTGTGCTGCAAGATTTTGTATAGGAAAACATAATATGTTGATAATTTTGGCACAGGCAAAGGAATGCACCTTCCCTTTGCCTTCCTCTTTTGGGCCGGCATGCAGATGACTTTAAATTTTGGGAGATGGTTGCATTACTTATTTCTTCACTCCAGCATAACAACATCCACTAGCTGCCCCACTGCGCTGTATCCTAGTAAATGCCACTTTGTCCAGCAATGATGGAGAAATACATTACGTATAAAATGATCAACAGTGTAATAGTTAGATTTAAAGTACTTTTTACTATAATTCATTGCTCACATCACATGGAGAAAAATAGGCCAATTCACTCTTCTTTGAGCCTTTGACATACTCAGATAGATATCATCTCATTTATATTTTGAAGGTTATCTTCACAAATGCCTACATGTAATTTTTTTTAAATAAAAGCTTGGATTCTGAAGCACAATTGTCAGTTTAAGTACCCACATTAGTTAGGTGCATATTAGGTGCATATGATACATGGGGCCTTCATAGTGTCAATACCTAACGTCATATAATAAATTCAGCTTTCTATGCATGTTTTTAAAAGGATACTGTCCACTATTAACATTTTTTTAATGTATCCTTTGTCTCCTCAAGGAAGTTTGAAAATTAAGGGCCTGATTCCATCCTGTCTTTAATATTGTGTCATTTACAACTGTGCAGAATTAGTAGGAGTGTTAAATGTTACCAAATCATAAATTTCCTTTGTCGCTATCAGAGTGCTATATACCATCTAGGCAAAGGTATAAATGATTACAGGGTGCCAGGCAGCAGAGAATCAGGCCCTCTACATTTCTTTCTGATTTTTTGTCTTTTCTCATTTTGCCCTCTTATCCCCTATATTTCTTCTACTGGAACTTGAAATCAATATGGCATTTCTGTTTACTTTCTTGGGTGGGCCCAGCAATACGTTTCTGTTAGGATTTGTTAGTTGATTTATGCTCCCTCTGTGTTTTGCAAATGGAAGTCAGAATTTTGTAACTCCCACAAAAGCAATGGTTATTTTTTACATTTTTGTTGACAGATTAATTTCTTTTAAACAAAAATATATATTCAGAGCCCAAAGGCTGTGCCTCAGCAGATGATGATTTTAAGGAATGTCCAATTTTGGATGTAAAGTTCAATTGTCCCTTTAAATATTTCCGGCTAAAATCTTTGTTGGTTTTGGTAAACAGCTGCTACAGGGAGGGCTTTTTCTCACTATAACTGGCAGGGAAGAAATGGTGTTTAAGTGTAGGGGACTAACTATTTATCTTAAAATAAGTATGGATGATTCTTGCTAAGCTAAGAAAACCCAAATTGTGTCTAGGAACATTTAGAGATGTCTTGTGACAACAGATGATAGATACCCTTGGAAAAGTTAGTTAAACTGTAAGATCCTGTTAATATTCTGTACAGTTTGATTTAAAAACAAGGAACAGAGAATGATTTTCTTAGAAACACAAAGAACGTATTAAAAGGGGAAAACTTTGTGTGAATATAATTCACTAATAAGCCTAACTCAACATTCAGAATGTTAAGAACTCATAAAAATATCAGCTGGATGATGTTATTGGTGTCCATTCTTTTTTCATAACACTTTTGATTTATGATAGGGTTTGTTTGTCAGTATATTATGAAAAAGTTTGGATTCCCTTTTCTTCAGTGAACCACTAATGGTAATGATAAACTAAATTCCAGTTTTTATTTAAAGTATTATTAGTAAATATGGATGTGGATTTGTTGAAAGGAGAGGAGTAGATAATATTTTGAAATTTGTGGTCTTTCACATAAATAAACTATAGTCTGGTCCCTGCTAACTATCTACATAATGTTTTATTTCTAGCTGAATAAATACAAATAATCTCCCCTGAATAATAGTTCTTTTTAATTTAAAACATCCATATTTATTGCAATATATACAAGCATCCTTCTGCCAAAAAGTGTTACATTCTAAGTACAGTATTTTCCTTGAGCTACAGTGAACATTTTGCAATCAAAGGAAACAACTAGCTTTCTGAAATTTGGCAAGAAGAGGGGTGAGGTCTGAATCGTATGTCAAGGAACTAGTCTGAAAGACAGTTTTCCTTTGAGCTGTAAATTATTATTTATTATTTAATTCACTTTGTTTGAATGATAGATTCAGGCAGGTTTAGTTGCTACCGTGGAGCTGAAATGACCCAGGCACTGTAGTTGTAGTAGAGCATATGCATTATGTTATTTGGAACTGTTTAACTGTTATGTAAACAAGTGAATAAAAATATTCAAACAGAATACAATCACCAGAGCTAGAGCTCTGATGACAGCTAGGACAGTGTGACGAGTTTCATATTGTCTGTTTGTATCTGTAAATTCTTATTCTTTTCTTTTCCTTTACTTGTTTATTTTTTGTCCCCAAAGCCAAGAGCCACATTTTTCCTTTATGTACATTGAGTTGCAGGCATGAATGGGACTATTTTTTTTAACATGACGTGAAGCAAAATACTATTTGATGGCACTGAATCAATAATCCCGCTGCTGGATAATTATAAGAGCAAGTGTATGTGAATGGAGCTGAGGGATAGGTGCTGCTCTGAAGAGGTCAAGAGAAACATTGGAGCACACAGGAATAGGATACTGAGAAAGGTATATGCAGAGAGGTTGTGAGTTTCAGACTTTCTTTGTCAATTTTCAGTGGTCATAGGCTCACCTTGGAAAAAATAACAGGTCTGAAGTCTTAAGTATGCATGGACCCCAGGAGCACCCAGATTTGACCATTTTGGTGTTCCACTACAGATGAAGGATATTATTTGCAGTTCGGATGAATATGTGTTTTAAAATAGCTTTATAGTAACATTTTAAACAATTTGGATACTACAGTAAGTTTTACTACTCTGTAATGTCTAGAATAACTGCTAGCACATTTTAAAGAGAGAGCCAACATTTTCTACTGTTGTATTTTTGTGATTTGAACTAACCCTTTCATTCAGACGGGTAGGCCTTTCAAACTCAGTAATGACTTCCTGTAGATGAAAAGAGGAAAGGCACCCATCATACCATTTCAATATAAAGTTGAAAGTAGTTAGAAGGAAGTCAGATTTTGCTCTCAGCTTAGTCCAATATATCTAATTCGACAGAAGCGAGAATGCAAAGGTGTAGCGATATTGCGGATAGAAAATCACATGTAAAAACACTTTCCCCAGGAAATCCAGAAAAGCATGGTATCACTGCCTGTTGTTTTGAAAGGTGAATGGAAATTGTGGCAAGACTGGTAATATCGTGGACAAACCTTATGGACTTAAGGTAAACTGTATTGAAGTAGGTTTAATACCTTTGGGATCCATTGTATTAAATATGCAATTGTGTATACGATTGTGTATACAGGGAGGGGGATGCTAATGTAATTCCTGCTAATTTAAAGCCCTTTGAAGCTACCCCCTCGAAAGGTTGGTGTATACTAGTGTAACCCCCTTTTTTTTCTGGGTTACTTGGAAGCAGGTAACTCTCACCTGTGTGCAAGGGCGCCTAAGGTTGCTGACAACAAAGGAGATCCTGAGCATCGCAGTGCTGATGTAGGATAGGTGGGAATCCTCTATTGGTGCCTCCACCTTGCTGGACCCTGCCGTTCACACTCAATAGCGTGCCTTGGGAGCTTCCAGGACCAAACCTAGTCTAATAATAATAACAATCTCTGGCATGGGTCTAACTCAAAAATACCAAATATGCAAACTATACATCCAATATACTTAAATTAAAGTTAACACACCTTTACTTAACAAATTAAGGAAATATGGCAGAACAGACTGAAATTAAATATCACGACTATTTTAAATCCACAGGGGCAGTTAAATAAATCAATTAATAAATACAATATACAGTAATAAATGAAACTTGTCTAACTGGCATTTACACTGTCACTATTTACCCTACCTCTGGAGTGTGCACTCCCCTAGAGTTTAGAGCCCTAACCCCTTGCTTGCATGGGCACGCTTGAAGATCTGTAGAAGGACACAACACCCTGTTGGTTCAGTGTATCAGTTCAGCCAAGGTATCAAGCTGAAGATTTGGAGCTGGCCCAACCAAATGTCAGCAGAATAACGCTACTGAAGTCTATGGAGTTACTCTGCATTTTCATTGGTCTTATTTGAAACGGAAACATTCCCCTTTTAACTTTATAAAGAGAGGAGTACTTGTACAACATCTTGATTTTTTAACTTTACGTTTTGCAGATACTGTACATAAACCTGGCTTGTGTATCTTTCAAGGGGCAGATGGAATAAACATGGAATAATCACATGGAATGAAACATGTGAGAAGTTCTCCTTGGAAGTGAAGGGTATTAGAAGCAACAAAATTGAAATTAAAGTGGCTGAAATGCCATACTTGCTTCAACATTGTGAAGCTGGCACACCAGGGGCAGAGAAGCAGCTGGAGTATTTATAGATTTAAAATAAGTATATTTCACTGAATGCCTCCAGTACTTGCGTTAAATGGAGGTTTTCCTCAGCCAAGGAGGTGTTTTCTTACTTTGCCCTAAAAAGCAAATGTACAGTACAAATAGCAACAAGGAGGTGCAGTACCACATTCTTCACCTCTCATCAAAATTAAGATTTCTGATGTTTCAAGAAAGTAGCAAAAGGGGAACCTAGTTCAAAAGATTAAATAGATCATTTCCCTCTTCCAATGTGACCTTTAAAGAAGAAATTCCTTCTAATCATTTTCATTGGCAGGCTGGAAAGCTTTGCCACCCTGTAATTTTGTATATTTGCAAATAAGAAAACATTGCTTAGTTTGAAGTTTTGAATCCAGAAAATTGCTGCATGACATTCCTTTCTTCCTTGACTGGTACTTCAGCAGCCAGTTATTGAGCTAGGGTAGGCTATATTTCACAGGTCCTGCATGGCTGTCATTGTTTTTCATAGGGTGTTGGGTGAAGTGTGCCTGAATAACAAGTCCTAAAGGCATTATTCCTCATTAGTTTTACAGTCTTTTTGGCAATATTTGAAATTTCTTGAGGGGGAGGAACATGTTTACTGTCATGGAACTTTGTGCATGACTAAAATTTTTCAGCTGCTTTTGAAAGGTTACAAATTGCAATTGTTCCTCCAAATTCAAATTAACAACTGTGACCTGTAGTCAACAGAGTAGACCCAAGTAAATATCATAACACAAATGTAGCTTTTATAAATCAATCACCATATTTTTAGAAAGCTACTTTCTGTTGATTGCACTTCCTTTCTGATCCTGTCCTGTGCCCTTCCAAAATCTTAACTTTGAAAACTCAGGAGGATTTTATTGGTACAGGATAGGACTTTCCTGCCACCAGTGGCCAGTTATTACTGTTCACAGATGTCCCAATTCACCTAAATACTCAACATGTGCTTAAGTCTTCCCTATTCAATAAGGCACTTAAGCAGATGCTTAACTTTAAGCAAGTTCTTAAGTGCTCTGCTATACGAGGATTGCTTCCTGTATCAGGGCCAAAGAGATGATCCATTGTCCCTCTGTTATTTTAATCTATTTTATCTCATTTATCTATGCTATGGCCCCTGTTACTGTGGTATCAGAGCACTTCACAGTCTTTAGTGTATTTATCCTCAGGATACCCTTGTAAGATAGAGAAATACTATTATTCTTATTTAATAGATGGAGAACTAAGGCACAGAGAGACTAAATGACTTTTCCAAGGTCACACAGGTAGTCGGTGACAGAGCAGAAAATTGGGTCTGAGTCTTTTGAGTCCCAGCTTAGCACCCCAGCCACTAGACAATCCTTCCTCTCTGTTGACTTTGCTTCAGCATTTATCTAGTAACATTTTTTATTACAATAGTTTACTGAGATTGTTTTAAACATAGCAAGGTGTTAAAAATAATATTTTTCCAATAGGTAGATAATATCTTCCAGTTTTTTATAACAAAATGACAATTTTGGAGGAAATATCTATCAGAATATATAGATTACAGAGAGAAAGGAATGTATTTCCTCGATACTATCCCTCTGTGAGGAATTGTGTGTTTGTGAAACTGTGTGTTTATACAGTACAAATTGCACACAGTACAGCATTATGTTTTTTATTTTTGGAAATTAGGCTTTTTATCATGAGAGACTGGAAATGGGACACTTAAAAGTGTGCATAGGAAAGGATTTTCTCTTTGTTGACCTTCATTAGCACTGAATCTATTATTACAGTTGGCCTGTCACCATGAATATTACAATTTCCAGGAATTTGTATTTGAGACTATAGTGACTCTACTGATGAGGGATAAGGGGAAACTGCCATTTGTTTTTATAATGTCCAACTAGGAGAAAACTGTCAGATAAGTTAGAATTGCGATCCATGAAACAAGTCTTCTTTCAGCAATGCCCAGCCATGTTTTTAATGCATTCTTGACCTTAATGGGTTCAAGAACATACAAATCACCTAATGTTTGTCTGTCTATGCTCAAGCCAATCATATGTGAAAAGAAAAGTAGCATTTACGTGACTCATGGACCTTATTGTATATTGTTAAATCTAGATTAATATTCACTGTACAGTATGCTACAAATACCATGAAAGTAAAATCTACCAAAATTTTTCCAAAACTCTGAGTGAGGTATCAGTAGAGTGCAGGTTTTGGATCAGTTTGATAAATTAAACAGTAATAAGTCACGGGGACCAGATGGTATTCACCTAAGACTTTTGAAGGAACTCAAATATGAAACTTCAGAACTACTAACTGTGGTATATAGCCTATCACATAAATCAGCCTCCATACCACATTACTGGAGGGTAGCAAATGCAACGCCTAGTTTAAAAAATGGCTCTAGAGGTGATCCTCGCAATTACAGGGCGTAAGCCTAACTTCAGTACCAAGGAAGTTGAAATTATAGTAAAGAACAGAATTATCAGACACAAAGATAAGCACAGCGTGTGTGGAAGAGCCAGCATGGTTTTTGTAAAAGGAAATCATGTCTCACCAATCTATTAGAATTCTTTGAGCTGGTCAACAAGCATGTGGACAACACTGATTCAGTTGACATAGTGTACTTGGACTGTCAGAGGCTTTGAGAAGGTCTCTCACCAAAAGCTTTAAAACTAAGTGAAAAAGCTTTTCCTAATATCCAACCTAGACCTCCCCTACTGAAGCTTGAGACCATTGCCATAGTTCTGCCATCCAGTAACACTGAAAACAACCTAGTTCCATCCTCCCTGGAACCCCCCTTTCAGGTAGTTAAAGACTGCTATCAAATCCCCCCTCATTCTTCTTTTCTGCACATTAAACAAGCCTAATTACCTCAGCTTTTCCTCATAAGTCATGTGCTCTGGCCCCGTAATCATTTTTGTTGCCCTCCACTGGACTCTTTCCAATTTGTCCATATCCTTTCTGTAGTGAGGGGCCCAAAACTGGACACAGTACTCCAAATGAGGACTCACCAGTGCTGAATAGAGGGGAAATATCACCTCCCTTGAGTTGCTGGCAATGTTCATACTAATGCAGCCCAGTATGCCCTTAGCCTTCTTAGCAATAAGGGCACACTGTTAGCCCACATCCAGCTTCTTGTCCACTGTAACCCTCAGGTCCTTTTCTGCCAAAATGCTGCCTAGCCAGTCAGTCCACAGTCTTTAGTAATACATGGAATACTTCCATCCTAAGTGCAGGACTCTGCACTTGTCCTTGTTGAACCTCATCAGATTTATTTTGGCCCAATCCTCCAATTTGTCTAGGTCACTCTGCATCCTATCCCTGCCCTCCAGCGTATCTACCACTCCCCCCAGTTTAGTGTCATCTGTAAACTTGCTTAGGGTGTAATCCACACCATCCTCCAGATCATTAATGGAGATGTTGAACAAAACTGTGGCCACAGCACCAACCCCTGGGGCCAGTCCACTTGTTCCTGGCTGTCAAATAGACATCGATCCATTGATCACAACCAGCTGAGCCCGATTATCTAGCCAGCTGTCTATCCACCTCATAATCCATTTATTCAACCCATATTTCTTTAATTTGCTGATAAGAATAAATTGTTGTCAAGTTTGCTGTATTATGGGTTTCTACTTTTATTTCTCCAGATAATCCATGGGAAGATCCTATCAAAATTCACATTTTCCTGTACTTAGATTTTCACCAAATGAGTTTCAAGGGGTTGAAAGTTAGCAAAGGTTAGTTTTTAGCTAAATTTAACTAAGTAAGCCGTAATTGCCCCAGATTGTAATGGAATAGTTTAAAACATTATTCCTCTCCAAAAATATTAATAATAAAGTTTGCATAAAAGTTTGTGTTTACTTTTAAGAAAGGGAGCAGTACCAAGAATGTCATAGCTTTCAGAACATGTCATTTAGAGATTTAAAGCCTCATTTAAATGGTAATAAATTTTTTTAGTAGCATGTGTGTGACAAACAAAGGTGTTCATGTTGAATGACCCATGAAAGTTCTGAAACTGTAAATCAGGACTGCTTAGCAGATCCTTGCCAGCTGCTGCCCTGGGTGTAGTTGAGGTTAATGCAACCAAACTGCCGTTTTGTTTCTAATATTAAAATGATTCATAGTTTTACTGTACATTTTCCCTGCTCACCTTCATCTTTTTAAGAGATTGAAAAAATAGCATTTTCTCTTCTAACTCAAACATCTTCCGTTTGACATACATTGAAGTTTTTTACTCTGTTTCTAAAGGAGTTGAAATTATTATTACAGCTCTTTTTGTGTATTTCAGTGTTTGTGTAGTGGTGTCATGGATGACATTAGCATGGTGTCAGGGTAGTGGTAGTTAACTGCATCATGTTGAGCATATATGTTATACATACACAATGAGGTACTGGACCTATGAGAGAACACATGTGATTTGCACATGCACAGTAAAACATCTTAGAAACTTGCTGGTTAGTTCTCTGACTGTTCCATCTGCAGTGCACTTGCTTTCCTGATCCATAGAACTTGCTGAAGCAGCCACATAGAGCAGAACTTCTGAGTGAGACACAGACATAATAACGTTTGCTTCTTTTCCCCATTAAAATATGCGTTGGCATAGGGGAAGATGTGGTAGACTGGGAACCAGGGGATCAATTCAAGTCTCACTTCTTTGTTGACTGGTGTTAATAATTCTGTGCACTTCACTTATTATTGAGCAGTGCCTCAGACTGCTGTACAAGGGAGGCAAGCATCCAGTCCCCCCATTTTACAGAAGGAGTAACTGACGGTGTTGTACAACATTATTTCTGTTAAAGCTGGGACTAGAATCTAAGCCTTTAATATGACAATCCCAAGTCTTAGCCACATCACTTTATAGAAACTGGTCTGAGGGTGAATAGTTTTATCAACCCCTACAGTGCAGGCACACTGTACAGAAACTTCTTTGATAAATCCACACTCGCAGATGTTGTAGTCCACAGATATGTGTAAAGTTTAGACAAATGACATTTAACTGTTTTTCTATGTTGTTAAATTTTAATGACTGAATTTTATTTGTCTACTTGATCAAGGTTGTGAGCATCCTTTTGATGATCTCAAAGAATGGATGTCTTCTTTTTTACCTCAGGATCTTAAATGGTTTTTAACACACTCACAATTGATAGGTGGATGGTAAATAATTCAAGCCAGTGATAGAGAGTACCAAGTGCAAACAGGATTAAAGCAGAAACAAACACTGGTGGTGATATGCAAACTCAAAAGCTGATTTCATTGGTCTAGGTGGTGATTTCCAACATCTGTCCTGATGCTATGTGGGTTTTTGTGGCGGAGTAAACAAATGTAAATAGCAGGATTCTTAAACAGGGTGCTATGCAAATATTAGTGAATGAAGTGGCAAAGCTTAATCTTAAATGTAAATTATCAATATGTTACTTGGGAGGCTTATGCAGGCGAGTGTTAATAGGAGAGAAAAGCCTTTAATCCTCACAGCCCTGACTTTTTGCAAAACTTTATAATTTAATGGACACTTTATTTTTATTTCCTGTACATTCACAGCATTGGTCAAGGATTTGGAAAATTTCTCTTGCCCTGTTGCAGAACAAATTACTGTAAGACATCAGAGCATTCTTGGTTGTCACACACCCATACACACATCCCAACTTTCCTAAGGTTCTAATGTCTCCTTTCCCAACTTTTTAATCATCATTGTATGTATATTTTAGTATAAACAATTTGAAATGTAAACTGCGAAAGTATTGAGCTTTTCCCAATTGCATAAAATTATAGTGTCTGCAAGGGGGGCTGGGATATTTTATTTTTATAAAGAAACCTGCTGCTTTTTTTTTATTGTGACCTAGCTATGTCATTTAAAAAAAATTAAATGACCAGTTTTTATTTTCAATGTTTTCTTTGTTCTCACAGGTATGATTTTGAAGTGATCATAGAAAGTAAATTAAACTCCCTCAGGTCACTGTAATGCACAAAGTATTCTGGCATCCCCCAAAGACTTGTGATGTGATGTAAAGACATCAGGGAAAGCTTTAAGCTAAAAGTTACTTTGATTTCCTAAAGAAAACATTCTACTGTGGACGTTACTAGTCAAATACTCAGAATCTATAGTCTCCAATCTGATCCCAATTTATTTATCTTCTATAAATCTTAAAGGCCTTTAAGAAATAATGAAATGTAATGCCATATATATTAAAATAAATAAAGTTAGCCAGGTTACTTGAATGTTTAATGATTCTCCTGTGGATTTTTTGCATGAAAGTTGCAGGTACTATATAATTGGGCAATTCAGTTTCACAAGTGACATCCAGAGTTCTGGTTCTATATTTGTGTGAAATGTGTGCATTCAGGCCCAGTTCAGTTTTTTACAGTTATTGTGATTTAACTTGGCTCCTATAGCCTGGCATGGGCTTCAGTGTTGCAAAAGCCAATTTTCAGTAGCTCCCAAAAGCATTTACAGATTTCACATTGTGATTTTTTTCTTTAAACTGAATCAGGCTTGAGAAATGTGCAAATATTTAATTGCAGAAAACCAAACCCTTTTCCTTAACACTAGAAAATGAAAACATTGTTCATTGATGCTTTCTGTTCTTGTTTTCATCCCTAAATACATTAGTTCACTGTTCTGTTAACTTTGTTCTTGTTCAGGGTTGGTAGTGTGTACATATATTTGTAGACATGGACCTTCAAAGTTCCCTTACGATGAGCTATAACTAATAAAAGGCTCAATTAGAGCTAAATTCAAGGAATCAGGAATTTTGGGACATATAAATCTTGTATGTGCCTTGAGTGTGCCTAGCAGTTGTTCAGTTTGTGTTACCCTTCGTTATCGTTTCTGTGACCACCAATTTAAAAAAAATTAAATTACTTCCCTTTAACATTTCCCCTTGCCCTCCAGTAATCACTCTAGCACTTCCTCCCTCTCTCCCCTATTTCTATATTGCACCTGATGTAACAATACAAAAAAAATGTAAATAGCACAACCAATTAAACATGTTGCAATGATGTAAAGTGTTAACCTGACTCCACTGCCTGCTTAAAATACAGTACGCTGACTTTATAATCTTTATTTCTCTCAAAATCTGAGAAAACAGAAGTTCACTACGTCTGAGATTTTTTCCAAGACGTTCAGGGGGTTTAGCTACATGTTAGTTGGTCATTTGTTTTAGAGGAAGATATATTGCTAAATCCTCTGTGTTGCTTTTAAAATCTCATCCTATTTATATGAATGTCTGTGTCAGGAACAGCCTGTGAGGAACTGTCCCAGACTGAGATGTCAGTAGAGGAGGTTTTGGAACAAATTGATAAATTCAACAGTAATAAGTCACCGGGACCAGATGGTTTTCACCCAAGACTTTTGAAGGAACTCAAATATGAAATTGCAGAACTGCAAACTGTGGTATATAAACTATTGCATAAATCAGCCTCTGTACCACATGACTGGAGGGTAGAAAACGTAACCCCTATTTTTTTAAAAAAGTTCCAGAGGCAGTTACAGGCCAGTAAGCCAAACTTCAATATCAGGCAAATTGATTGAAACTGTGGTAAAGAACAGAATGATCAGACACATAGATAAATGGAATATGTTGGGGGAAGAGTCAACATGGCTTTTTTAAAGGGAAGTCATGCCTCACCAATCTATTAGAAATCTTTGAAGAGGTCAGCAAGTATGTGGACAAGGGTGATTCCAATTGATATAGTGTACATGGACTATTAGAAAGCCTTTGACAAATCCCACATTGAAGGCTCTTAAGAAAGTAAGCAGTCATGGGATAAGAAGGAAGGATGTCTCGGGGATCAGTATCTGGTTAAAAGGCAGGAAGCAAAGGGTAGAAATAAATGCTCAGTTTTCAGAATGGAGAGAAGTAAATAGCAGGGCTCAAAGATCTGTACTGGGATCAATGCTGTTCAAGATATTGATAAATGATCTGGAAAAAGGAGTACCAGTGAGGTGGCAAATTTTGCAGATAATATACAATTACTCAAGATAGTTAAGTCTAAAGCAGACTGCTAAGAATTTCAGAGGGATCTTAAAAAACTGTGTGACTGGGCAATAAAATTGCAGCTGAAATTTTGTGTTGATCAATGCAAAGTAATGCACATTGGAAAACACAATCCCATCTATACACATAAAACGATGAGGTCTTGGAGTCATTGTGGGTAGTTTTCTGAAAATATCTGCTCATTATGCAGTGACAATCAAAAACGCTTACAATGTTAGGACCCATTAGGAAAGGTATATATAATAAAACAGGAAATATCATAATGCCACTATATAAATCCGTGGTATGCCAACCTTTGATACTGCATGCAGTTCTGGTTGCCTCATCTCCAAAAAGATATATTAGAATTGGAAAAAGCAAAGTGAAGGGCAACAAAAATTATTAGGGGTATAGAGCAGATTCCATATGATGAGAGATTAAAAAGATTGGGACAGTTCATTTCATAAAAGGAATGGCTAAGGGAGGATATGATAGAGGTCTCTAAAATCATGCATGGTGTGGAGAAAGTGAGTAAGGAAGTGTTATTTACTCCTTCACATAACAGAAGAACCATGGGTCGCCCAATGAAATTAGTAGGCAGCAGGTTTAAAGCAAAAGATAAAGATGTACTACTTCATGCTATGCACAGTCAACCTGTGGAACTCATTGCCATGGGGTGTTGTGAAGGCCAAAATTATAGCTGGGTTCAAAAACAAATTCGGTAAATTCATAGAGGCTAGGTCTATCAGTGGCTATTTATTTCATATGGAAAGCATCTTGTATTCTGTCTGGTGGGTTTCATTGTAAGAGAATGGCATTACTAAATGGCATAGTTTAGTATTCCAACAACTACATAAATGGTGTCATCCACTTTTAAAATCATAGTAATCCCAGTTCATTGCTGCATACCTCCTAGAGAAATGAAATTGTATGAGTTGAATGATGCAGAAGGGTGGGAAAACAATCATCATTGAAACCACATCATACTCTGATTAATAAAATGCTCAGCTAACAACAGCAAATTGTTCTCTAGAGTCAATCTTTACCCTGGGCTACAAGCTAAATATGGCTGAGGGGAAAAACAATGTAATATTTATTATTAAATGCTTTAAATTACTTTCATTTTTTTCTTCTGTGGCCAGATGGCAAATGCTAGAAAGGAACAGGAGATTGAGGCAGAGATTTTCTTTGTTTTTGTTGCATGACTACACCTTTAAAATAATAGGACAGCCTGACCACAAAAATGAACATATGCAGAAGTTGGCAACATGTGCTTAATTTCCGTGTGGCATAAACAGACTTCAGAAGGTGTTAAGGGGAGACCAGAGTAAAGGAGGAAAAGTTTTCATTGATGTTGGATGTAGCGTTGATTATTTTCTTAGCATTAAAAACCACTGAGCTCCTTTCTTAATTGTCAAGCTTGTTAGCCCTTAATGTTAATCTGAATGCCAAACAGTTGTCCTGTTTAGTTTTGTTTTAATTATCTTAATCTTCTCTTATCTGCTCCATTCAGCAGCAAGATAATTTACAATCTAAATAGTGCTTTCTTTCAGGGCAGGGACTGTCTTTTTGTCTTCTGTTACATAGCACCCACCACAATGAGGTTCTGGTCCATGACTGGGACTCCTAGATGCTACAATAATGTAAATAATTAATAATAATAGGAAATACACAGTTGCAAATGGCCCTGTACTAGTCAAAGATTACCTGCATGACTAAAGTAGATCTCTTGTTTGCTAATTTCTACTCATTTCTCTTCTTTATCCATGAGAGCTTATATCCTTTCCAAAACTCTTACTGTAGAAAGAATACTATTATAGCTCTGGATATTTTTATTATTGAGGTAGATATCTAATCCTTTTATGAATCTTACTAAACCCTTGGCCTTAATCATTTATCATAGTAGTGAGTTCCAAAGGCCAATTGTTGATTGTGTGAAAAAGTATTTCTTTTTTATAGGTGCTGAATTTGTCATTGAATGACCTCTAGTTCATGTATTGAGACTGAGAACTTCTACTCATCCTGCTCGGCTTCTTTATATCATTCCTTATTTTGAATACTTTTATCTTGTTCCCTGTTTTGTAATCATAGCATTTAAGGCCTGAAGGGACCATTAGGTCATCTAATCTGATCTCCTGGATATCAGAGGCTATTAAATTTCATCCAGTTTACCCGTTTTGAGCCTGATAACTTGTGTTTGACTAAAGTATATCTTCCAGAAAGACATCCAGTCTTGATTTGAAGACATGAAGAGAAGAATCATCTACCATTTCCCTTGATGTTTTGTTTCAGTGGTTAATCATCCTCACTGTTAAAAACTTGTGCCTTATTTCTAATTATGTAAATTCTATTAATCTCTCTTCTCAGCTCCCCACATTGCCCCTTAGGTTGGTGGAAGTGCTCCTGGTGAGGAGGCACTCCACTGACCAAAGGAGGGTAGTGTGGACATCAATCACCATTGTAACTACAGTGGTGCCTGTAAGTCGAGGTTCACTTATTTTTTACGTGTAGTCAAGCCTCAGTAACACCATCTCCTCAAGCAGTGTAGAATCATGGTTGATGTATTTGGGTTGATGAAGTGATAATGTAGACACTGCATTACTTACATCAACTGTTACTGGCCTCCAGGAGCTGTCCCATATTGCTGCACATGGACTGCTCTGGTCCCCATTGTGAACGCCACTGCCCAGGAATCAGGTAGATAGGAAGCCACCCCACCACCCTTTTAAAGCCCCTGAAATTTTTGAAATTCCTTTTCCTGTTTGCCCGGTTTGCCGAGCACACCTAGCAGTTCTCCGTTGTTGAGTATAACTGTCCAGCTGATTGTGCCAGCTACACGTTGCAGACGTGCTCCTGCCTGGAGTACACAGGAGGTATTGGATCTCCTGTGCCTGTGGGGAGAAGACGCTGTGCAGGCATATCTCCGATCAGCCACAGAAATGTGGACATCTTGAAGCAGGTTGTTCTGAGGATGTAGGAGGAGGGCTACAAGAGTCTGTGGCAATGCAGGATAGCTTCTCGAGTCCTGGGTAGGCTTGGACAGTTTATGCTGCCACCAGTGCTGCCAGAGCTTCATTTCTATGTTACTCCAACTAGCTAGATGAAATGTGCAGTCACATCTCTGGCTGCAGTGTAGACATACTGAATATCTAATACTGATTGCAAGCTCCTATAAATATCTGATAGCGCGATTCACTCTAGAAGCATCAGTACATGCACACTATGAAAGGGGATTGCATTCATTTGCTGGTCTGTATGTAACAGGATCAGTATGAAACTATTGGTTTTTTTGGTTTTTTTAAATAATTTAGCACAGCTTCAAGCATAACAGTAGTTTAACGAAAAATATATGTCTGTAACCTCAAACTAAGAGTGACTAAGTTAAGACATCTGTACATTTTAAAGGTCAAAGAAGTGTTACATCCAACAGCAGTTAGGTACAATAGGATATGAAATGTGACTGAACAAAAAACATATAAATCTATTCATTAATGAAGAAAATTTAGCTTACCTTTTTCTTATAGATGCATTTTTTTCCAGTAGCGATACAAATGTCACTAGTCTAGACCATGCTAGGTCATCTGTGTATGTGGAAAGACATGGATTGCAGAGAAAAGACTACAGCATAGAGAAATCTTATCTAGTTATATGCAAAGAGTCAAGGTTATGAAATGTTATTTTTAAATCCCTGCAGCACTCACAATTATATCTTAATTCTTTGGATGATAGCTTTCATCTACACAGATGGATGGTGTTCTTGGATTGAGATGGGACTTTTCCTTTCATCTGATATCTTTCTTGTAGCATGTAGTGTTGTTGTAGCCATGTTGGTACCAGGATACTAGAGAGACAAGGTGGGTGAGGTAACATCTTGTATTGGACCAGTTTCTGTTGATGAGAGAGACAAGCTGTCGAATTTACATAGAGCTCTTCTTCAGGTCAGGGAAACAGAGTGTCACAGCTAATATAAGGTGGAACAGATTGTATTTAACTGTGACATTCGGAATAAGTTTCCCAGACCTGAAGAAGAGCTCTGACTGTGTGGCTCGAAAGCTTGTCTCTCACCAACAGTAGTTAGTTCAGTACAAGACATTATCTCACCCACCTCATCTTTCCTGTAGACTTCTTCATATCATGTGATGCAGGGAAGATAAATTATAAGCACTTTGAGACAGGGACTGTCTTTTCATTATATGTGTGTGCACTGACCAGAACAATGAGGCACTGATCTCTGCCTGGTGTTCTAGGTGTTACTAAAATACTACTACTGCTAACTCCTTCAATATAATGAGCTATGTTAACTGTACATGTCCTTCTTTCAAGGAAACGTAGCTTAAAAAATCTTTAATAAGCAGTGCATTAAAGAAGAGTTGTTTGTGTGTGGGGAGGGTGTTTTTGTAGTCTCAGAGAATCAAGAATTTTGCAGCATTTCTGAGGAGTTAATGGCAATGCTGTTACCTGAGAAAAGCACAAAAACAATATCCTATTTTGTTAGCCTGAGAGCAATATAATGTAGCTCAACTGAATATAAAAACACTGGCTGCTTCTTGCTGCATCGCTCCTAAAAAAATACATTGGAATAACATAGTTGATTTGGTGACTATCCAGAATTCATTGCTACTGTGCTGACTTCTCCATCAAGGTATAGATATTTTTAAGCTCTATCAGATTTTCCATGTTCCACACATAATAAAACGTAAAGCCATTGCCATGGTTCATGTTCAGACTGCAGTACTACCATGTACTGTCGATTTTGTGCAGCAATCCAGAGGATGTAATTTTTTTCTCCTTGTCCCATCAGACAGTGTGTTCCATTACACAAATTGTATGGGAGTGTTTTGTTCTGAGGAGCACCTTTAACTTCCCTTAGTGAAATTATATGTTTTACATCAGTATGGTATACTTTGGATGACAGTGTGAGATTTTTCTTGTCTTCTCCATCTGAAAATTTAAAAAAATGACTGTGAAATTCCCATGGCTATGTCTGAGCTATATCTTTGACACACATGTTGAAGATATGACATACAGGAAGTAGATGGGATGATTTACTGAAGAACACCCAAAATGTCCACCATGAAAGACTGAAAACATTTTGTTTTCCAAATAGGTGCATTTAAATTACCATTAGGAATGTACTGATGCCAATAAAATACAGAATTGTTGAGACGCAGTATAGATGTCTTTGTGGAAGGAATGGGCTTTCTGAATCACTTTGTGCTGCAGAATATAAATTCGTGGATTGCTACAATGCGTCTTCAGCGACATGTAGAAACATTCAAAAGAAATGGAATAGGCCAGCACAGATTGAATTTAATGAATCTTGACTTGACTTGGAGCTGTTTGAAGTCAAGTGTGTGATTTCAGAACTTGGATGTATTTGTGTTTACAGTTCTTTGTGAAACTTGAATTTGACAATGGAGCTCTCTGAAGCAGCACAAAACAAATTTAAACAAAATTAATTACATACTTATAGCACAGACACAGCATTTAAGTGAAATTGAATTGTAGATGTGTAAATGTTTGTCTTGGAATTCGGCTTCTCTTTTGTAACTTCAAGAGATGATGATTAAATCTCACAATTGGAGAACATTCTTCCTGGTATTTCAGGCCCATGCTAAATAGGTTAAGATAGGTGAAATGAGAAGGCTTGTCTTGAAATTTCAATTTTGAATATGTTTTAGAGTTCTGTTTAAAAACAAAGCAATTCCTTGAAGCTGCAATCATAGAGAGGTTCTAAAGATGGGCAACTTGTGCACGACTCATCTGATTTCTGTAGCCCTCAGCATCTGATTCATTAAAAGCTTTTGTCCTTCTGTAGCTGTACATTTGGATGTTTTGGGTGTGTGAGAGGCTCTCAGATCACAAAACCAATGCTGACAAAATATCTTATCTTGCTGGAAGAGGAAAGTGTTATATTTACAGCATCCACATAGAAATGTTAGATAAAGACATAAAATACTCTTTCTGGAAGGTTGCAGCATATCACTAGGTTGTTTCTTAGAATCCAGAACCCGAACACACAAGAACCAAAAACAGAGAGAGACAAAGTAGTTTGTTCTCTAAGGTGTAGAGGTTCACAACTCCCTTGCTTTGGGCTGATTTGCAGACTGAGATGATAGCACACTTCCATACAGATCCTCCTACCTCCCTTATTTGTAAAGTGTTAATTTGTAATTTTAACACTACACCACAGAAGAGATTTTTTATTCTGTTTATTCTTTTCCTTCCCAAGCGTTGCTTTTAAATCAAAGTTCCTCACTAATCCTGGCGTTGGTAGAAGCACATCTCCTAAACTAGATAGATTGCAGAAGTGAACCTGTGAGTCAGCGAGGAAGAGAGCTCTTCTCTGTGTTAGAATTTCTCCTTATCAGCCTCTCTATAACTTCACACGTAGTTGCCAGATTGCTGCCTTGGGAAATGAGACACTGACTTCTGTCCGATTTGGTATGGTTCAAATGACGAGTCACTGGTGTTGATGGGAGGACCAGAGGCTGCAGTGATGACTGTTAAAGTTAGTTATACATTCCAAAAGAGCAATGACAGATGAGTATCACACTGAGTGACTCTCAAAGGGTGAAATACCTCTTGTACTGCTCTTGGTGGCTCCAGATAGTGGAGAAAAGTTGAATGCTGTGACACAATCACTATGGGAACATTAAAGATCCCATCACTCTTAATGAGTTGAGTTTTGTTCTCCAACCCTGAAGTGTTTCTATGTTGTTGAGCAGCTGTCTTTTGTTTTGCTTTGTTTTGATGTTGTTTTTCATTGTGGGGCAGGCTTGTAAAGCTCTTCAGAATGAAAGATGCTATATAAATATAAAATATAAGTTAGCAACAAGTTCTCCTTTCAGTTTCACTTACTTTCATCCTAAAATGTGAATGACTTGTCCTCAAGAAGTCTCACATTAGAAACATTGTTGCCTGCCATTTGTGTGTGTACACCTACCTATACACCTGGGACTTCATTTTTAGTAGAGCGTCTTTACCTTTCCTTTTCTCCCTTCTGGGTTTCTCAGCATTTCTATCACACCCTAAAGCATTTTCCACTCTCCCTTGAGTTTCACTAACTTCAGAGTCCTTCCTTCCAGGAGGTCCTGTGTTGTAGCTACCATTCTTCTACAAGAAGAGGTTGTTACTGTTGCTCTTTAGACAGACAAATATATGGGGGTCACTAAATAGGTGTTGCTTTTTCAACAAGAATTGAAGCAGACACAGCTTGTTCACTATTTTGTTTTATGCTAGTAGCCAAATTGACCGGTTCAGAAAGACAGGCAACTGAAGTAGCTCATGAGTTGTTATGCACCACCTGTTATAGAGTATAAAAAATTGCAGACTCTACATGAAACTCAGACCTAGCAAGATCTTGTTATTCCCATGGAGGTGCTATCAGCAGGGGAATCATAAGCTTTGTTAGAATTTACTGAATCTGTAGATTTTATTAGCATAGTTTAGAGATTTGGTTTGTTGTGGGCTCCATAAAGGGAAAGTTATTATATGTTGTTATGCAGACTTGCATTCTAAAAGATATTTAGTGCTTTTCATCTGATGTCATAAAAGCGGTTATTCTTGCAAAGAATAGGATTTATTTTAGGATAAATAAAAACAGACTGTGTTGTCTAATCGTGTTTGGACAGGAAATTTATTCTATACCAGTTGGCTGTCTTTGCTCATTTTTTATTTTGCTGGGATTTGAACTATTCAAGGTTCCATAACTTCCTTTTACAAGAGGTCAGTTATTTTCTCTGGAAAGAATAAGATTTACTCATAAACAGAGAATAAAAATGAAGCAATACAATAATTGACCTAAAATCAATTGTTAGCAATCCTTATCAGCAATGTTAGCCCCTCTGAGGATGTTTTGTGCCCCCTCATTACAGCTCTCCTCAGGGTGTTGAGTCCAGCTGAAACTTTCCCTTTCCTGGCCAATGTGATTTGACAAAAGGGGAGAGAGATGGTTAGCCAATTCTAGCCCCTAGCCAATCATACTACCAAGGTTGAACCTGGCAAAGACTTGCTCCTGGTGGAAGTATAAGGGTTTTGTTTTTCTTTTTTCTGACTTCTTGTTCCTAACTCTCTGTTTTTGCAGTACTGTTGCTAACTTGTATGTTGGATTTACCAGGATTAGAGAGTCAATAAGTTACCTATAGTGAGCTCCAGTCTCAGTTTCTGTTGGTCAGTATAAGTTTTTTAAAAGGGTTTAATGGTTACATAATTCTTAAATGTAAAAAATCAGCGAAAGTGACGTGAGTTTTAGTTTTCATGATACATTAAATGCAAATGTTATTATAGACATACCAAGACTTTAAAAAATTCAGAATACAAATTATATAATTAAAGTGGAATAATCAAAGTTGGCAAGCATTGCTTTCTGCTCTCCTTACAAAAAAATTCTAGTGAAATGTGTTATAAGTTTCATCTGTAAAGAGTTCCTCATGCTTTTACAGATTAACATCAGTAACTGGAAACACTGATAAAGACCAATGCATAAAATGCTGTTTTTTCCTCAGATATAGTCTCTCAGCTCATGTGTGATACTGCTTTTTTCTACATATCACCTCCTCTCATTTTCTACTTGTTTAGCAGTGTTCAGTGAGCATCTTAATTCTGATCGCTCAAGTGTACCCCTTTATGTTGGATGGTTGCTCAGAACTCTCTGAAAATTAAAAAATGGAGAGAAAAGGTGACTTCAAAATCAAGGATTTTTCCCCCCTATCTATTTTCTGTATTCCTGAATGTTTTGAAACCTTTTCCTGGTATAAACAGCCAATGAAAATACTTTTGATCAGTATAAATGCAGGTTTTACGATTTATTAGGTTACACTTAGTAACCATGGTTGCCACTAAAAAGTAATCAGTTTCCATATCTGAAATTACCAGTCCTTATGCTTAACCCAGGAAACATCAGTGATAACAATTTATTTGAAACGACCTCTCAGTTTTGCTACACGAAAAGGTTGTCTCTTTTAGGTTATTCCGTTCTAAGTAAGATATTTAACATTGTGCAAAACCTTGAACATTAGAATCTCTTTTACAGATGGAAGGTTTGTGTACCAGGAATGCCGAGTTATCTCTTATTCTTTCCAGACAAGATATCAAGGGATCTTTAACTTTAATGTGAACAATCACCAGAGATGGGAAAGAAGGAATTTTGGTTTAAGGTACCTTTTGTAAAACAGTGCTTCAATGGATGATTATAACAGAAGACCCGAGACAACTTGGCCCAGAGATGAAAGTCCAACAAATAATCTGTACTGATGCTATTACAATTAAAAGTGTGTTGATTTGAGGTGGGCTGAAGGAATTTAAGCATTTTTCTTTTCCTGAAACAGTTCTTTAAAAATACCAACTTGCCAATGTAAAATGTGCTATTTTAACTTGAATCTCAGAGTGTGAGTTGAATCCCTCTGTTTCCTGAACTGCTGGGTCTCTGGGTTATGTCTGAAGCAGACTGTTTACTAGTTATGTCTGGTTTAATTTAGATGAAAATATGAACCTGGCCACAGTATTGGATCTGCAAGGTCTTAGTTTGAAAATTCCTTCATTACATAAAATTCTCAGCAGCATTGTGTATTACACATAATAGCGGTGGAGACTCCAATTTCTGATACATCAGTATAAAGTTTTGCTTCTTTTATTAGGACATATAAGAAGGGATTACAATAACCTAAGAATGCAAACAAATGTATGTGGAAGTGATGGCAGTGCTCTGATTCAACTCCTTCAGAATTTGCTATAGTTGATTTTTAAATGGCTTATTTTTAAAAATTTGAGTGACCTTTCTTTCCTCTTTGGTGTACAGCAAGTAAATCACATGATATTTTTTCTGTATAGGCTCATGTAGGTGAAAGAGATGTATTATTTCTTCCAAGTAATTTGAGTAACCTCATCTTTTGGAAGTTATCTAACGTCACTGCAGCTATGCTATCTGTACATGAAAAATTGTGTTTTTGAGAGGCCTGACATTTGAAGAAATCACATGTAAATAGAGAACAGATAATGTCATTGACTCTGACAGGCTTAACAAAACAACACTCATGTTTGTGTCCCATTAGAAATTACTTTTGTGTGCTCTTTTAATATGTACCACGAACAAGTAAGAGATAGGAAGTATTCGTATGTTCTCGGACTCCAGAGTTTATTATAATTGGATTAATTCTCTAAAAATCAGAATATAAACTATTGGATATCTGAATAACTATTTATTACTTGATCAGACAGGAATATGATGCACTGAGTATAACTGCTAGGTATGACCTATGTGTATTTATTTTCTTCTACTGGTTGTTTTTATACTTTGTGCTCCTTTTTGTTTGTCACTGTTGGCCTGTGCAGGGGTGGGGGAGCCAGCATTTTAACACTAAAAATTAAATGCAAAATAAATAAAAATAAACATTTAAAAAAAATCAAATATATTGCTCAATAATTTGGTTTCATAGTAGCAGCACTTAGACTTATGTAGGTCCTATAAATCAATCCTAATTCCATGTAGAAATGTATCAACTACATTAGCACATGTAGGTTGGCATCTTGTTCTTGTTGCACATGTAGGTTGGCGTCTTGTTCTGTTGCATTGCAAATAAACTTCCCTTTTAACTAGTTGATGCTATCCTTCCCCCTGTGGCTTATTTAAGCACACAAGAGTTTATATACTCCTTGTGATAGACTGACAATATCTTGTAATGCCTTGGACAAACTTCAGTGAAATCAATTAAACCTTATTGAATTAGGTACATCTTGGGACTTCATTGTATTAAAACGCAAATTCAAAACTCTTCAAAGGACCTTTTGAAACAATGTGAACTTTTAAGATTAAGGATGTTTCTCTAGATCGAGGGGGCATAAGCTACTGTAATTCCTCTGGTTCTCAACCCTGTGAAACTATCCCCTGTAGGGGTGCACATACACTAGTTCAGACTGGATTCTATAGAAATCAGCAAACAAAGAAAAGAATTTTGGATAAATAGCCTGGTTTTAAACTGGCTCATGGCCTTTTTCCTAAGCTAGCAAACTGACAGGATCCCAGTCCATGGAGGGCCCCAATTCTTAGGATGGAGTTGGTAGGACTGGATCTACTAAAGATAAGACTAGGTGCTTGTTCTGAGCTGAAGCTGTGATGAAGTAGAACCACAAAGAATTCCTCTTGGGTTGAGGAAGTGAAGAACTGGTCCTGCCAGAATCCATTTTAGGCTTGGGGTTAATTCTGGTAAACTGCTTAGCATGTATATAGGTATTTTATTGATATTATTAATATGTTTTCTCTGTAGTGCTTTCACCTTCAGAATAAAATAGGCTTCCATAAAAAGAGTTGTGTGGTAACTTATAATTTTTGACAATCAATGTGATATCAGTCTCTGAAGAGAAAGCAAGTAGGTGTACTTGGGCAGCTTGCCTCTGTTGGCAATGACACAGTGAAAGCAGGGAACTGTACAGCCTGGAAAAACCCCATTCAGAAGGGGGAAAGATGTGGGTCTCTCCCCAGAAAGGCAGCAGCTGGGGAACTGGAAATCTGGGAGTGGGTAGCCTTGCTGGACCATTGAGGGGAAATACAGGTGCACTGTGACAGTTCTTAGCACCACCTGTTGAGAAACTAAATATGTGAAAGTCAGTTGACTGTCCTGTTGCCATTTTCACACAGCCTTTCATCAGAAGTGCATCCTTTTATAAATTAGCTCTGTGAGGCAGAGAATAACTTTGAGATTACTTGCTGTTTCAGTTGTGAAAGGGATTCTGTCTGTCTATTTTTCATCATGCAAAGGTTGTAAATAACTCTGTGGCCATGTTGCAGAAAATGAAAGCAAGTCAAATATTAAGGTCATTCTTAAAGATGTATTACATAAACACTGGTCTTCATGATGTCTTAACACAAAAAAGGTTTTGTTTTCCTTTGCAGTTAGTCTGTTAACATGAGTTTAAACAGGTTCTTTTCTTTCCTTCCTGAGATACAAGTCCAGCATAAACAGCAAAACTTCTAGAAGTTGCATAGATAACCTAGGTGCTGGGTATTTCATTTTACTGTGTGGAATAATTCCTGCTTTGTAAACATTTGACTCTTTAAGCACTGAAACCTTTCCAAGAATCAGAGAAGTTTGTTGAGGCACGAATGGTAAAAGATGACTTTTTAACAGTTTACTCAGGAAAAAAGGGGATGCCAGACCTGTGATAAATTCCTGAAACCATACACACAATTCCTTTCGCTTGCTGATATTCCCCTGATTTCAGCAATAAGCAATAGGTTAATGTATTGTCATCGTTAGAAGCTGGTTTTATTAGGGAAAGAGGAGGGGGAAGGAAAGGCATCTGCTGGGACTATGCAACTACCGTATTTTTCGCTTCATAAGACGCACCTGATGCTAAGACGCACCTAGGTTTCAGAGGAGGAAAATAGGAACCAAAAGGTGGGCTCTGGGCTGTCACTCACCCAGGGACTTTAGGTGACAGCGCAGGGGATGGTACAGGGCGACGGAGGGCCACTATAACTCCTTTACTTTCTCTCTTCCACAGCAGGAGCAGCAGAGTTCTGTAACAGCTGTAACTCTGTAACAGAGCGGGAGGAAGGGAGTAAGCTGATTGGTGGAGGCAGGGGAGCAGCAGCAGCAGTTCCAGCGCGGGGGCGGGCTCACCACCAATCAGCTGTACCTACCCAGGGCAGTGCAGAGGAGAAGGAGAACTGCTCTCCTCTCTCCTCCTCCCCCTCCCCTGCTATGGAGCAGACCCAGCCGGCAGCTGTGTGGTAAGGATCGCTCCTGCGATCCTGCAGTAGTGCCAGCCAGCTTGATTTTCCGCACGTTCACTTTATAAGCCGCACTGACTTTCCCCCCCCACTTTGGGTGGGAAAAAAGTGCGTCTTATAAAGCGAAAAATACGGTAATTATTTGGATAGTCAGCAATAATTTATTTCCCTATATTGGTCATGTCATATTTCACCCCCAAAACATTGGGCTTTGATATCAAACTTTTATATTGGATGGAAATGTCAGTCTGTGTAGCATTTTGTATTTAAATATCATCATACAAAGGATTGCAGTGCTTGCTTTCCTTGATATTGTTGTCCTAAGTTGGCATACTAAGAAGGTAATAAACAGTGAGGGACAAGAGAGTTTGTTACTCTGACAGATAAAAGCAAACCTCTTTACTCTCCTACCAATTTCTCTAGCCACATAATTACAATGGGGAGGGAGAGGGAGGAGAGAAACAGAAATTTATGTGGATGCAACACAGTTGGGTTAGATAGACTTTACAGTATTAAAATGTACTTTAAAAAAATTAGGAATAATTTTTCTTTTTTAAACTTAAATAATTTAAACTACACATCAGGTTATAATAAAAACCAAAGATCAGCTTTTTAGGTCACTATATTTAAGATGAACCAAAGTTACTATATGTGCTTGCAGAAAAAGTCCATGCATGAAATGTAATAATTTCACCACTGCTTGCAAAGTCATATGTGCTGTTGTAATTATATCTAACTGAGATAGTAACCAATTTGAGGCAGAGATCCTGGCTTTTGTTTGTCCATGGACATCTATGGCTCTCTGTAAATAATCAGTGATGAAGATGATATTCTGTCCAATGCAGTGATGTCACATGCCTGAACCTATAAATAAGTTAAAGTTTTGTTTTATATAATACCTTTTACATGTATCCCAAAGTACTTTACAAAGAAATGCCAACAATACAGCGACTGTGTAGGCAAAAGTACCAGCTGTAAAATTCTCAGCTATAGCTCACATACAGCTTTGGACATTCCAACCTATTTTACTGACAAGGGAAGGGGAAAAGTTGTCTAGAACAACAGTTATCACTGACACTGCTATGGGATCTTTTAATTTTAATATGGACAAACACCAAAGATGGCCAGAAGGAGGACACCACCCTCCACCATGGGCATAGTTTGGGAGGATGGAGGGACATTGCCGGCCCAAACTGCAAGCCTTGGGCAGATACAGAATTTGCTCCCCCCCACGTGTGGCCCCATTGGCCTGACTGGAGCTACCCCCCCCAAATATAGAAGTCAAACTACACCAATGCCGCCTCCATCGATGCCCAGCACTGGCAGTAAGCCGTACTACTGGTGTCACAGAAAGGTACATGTTTAGGTCTCCTGGACTCACTTTTTCATTTTATAGCAAAAGTAATAAAAACAAAAACATGGAAGGAGCACATGAGAATGCTGCATCTTCAAACTGCGTGGCATGACATGATGGAGAAAAGAAATTTGTGTCATTGGAAAAACAAAATGGATTTATGGAAAACATTCTGGGAAGTGGTAGCTTTTGTGCAGTTCAAGTTTAATAGCATCCAAACTGTTACCTAAAGCATGGAATTCACATATGACCTTAATAAGGATAAAGATTTTGGCTGCACCTTTCTGCATATACCAAAGCTTACATAGAGACTCATCTGGGAAATCATTAGCATAATGTATTACACTAACTAAGATTATGTGTACACGTGTTGCCAAAGTCTTCAGTTTGCTGCACCAACAGGAAATGCGCTCCCGTCGAGGCAGCGTTACTCCACCTGGTGGAGGTGGATTAATAGCGTCAATTTCCAGGTCAGTTGAGTGGATCTTCATTTCCACTCAATCAATCTGATGGCGGCAAATTTGCCACTGTCAGTCTAGACGGAGCCTCTGGCAAAGCTGTAGTCTCAGCATCAGGGTGAGCGACAGAGTCACCGTGTTGTTCCTAACAGAAGCCTTCACAGCCTTCCTGGTTTGCTGTTCAGAAAATTTCTATCCTAGAGGCTACGGAAGAAAGCTGCCTGTAAAGGCGGGCAAAGGAGGAGTGCTCAGTTTCTGAGAAATTCAGCATAGAAAACATGGTGCTAGATTGTTCTCAACATCAGTAAATTAAAGCAACAGAATCAAACGAACTGAAGAGGCATCAGAGAGTAGTGACAGAAGGAGCTTTGTTCCATAAACATTTTTGCATAGCAATGTGAACTTACTCAGTACACTGATACATACTGCATAGCGCCACTGAATAAAGACACCCACACAAGTCTTTTAGAGACACGAGGCAATTTATCCATTTAGTTAAGAATGCTCTGAAACACGCTGTCATTTGGCATTTTCTCCTCACAGCTTTTGGAAATCAAGCTGATGTGACTGACTCAAAAGCCACAGATTGATAAAAGTATGACTTAAGCTTCCCTAAGGCAAGCCAGAAAATGAAGAATAAATTCATTATCTCATCGGAAAAGCCAGATCTGCAGTTACAGATAAATTTTTTAATCATTTCTTGATGAGGTTTTACCAGTTTGTCCAGTAAATTGCAAATCTTGGCATTAATGTGCGTAAATGATCCTCTTCTCATCCCATGATCACCAAACAAAAAGAGTTCCCACTGATCCAGGGTTTGGCTGTAGAAATAAAAAAATATTATTGGCTGGGTTGGTGTTGTCATGTGAAGTTATTCCTCTTCACTTAAAGTAGAACAACCTACTTCAGCAAGGAAAAAGGAAGAAGCCTTCTTAGGACTGAAACTGTTCTTGGTACGTGTTTTGGGTATGGGCCGAACTGCATCTCCATCCTGTCTGGTTTCTGAGTGCCCTTATCTCAGGTGTTTGGCCTCTTGCTCTTACCTGTCTCAAGGTGGAAGCTCAATTCTTCCACTCTTAGACCAGGACCCAAATACACTATTCTGTACCAAGTGCTTATCAAGATGCAATTCTGACTGGGGTGACCACTGATATTGGCCATCAGCCTCCTTAAAACAAAGGGGAGTTATTTAGAACCTGGAAATAAGCATTAGAGAAAAAGATTTTAAAACAAACCGCCTACTTTCATATCTTATCTTATCTTGTCTTGTACTTCATTACAAGCTAAGTTAGACACGCTTCCCTCTTAAGTTGCAGGAACAGAACAGAAACCAACCTAAATTCTTCTATCAAGCCCAGATCTTCCTGTGTCTGCAGGTCTCTGAGAATGGCTCACCCTCATCAAACTGGTTTCAGTGCTCTCCATGGAGAGGGGGCTAGATTCACGGAGGATGCGTCTTCACTGCAGTTGGGTGCATGCCTCTCAGCCTGGGTAGACAGACACTCTAGCTCTACTTGAGCTAGTGCACTAAAATAGCAGTGTGGATGTTGTGGCACAGGCTGTATGGACCCAGTAAATCAGGTGGGCTTGTACTTAGGCACCTAGCCCATGCCAGTGCCATAACATCCATGCTGCTAGTTTTAGCACACTAGCTCAAGCATAGCTAGTGGGTATCTGTGGGTGTACACATCTGTACACCTGGGGTTGCTAGTGCTCTTATGCCTAGCTTCTGCCTCTAGATTGCAAGAAGGTGGGGTGGGGAGAGTTGCTTACGGATTGAGGATAGTTTGCTTTGCTTTAATTGAAATACCTGGGACTTGTGAGTATTCACACACACTGTGTGGATTGGAAATGTTCAACAAGAACTAGCTATTAATGTCTATGATAAGGTACTTATCTGGGAGAAGAGGGTTGGAACACCTGTCTGCAGAGTGAAAATTGGACTGGTGCATTCTCTGTTGAGTAAGAACTACAGGTTTTGGCATGGTGACTATACTGGAGTGTTCAAGATAATGAGCTTTATACTATGATAAATTAAAACACTGGTTTTACTGAAGATAAATCTGCTAACTGGCAAATAATTTTCAGTAGCTTGTTTAAAAAACAAAACTAAAAGCAAGTTATATCTTGTGTGCAAACACACAAAAAAGCTTTCCAGGTTATCACCTTGACAACACAGTGCACAATAAATCTACTGCTAAAGTTGGGCCATACGTGCAAGGTACTAAATGCCTGCCATGGGGTGCTGAGCACTGGCAACTGCTGATTAAATCAGTCCACAATTGGTGAAGTAGTCAGGGGAGTTGTGGGTGCTCAGTCCTCTTGGACTGGGCCCAGATCACCTTTTGGAAGAATGCCTTTTGGAATGCTGGCTTCTGGGTCTCTCAGGATAGGGGCCATCTTTTTACTGTCTTCTCTTGAATTTTTATATAGATTTTACTGATTTTGCCTATGATCTGTTTATCTTACAGTATCTATCTTTCACTGACTGATGATGAATCACTTAATTTTCTAGTGTCTAAAAGAGAATTGTCCACAAAAATTTGTTTTGAACTAAACAAAGTCTGAGATTGAAGCCTTAGTAATGCCGACGTCAGTCAAACCTGTATCAGGCAGTTGCTATGTGCAGTGCAAGCAGCAGCTTCCCATATAACACACTTTATCAGGCCTTGTTTCTGAGGTTCACCCCCTGCAGTTCCAGTCCAGTGCTTTTCTGGAACAGGGATTAACAGCCAGAGTGAAGTATGCAGTGGTTTGGTGATACTGACAAATATCTACAAGGGACTAGGAATGGGCCAAATCAGTTCAGATACCATAATAACCAACTCAGGCCTCATTCTGTACAAGCTAAGCCAAGCCAAACTGGAACCAATTTTTGTTTTTAAAGCTTCAGTGAACTGTGTTACGGTTTTGTTTGATAAATCTTTGTTCTCCTCGCATATGCGTATGTGTGTCTGATTGACATGAACACCAGAAGTGAAAGGCTAGTGCACTCACAGGTTGGACTAGTATCTTAACCTCTTAAAGTATCAGAGAAGATGACTTTATTTTGTCTAAACGTATATATTTTTCACAAAAACTCAATGGCAGGTATAGCTGACGCAATATCTTGCTCATGTGAATTCTCCTGTTTTGCTCCTGAATGATAGAATATAATAAAGTATCTCACCAGCTGCATGTATCCATTTGACACCTTCCTGTTTGATTTTGATCTACTAGTTAAGCAACTAATCCTTTCCTTGAAGAATCACTGTAAATAGATGAACATCACTGAGGAGCAAAGTAACCCTGGACAGTCAGAGCTGAGTAAATTCTCCCAGCCATCAGGGTCTCTGCAAGCAATCAGTCCAACAGCAGCCCCCACTTGTGCTTTCTCCATGGCAAACAGCAGTGGGGAATGATGCACATGGTGCCCAGGAGGAGCAATCAGGAGAGGCATCCAGTGAGGGGACACAGTAACAAGTGGCCTGAGACCTGTTGGGTGGCGGGTGTGTAAGGAGTGGGGGAGCAGTGCCAAGGAGGAGTGGACAGTTCCTGGAAAGGGTGCAGTGTTGCAGCCTTGGCTTAGGACCAACAGGGTCACAAATCTCACTGGAATTAACTTAAAAATGTGTTGGTTAGTATGGCTGTTATGCAGGCTGTGGAGGTTTTTTTGGCTAACGTTTTGGTTATGATGAGACTATCTTGTTTGTGTCTGTGGTTGCAACCATTGCAGTCTAAAAAAAAATCAGCAATAAAATCTGGAGCATGTAACTTTCAGAATGTTTCTGTTGCAGGTCCTGTTAATCCATTATACCAGCTTTGCAGTGTTTCGGCAAATATGAACAATGATAGGGGATAGGCAAGATGATTTGGAAACAATCCAGAGCAGGCCAAACAAAGGCTTTCTGTTTGAACCAAATCATAGTCCAGTGCTCCAGTGAGATTTCACAATAGGTTTTATTTCCTGAAGCAGGCTCAGCTTTCAAAACTTTGGGAAACGCTGCCATAATCATTGTAATAAACAGCAGGGTCCTGCTCCATAAATAGGGTTTGTAGGGGCTACAGTAATAATAATAAATATTACTACACTTTAAATGGCTTTTTCCCCACCCAGCTCTCCTTTCCAGTATTGCCAATACTTGCAGTTCTGTCACTCCTACTTAAAGAGCTGCCTCATCCCCTCTCCTCTTCCTTGATTTCCAGTCAATATTCCTTTCTCTCCCATGTTCCTGTTTTGAAGGAAATCCTTGAGCCTGAAGTCACATATGAAAGTCTTATTACTGCTCTGAGTCTCTGACCTGTAATCTCTCACTCAGCACTGCTTTCCTGACATGTTCAATAGATTCTGGTTAGAGCTGAATGGGAAATGGTTTTCTCATCCAACTACAATTTTCAAAGATTTGAAATGTATTTTCTATTCTGCATCGGGACAAAATCTCAGCCTTTCAAAATGTTCACTAAGAAACTAGAGCGCGAGAGGGGGAGAGAGAAAAAACCTAGCAAAGCCAAAGATTTAGAGCACTCACATGGAATGTGGAAGACCCAGTTTCAGGTCCCTGTTCTGCCTCCTTTGGAGCAAGGATTTGATCGTGAGGCTCCCATATCTCAGGAGAGTGCCATAACCACCAGGCTATTGGCTGTTGTTGAGCTCCTGCTCTGATGACTGGGAGATCGCTGAGCAATGGTCAGTCCCTGAGTTGATGACATTCGTCATGAATTCTCACTTAGCAGAGTGGCTGTGTGAAGGCTGCCATTTTCCACCTCCCACAGACATCTTGGTCAACTCTGAACCGAATCTGAACCAACCATAGCAGAGGCAGACACATAATGCACAAATGGAAAATCAGGGACTCCCTGGCATGTGAGTGTGGCTCCCCATGACACACTATCAAACGTATCACCACCTATTGCCCAGCTTATAAATAAGAAGTCGGCATCACTGAAATAAATTCTGCAACTACCGATGTAGCCATCTGGCTTGATCAACTTCAGGTGAAATTGTAGTTGCTGCTCTACACAAGCCATACGAAAGAAGAAGATTGACTGTTGTATGGTGGGGTACGGATGTGTGCCCATTATTGGCTATTCTAGGGTGCATGCATGCATGCCTGCGCACTCAAAATTCCATTCAAGGACCTGAGAATCCTTCCCAATAAAAGCTTTGTTGAAACTGGTACATTCCCACAAAAAGTTTCTTTTAACTAACTGGCAAAATTCCTGACCATCTCAAAGTCTAGGCACTGCTTAGTTTGGGAAGGACTTGAGAGTGTGGAATTGGTTCACAGGGTTAAGGCAGGGAAAGCAAGAATGTTGTTTAAAAAAAAATCTTAAAAACTCAATATACTAAATTTAAAACAGACCCAACATTTGAAAATATGGAAATTCCAAAGTAAAGTACCAGACCTACTTTCACTTGGCCTCCTGCTATAACTTCCTTGCTTTACTGGAAAAGCATTAAAAATGTGCATCTGTGAGCACTGGTTTTATAATTGATTCCATAGATCCATGTCTCTGATCCAAAGTAGGATGATTTGCAGCCACTTTAACCTTTGCTCTTTTCTTATATGTGCTGCAGTATATCATCTGGATCTAATAATATTTAGCTCTTACATAGTGCTTTACATCCACAGTTCTCAAAGTACTTTAAAAAGGAGATGAATGTTATCCCATTTTACAGATAAACAAACTTAGGCACAGGACGGGAAGTTACTTTGGTCAAGTTCACCCAGCAAACCAGTGGCAGAGTTGGGATTTGAATCCAGGTCTCTTGAGTCTCACTCCAGTGCCCTATCGACTAGGCAATAGTGCTTCCCCTACCTGTGAAGGTTGTACATACCATCTTTGTCTGTCTAATGCAGTTGGCTAGCACAGAGAATCATAGGTTCTGATCTTGCAAGGTACTGAGCATCCTTTAATTAATAAGTTCACATCTATGAGTGGAGGGGTTTACATTAGTTATGTAAAATTTTGATCTAGAACTACCAATGTCATTTTTTGGTTGTTCTTTACTCTTGCTGTGTATTATCCTGATAAAGTTCCTTTGAGGGACAGGCAAGCATTTGAATAGTATTCGCATTTTTCTTATATATGTCAATAGTAAGTTTTTAAAACATTATGTTGAAATGTGTGTCCTTCAACTTAATAGATATTTGTTCCATCATAGAGCTAGGCTTTCCTGGAAGGCACTATATGGGATTATTGGGGTTGTTTGATTTTAAGTGATGATTTGCATTTGATTTTGCATTAGTTTTGGATTTCTTTTTAAAAGCAGATACAGTGTGTCAATCAGAAGTGTTGTGATCCTGGTCATAACATGTTTTAATTTACAGTGCATCAATTCTGCTGTATATCATGTCTTTTGTTTGAAATTGCTACCCTGTAATTTTAGGGGTTTGAAAAACAAAATATTTCAGTCTGTCATTTGGTTTGATGTCAGGTATTCAACTTCTAGTTTTTAAAAGCACTGGAACAGAATGTTTTGGGTTGTGGGAGATTTTTCTTGCTTCATATTGTGTTAGCATGTTATGTCTTTTGTTTATATAATTTGTATTTAAATTTTGTCTGCTGTACGACTTTTAACAGTTAAACTAACTTTGTTATTTTCATCAAGCCGATTACATATCTGTGTCAAAAGCTATTCTACAACATGGAGCAATAGGGTGCAGATAATTATAGAACTAAGAACAAAAAGTAGTTATGCATCAGTAACTGTACAGCTTCCTTTTTGTGATTGCCTAGGATGATTTCCTTCAGGATAATAAATATTAAAAGTTCTCTGTCTCCTTTTCTATAGTCATCTCTAACTCATTCCCCATTGTTTTCACTATGAATAACTTTATTGGCATGAACAGGTGTTGCCCAAGTTAATACATCTATCAGTAGATCAGTTTTAACCTTGTCCTCAACCTAACCATGCAAGAATTATTTGCATTTACAAAGAAAAACACAGAATATTAGTTTAACTTTAAAATGTTGCTTGAATACCTATTTAAACAGATAGTGCTGTACTTTTATAGGTCAGTGTATATCATTTGCATAAAAATATCTGCATTGCTGTGCATATGTGAGAACAGTTTTTTGCAAGAGAAGGAAAAACCATTTTCATGCTCTGTCCATACACATAAAAAGTTGTTTGTTTCTGGGTTTTAACCAGTCTCATTAGGTGTTCTGTATACTGTGATGAAATAGAGGTTGTTTAATATATCGACATTGATCTTTAGCAGCGTGTTCTCTTTACAGAGCCTTTAAGCATCTGATTAGTTTTATTGGAGTTAATGGGACTACTTGCATTGCTTAAAGTTAAGCACATGCTTAAGTGCTCTGTTGAATCGGGGCCTTAGTGAGCAAGTGAATTTTCTAGTCGTCTTCACTTCCAGATACTTTTAGCATACTCCAAACAGGCTCAGGACTTGTTCCCCTCTGGGGTTTTGCTTTATTGACGAAGACATTTCCACTCAGTTGCAGCCCAACTTTTTCCTAGGCTTGGCTTATACTACAGTTCCTCTTTAGGTACTCCCACTTCCTTTGTAAGTATAGTGGAGTTAATAACTACCTACAACAGTGAGTCAGTTGATCAATACCTGCTAATCAGTTGCCAGGCTCAGCATCTCCCAGCAGAATCAACACCTTCTAACAGTTTGTTTTACAGGAAATGCTGGCAGCATGTTACTCTCTTATGCATGTAAGCTATGGTTTTCCAACTTGGGTGCCTAAAGTTAGGCAACTAAATAAAAGTGGTCTGATTTTTCAGAGGTGCTCAGTGCCCTTCAACTCACAGTGTCTTCACTGGGAGTGTCTTGTGCTTAGCACCTCTGAAAGACAGGCCACTTTTGTTTAGTGATAGGATTTTCAAATGTGTATAAGTGACTTAGCAGCACAAGTCCCATTAATGTACAGTGGGACTTGTGTTCCAAAGGTCTGGTGTACAATACAGACTTTTGTCAGCCAAAGTCAGCTTTTTGCACCAAAACGGTGGTATACACACTATAATCCTTCCCCCGCCCCCTCCCAACCTAACTCCACAAATGTTGTGACAAAATAAAACCTTTGTCATGGCAAATGGCCTCCAGGAAGTGTCCCGCAATGTCTATTCTGGCCTCTCTGGCCTCAATTTGAACTCCACTGATCTGCCCCTCCTGCTTTAAAGTTCTGTGAATTTTTGAAAGTCCGCTTCCAGCTTGGTCGGTGTGGAGAGCTCACATCTCATCTTCCCAGCTGACCATGGTGGCTCCACACACCACACGTTTTCCTGCTTCGAGCACAATGGAGCATCTAGAGCTGATCAGCAGTTGGGGAGAAGAGACTGTTCAGTCCAAGCTGCACAAGAACCGAAGGAACTTCAATACATATGGTCAGATTTCTCATTTAATGGTGGAGAAGGACTATGAATGGGACACACTGCAGTGGCATGAGAAAATCAAGGAGCTACAGGGGTACTAAAAGGCTAGGGAATCAAACCTTTGCTCTGGTGCAGAGCTGAAGACCTGTCACTTCAAAGAATCTGGAAACCATCATCAGCGGCAACCCCACCTCCACTTCCAAGAAGACCCATGGATACCTCTGCAGGCCTGAAGGCAATGGACACCAGATTCAACCCTGATGATGAAGTTGTCGATGAGAAGATTGAGTTGGAGGATCATGCAGAGGAGGAGATTGTCATTTGCTGACAGGGGAGCCAGGACCTCTTCTCAATCCCAGAGGCTTTGAGCCAGTCCCAGCCCTCCAGCTCTGGTGTGCTGGATGCAGGACAGTGGAGCTCGGGTAAGTGGTTTTTTTGAACTAATGCTGCTCAGTTACATAAGGTACCGCTGTCCTTTGCTTTGTTGCATTAGACAGCTGGTTGAAGGGATAGAAATGCACAAGAGTAGCTGTGCTACATGTGCTGCCTATTCCTCTGTTCAGCTAAGCAGTGCAGTGGAAAAGTATGTTAATGCATGCTGAGATTTCAGGGGAATCCTCCAGAGAGATCTCTAGGAAACTTTCCTGGAAGTACTTGCCAATCCTCTTCTGACAAGTGCATGATAAAAGCCATAGAGGAGCAAACAGAGCTGGTAAAGACACTAATAACGCTGCAAACTGAATTCATGCGTGCTCACCCCCTCTTGCAGCCAGTGCATAACTGCTTTCCATGCCCTTCCCAATCTCCACCCACATATTTTTACCAAACTTCTGGCTCTGTCTCGGTACCCTGTTCACTCCATCCCTTCAGACAGCTTCCATAACAATAGCTGGGCTTACAACTAGCTGTCACAGCTCACACTGTCCCTCACTTCCTTCTCCTCTTCCGCCCAGGTTTTTGTTTGTGTTGTGATTAATTGTTATTTAATAAAGACATACTCTGAAGAATAATCGGTCTTTATTTGTCTCTTGAACACAGTGATTGCAGCTCACATCGATACACGGTGCAAGCTGGAGAGCAGTCGTAGCATAGCACAGCACACTTTACAAAGACATCTTTGTGTTGCTCATTTTCAGAATGGCTCCTCAAGGCCTCCCTGATTCAAATAGCCCCTTGTTGTGCCCCTTAAATAGTCCTGACATCTGGTTGTTCATAGTTAGCCACAAGGCGATCTGTCTCTGCACTCCACTTAGGGGCAAACTTTTCACCCTTACTTTCACAAATATTATAGAGCACACAGCAGGCAGCTATAACCATGGGAATATTTTCCTCGTTTAGGTCTAACCTGCCATAAAGGCATCACCAGCAAGCTTTTAGTCTGCCAAACACGTATTGAGCAGTCATTCGGCATTTGCTCAACCTGTTATTGAAGCACTCCTTGCTTCTATCCAGGTTGCCCATACAAAGCTTCATGAGCCATGGCAGTAAAGGGTAGGCTGGATCTCCCAAGATCACTACTGGCATTTCAACATCCACCATTGGAATCTTTTGGTCTGGAAAACAAGTTCGTGCTTGCAGTTTTCTGTACAGGCCAGTATTCCTGAAGATGCATGCATCATACACCTTCCCTGACCAACCCACATTGATGTTAGTGAAACACCCACGATGAGCACAAGCGCCTGCAGTATCATAGAGAAGTATTCCTTTCTAGTCATCTACTCCATGACAAGATGGTCTGGGACGAAAATTGGGATATGTGTGCCATCTATTGCCCCACCACAATTCGGGAATCCCATTGCTGCAAAGTGGTCCACTATTTCACGCATATTTCTAAGAGTCACAGTCTTTCATAGCAGAATGTGATTAATGGCCCTGCACACTTGCGATGACACAGGTCCAACGGTGGGCTTCCCGACTCCAAACTGATTTGTGACCGACCAGTAACAGTTTGGAATTGCCAGCTTTCACACAACAATTGTCACACACTTCTCCACCGAGAGGGCAATTCTCATTCTGGTGTCTTTGTGCCACAGGGCCCGGGTGAGCTCCACACAGAGTTCCATGGAAGTGGCTTTGCGCCTTCAAAAGTTCTGCAGCTACTGCTCGTCATCCCAGACCTGCATAGCACTGCAATCCCCTCCACTCAGTGTTTATTTCACGTGCCCAAAAGCAGTGCTGCAGGGTGTGCATATGCTCTGTCAATGCAAACAGTAATCTGGCATTGTTTGTTTGTATGGCACTGTGATAAAGTCAGGCCTGACGGCTATAAAAGGGTGTGCCGGGGACGGTATGAGAGCCCGAAAGGGTTAAAAACCCTTTGCCCTGTTGGCAGGAGAGAGAGCACAGCAGGGCGATTAGAGGCACCTGGCCCAAATGAAGGGCCAGGCCAGGTGCATTTAAACCCTGCCTTCCCTAAAGGAGGGGGAGGGAACAAATGCAGAGAAAGCTGCCAGAAGGCTGGTAGTAGCTGCAGAAGGTTCCCTCCCAGGCCAGGAGACAGAGCTCCTCTCCAGCTGTGGGAGACGAGGTAGCTGGGGGCACCCTGGCCAAGGAACAGAGGTAAAGCGCAAGACCCACCGGGGGGGAAGCTGGCAGTTTGCCACAGGCACACAGCAGCTCAGGTGCCTTGGATTCCTGTTCTGATTGGGAGCTCGTGATAGCATGACCAGCCAGTATTCTGATGTGATCAGAATACTGACAACAGTGAAGAGCAGTGCAGGATCCATCCTTTCAGACAGAGGTGGTGGGCAACAGGAAACTAGGACCATTAAAAAATGCCGCAAAATGCATTCAGGAACCCATGGAATGACAGGACGGAAATCACTGCATCATGGGCCGTTGAATCCTCATGCATGGTGCGCTGTGATCCTCTTTGCCTTCCCACAACTCCTCTTGGCACAAGGTGGTGAGTTGCACAGTGGGGTAGTTGCCCACAGTGTACTGCTCTCACTGTCGAAGCTAGAGCACCAACTTCGGTGACACAGTAAGTGCTGTGTGGACAGGCACAAGCATTGTAACTGCGATGCTTTATTATCGCTGTAACTTATGTCAACAGCACTTTCTAGTGTAGGCAAGGCCTAAGTCACCCTAGGTGTTTTTGAAAGTACCATCCCTATGTGCCTTAGTTCAGAATTAAGTTTAAAAGTTTTGAATCTGTGGGTGTAAAGAGCCTAGATCCCTATTTACTCAATTAAAAAGGAAAGTGACCTGAGGAACTGAGCAACCCCAGCTCATATTGAACTTAATAAGAGCAACAGATGCTTAGCACCTTTGAAATCAGGTATCTAACTATGGATTTAGAAGTCTAAATTCATGCAACTGAGTTTGAGAATTTTAGCTGTAAAGTAACATTTATTGCATCTATAGTATACTGTGAAATGATCTTTTAAGGAGACCGATATATTTTCATTAGTGATTGAAACTGACAATACATTTGTTTCTTTTATTTTTCTCTGTTTCCTTAAACCTGCTTCTACAATTAACTTACTTTGGAACTGGACACAATATGCAATTTTAACTTCACATTTTCTGTTTGACACGTTCAGTGTCCTGAATTGCTTGATATTTTTCATTGTAATAAAAGAGAGAATTAGTGAACTGTACGTAATCCAGATATTCTGATTTATTTCATAGTTGGGTTTTTGACATGTTTGTTTAGGGGAGCAAAGGTTGATTACATACTGTTCCTGGCTGTGTTGGTGCTATAATTGAAGTTATGAGCATTAAAAAATTTTAAATTAATATCTACATTCATGTTGTCTGCCAAATCACATGTTTCTTTCCAAGGCGTGTATTTTAACCCTGTAGCATTAAGTAATGTATACATATTGTTCTGGTTTAAAATCAGACTGTATTTTGTTTTCCCCAATTTTATTTTCCCGCCTTCCACAGAAAGCATAAGATAGATCAAAGTTTGTAATTTTGTGCTTTCTGAAAGCACACAGTAGCTCTAGAATTAGACATAGACTTTCCATTATATATATACTTTCCATTCATTATTAAGATTAGCATTTTTAGTAAAATTAGTGGAACTTTCAGTTGTGCTGGATCTCTCAAAACTTGAATTACAGTTCTAAGATCTTTGGATGTGCTGTAAAACTTTTTATGACTCATAGGAAAAGCCACAATGCAACTGTATATGAAATAGGAAATACTAGTTTTAATCTTTTAGGCCATGTCCTTGAAAAGACTTGTGCCAATGCTGAACTATAAATACATGAGCCGTGTCTGTGAATTCAGTGGGACTTTTCATGTGCTTAAAGTCCAATACAAGCCTTAGTCTTTACAGGACCAGGGCATGAGTTAAGAAATGAAAATAAACATTATTGTCAAAGAGTAGATTTGTTAGGAACTGTTCTTCCTTTCCCCTGAGGCTGTTTCTTATGTTTTTTCTAGGTGTTTACCTCCCATGGACCCACTGTGATCATGCCTACCTGGTTCTGCTCCCGAGAATGGTTTTGTCATGTGGGCAAATTCGATGAGGGTGGGAAGGTGAGTGCTACTGATAGAAACATAGTTGATGCTCCAGTCTTGATTCCATTTTGATAAGAAGTGGTAGGGGGAAGGACAATTGGTTTTGTTACACACTCAGATGGTCTTTTCCCATTGATATTGAATGGGCCACAGTGAAAAGAGTTTACAGCTCACAAGTGGATTATTAAATTCAAATACTATACAAGATAGAACCGAAGAAAGCCTTTTCACTCTTCTGGCTTGCAAGTTTCAGAAAAGACTTCAGTTGTTTGAGTCCTTGCTCATGTTGATTCCAAAGTGCGGGTCCGTTGGAAAGCTTTTCCCCCAGAGTACCCGTAGGGTTGGCTGTGGAGCTCCCTGGAGTCGTGCCTTCATGGTGCTCTATATAGGGCCCTGCCTACCCTTCCCTCCTCAGTGCCTTCTTACTGCCTGTGATGGTCGCTGGAACAACCGGTTTCTCTTGCTTAGCAAGTGATTCCCCCTTCTTACCACTTGTCATTAAGTACCTGTAAATGGTTAAGTAGTTAAACTTTAGTTGTAGTCTGTAGGATAGAGTTCCCGATTAGCCGGCAGCTTAGTTCTTCCTGCCCTGTACTGGGGTTGGGGCATGCCTGACTTCAAGTTGTGTGTGTCCTGCAAGAAGCCTATGCCCAGGGATGACTGCACTCCCCCTGCCTGAAGTGTTTGGGAGAGTCACTTCTTTGTGGGACAAGTGCGAGTTCTGTCTAAGCTTCCATCCAAGGACCCAGAAAGAGGAGCCAAAGGCTCAAATTTCTAATGATGGAGGAAGCTGTTCGCCCTTCGGATGCTTCTGGGAGCAAGCTGGCAAATCAGCCTCAGTGCAGAGTTCTCCAGTGTTGGTAAGGGAAGGGCTGCAGTTGAAGGACTTTGCTAAGGAGCTGCAGTACCGACACACCTCCCCGACACCGAAGACCACAGCACGGGGGACTCAGCAGCACCGTTCCCATTCCCTGGTGCCACATAAGAAGAAGAGGTCGGAGAGAGAGTGTTCACTGACATCAAGATCATCGGGAAAGGAATTGGGCACAGTGAGATGCATGCTGGGCCACTTGAGCCCGGACCCTCAAGGTGTGGCACCATTGACTCCAGCTCCGAGAAGGGGTTCGTCAAGTTCGGTACCAGTGGTGTCTCTGACAAGGGAGATATTGGAGGAAGATTTACAGTTCCCCTCCACTCCTGAAACCTTCAAGGTGGCAAAGGAGCTGATCGAGGAGACAGCCCTGCCAGCCCACCCTAGGCAAGAGTGTAGGCAAGCCCCGGCACCCAAGAAGACCCCGGTGCCCTCAAGGGGCAAACTGGCATTGATGGCCAGACCCCGGTCACCGTGGCACCGATCCTTGGCACTGTCCAGCACTGTGGCCAGCTCGCACTCTCAGCAGCACCAGTGGTCTCCACGCAGTGAAAGATTCTCCTCAGAATCTGAAGCAGAGTCAGTAGTATCCAGGAGAAGCCGATGCCAGAGCAGACAGAGGCCAGAGGGGCAGTGGCCGCCCCAATGGCAGATGCTGCCACAGAGGTCTTTTCGGACCTCCTGGGCATACCACCAGGCCCAAGGCTCCCACTTCAGCAGGTTGTACTCTTTGGCCTTGGGTTCCAGACCTCAGCCCTCTCACTCTGCGAGTGCCCCACCAGACGCAGTGCACTGAGCTGGATGAAACCCAGGAACCCGGCACCAGGGGAGGTGAGACGACACTATGCAACCCAGCTGGTGCCAACGGGCAGGAGATCCGAGGGCCTGTGAGGGAATCTTCCTCCTCTTCCTTGGACGAAGCATTAGCAGGAGCTACCCTGGCAGCCATCCTGGATGACAGCAGGGCACATCAGGAGCTCCTGCGCAGGGTAGCTCAGAATATGGGCCTTTAGGCTCAGGAGATGGTGGAAGACACTGACCCCATGGTGGACATGTTGGTCCCGGGAGGCCCTTCCAGGGTTGCCCTGCCACTGATCAAGACCATCAGGAAGACCACAAAAATTTTATGGCAGACCCCAGTCTCTTGCTAAGAGGGTGGAGAGGAAGAACTTTCTGCCATCCAAGGGGCATTTTTACACTCACCCCACTTCAGGGTTGTTGGTGGTAGCTGCCACTAATGAAAAATAGTGGCAAAGTCAGCAGGGGCCCACGCCAAAAGCCAAAGATGTCAAAAAGTTGGAGCTCTTCAGGCGGAAGGTGTATTCCACTGGAGGGCTCCAACTTGGGATTGCAAATCAGCAAGCGATCTATGTAGGTATGCTTACACCTCCTGGACATCAGTGGACAAATTCAAGGACTCTGTGCAACAAGAATCCAAGTCTGAATTCATGGCATGGTTAGAGAAGCAGGACTCTGCTGCAGTCGGTCTTGGATGCTGTGGGTGCGGCAACCCATGTCATGTCATCAGAGGTGCCATGAGGAGAATCTCATGACTGCAGGCTTCAGACCTCCCTCAAGAGGTTCAAATGACCATCCAAGACCTCTCCTTTGAAGGCCTAGTTATTCTCATCCTAGACAGACTCTTAAGTTGCAGAGCCTGAAGGACTCGAGAGACATTCTAAAGTCTTCGGGCCTGCACATTCTGGCGCCTCAAAGGAAGCCCTTCAAGCCACAACCCATGCCCCATTTCTACCAACCAAGACAGGACTATAATCACAGATCTGGTAGAAATGGCAGGAGGAATAACCATCACACCTCCATCCAGAACCAGGGCCAGTTGTGGCAGGGGCCTGGAGAGACACCCCCTCACCACAGCCCAAAACTGGTGGGGCACATGGCACTATGCACTTATGTGGTCCAGCATGCAAGGCTGTGATTGAGACCTTTACGGTCCTGGTTAGGAATGGCATATCACCCAGCACACGATGCATTAGACAAAGTGGTGTCTCTGCCCCCAGGGTTCTAAATTCTCTGAATTGGTGGTTTGAGCCCCAATGAGTATGTGCCAATCTTGCCTTCAGGTCACCTCAGCCGTCTGTGTATCTGGTGACAGACGCCTCAGACTTGGGGTGAGGTGCCCATCTAGGTGACCTCAGGACATGGCCTGTGGACGCAGGCAGACCTGCTGTCGCACACCAACATGAGAGAGCTAAGAGCAGTGCATCAGGCGTGCCAAGCCTTTCAGGATGATCTACAGGGCAAGGTGGTGTCAGTTTTGATGGACTACACAACAGCGAAGTTTTATATAAACAGACAGGGTGGAGCTCGCTCCTCTCACCTGTGCTAGGAAGCCCTCAGTTTGTGGGAATTCTGCATTGCTCAGTCAATCCACCTACTGGCATCATACTTCCCAGGCACCAGAACGTATTGGTAGACAGCCTCAGCAGGTCTTTCCTCACCTACGAGTGGTCCATTTGCCCAGACGTGTTGGCCAATGTCTTCCAGAGGTGGGGCGTTCCCCAGGTAGACCCGTTTGCCTCAGAACTCAACAAAAAGTGCAGGAGGTTCTGCTCCTTTCAGAGGCACAGCCCCAGGTACATTGTGGCCGCATTTCTCATCCTGTGGACGGACCAGGTGTTGTATGCTTTTCCCCCAACTCCACTTATCCACAGGTTGCTGATGAAGATCTGGCAGGACAAGGCTGTGGTAATTCTGGTAGCCCTGGTTTACAACACTGCTCGATCTTTCAGTCGAAATGCCAATCGTTCTACCTTTTTTCCCAGATCTGCTCACCCAGGACCAGGGCACGCTGCGGCACCCCATCCTCAATGTGCTGTACTTCACGGCATGGAACCTCTGTGGTTGAACCCCAGGGAATTGGTGTATTCAGACCAAGTCAGGGAGGTCCTCTTTAGTAGTAGGAAACCCTCTAATAGGGCTGCCTACTTGGCAAAGTGGAAACAGTTTTCCATGTGGGCTGCAATGAAGGGCATCTTGCCTTTGAGAGTGCCGATCCTGATGATACTGGACTATTTGCTTCACCTGAAGCAGCAAGGCTTCTCGGGATCATCGTTTAAAGCCCACCTGGCGGCCATTTCGGCCTTTCATCCAGGGAAAGCGGGTGGCTTGGTTTTTGCTAACCCCATGGTTAAGTGGTTCTTGAAGGGATTGGACAGGCTGTTCCTACCCACATGTTTGCCAGTGGGACCTGAAGCTCGTCCTCTCAAGGTTAACGGGGCCTCAGTTTGAGCCTCTGGCATCTTGCTGAATCCTCTACTTATCCTGGAAGGTGGCCTTTCTGATAGCCATAACTTCAGCCAGGAGGATATCTGAATTCAGAGTGCTGATTTCAGAGCCACCATACATGGTTTTCTTTAAGGACAAGGTCCAAATTCGCCCCCTATCTGGCTTTCCTGCCAAAGGTGGTCTCGTCTTTTCACTCAAATCAGGACATTTTCCTCCCAATCTTTTTCCTGAAGGCACAAGCCAATGGTAGGGAGTGTAGGCTGCACACCCTTGAAGTCAGAAGGGCCTTAGCCTTTTACATCGAAAGGACCAGGCCTTTCAGGAGAACATCTCAATTGTTCATGGCAATAGCTGACAGGATGAAAGGGGAACCAGTTTTTTACAACACATCTCATTTTGGATCATGTCATGTATCAGGCCACGTTACAACCTAGCAAAAGTGCCTGCCCCTGGGTTAATGGCCCATTCCACAAGAGCACAGGCATACTCTGCAGCATTTCTGGTGCAGGTGCCGATCCAGCACATTTGCAAGGCGGCAATGTGGGCCTTGGTCCACATCTCCACAGTACACTATGCTATTACTCAGCAGGCTGGGGATGATGCTGTGTTCAAGAGAGCAGTCCTACAGTCTGTGGGAGTTTGAGTTCTGACCCGTCTTCCTATGGTCTGGCTTGGGAATCACCTACTTTGGAATGAACATGAGCAAGCACTCGAAGAAGAAAAGATGGTTACTAACCTTCTGTAATTGTTGTTCTTCAAGATGTGTTGCTCATGTCCATTCCAAAACCCACCCGCATATCCCACTATTGGAATCCTCTGGCAAGAAGGAAGTGAGGAGGGAAGTTTCAGCAGGGCCCTATATAGAGTGCCATGGAGGCACGACTCCAGGGGGCTCTACAGCCAACCCTATGGGTACTTTGGGGGGAAAGCTTTCTGGCAGACCATGCATGTGGCATGCGCACACCTAGTTTGGAATGGGCATGAGCAACACATCTCGAAGAACAACAGTTACAGAAGGTTAGTAGCTGTCTTTTCTTCAACAAACACCACTTCAGATTTTTTTGGTGTTTCTAGAGTTAAGGCATTGGCACGCCATCCTGAAACAACATTAGTTATGTCTATATAGCAGCCAAGTGGTGCGATTCCCAGCTTGGGTAGACATGCATGCACTAGTTGTGCTCGAACTAGGGCCTAAAAATAGCAGTGTGGCCACAGCGGAACGGAGCAGCTCAGGCGAGCCACCCGAGTCCAGTCCCACCCAACCTCCTGGGTGCGCACTTGGTCAGCTAACCCAAGCTACTGCCTGTGCCTCTGTTAACACACAGCTATTTTTTGGTGTTAGCTCAAACAGAACTGGCACATGTATGTCTATCTGAGCTGGGAGCCATAGCTCCTGCCTGCTGTGTAAACATACCCTGTGTGTGGAAGCACATTCTGGTAATAATAAGCATTCGGAATTCCTCTGTCTAACACTGCCACAAGTAGCTGTGCAATACTGCTGGAGGTAATTCCTATTCTGATTTATGTACTATTTATGTACTATTCTGATTTATGTAACGACTACAACACTAGATGATGATTATTGTTAGATTTACAGTACCACCTGTAGACCCCAACTGACAGTGAGGCCCATTGTGCTAGGTGCTGTACAAATATATGGTGAGAGACAACCATTGCCTCAAAGAGTTTACAGTATAAATAGAAAAGACAGAGAAGAGTTGGAGAGGAAACAGAGTGGAGAAATTATTTGCCTAAGGCCACACAGCAGGTCAGTGGCACAACTCAGAATAGAACCTAGGTCTCCTGGCTCTTAGTCCTGTGCCCTATTCAATAGATAGACCATACTGCCTTTCCCTATTCTACTTTATTCTGTTCTATTCCTTCCCTGTCTATTGGCTTACATCACTTCCTGAGCCTTGCCATTTAACCATACTGTTCTTTTGTTTTGGTTTGGGTTTTTTTGCCCTCCTACTTTTTTATTTTACAACATATGTGCCTCCTGAGATTAAGATGTGATCTGCTTACATGGCCTCAAAGGCAAGTCTAAGGATTTTTTGAATTATAATATAGGTCATGCACATGTAACTCTAATAGTTACCCACCAATAAATAATAACAAAAAAAAATCTTTACATTTGGCTTTATTTCCCACAGTCTATTTCCTCCCCAAACATCAGGGAGATAAGAGAGGCTTTGTGGGATGTGAGTTCCAGAGGGCAGAGACCTTCCAGGAAAATGCCATGTTGACAGTCCCCTCATTTTTAAATCTGGGGGGGGTCTCATTAAAACGCTTCCATTGATCACAACTACAGGATTGTGACTAGGGAGGAAAGTAGCAATTTCTCAAGTCTTCACATCCTAAACAATGTAGGTGGGATTTTCAGAAGTTCTCAGCATTGGCCTCACTCTTCCCCTTGGAATTAATGGGAAATTTGCCATAGACATCCATGGGAACAGAGTTATACGCCAACACTGGCTCCTCTTTGTGTGTGTATATGTTGACTTCACCAATCACCTGACATGTGAATCATATCTCTCCACCTTCTTGAGCTGCTATTAATTATGCAATCTATAGGTGTCACGTTGCTGCCAATAAACCAGGAAACAGAGCAAAAAATGTCTAGTTTCTAGTCTTTCCACTTACAGAATTGTTTCCATGCCAGAAAGCTTCATTTCTCACTTGGAATTAAATCTGAACACCTGTTCTTCATATTTCAAATGTTTGAGAGGTTGTTATTTGAAGATCTATGTAAACAACTCACATGGAATGATAGAACATAATCAAATGTTAATCAATGTGTAAATCCTTCTTCTTGTTAAAATATATGTAATTGTCTTAATGCTTCATGGGAGATTTAAAGCATTTGTTTACAAAGACTCCATTTTATTAACAAACTCCCTCTCCTTCAAGATGTTCATTCACTAGAAAGTCATATTTTCACTTAATGAGCCTTATTGCAATATCCAAACAGAATTATAAATGACTTCTTCTGAAATGGGATTTGTGATTAAAAATCCTAACTCCATCAAAAGCCAGAATTACAAATATACTTTCTGCACTATCCAAGTACAATGATCAAGATCCTATTACACAATGTAAATAAGGAGAACAGAATGGCTGTCAATGTGATATGTGTTTAATTGTGTTTGTTCATTTCCATTATATAAAAGTGAAGAGAATTATTTAGTTATTTAATCCTAAAAGCCAGGATTAAAATATTTTTAAGTAGAAAAAGCAAGTTACCAGATAATGAAGTAATCTCTAATAACTTCTTTATAATCACCTCTTGTAAGTAACTGATTTTAATATGGTATTCATGGTGTGCTGAGTTATGTGGAATACCACAGAAATGTTCACTAGGCAAGAATGTAAAGATTTTAATGACAACCACTTTTCACAGGATAGTGTTCTCTCTACAGTACCATCTAGAGGTAGGAGGGTGATATAGTGAACATATTTCTGAGTAACTATCAGAAAACACAAGAGAGAGAAACTTCCTGGAGTACATCTATCCTACACAAATGAAAAAGTACAGACCTCTGTTATGGGACTGAGTGGCAAGATTTTACCAATTTGATCAAGTGTGTGGTACCTTGCTTGCAAGTTTCTTCCAGCACATAGAACTGTTATTGAAAAGTCATTACTGGCTTCACATATGTCACACAAAGTTACATTGAGGATGACGTGTTCCAGCCTTATGTACAGTTTCAGTGTATCATTAAATGACTGGTACATTTCAAAACTTGATTGCTCATGAGAGTGGGGGATTGATGGCCTTGGCTAGAGACAGATATACTGGAGGCTGCTGCTATGTGAAGTTTCCACTATATATCTTTTTCAGTACACCTCAACCTGTGGCCAGCAACATCTTTAGCTGTTCTAGTTATACGTCAGCACATAACTCTGCCTAAACATATTCTCCATCCTTCAGATGAAACATTAGACTACAGAGCTTTGTCCTGTCTCTTTTGGACATTGAAGTAAAAGTTAGAGATCCCTTGATGCTTTTGAAAAAGAAACTTAATTTCCATCTTGGCCAATATTTTCCTAATTCTAATGTCTTGTGTGAACTATTTATAAGTGTGTAATGGCTGCACTGTTACTACACTAAGATACCCTAACTTACTGCTTTGTAAATACTTTTGGGATACCTAGAGCACAAAAGACATAGATAATCCCAAAATCTTTTCTGGCCTGCCTAACCAGCAAACTCCTCTTCTTGCCTCAAACTTCTACTGAACAAAGGAGAGTCAAATATGGCAGATTGCATAATCGTGTTTTTATATGG
>ML675637.1:6467537-6741343 GCA_007922155.1 Mesoclemmys tuberculata
ATGGACAAACTTCACCATGAGATTAGAATGAGAAACACCACAATCATTTTGTCCCTGATTTTCAGGGCAGAGCAGCGTAGAATATTTTCTGCTCTAAATAATTCTCTGTCTATCCTGTCCCTCTAACCCCACCCCCAACCTTAACATTCCTTTTTAAGTGTATCCAGACTAGAATTTTAAGTAAGTCTTAACCACTTTCTAAAATTATCTAAAAGTGCAATCAAAGGGAAATTATTTTTTAATGAGACCCAGGTGTAATAGTGTAGTTTGAGCTGCTAGCATGTCTGAATACAAACTGCAGTTCAGAATGCAGTGGCTGGCTCTGAGCTCTGATCTGTTCTGGTGATAAGGGGTCATGGAAAGGAGGAACTGAGATAGTGTCAATATACATCTTGATACCCAGGAGAATGCAGTGAATACTGCAAATGTCTAAAGGAGCTATATAGCCTTCAGTGGGCTGGCTAGTACATTTCTCCATTTTTCTCTGGGTCAGAAGAAAGCTGTCAGAATTCCCTCAAGACACCAAGCCCTGGAAGCTTAAAGGTTAAGGAGAAATTTGTGATTTTTTTGGAACATGAATTAGAATATTGTCAGGCTGTCAAATGACCTGTCAAGGTGCTCTGGGGAAAAATCAGGACAAAACACAGGCTCTGATATTTTTGGCACAGTACAGTTAAAACTGAACAGAGATCAGTATTTGAGCAGTATCCAAGAAGAAAAGAAAGTTCTGGAGTCAATGATAAATTATACTTATAAAGAATTTGAAAACCCACCTACTCCCCCCACTTTTGAAGATATTTCTTCCTAGCGTATTATTAAGTGTCCTTTAGAATTAACTTTGCCCTGACCCTTTGGCTTTCACCTTTTCTTTGTTTAATTTAATTGCTCTTTGCCAGGAGAGTAGAAATGTTTCTCTTTTAGAAGAAAGAAAATGTACAGTCTCTGGTAACCCTTTAACTTTATTTCCCAAACACTGAAGCAAATATAACATTGTCACAGATTTCCTGTTTTATAATCAGGTCAAAATGATTTAAAGGCCTTATCAGGGTCTGAGCAAAGGGATAGAGTCACAGATCTAAAGAAAGATTGAAAGTTTTAAGAGTACTGTGGATAATTCTGAAGGGAAGCCAGATCAAATATTACTCAGTGCAATAATTTAATGAGGTGGCTTCTAATAGGTCCTCCAACTTATTTCTGGTGACTGTACTAATGGAGGTCAAACTAATGGCGATTAAAAAGCAGTTTCCTGAACTTAAATTAATAAGACTGCCTTAAGACCGAAAAGTTTAATGTAAAATTTGCAAAAATAGAGTATCAAGCCTGTAAGATCTTAGAGATTTTGGATTATGTTCTGTCAGTCAGTGCTCAGCATTGAAAATAATTTCAGTGCACACCCACAAATCCATCTTGCTTGAAACATCAAAGGCTATGTCTATGCTGCAAAGTTAAGGTATGATTGTAGCATGAGTAGGCATACCTGTGTTAGCTTTAGTATAGATATGGTGGCACGAGCTTCATCACAGGCTAGCAACCAGAGGACAAGCTCTTCAGGGGTCCTGCGTACGTACTGTCATGTAGCCCATACTGAATCCCATGACACCACATCTACACTTCGATTGTGTCTATTGTGTTACCTGTGATAACTAAATTAAAGGTAACAGTGATCTGCCTGCCCATGGTAAAATCACACCTTCACTTTGCAGTGTAGACATACCATAACAAGCTAATCCAGGTGTGCAAGATGGAGTGGCTCCAGCTAGTGTGGAATGACAGATGGCAGCCTGCCACTGCATGCGGTGACAGCTGGTAGGCCCATCAGACGTACTGTGGTATGAGTTCCAGAGGGGAAGCCGTGTTAGTCTGTTTTTTGCAAAACAGCGAGAGTTCTGTGGCACCTTAAAGACTAACACATTTATTTGGGCATAAGCTTTCATGGGCAGAAACCTACTTCGTCGGTTGCATGGACATAATTCGTTAGTCGTTAAGGTGCCACAGAATTCTTGCTGTTTTGTGGGATGAGTGCAGCTGTAGGTCCATCGTTAGCTACAAAGGGAACATAATTCCATAGATTCTAAAGCAGAAAGGGTTTGTGTGATTAGACTGACCTGCTGTATATCCTAGGTCAGAGGATTTCACCAAATAATTTATGAATCAAACCCATGTTTAGTGGTTGAGCTAGAACTTAGAAAGATGGTTGATCTTCATTTGAAGACATCAAGTTATAGGAAATCCATCAAATCCCTTGGTAAGGTGTCCAATTGTTAATTAACCTATCAGATAAATTCAGGCTAAAGACAAGGTGCATTTTTTAATCTAGCTTCAGCTTCCAGCCATTGGATAGCGGGTCCACAATCCTGCAATGTGCCCTCATCAACAGTAAACTCTGGAAGGCAGCAGTTTTAGCAAGCACGTTCTAGTTGCTGAGATGAGCAGTAAAAAGTGCCCTTCAGTACAGTGTATTGGTCGGAAGCGAGAGAACTTTATCTGAGACAGGATGTCTCTTGTGCCTGATGTATATCCAGCAACATGCTTCTAACCCCACAGCACATTCTGCTGCTATAAGTTCAAAATTTAGCTCAGACCTTCTGAGAGATACTCTTGGGTCTTTCTAGGAATAAATATTTTGACCAGTAAGCACTTGGAAGTTCATTCTGTAACTTGAGTTTAGTAATATGTTCTTTCCATTTAAACTTAGGGTGTGTAATATATGTCACGTAACGGCTTGTAGTGCAACTCCAACGTAATATTACTATTGCAGTGTTCTAGGGAGTGGTTTTTTGAATGCATGGCTTACAGTACAAAGTATGGAATGAATAGCCTCTAAAACTTTGGCAGCAGACTCCTGCTAAAATATTTCATTATTCAGGGAAGTATGGAGACAAAAGTTATTTCCTCTTCCACGCTTTCTCTTAGCACCTTTCCTCTGAGGACTGAGAGAAATTTGGCCCCCCTCTGGTTACAGTCTTCTCCATCATACTCTTATCTGTAAGAAAAAAAAAGTGTTTTAAATTACAGCCTGATTTCTCTTGAGAATTCTGATCAAGATATTTGGCTAGCTTTCTCCCCTACGATTCAGATTTTACCTACCCTTGACTCAGGAACAGTGGAGAACTGAGCCCATAGTGCATGATAGGTAGTTCTCTTAAAAGCATTTAGGAAAGCGTCAGACATGTACTCAGTATTACCCTCTACTTTTTGTTGCATTTGTTCCTAAATACAGGGAATACTTAATACTGTGGTAATGCAAGATACTTTTTAATGGCAAGCACCATCATTCATAGGGAAAAGTCTCAATTTCCACTTCTCCATCTTAGGAAAGCTTTTGTAAAAATTGAAGAGCAGAAAATATGAAGTGTGGTTGAGATTTTCAAAGCCAACTAGGTGATTTAGCTACATAACTTCCATTAATTTTAACAGGAGTTGTGTGACTAACTCCCCTAGTTGACTTTGAAAATATTAAGAGGTTTGTGTGATGTGCCCTATGATACATATCATAGAATCATCGAAGTATAGGACTAGAAGGGACCTTGAGAGGTCTTCTAGTCCAGTGCCCTGCACTCAAGGAAGGACTAAGTATTATATGTACCATCACTGACAGGTGTTTCTCTAACTTGATCTTAAAAATCTTCGATGATGAAGAGTCCACAACATTTCTAGGCAATTTATTCCAGTACCTAACTACCCTGATAGTTAAAAGCTTTTCCTGATGTCCAACCTAACCTGCCCTTGGTGCAATTTAAGCCCTTTGCTTCTTGTCCTATCCTCAGAGATTAAATAGAACAATTTTTCTCTTTCCTCCTTGTGACAACCTTTTATGTACTGGAAAACTGTTATCATGCTCCCGCTCAGTCTTCCCTTCTGCAGACTAAACAAACCCAATTTTTTCAATCTTTTCTCATAGGCCATGTTTTCTAGACCTTTAATCATTTTGTTGCCCTTCTCTGGACTTTCTCCAATTTGTCCACCTTTTTCCTGAAATGTGGCACCCAGAACTGGACATATTTCAGATGAGGCCGAATCAGACAGAACAGAGTGGAAGAATTACTTCTCATATCTTGCTTACAACAATCCTGCTAACACATCCCAGAATGTTATTTGCTTTTTTTGCAACAGGGTTACACTGTTGGCTCATGTTTAGCTTGTGATTCACTGGGATCCCCAGATCCCTTTCCACAGTACTCTTTCCTAGGCAGTCATTTCTCATTTTGTATGTGTGCAGTTGATTGTTCCTTTCTAAGTGGAGTACTTTGCGTTTGTCCTTATTGAATTTCATCCTAATTACTTCAGACCATTTCTTCAGTCTGTCTAGATAATTTTGAATTTTAACCCAATCCTCTAAAGCCCATGCAACCCCTCCCAATTTGGAATTGTCCACAAACTTTATAAGTGTATTCTCTATGCCGTTATGTAAATCATTTATGAAGAAATTGAACAGAACTGGTGGTGGTGGTGGTGGCCCACCTCCAGCACAGAGGAGTGCAGGTTTTTCCTTACCTGCAAGATTGGATGATCCAAGGGTGTTCATGGGGGCAGGTCCAACACAGTATCGAGATTGTGAGGGACACCTGCTGGTCGCTGGGCCTATTAATAAATGAGCAAAAATCGATATTAATGCCAGCTCAAAAGATAGTTCATAGGGGCAGTCCTAGATTCTACTCAAGCCAGGGTGGTCTTGCCCAAAGACAGATTCTTGGCATAGTCAGGGCTCATAGCCCAACTAATGCCCGCCCCCCCATGGCAACCCCATGGCAAGGGTGTGTCTCAGTCTCCTGGGGCACATGGCAGCATGTACGTACATGGTCCGGCACACCAGGATGCAACTTCCACCACTCCATTTGTGGCTTGCCACACCCCCCAGCTCCCCCTTGGATAGAGTACTCATGATCTCCCCTCATGTGCTTACCTCCATGTCTTGGTCGCTGGAACTTCGATATGTATTGGCAGGGATACTCTTCGTGGCCCCCAGACTGATGATTCTGTTGTAGGTATCAGAAGCTTCAGATGTGGGCTGGGCTGTCCACCTCAGTGCCCTAAGGACTCAGGGTCTTTGGTCCAGAGAAGAGTCATCTCTCCACATCAATCTCAGAGAGCTCAGGGTGATTCACCTGTTCTGCAAAGTATTCCTACCACATCTCTCCGACGAAGTGGTAAGAGTCCTGATGGACAACACAGCAATCATGTATTACATCAACAGGCAAGGAGGAGCCAGATCTTCAACCATCTGTCGTGAAGCCTTTCATCTGTGGGAGCTCTGTGTAAGCCACATCATCTATCTGGAAGCAGTCCATCTACCGGATTTGAAAAATATGTTGGCAGATTGTCTGAGCAGGTCCTTTTGTTCTCACCATGCGTGGTCTGTCCACCAGGAGGTAGCCGACAGCATTTTCCAGAGGTAGGGAACTCCCCAATAGCCCCAGCATGGCCCAGACAGCATTGGTTTGAGATGCTGTCGGAGATCTCGTCCTGAATTATGGCCTGTATCTGGTCCTGCTATGATCAAGTGAGGGTCACCCCCAGCTTCCTTATCCGCCCACTCCATGAGGCTGCAGGTATCTTCAGCACCCTTTCTGGCGTGTGTACCCATTCAGGACATATGCAGAGCTGCTACGTGTCCTCGATACATACATTTATGTCCCACTGTGTTATCACACAGTAAGCGTGGGATGATGCTGAGTTTGGCAAAGCAATGCTGCAATCTTCTCATCTATGAACTCCAGCCCATCTCCGGAGGCAGTGCTGGTAAGTCACCTAATTCTGAATGAACATGAGCAAACACTCGAAGAAGAAAGAATGGTTTCTTACCTCATAACTGTTCTTTAAGATGTGTAGCTCATGTCCATTCCACAACACACCTTCCATCCCCTCTCTTGGAGTTCTGGCAGGAAGGAACTGAGAGGGAGGGGGGCTGGCAGCACCCTATATTCGAGTGCATTCGCACACTGCTGCAGTGGGTCCTAGAGCCAGCCCTACAGATATCATTAAGGGAAAATTTTCCGGCACTGGTGCATACAGCACGCACACACCTAATTCTAAATGGACATGAGCAATATGTCTCAAAGAACAACAGTTAAGAGATAAGTAACTGTTCTTTCTGGGTTCATCCTCCAGTGTAGTAAATGCCTCCTTGGCTTCTTAGTCCTGGCCAGTTCTTAGGTATATTGTAAATGTGGTGACATTAGCAACACATTCAACTGTATTAGTCACTCTAGAAGCTAGAAAACCTCTACTTTACAATAAGAATGGTCCTCCATTGCTGAGGACCACAGAGTGAGTTTAGTCTGTCCAGCAGCCTCCAGAAAAAAAAATGCATTGCAACCAAATTGTCTCTTCTCTGCTACAATAGACACTACAGTTCCCATCTCTACTTATAACTTTCTCTCTCTCTGCATACTGCCAATAATGTGAACTTGAGTGAGGGGCAGTATCCAAGCTTGTAGAAATTATTTATTTTAATTGTATTTTCTTAATGATTCAAGGAGTACAGAAGCTATGGCAATAGACACAATGTTTTAATCATTTTATTTAGTTAGTATTTTTTTTTTCTGTAGAAATAAAATACTTGCAATAAATACATAAGCCAGCAGTGTCAAACTCGTTTGCTATGGCGGGGCAGATCTATGTTAAATGTACTTCAAGTAGACCATATATACCATAAATCGAAATGCTAGGCGCAACCATTTTTATATAGTATTATATTTTATTTGCTAGATACCAGCGATTTAAAAACTGCAGTAAATTCACTTATGCAACTACTACTATTTTACAATTAAAAGAATAGATCAATGATTAAGAATTGTTACTGCACGATGCCCCAAGACCACACTGTCCCTCTCCCACCTTTTGGAGCAGTGTGTCTCATGCACACGGTACTCCACTCGCTGCCACCAGAGTACACAGATCTCGTGGCAGCGCATGACTCCGTGGCATCTCGCAACGTTGTACTCTGGAGGTATTGCATGCTGCTGTGAGATCTCGTGGCATTGTACTCTCTGGCAGCGTCATGTGCTGCCACAAAATCTCACGGTGTTGTACTCTCTGGCGGCAAAGTGCAATGCTGCAAGATCTCACGGCAGCACGCAATGCCGCCAGAGAATACAGCACCATGAGATGTCGCGGCAGCGCATTCTGCCACCAGGGGCTGAACCAAAAAGGTTGGTGGGCCGTATCCAGCCTGCGGGCCGGATGTTTGACACCCCTGACATAAGCTATAGGTGTCTCTACCTACCTGATATCGCTACCTTAGATAGTTAATGCAAATGTTTATTTCTCTCTCTCTTCTTTGTGTTTGTCTTTCTGTTATTGCTTTTTCAGCTTTTACTAGGTGCCACACTCAAATACTGAATGAATACTCCTTGATGTTTGAACCAGTTGTTTATTTCCATGGTAGTCATAAGATCTCTCATAAACAATGAGTGGGAGAAAAAAAAAACAATATTTGAAAATATGTTTGACAGTTGTATGTTTTTAACCATGTTTTACTTTAATTTTTTCAAATGGCTGCACCATTGCTAAGTACAAACACTTGCTCTTCTTCTTCCAATCCTTTATAATGACATATCTCATAGGGCTGTGCTTTTCAAGGTGGTTTTATAGTCCGAGGTATCGCTGTCATTTAATAGAGTACCACTGGGCCATATCACTTCTCCTTTTACACTCAGGCATGAACTTTTTTCTTTTTAAAGTTGCCTGCAAGGTTGTCTCATTGGTCATGTTTGATGTCCTAATTCAGTCACTGGAGTATGGTAGCATTGCTTATCCCAAATTCATTGCTGTACAAATCAGGTTAGAATTCTTGCATTTATTCATAAGACTTCTAATACTACTTAGATCATGTTGGTTCAGGAATTCTGTGAAAACAGCTTTTGCATTGCTTCAGCACTGATGCTTCCAATCCCAGTCAGAAGGAGAGACCAGTTCATGAAAATTAAGAGGAAAGAAAACCTTAAATCAGTCTAAAATCTGAGTGAAGATTGGTTCTCGTTTTATTAGACCCGTCCCTAGTAGGGACCAACATGAAAGTTTGAATGGCAGCGCAGGAATGAACTGTAACTCTTTAGGTAACACTATTATAAATCACAGATTCCATTAAATAGGTTATTTGGTCACCTAACATTTTAGGGTTCTTGAACTCTTAAGCAGTTAGATTTGCCTTTTTTGGGATTATCACATATAAAGCTTTACAAGCCTTGTCAAAATGAGAAGACGTTTCTTTTGCCACTCTTGTCCCCATGGTCAGCTTTGGCTCGAAGGGCTTCAGTTTCAAACAGTGCTGACTGGTTTTCAACTAGCTTTATCTTATATTTGAGAAAATTTCTTTAAAGACCCATTAGAGAACTTTAGGGTCTATACAAAAAGAGGTTCAGGAGACAGATTTTAAAACTATTTATTTGATAAAACAGTGAAATGTGCACTCTGTCACTTGTACTATTTTAACTAGGAATGCCAGTGGCTTTTGTATTGAATTATCTTCCTTTCTACAGGGTGTTCCAGAAGACTTGCTGTTTTTTTATGAACATTTACGAAAGGGTGGTGGAGTCTTTCGAGTTGACCAGTGCCTCCTCCAGTATCGCTACCATCCACAGGCAGCAACTCATTCTGTTGAAGAGTAAGTTACATTCTTGTAATAGATAAAATCGCTTGTTTTTGAGTTGTTGGCAGTGGAAGTTAGGTGGTTAATCACTTTCCCAAATGTAGATGGTCAAGACACTTGTTCCTTTTAGCAAGGGGACTTAGTGACAGAATAATTAACTATAACTATGCCTCAATGTTGTAATGATATGTAGAGTATAATGTAATATACGGTAATGACGTCTTTGGATAGTGGAACTTGCTTGCCTTTTCTTTTGTCACAATGATCCCACTTTGAGGGAAGCAGTGGGATCTTGGTGTTCAAACTCTAGGTACTTAGGACTTCTTGCGTTCTAATGCTGTCACTCATTCACTTTGTAACTTCGGCGCAGTCATTTAATTGCTCTGTGCCTCAGTTTACCAATTTGTAAAATGGGGAGAATTATACCTAACCATATGAAATTATACTTAATTACTTAATCATTATAAAGTGTTTATGAGATTCTCTAACAAAAGGTGCTCTGTAATCGCAAGGTAGAATTAGGGTTTTATGATTGATCTTCTTTACTTTGCTTCAAATAGAAAATTGACATGGGAGTCCTGAACTAGGAAGTGAATAAGAAGTAATCTAAAGTTTACTTTAAATGTCACATGTTAATACAACAGCTGTTTTAAAAAAGTAAAAAATTGAGCTAACTGTGAACTTTTCATCTAATAATTTCGTTACATTGTTACTGGTCTATTTTCTTTCCCTCCCTCAATTAACTTAAAACACCTGAGTCAGTTACTGAAGTTTGAAAAACACAGGATGTTGCAGAGTAATTATCTCAAGACCTCTTTCATCTCTCATTGCATTTACAGTACTGTTGTACCCCAAAAAGAAATTCTGTAAAATGCTATCGGTGATTTCCTATATCATCTTACCCATCAAAAGATGTTCTTCCTAATTGCCAGGCATGTAAGCTCAGCCTGGGATCTGAGAAACAAACTGAATTGTTTTCTTCTTGTACATAATGACTAGTAATAATCCATGCCTACTAATAAATGGTTCTGAGAGTCAAGTTATTTCTTCACTGAGACCTGTTCCTTCATTACAGTTGCAACAGTAACTCAGTAAATCATTTTGTTGTAAGTACATGAAATAGAATAGGATTTTCCCTCACTTGGGGTATGTCTATATTGGGTGGGGGAGGCAAAGGATGTTCCTTATTTGGGTTAACTAACCCATATTAGCTAACTCGGTTTAAAATAGCAATGAAGACACAGCATTTCAGTTTTTAACTTGGGTTAGCAGCTTGAATTCAGCACCAGGTTCTCTCATAAGTTTTAATTCAAGCTGCTAGACAAAGTTAAAAGCTGCATTACGTATCTTCACTATGATTTTAACCTGAATTAGCTAATGCAGGTAGCTAACCCAAGAGCGGGTAGGTTGTTTTGTTTTGTTTTGTTTGTTTTTGTCTGTGGCAATCTAAACGTATCCTCAGTCTTGGCTGTATGGGCTCTGCAGGGCTAATTAGTTAAACTAAAAACATGTTTTCTTCTCCATACGTTGGTTATTTCTTAAGGAGTTATTCATGGTGAGTTCTAGGCTGCAACCATACACTTTTTAAAATACAGACAGTAAACTCTGAAGAATTTGTTTAAAGCAGATAGAAAAAATATATTAATTTTGCAAATAAATATAAAGGTGAATGACTTCCCTTTTACTATTATTTAAATATAAAGCCTTTTTTCCCCCTTGTTTATATGTATGACCAATTTGGCAGCTAGTTACAGACTTTTCAGCCATGCACCACATGATGCTAAACTTCTTGGAAGATTGTTGCTTGTTGGTGTGGGAAAACATCTTATTCTTGGAAATGAGCATGTTCTGAATTTATTGCAAGCTATTGCTTATTCAAATGAACATGATTGTGTGGCATAAGCATCCCTTGATTACAACATTCACTGAGAATGTGGAACTACGATGAACTGTTTCAGATGTGCAGTTTAGACATCCAAATTGGCACCTTCCCTGTCTCATTTTAAGCACTCTGTCTTGCCATTTTTCCTGTTGGCTTCTCCACCCCATTATTATTGTTGTTGCTGTTAATGTTATTTTGTGTGATTTTTTTTTTAACATGAAGTTGTATAATATCTTTTTTCTTGCATGCTTGTGCTATGCTGTGCCGAAGTTAAAAATTACTTTGGGAACCACTTGATACTGATGACCTCAAGGTGAGTTGTTGCAGAAAGAGTGAAAAACAGAAGTTCATTTACAACCTGCACAAAAACTTAACTTGATTAGTAACATCAGGTCTTCATTAATTGCTTCACAGTATCCTCCATCTCTTCAAGGTGGTTTTACCAGCATTTCATCCCCCCATTCAGATAAGATCAATCTTCTCCAGTACCATAATAGCAAGATTCTTAAGAGGGCTTCTTCATCTCTGTCATGCAGTCTGAGATCCTGTTCCTCTGTGGGACCTTAATGCAGTCTTTGTGGTTTTAATGGAACCTCTGTTTGAACACCTGGCCTCTTGTCTCTTTCCAATTTTGTGTCAGAAGTCTGTGTTCCCAATGTCAATAACATCCACAAGAAGAGTGTGTGAGTTGCAGGCTCTCAGGGTAGAGCCGCCTCCTAGAAAGTTCTCCAAGGACAAGGTGACTTTATGATCACACCCAAAATATCTTTCTAAAGTGATTTCTCAGGTTCATTTGAATCAAGTGGTATATTTACCTGTGTTCTATGAATGCGGCTTAGGAAAGAAGTAACATCAGCATACTTTAGGTGTCAGGCAATGTCTAGCCTTCTACCTGGACAGGACTAAACTGTTTCATCCTTTGCCCCACCTGTTTGTGTCATATGCAGACCATACGAACGATCAAGTGGTCTCTTCACAGATGATCTCTAAATGTATAACCTCCAGTATCAAGACTGCATATGAAATAGCTTCCGCTGTGCCTCCTCTATAGGTGCGAGCTCATTGTATGAGAACGTAGGCAATGTCAATAGCCTTGCTTAGTGACAGCTCAGTGGTTGTCCATACGTACGTTTATGAACCTTTATGCCATTACTGCATCTTCCTGAGCAGATACAGGTCTTGGTAGGGCACTCTGCAATCCTTGTTTAGATAGACTCCAAGCCCAGCCTCCTGCAGTAAAGCAAATGATTTACAGTAATATCCAAGAATTTTCTTGATATACTGCATGTTGAGAATGGAATTAGCTTCATAGAACCTGATTCTGCACCCTTGAAAAGAAATAGATATAAACAAATAACACAGCTCACTGAAGTCATCTGGTTTCAGATCCTATAGGCTTGCAGTGCTATCCAAGCAAAGGGAGAGAGAATAGTCGGTATGAAACACTCATGATTGGGTTGTTTTAGTGGTTTTCTGAGATGGGGCCTCATTGAAGTGATGATCATAGGAATGGCTACCTCATTTCTTACAATGCCATATTCATCCTAAAATAAACACACACGAGGAATAGTGTAAGGCATTTTTGTAGACCTGAAACAAAGTTGAAGTCGGTTACATTTTTAACTTTCGCTTCTACTTCTGTATTTGGCATTTTAAATACCATAGGGACTAATGACCTCATTAGTGTTTTGAAAAGCAGATGACGTAAACATTTGATGGTCTGTGTCTTTGCTTAATAAGTCTTTCATGAAAAAGAGGCCACAGTGCAAACTCTTCCTCAATCAATGATCCGTGACCTGAAGATGAACTCAGACAGTAATAGAAACTTTTAACAGTACACATGTAGTAACTCAGTGGGATATTAGAATCCAGCAATTAAATGAAGTTCATGCAAAGTTCAACAGAACAAATAAACAAAAACAAATCAGTTCATCCACTAGTATTGTCAGAGGATTCAACTGAGAAATGGGACTTATCTGTGGCGTTCAGATCAGGTTCTGAACTTACTCCAAATTCTGGAGGGCTTGCATCCTATGTCTGAGATAGAGTCCATCTGAAGTTTAGATCAACACGTGCTTTTTTTTCTTTGAAAACCTTGCATTATGTTTGAAAAAGTGTCTCTCCAACCCTCATTTAATTTTTTACCCTTTTGGATTCATCTCTGTTATAGGCCTCTATGATTCTCTTCTGTATAAAAAGCAACAGCAAGAAAACACGCACCTGAATAACTCTGTTACTGAAGATCAGATCCAACATCCGCTGCATAAAGGGCAGGAGGACCAATGGATTTGGAGAAAAGCCAGGGAAATAGACCTACAATACTACAACAGCCAGACATCCACGGATAGAATCTCAGGCCACATGTGGGACTCATGTTTATCTCCCAAGCACTGGCAGTGTACATCTGGCATTATTGCTCTGTTGATTCAGTTATGTAACCGCATGGAAGAGAAGTTAAAACTGCTCAGAAAAGCCTTAAATCATATGGCTTTTATTGTCACTCTAGTTGCCATTTCGGACTAGAAATATGTTGCATAGAGCAGATGTTCCCTGATTCCTGCATTCATCCAGCCAGTCACTGTGCATTTTAACACAGAGCTCCATTGTTGCATTTGTGTGGATAGGATGGTAATAGCTCTTCAGGAGCAGAGGAACATATTGCATAGCCACATTACCACTCTGCATGAATGCCCTCACTTCACTCCGGCAAAATTTTGGCTCTTCTACTTTCATCCATCCCAAATGACTGATGGGTGCATAGGAGGCATAATAAGAAAGATCTTGGGAAAATTACGAAAGACTTAGGAATAATTTTCCAAATGGAAAAATATACACTACCAACAGATTTTCAGCAGAAGAAAGTGAGAGAAACAGAACTAAAATCTAGTTCAAGAAGTTGGCTCAAGCTGGCAATTTTGAATCCAGATCTGAACTTCTTTAAGTTCAGGGATATTTGGAGCTAGACTTTCTGTTCAGGCTCATCTTTCATAAATTGAATAAAAGGTAGGAAATGCAACTCAATGCCACTGGGAAAGCAGCAGCTATTTTGTTAGTGCAGCTTAATCCTTTCCGTCACGGGAGCCAGAATTTGGCAGTAACTGAGCATAATCATACCTTGTAGTTGTTGCTGATGGCTATGAACATGTAGTAATGCAAAGACTGCAAATAACTGTGTGAGAATCTTTTCTGGGAGGTGGTTTGTATAGTTAAAATAATTGCTTTTAATTTCATTCGTTTCAGGCACTTTCCTTAATTGCTGTTTGCAAGTTGCTACAGTTCCCTTCTATTGCACCTGCACTGGCTCTTGAAGTCTGGGAAAATGGCATTCCCTTGTCCCCCAAGGCAGGAATCCCAGCTACTTGTTCGGGGAACGTCCCAACATAAGGGGCAACCTAGGTGAACCGGAAACCCTAAGGGGATAACTTAAATTATCTCTATTGACACTCCTTAAGCTACATTTTGCTGAAATAGGTGAACTACATTATGCATGTTCATTGCTTATTCTCAAAGACCAAGTCTGCAATTATATTGATTAGAGGTCAGTCACACATTTCTCCCCTTCAGTCCCACATCCACCTAGTATTTGTTCATATGATGCAGCCTGAAGCTATTAAAGGAATCTCAAAGTTACACCGCACAACACAAACGCTCTACAAATGGGCATGTAGGATATAGTGATGTGCTGCACACACTTACCTGTTTGCCTTGTCTTTTGAGGATCAATGGATCCACCCATAACAGATGTTCTTTGGTAGTGTGTCTTTATAAAATGCCCTAAAAGTGACCTCCCATAAATGATGATGCAGACAAAGGGACTATAGTTTCCATTTTTATTCACCCTATTTATATAACCTAAAATATGCACTAGAGAAAACATCTTATTGAGACTTCACTGAAGCTGGTTATCGGTTTTCTTGTGTCCAGGACAATGATCCAATTAGTTTGAAGTCTAAAGCATTTTGGGATCCACTTGATTTAGTAGTGGTGCCGTTCACACACATTGAACTTTCCACACTTGTCAATCATGAACACAACACTGAGGTGGGCAGTTCATAACAAACATGAAATGAAAAGAAGAAGACATCCCTTGAGTTGTTTTTCTAGAGACGCAACCTGGTGGGTATCCCCCCTCCTCCCTAGTCTCCTGAGGTTGGCCAGTGAGACCATGCTGATCTTCAGTGTTTAGGAGTGGTCACTCAAAGAGCTTGAGCGCTGCCCTGCCACTATACCATCCAAAGCTTTGGGAACAAAGCCATTTGCTTTTCCCTCCCTTGTGGGGTGCAGGGACAACCAATGCAGATGGAGCACGCTGTTGGGAGTGGTTTCTCTGTACAGGAAGGTCCCCACGAAATATGGACAGGGATTCCTCAACACAGGGGAACACTGCCCAATAAAGAGTGGTGCTTTTTTTGACCTACTGACCCACCTGGTTCCTTATGCCCCCGTCTCTGTCCTCGTCTTTCCCATCCTGACACCCTGTATTCCCTGCCTAATTCTACTACTTACCCATATACCACCCAGATTTCCTGCTGCCCTCTTTGCCTCTTGTTTCCCCCATTCCACAACCCCTTTGTATACCATATTTCCAGTCCCAGCTCCTCTTCATACTTCTGCATGCTATCTGTTGCCCCTGCAAATCTTGTCCCCATCCAGAACTCCTATATTCCTCCTTGCTAGCTCTTGCTTTCTTACTTCGAGTGATTGCTCATATGCATTCCACTTAGGTGTGTGCGCGCCCACGTGCACGGATCTGCGGAGAACTTTTCTAGCAGTCCCTGCAGGGGCCGGTCTCAGCGCCCCCTGGAGTACCGCCACTATGTAGCGGTATATATAGCGCGACTGGCCCCTCCCCTCCTCAGTCCCTTCTTTCTGCCGACTCCGACAGCGGGGACGGAGGGTGGGTGTGGAATGGATCTGAGCAACACATCTCGAAGAACAACAGTTACTGGTAAGTAACTACGTTTTCTCCTTCAAGTGATTGCTCAGATGCATTCCACTTAGGTGATTAGCGAGCCATACCTTGGAGGTGGGTAGGAGTCAACGGCGAGCTGCCCTCAGCACGGCTCTGCCGACTCGCGCGTCGTCCCTTGACTGCTGGACGACAGCGTAGTGCGCAGCAAAGGTGTGCACCGAAGACCAGGTGGCAGCCCTGCAGATGTCATCCAGGGGGACCCTTCCCAGGAAGGCTGCCGACGCGGCCTGGGCCCTCGTCGAGTGAGCCGTCACCACTCCTGGGAGCCGGACGCCTGCAAGCTCGTAGCAGAGCCGGATGCAGGCGGTGATCCACTTGGCGATGCACTGGGCGGAGACCGGGGAGCCTCTCATCCTCTCTGCCACCGCGACGAAGAGCTGCGTGGTCTTTCGGAGCGGTCTCGTCCTGTCTAGGTAGAACGCCAGCGCCCTCCTCACATCGAGGGTGTGCAGTCTCCTCTCGTCCTCGGACCCGTGCGGTTTAGGGAAAAACACGGGGAGGAAAATATCTTGGTTACAATGGAACCTGGAGACTACCTTAGGCAGGAACGCCGGGTGAGGCCTAAGCTGAACCTTGTCCTTGTAGAACACGGTATAGGGGGGCTCCGAGGTTAAGGCCCTTAGCTCAGAGACCCTCCTGGCCGAGGTAATGGCCACGAGCAAAGCCACCTTCCAGGAGAGAATCATCATTGGACAGGTGGCTAAGGGCTCAAAGGGGGGCCCCGTTAGCCTATCTAAGACCAGGTTCAAATCCCAGGGAGGCACCGGGTCACGGACCTGCGGATAAAGCCTCTCGACTCCCCTGAGGAACCTCACCGACATGGGGTGGGAGAATAGGGGCCGTCCCCACATCGGTACCGGGGAGATGATTTCCGATGCCTCTTGGATGGTGCTGGGGAACGGTGCCGAGAACGCCGTCTCGGTGCCGAGCCGGAACTCGACGATGAAGAGGAGCGGCGTCGGGACTCGGAGCGGTGCTGGGACCTAGAGCGGTGCCGGGAACGGTGCCGCGACGCGTCGTCCGAAGACGAAGATGGAGAGGAGCTTCCCAGCTCGACTCTCCGGTGTTGGGTGGTGGGCGGCCTATCCACCGTCTGGGCTGCCCACCCTTCAGGGCCCCCCATCACGGGTTTGCCCCGGGAAACAGGTCCTGACTCTCTCTGGCGAGAGAGTGCCGGAGGCGTGGGCAAAGCCAGCAAGGCCTGTGCCGCTTCGAACGCCTCCGGCGTCAAAGGAACCTGTGCAGGGGGTCCCCCACTCCCAGGAGTCGGGGGAACCTCCCTGGCCGGTGCCGGGGCCGGTGCCAGAGCAGGGGCCGGCGGCACGTCGGTGAGGAGGATCACCTCCGAGCTCGACCCCGCCCGCTCCTGCGGTGCGGGGGAGCGCTGCAAGCGCGGGCAGCGCTTCTTCTTGCTCGGCACCGAGGCCCCCGGTGCCGGTGGTGCACTCCGCACCGACAAAACGCTCGGTGCCGGAGTCGTCCGCGAAGGCTCGGAAGCCGGACTCAAGGCGGACTCCATTAAAAAGGTCCTAAGCCTCACTTCCCTCTCCTTCTGAGTCCGAGGCTTGAAGGACCTACAAATGCTGCACCGATTGATACGGTGCAGCTCCCCCAGGCACCGCAAGCGACGGTCATGGGGGTCGCTGGCTGTGAAGGCCTTACCGCAGCCAGCACATGGCTTAAAGCCCGGCGAGCCCGGCATGGCCGGGTCGCCATGAGCCCGAAGGCTCCCTAAACTAACTAACAACCCTCACTAACTGTAAACTAACTGAGTTCGGGATGAACTATTAAGCTAACTACTCACTTTAAGGAGAAATAAAGCCTGTTTGAAGAGCAGGGGTAGTTCTCAACCGACCGTCACGGGCGGAAAGAAGGAACTGAGGAGGGGAGGGGCTGGTCGCGCTATATATACCGCTACATAGTGGCGGTACTCTAGGGGGCGCTGAGACCGGCCCCTGCAGGGGCTGCTAGAAAAGTTCTCCGCAGATCTGTGCACGTGGGCGCGCACACACCTAAGTGGAATGCATCTGAGCAATCACTCGAAGGAGAACAACAGTTACTGGTAAGTAACTGTTTTCTCCCCACTTCTGTATTAAAAAAAAAAAGGCAGGATATTCCTCAACAAATATTTAATAATTAGAGTTAATTTAATTTCGTATCGACACGGTCAGTCACTCATTGAAATTCAGGGGAAAATGATTAGTGAAGTCGACATTAATATTCACAGCTCTGTAGTGAATAGAGCTGGGCGTTTTGAGTTAATTTTTGAAATGTTCTGTTCAAGCTGAGCAAATTCTTTTCATTTTTTTAATTTAATTGAAAACACCTCCCCCCCCATTCTATTTTGGTTCAAAACATACTTGGTCTTTTTAAAGGATTTTTCAGTTTTGCTGCCAGTCTGAAAAACCTCTAATTTGCTGAACTCTAGTAGTGACACAATGCAGTAACCCTATAATTATGATTAAAGCATTTGGGGGTTTGTTGTTTGAGATTAGATTAAATAGATTTTTAAAGACACACTAGATTTTCTTTTTTGTTTTCCTGTAGTATAACTACGGAGTAGAGTTAAGATTGTTTTGAATGCCCAAACACTGCATTTGCATTCTTTAACTTCTTTGGATTTCTTCAAGCTTTGCATTAACCTGGAATTTACAAGGTTTGTGACACTAGTTTGGGGCATAATTACAACAGCTCTGTAATGTATTTTACCCTAAATTACTGATTTTTCACTAGTATCCTTAATTGCATTTTAACATAGTTTTTTTTTGTCTGGGAATTTCAGTGTTTTTGTTGTTTTTTAATTTAAAAATTTAATTCATGAATTGTTTAAAAAAGAGAAAGAAGCCCAAAGAGAATTTGGTCATGATATTTCTAATGATTTGGAGATGCATAACATCAGCCTTAAATCACTTGTTAAATTTTAGCATATAGAGTGAAATTTACTACTATGCTCTGGCTCCTTTATACCATCCTGGAGCAATGTAGAGCCATCAGATCATACTGACCAATTAAACTAGATTCACATTGAGGTTCTCAAGAAGTTGGTCGAATAAAAGATATTACCTCACCCACCTTGTCTCTCTAGTATCCTGGGACTAACGTGGCTACAAGACTGCATACAACAGTGTTTGTATACAGATACATGCACTTTTCCTTTATGTCACTGCAGACTTTTTGCTTTTATATGATGTATAAATTCTGTTTTATATCAAGAGTGGAGAAATAAGCCATGTATCTGCTTGCCAGATTGTAACATGATTTTTTTTATTTTACGATGAAGAATTTTAAACAAAAACAAAATTAGTGTTCTATTTTGACAATCCTGAGATTTGTTTTATCCCTCAAGTTACTTGTTACGAAGCATGTTATTAATGTTGAATCACAGTAATGGGTTTTTTTGTGCATTCAGAATAGCCTGGCAATGTGGTAAAAGGATAGAAAAATATACTATGATATGATTAGCTGTAATACTTGTTACTAAAGAAACCATTAGCATTGAATCTTGCTTGCTTTCTTTTTAGATGTGCTGATTCTTTAGTTCTGACCAGGGTAAAATATATATCTGTGTCATTTAACTGAGATCTGATTCTAAATATCTCCAGAGAGCAGATCTGATGAGTAACAAGGTGCCATTTTACAGTCCCTCCTCAGAGTAGAATTAGATATTTTAAAAACTTTTCACTTAAACTTAAGATACTAACCTCCCTTTTTGAGAAACTAGCAGAAGCCTAGAATATCCACCAACATCTAACTCTGGAGAAACACTTAACCTTCATATTTTTCTCCATTAACGTTTCTTCTGGAAATATAGCATGCTATAAAGAATGCAAAAAAGGTAAATGTCAAAGGATGATAGCAGCAGCTAAAGCTCTGCGTCAGGAATGTGGCTTTATGATTGCATTAAAAAATACTTTGCACCAAATCCAGGATTCTTTTCATTAGCTGGCGTGGCTGTTCGGAGTATACTCTTTTGACCTTCAAGACATTGCTGAAATTTCATATGAAATGGCTATTCCTGTTGGTTTAATTTATTTATGGATATGAAGTGCTTCCAAATTATGACCACCACCACCAGTGATGAAGTGCTAAGTAGTCATATATAGGATTGGCTGTGCTCAAAAACTCATAGATGTAAATATTAACTGACTTCTCTGAAGCAAACTAATAATCTCCAGCAGAAATCCTCATGCCTCAGTGCTACATGTATTATTTCTGGTTTTAACCTTCTCAGATCACAGGGCTGATACATGATCAAGATTCTTACAAACATACAGATTTCCCCAGTATTAAAGTTTATTAAAACAATATGCCAGGACCAAATTAAGGGAAATAGTAGGTTCATTGTAACCTCTGTACATTAAATCTTTTGAGATCTTTTTGCATATATGTTACACACTTTATGAAAATAATTTAGAGCAATTCAGTTCATATTTTTTGTTGTTGATATCCCACTATAAGGAGGAAAAGTTAGAAAATGTTGTGCCAAATTCAAGAATGTGGTTTGTTATTTCGACACACAAATTCATGTAGACCTACTGACACCACTTAGAGATTTGTAATTGAGTCTGAATTGGTATAACACATACCAAGGAGCAGAATAAGGAATTAAAAAATGTAAATTAAAGTAAAATGAGATACTTATATCATGTTCCAGCTCCTTGGCATGTAAATTACACACCAAGTTAACATGGTCAGAAAGATGGGTGAGAATATGGGGTTTCAAAGATGAGATGCAAAGACGGTTTCTTACAATGAAAAACAGGTTTTTCTCAAGGTTCCATCAGGAATGTGGGAAAAACAATAGGCAGTTTGGGGATACAGTGAGCAAATTACTAGTTGTCCCATTCCTAAATGTTAACTACAATTCCAGAGCAAGATCTGACATTTCATACACATATAATCAGATGATGGGGTGTATTACAAATACTGTAAAATAGAGCAATCTGGATTTTTCATAAATATGTAGTAAAAATTATGGTATACATTTGGGGGGTAGGTTTACAGTTAACTGTGTATTTATGTACGACGGCTTTCCAACACATTTGTTTAAATCACTTTCCATCTGTGGAGTACAAAACCCAGCACATCTTCCCTTCATATAATTTGCCTTGTATATGTGAATCAGTATAAATTTAATCCAAATCTCTAGCAGATGGAAGCGTTGCCCACAATGTTTCCACAAAGTTGATTTGTCAAATCTGTGTAACTTGATAGAGTTGGTCCATCTCTGCTTGTATTTTCAGTCAGGCTGTGATGTGAAAAAATAGCTAGTTTGGCTGTTTCCAGTGTTAAATCTGCAGTGTGTTCCAGTAAAATCATTTACTTTCATTTTTATATCAATTTAGCATTTTAAGAATTTGGGACATTAAGGACAAGTTGCTAATAACTCTAACATTCTGTTCTGAAGCTAATATGAAATCCAAAGGGGGTGGGAGTTTCTTTTAGATGCGACATTAAAATAAGTACCAAGTACCATGCAGCAATTGTTGCCTATGATTTTGGATTATCAGCTCCAGATACATTTTTCCATTAGGTGTAAGGTAAGCAGCTCAGTGCATAGTAGGTTAGTGATTGGTCTTTCAACTCTGGAGACCTCACTACAAATTTTGATTTAGATGAGAAAAAGGAAAGAAAAGAAAAAGCAATTGGTTGGCCAGTTTCTGTTTGCTCATATAATTAAAACACCAAATAATTCAGCACAGTCAACAGTTTCGGGTCACAAGAGGCCCAGGTTTAGGTAGGATGTGATCGCTAGGATGTGTCTGCTAGTCTTGATCAAAGTGCTTTGCCAGTAGCTTGCCCATTCTTGTCCTTCTAGACAGCACTATTAGTCAGTCTCTGACTGATGGAAATACAGTCTCCAATAAATGGGATTTTTTTAAATATTAGAAATGCAGGTTTGAGCCCTAAATGAATTTGCCAAATTTACCCCCAAGTGTGTGTCTATACTGAGAGAGGGGATCATGGCAAGGATATCAGTTGTACGAAATGGATAGCGGTCTTGCTTGCTAAATGCAGTGTTTTACCACTTGCACCCAGCAACAGTGTTTCTCACAGAACTATTCTGGCATATCCACACGCTGTGCATCTTACAAGCATGTTTCTGGGACTGCATTCTGGGACACTTAAAGCACCTATCCCAGAGTGCCAAGAATGGCTAGTGGGAGCAGAGGACTATTGGGAGTTTCCAAATGCTATGTGTTGCACTGTCGAATGATTAAGAAGACCAACTGAACTGCTCAGACTACAATTTTGTGACTCTCCATCCACGCTGGGGAGAGAGTCATTGTGTCCCATATTAGGTCAGTCATACCTCAGCTAAAGACCATGCTCAGGTGTTGCAACAAATCTGCATCACTAATACTTGCAAAGTTCTTTGGATCGCTGCTGTGTATGAACACAACACCATGTACAGAGGTTGTATATTTATGGTGCTCCAGAAGAAATTAGCCTACGACCTGTTCCAAAGCCCAGTGACTGAAATCAATGGGAATTTTTCCATTGTCTTCAGTGATTTTTGGATAAGGTCTTTTAGACAGGGACCAAGATTTTTTTTTTTTTTGAATTGTGCGAGTATCATTAAAGAAGTGCATGCTTTAATGTGCCAGTTTTCAACTGCCTTTATACTGGAGCCATAAATTAACTGGAAATCAATTTATTGTACCTAGTAGACTAGTTATTTTTAAATGTGAAGTGGATTCCTAGTTTGAATACTAAAAGACTCCTGAACATAAACCAATGTTTTCAGCTACAATAAATTTTCTTTAAACCTTTGTAAATTATGCAGTCTTAAATATTACATTGTACAGTGGGAATAGTTATTTGAAAAACCTAAACTGATTGAAGACAGTAGGAAATGAGCACAAATGAAAAACACAAAAAAATATTGTTGCAAGCATTAAGCAGAACTGATTCCGCCAAATTGGGATGAAGGGCTCAAGAACAAAATGCCTGCCTTGGATCATCTCCTCTTGTTGAGAATATCCTTTGAACTTGCTGAAATTGATAATCCCACCCAATCCTTGGCATTTACAGATGTTTCCTTGTTATGGTCCCACAGCAGTGAGGACTCAACTTTTGGTATCGGTCTAACATTTTGTTTACATTGCCTGATTTGTATAAATTACATTGTGGAATTTATTTCATATGTGCAGACATAAAAATGCATTCTGACACACTGACATCTACCAGCTTGCTGCCTTTATTTCAGAGCACATTTTTTAATCATTTTGTCAGCCTTACAACTTTATTTGAAAGGATTGTTTTCCTAATGATTTCTTCCATTGCCCTTTTTCTTTTAGAAATGCTGTTTGTTTTAAATGTTTCCTTCAGGAAAAAAGGACACAAAAACAAACAAACAAAAAAGAAACCAGTTGATTTCTTGGTGTCACTCTTAAATAACCCATAGGAAGTTTTAAAGTTGTCACTTTCTGGATCAATTTCCTTTTATCTGGAGTGAGGGCGCATGCACACACATGCGCACGCGTGCACACACACGCGCGCGCGCGCACACACACTGGTTTATTGTATGTTTGATCTCACGAATGTTAGGTTGCACATACTGTTTTGTTGTTATAGGAGTACTTGTGACTGTTGGCCATGGCAGACTATTTTTTATTGCAGAGTTGCTCATAAATTCTGAGCTTTGCATGCCTGGTTTGTTGTTGTAGGTATGCTCATGAGTTTTGGGATGCAAACTATAACTTTCTTTGTAGCACTGGGCTATGCGCACCAGTTTGTTGTGTGGTGAATGGTTGTGATTTTGAAATGTAATGGAAAAAGAGACATGAAAATTATTGTGTAGGTCAAGGAAGAAAGGGCTGAGGGAAGGCTACAAAGAGTTAAAAGAGATGACATGTCAGTGTTTGGATGCATGAGCAGATGAAGTAGGAAACGGGAGGGTTTGTCTTAGAGTTAGAGGCCCATATGTAATGGGTGGGAGGCAGTTTGCAAATATGTATTTACAGTATGTGAGCTGTGAGTTTGTGGCCCAGTATTACGTCAGTATAGTGGCAGGTTGTGAATGGGTTGTTGATGGCTAGATAGAGTGTTGGCATTAATTTAGAATTCTATGACTTTTGAATCTTTGTATTTATAACTTCAATTTTCTAATAAGGCTTTTCTTAAATAAATGATTTTAAAATATAACCTTAATTCTGACCTAATGAACTTTTGTCTGGGAGTTTCCTTAGTGATTTTTAATACATTTGTCAAGAGAAAATGGCAGCATCCCAGCTTTTTAAATCTACTTATTCTCAAGAATATGCATAATATACCAGGCTAACTGTGCTAATTAGTTAAACTTGTTCTTCTGCATTCTGGAATTGTAGCAGAGTTTTGTCATTGAGTGCTTGCATACATACGGTACACTGTAAGTTCATGAGCCGCTTGTGCTCTAATGCCAGAGAGATTTCCCTAGTAGTACCCTTAGGGGCCTCCCTGCCTATCACTGAGCTCCTTGTGCCATGAAGTGAATGTTTAAAGAGAGGAGTCGCCCTTCAGTTCCTTCTGAGTTTCTGTGGTCAGAATATTGGTGTTCCCTGTGAACAAAACTGGGTAGTGCTTCCTACATGGTACTCAAATCACTGGTCATTTCTTTCTGTTCTGTTTATTTCTTTATTTTCTCATTTTGATTTGAAAAATTTTACTCTGTTTGATCTTTCCAGTCCAGCAGGTCTCCAGATCTTACCTGGTATGTGGTGAGCCTATGCCAAAATCCCAAGATTTGAATCTTTGCATGGGCTGTAGAAAGCATGTGCCTGTTAGTGACCCCCCACTGCACCCCCAGGTGCTCCAATTTTCATGGCTTCAGGGACAGGACAGAAATGCTCAGGGAGGAGCCTCTGATCTATTTGGATGGAGGCTGTCCTTAAACAGTCATCAGAGCCCCCTCAATCATCTGAGGAATGCTCTTTGAAGATTTCCTACTGGAGTGCTCCCTCAGCCCCATTGGCTTAAAGAAGCTGCAGGAGATCCTCGTCATCAGCACCCTCTTCTCCAAGGCCCAAGACATCAGAATAAGTCCTGGCCTCAGAAGCATAAGCAGAAGTTGGCATTCAGCTCTTCAAAATCTTGAGTCCGAGACTCTTCTCCAGAGGGGTGTTGCAGTACCGAGTTGGTTTCCCAAACATCAGTAATGGCTCAGAGAGAGAAACCTTAGCCATCGACTCCATTTCCCTCCCAGGGACCATCCTCCATGGCTTCAAAAAATATTTGGCCAGAGATTGGGAAGTTTGAGCCAGATGTGCTTGGGGGCCAGTACCATAACAGCCTCCTGATGGCCCTGTCTATTGAATGCCTTGGGGGAAACCACTAACATCTAGGTGACTTCACCGATGCCTCATACAAACAGATCCTCCAGGAGGGAACCCTCTTCTACCAGTACCAAGGGTTCAGTGAGAGTCGGAACTGATCGCCTTTCAGTTACCTGACTTACTTCAGTCCACTCTGGAGCAGTAACCACTTCCAATACAGCAAGACCAGCCTTGGGAGCTATCTCCTTTTCCTCACTTGATGATGCCCTAGTATCTTGAGACATCTTCCCCAATACAAGGCAACAGGAGTTCCTCAGGAGAATGTCAGCCTCTGAGCATTTAAGTAGAGCTAGCAGAGGAAAATATCTGCAAGCTAATAGATATTTCCATCCCCTGGTGGCAGGACAGGTAGCCCTGCCTATAAATGAGGCCATTGTACAATTGGCCAAAACAATCTGGCAAACCCATCTCACATGTCTGTGCTAAGACAAGAAGTGCACGCTCTGCATTCTTTGGGAGATATAGAAGAGGTATCTTTTCTTCACTGGGGCAGGGAGCGGTTATTTCTTATACTTTCTAATTTCCAAAGCCAGAGGAGGAGCCTGAGAGAGGTTGCTACGTAGGAAGTAGTCCAAGGAAACAGTGCAGACCTTAGCTACTGGTTGTAGAGTCCCTGGAATGGAACCTGGAGAAAAGCATGGGCCTGGATTCCCCTACCAGCCACTGAAGAAGTGGCACCATTAAAGGGATGTGAATTGGAAAACTGCATGGGATGGTTGGTACAGAGAGACTTTAGTACACAAAACCCCTATCGCCGGAAGGGGAAAACTACGGGGACCTAGCCAGAGGGCCAAGCCACGAAGAGGGATCCATCCAGTCTCCAGAGTGGAGAGAGAGAGAGAGCACCCATAGGAAGGGGCATCAGACTGGCAGAGTTAATGCCAGTTGTGGCCACAAGGAGGCGCTCTAGTGATGAGTAGAGCACCCTGTGACAATTCCAGACAGCCCTAACAGGATTGTTGGATGAGCCCAGATGTGAATAGCGAGGAGTTCCTTTCTCTCCCTGTAGCAGGGTTGCTGTTTAGGCCTCATGGCCAGAGGTTGCTTTGTTCCAGTTAGCTCGCTCTTGTGAGTCCCTTAAGAACTCCACGCAGTCTTTCAACAGCACCCTCATCCGCGGCTGATTAAATAACAAAAATGACTCAAACAATCATCAGGGTCTCAAAATAAGGTTTGTAACCATAATACAAAAGTTAATATTCAGCCCTGTTTCTCCTGCCTCACACGGATTTCTTCCTCTGTCCCAGTTTGCTCCACCCAAAGCCACCAGTCCTGACTGGCTTCCCTACTCAGCCATACTTTGCAGCTTCCTGCTGCTCTTCATAAGGAATCCCCAAATCCAGCCCAGGTGTGCCTCTTTAATCAGGGTTAACTAGCCTCTGGGCCTCCAACTTTTAAGATGTGAGCCACCCCATTATGCTCCCCCTTTCCCATCCATGACTATGGTAATCGATGCCTCAGCCAGAAGGTGGGGAGTACATTTGGAATTCTTCAGGCTCAGGCTTTGTGAGTTTGCCAAAAGGCCAGGCTTTGCATAAATGTACTAGAGCTTCACACAATATTTCATGCATCTTGGCTCTTTCAGTCTCAGATTCAGGACAAGACCATCCAGGTTCTCTCCACAATGCCACAGTGGTGTTTTATGCGAACAAGCAAGGGGGGGCACGAGGTCAGACAGCCTCTGGAAGTAAATTGTGAAATTGGTGCTGTCAGAGCTCGGTCACTCTCAGGTATATCTTTTATCAGGGGTGCAGGATGGTCTGAAGCCATATATGTACAAGGATGAATGAAGACGCCACACTCCAGATGTTTGTTGAGCATTGGCTTGTTACCTGGATAGGACAAAGCATTTTGGCGTAGCTTCCCAGCTCTTTGTTTCTTATGCAGAACATGAGAGGTCATCCAATCACAACTTGGAGACTCTCAAAATGGATCACCAGTTGCATTACAGTATGTTATGCTGCCAAGGGAATAATGCCTCCTGGCAAGTTTATGGCACACTCAGACAGAGCACACTTGACTTGAAAGCATTTCTAGCAAACATCCCCATTATGAGCATTTGTAGAGCAGCAATGTGGTCCTCAGTTCATGCATTCACCAGACAGTGCACACTCTCTGCCACATCAAGGGAAGAGGCCAGTGTGTGCAGGGCAGTCCTACAGTCCCTCTTTCAATGAGACTCTGAGCCCCACCACCTGGGGTAATGGCTTAGGAATCACCTACAGTGTAATGGTTACATGCTTAAACAAAGGGCTAAAAGAAAAAACATGATTACTTATCTTCTCATAGACTCATAGGTCAGAAGGGACCAATATGATCATCTAGTCTGACCTCCCGCACAAGGCAGGCCACAAAACCCTACCCATACACATTTATAACAACCCCGAACCCATGTTCATAACCCATGACTGAGTTATTGAAATCCTCAAAAGTGAGATTTGAAGACCTCAAGCTGCAGGGTATCCACCAGCAAGCGACTCATGCCCTGTTGTTCTTCAAAGTGTGTTGCATGTGTCCATTTACACAACCCACTCTCCTTCCCTATCATGGCAGGGTATCATTCATTCCCAATGTGAAGAAACTGAAGGAGGAGCAGGGCAATTCCACCCTTTATTTCCCTCACTTTGAGGCACAAGGAGGTTGGTGGTGTGTGAAGGCCCTCTTTACAAGTACCGCTAGGGAAAACTCTCTGGCATCAGCACACATATCTACAGTGTAATGGACATATGAAACACATCTCAAGGAACAACAGTTATGAGGGGGTAACTATTTTTTCCTCAAAGATTGCTTCAAGCTGAACTTCAAATCCTGAACATGGCAGGTTTGGCGTTAGATTTTAAGTAATCATTGTCAGGTTTATTATATTACTTCAAGTTAAGCAAGTGCCTGGCAGAGTGGCTACAAATTTTAGTTAGTCTGCAGAATTCAGAGTTCCCATATGTGCCAAAACCCTATAATGAATAATTTAAGAATTAATCACCCAGCCCATCAAAAAACAAAAGATATTCCTAGGCATAAGTTCTCTTGGAACACAAATGAATAAAAGTTATTTCAGTAGCTGGGTTTTTTTTATATTGCTGTATTGTCAGAAATTCTGCGTCCAATAAATATCAAAATTCATCTTCTATCAACAAACAACCAATCTTTCTTTGGCAGTTACACACCTGAGAAATTTTAGTCAATTGATTTGGTTTTGGCAAAATTGAATGTGGTTCAAATTGCATTTAAATAGAAATAGAAAGTGAGTTACACCCTTAACTCAGGAAGGACTATGGTATGGCTCAACTCTTCATAATAAATAATTTTAAAGAAACCATTTTAATCTAAGAGGTTACTCTGACGCTCAAGATACTTAATACTACACAATTGTAACTCATCCCTTGAGACAGTCTAGTAACAGGGAGCTGTATTTTATGCCACAGAACATGTTCTGTTGGGAGTATCATTTAGAAAGAGAAATCTTGCTCAAGGGGAAAACAACTCTGGCCCTGAAATCTTCGGTGTCTCTCTCTCATACACATTCACACTCTCTCACCTCCTATCTCCCTTCCCTGAATGGAAATCCTTCCTGTGGCCTCACCCACTTGCATTTAAAGAAAAACACTGTAATTTTTGTGACTGACAGAACTAAATCCAACTTTTCAAATAAAGACCAGAGTAGAAGCACTAAAAGCCCCTTTATCCCGCAGTTCTGCACTGAGAGATATTTTTGGACTTCTTAAGGCTAATATGTCTAAAACTCTAAAATATAAATCCATTAAAAGCCTTAGAAAATGTCCATGGTGTTAACTTGTGGGAAACTAGTACTTGGAAAAATGGAGTATTTATATGGTGCAATTAGTTCTGCTATATTTTAGCACTGCTAAGAGACACAACATCTTGAAAGGCAAAGTTGAGATTCCTATGTTTTAGAAAAATACCAACTATACAGTCAGGGCTGAGAAGTGGTTTTATATTTAAGTAACATGGAAAGTAATTATAGTTAGATGGAAAACCTAAATATAAACAGAACATTTAACATCCGAGTCTTGTTTTCAGTTAGAGCACTTTAGGGTTTTAGGAAACTGGTCAAGGGAAATGTTGGAGTTTATTATTTAGAAAGAGATTATATACTGTAATATTCAGGAGAACTCAGTATTTCAGTCTTCTAAATACAACTTTTCACTACCTCAGATGTCTTTACAGTTATTTTGGTTCAGCTCAGCAGTATGCTTTTCAAACTAAGTATTCCTAATTGTAATAATAAGTTTTTTTAAAATATTGATATTTTTGTGAACTATCTTTAAAAAAAATCTTAGAATCATACTCATAGAAGATTAGGGCTGGAAGGGATTTAGGAGGTCATCCAGTCCAACGCCCTGCTCAAAGCAGGACCAACCTCAACTAAATTATTCTAGCCATGGTTTTTTCAAGTCATGCCTTAAAAGCCTCTAAGTATGGAGGCTCCACCAAACCCCTAGGTAACCTATTTCAATGCTTCACCATCCTCCTAGTGAAATTTTTTTCCTAATACCTAACCTAGACCTCCCCCACTGCAACTTGAGACCCTTGCACCTTGTTCTATCATCTGCCACCACTGAGAATGGTCTACCTCCATCCTCTTTGGAACCCCCCCTTCAGGTAGTTGAAGGCTGCTGTTAAAGGCTGGGTCTACAATGACAGCGGCAAATTCGTCGCTGTCAGATCGATTGCTCTGGGTCAACTGAGCGGTCTGTGTAGACCCGCTCAGTCGATCCAGCAATCGATGCAGGAAAACCACCCTGGTAAGTAGCATAGTGCTGCGTTGAAGGGAACGCTGTTCCCTTCGGCGCAGCACAGTGTGAATGGCAGACACAGCCAAGTCGACAGGAGATACACAAGTGATTTACATCACTTGCGTATCTCCCGTCGACTGCTGCCGAATCCCGAAGGTAAGTGTAGACCAGGCCAAATTCCATCTTCCCCCCTTCTGCAGACAAAACAAGCCCAGTTCCCTCAGCCTCTCCTCCTAAGTCAGGTGCTCCAGCCCCCTAATCATCTTTGTTGCCCTCTGCTGGACTGTCTCCAGTTATCTACATTCTTCCTGTAGTGGGGGGCCCAAAACTGGACACAATACTCCAAATGTGGCCTCACCAGTGCCGAATAGAGGGGAATAATAATTTCTCTTGATCTGCTGGCAGTGCTTCTACTAATGCAACCCAACATGCCATTAGCTTTCTTGGCAACAAGGGCACATTGTTGATTTATATCCATCTTCTTGTCTACTGTAATCCGCAGGTCCTTTTCTGCAGAACTGCTGCTTAGCCAGTTGGTCCCAACCTGGAGTAGTGCATTGGATTCTTCCATCCTAAGTGCAGGATTCTGCTCTTTTTCTTGTTGAACTTCATCAGATTTCTTTTGGCATTATCTAATTTGTCTAGGTCGCTCCGTATCCTTTCCATACTCTTCAGCATATCTACCACTCCCCCCAGCTTGGTGTCATCCACAAATTTGCTGAGGGTGTAATCCACACCATCATCCAGATCATTAATGAAGATGTTAAACAAAACCAACCCCTAGGGCACTCTGCTTGATACTGGCTGCCAATTAGACATCAAGCCATAAATCACTATCTGTTGAGCCCAATGAACTAGCCAGCTTTCTATTAATTTTATAGTCCATTCATCCAACCAACCCATACTTCTTCAACTTTCTGGCAAGAATACTGTGGGAGACTGTATCAAAAGCTTTGCCAAAGTCAAGGTGTATCGCGTCCTCTGTTTTCCCCATGTCCACAGAGCCAGTCATGTCATCATAAAAGGCAATCAGATTGGTCAGGCATGACTTGCCTTTGGTGAATCAATGCTAACTGTTCCTGATCACCTTCTGCTTCTCCATGTGCTTCAAAATGGATTCCTTGAGGACCTGCTGTTTGATTTTTCCGGGAACTGAAGTGAGGCTGACTGCTCTGTAATTCCCCAGATCCTCCTCTTTCCCTTTTTTAAAGACGGGCACTATATTTGCCTTTTTCCAATTGTCCAGGACCTCCCCCAATCATCACGAGTTTTCAAAATTAATAGTCAGTGGCTCTACAATCACATCAGCCAATTCCCTCAGCGCTCTCAGATGTATTGCGTCCGGCCCTATGGACTTGTGCATGTCCAGCTTTTCTAAATAGTCCCAAACCTGTTCACTGCTCATCTCTTCCCCATACTGTGCTGCCCAGTCCAGGGAGCTGACCTTGTTTGTGAAGACAGTTGCAAAAAAAGCACTGAGGACTTCAGCTTTTTCCACATCGTCTGTCACTAGGTTACCTCCCTCGTTCAATAAGGGGCCTATGCTTTCCCTAACCACTTTCTTGTTACTAACATACCTATAGAAGTCATTTTTTGCATCCCCTGCTAACTGCAACTCGAATTGTGCTCTGACCTTCCTGATTTCATCAAGCAATATTTTTATACTCCTCCTTAGACATCTGTGCAAGCTTCCACTTCTTGTAAGCTTCCTTTTTGTGTTTAAGCTCACTGAAGATTTCTCTGTTAAGCCAAGCTGGTCACCTGCCATATTTGCTGTTCTTTCTGCACATTGGGATGGTTTGTACGTGCACCCTCAGTAAGGTCTCTTTAAAATACAGCCAGCTTTCCTGGACTCCTTTCCCCTTCATATTAGCCTCCCAGGGGATCCTGACCATTAGTTCCCTGAAGGATTCAAAATCTGCTTTTCTGAAGTCCAGGGTCGGTATTTGGCTGCTGTCCTTTCTTCCTTTTGTCAGGATTCTGAACTCAACCATCTCATGGTCACTGCTGCCCAGGTTGTCACCCACTTCTACTTCCCCTACCAATTCTTCCTAGTTTTTGAGCAGCAGGTCAAGAGGAGCACGGCCCTTAGTTGGTTCCTCCAGTACTTGCACCTGGAAGTTGTCCCCAGCACTCTCCAAAAACTTCCTGGATTGTCTGTGCGCTGCTGTATTGCTCTTCCAGCAGACATCAGGGTCATTGAAGACCCCAATGAGAACCGTGACCTGTGATCTGGAAACTTCCATTAGTTGTCTGAAGACAGTCTCGTCTACTTCATCCTTTTGGTCTGATGGCCTGCATCAGACACCTACCACGACATTACCACGACATTGCTCTTGCCTCTAAACTTAACCCAGAGACTCTCAACAGGCTTTCATACTGGAATTCTGAACAATCATACTGCTTTCTTACATACGGTGCAATTCTTCAACCTATTCTCCCCTGCCTGTCCTTCCTGAACAATTTATACCCATCCATGATAGTGCTCCAGTCATGTGAGTTACCCCATCAAGTGTCTGATACTCCAGTTCCTTGACTGTGCCAGGACTTCCAGTTGTTCCTGCTTATTTCCCAGGCTTCTTGCATTCATGTACAAGCACCTAAGATAACTAGCTGATTTCCCTACTTTTTCCAGTATGAATCAGGAGGCCTCCCTTGCTGCACCCTCCTCCTTGTGCTTTCTCCTGGTATCCCACTTCCCCACTTGCCTCCAGGCCAAGCCTGTCTGCGAAGATGCTCTTCCCTCTCTTTGTTAGGTGGATCCTGTCTCTTCCTAGCAATTCTTCTTGGAACATCATCCTATGGTTGAAGAAGCCAAAGCCCTCTCTCTGACACCACCTGTGTAATCATGCATTTACTTACACAAATGGATGGTCCCTACCTGAGCTTTTTCCTTCAACAGAGAGGATGGACAAGAACATCATTAGCACCTCAGACTCCTTTATCCTTCTTCCCAGAGCCACATAGTCTGCAGTGACCTGCTCAAGGTCATTCTTGGCAGTGTCATCGGTGGAGAAGTAGGAAGGGTAACACTCCAAGGACTTGCTGAGTCTCAGCGGATTCTCCATCACATCCTGAATTCTAGCTCCAGGCAAGCAGCTCACTTCTCAAGTTTCCCAGTCTGGATGGCAGATAGATGACTCTGTCCCCATTAGGAAGGAATCCCCGACCACCACCACCCGTCTTATTACAGAATTACAAATCTTACAAAAGAATTACCTCAAGTTGAAGTCTTTTGTTACTACTCCTAAACCTGTAACATTCATGCTGCATAGAATGAGAATATAATGGCAGCAGGGTCCACTAGTGGATGTGCTGAGACCTAGTTCAAGAAGCTTTGGACTACTGGAGACCTGTCTCATCTTATTGTCCATAGCTGTGAGACCCTGAGCTCTCTCAAGTGTAGTTGAAGGTGCTCAGAACCTCACAGGTTTGGACTCTAAGTTTCTTGGGAGAAGTGGGAGGCGTTTTTGATGACCAATTAACAATATCTTTCAGGGCAGAGACTGCATGTTCCACCTTCAATTATTTGAAGGAAATTGCAAAAAAAAAAAAAAAGGGGGGGGGGGGGGGGGGAAGGGGTTCGGGTGTGGAGGAAATGGAGGAGCGGGATGTACAGGCCCAAGAACAAGCGGGTAAGAATGACATGACTGTAGATGTGTGAGATCATGGTAATCAAAACCTGTCCATAATAATTTATAGGTGTGTACCATCCAGATAAAGGGGTGTGGATGGGTGTATGTACATGTGTGCATGCACATGCATACTCTTTTGTAACATGAATGCCCATCTTTTGAATCCCGTATAGTATCCAGTAATTCAGCATTTACAAAACTCATCCGAAAATGTAGCTGTGTAAGAGGATGCTAGTGTAGTGCATTGTTCAGACTCTGACTGGGAAATGCTATATACGATTTAGGGTGACATTTTCAAAAGTGGCGTAGGCTGGGTCTACACTGACGGTGGCAAATTCGCCACCATCACATCGATTGCTCTGGATCGACTGAGCGGTCTGTGTAGACGTGCTCAGTCGATCCAGGAAGCGACACAGGAAAACCACCTTGGTAAGTGGCGTAGCGCTGTGTCGAAGGGAGCGCTGTTCCCTTCGACGCAGCACAGTGCGGACGCCGCTCAGGGGAGACGCTGCAAAGTCGACGGGAGATACGCAGGTGATTTACGTCACTTGCGTATCTCCCGTCGACTGCCGCCGAATCGCAAAGGTAAGTGTAGACCGGGCCTTAGGTGCAAAGGAGCCTCAGTCTCATTGGAAGTGAGTGGGACTGAAGCTCTTAAATCGCATAGGATTAAATCACCTAGGGTAAAATTTTCAAAAGCCCCTAAGCAATTTAGGAGCCTAAATCCCACTGGCTTTCAACGGTGTTAGGCTTCTCAGTGCCTAATTCACTAATGAAAATGACTCTTAGGCTCCTAAACCACCGAGGTGCTGTTGAAAATGCTACCCTTATAGGCATTGTAAGACACTCTTTTTCTTACTGTATCTTGTGAATATATTTTAGGCTTTAGAAGAAATGTAGGTTGTGACTCTAGTTTCTTCAGAATTTTTCAGTGTTAATTGAAAGAACATGTCATCTGAACTGAATGTTGTAAATAGAACATAGTCTCCCACCCCCAGAGACAAAGACAGCAAGTTTAATGTTTAAACAAGAGATGTTTTTTCCAACCACAGTATTCTTTTCAACTGGAATTGTGCTGGTGTGATCTTTCAATGTGCTTTCTGCATCAAGAGTGTGCCTGTTAATTGTTAATGCATTTAGGGGCCACACTCACTTCTTTTCCAATTCCCCAGGGGAACCATCTGGAATCACCGAGTCAGGTTTCTGGAAGACCGAGCCCTCAAACACTGGACATCTTTCACCATTTGGAATGCTGGCAAACAGGGCAGGAAGCTCTATCGAAGCTTATCACCTGCTAATCAGAAAAAGGTGAGATGTCAAGAAAATCAGGAGTGGATAAAAGCTGTAAAAATGCAGTTTCTTTTCTCCTCCCTATGCTGACTTTGATAGATAAGGTCATTGCAGCATAACGTGTGTCCCTAGGGTTTGTAGAAAATGTTCTTAGTTTTCCAGTGTATGTGCCAGCTGTGCTGCTCCATTCTTTTTTAATCATGGTATCCATCTCTCTTCCAACTGACATGCTGTTACATTCAGTTTGCCTTCTGATGACTACATGTAATAAATGATCAGAGACCTTATGTCACAGCTCATGGCCTTGCTGCTCTATGTGTCTCACATCACCTAGCAATTCTAGATGAACTAAAGGAAAATACCCCTCTGGATGAGACAGTGCTAAAATATCTTGGCTGGACATTTTTATATGTGTATAACGTTCATCTCTGTCCCTAAGTGAATAGTGGACAAGGTCCTCATGACTTTCTAAAGAACCTGGTTTGTGTTACGTGGATTAGACACCTTATATTCCTCCCCTCCCACTCCCTGCCAGTAGGAAGCATTACCGTTAAACAGAGGAGAAGACGTACATGGTTATAGGATTTAATTTATAACGCATTTCTTTCTGAAAGTGGTAGTTACTAACAATTGGGGATGACAGAGTTTTGCTTAGGAGAGGTTTGTCTGGGAATTAAAATACCTTTCCCTCATATCATCATCTTCTTGTCGTATAACTTGGTGAGGTAAAGACTCCAGGGTTTATGTCCAGGTCTGTTTCATGTAAATAGTCTTGGAACACCCATTTTAATATCTTCTTTTTATGAAAAATATGGAAGAAAGGCAGGAGAATGAAGACACAGGAACCTGATTAATCCAGTGGTCCTCAGACCACACACATCCAGTAAGAAAATAAAACAAATGAATATGACCCCAGTAGAATTCATTAGGTGGAAATGGGAAACAGTCACACAGGAAGTCTGTGGTAGAAGGTATTGAATCCCAATCTCCTAATGCCATTCCAGTGCCATCTGTGAATGAGGAAGTGGGTGAAGTAATGGCAAGTGATAAGTTCAATGCTGGGCATATAAGAACTTATTTTAGTAAAAACACAGAACAGTTTGTTTCAAAGTATTACGTCATCTTGGCCCCTCAGTGCAGAGTGTGTGAGTTTGTGAGATTTCTCTATAAAAAAAATACTTTGTATACCGTCAGTGTTTTGCAAAGTGCTATGTGAATTCCCCTAACTCTCTCCAGTTCACAGCACTTCCCAGCTGATGGCCCTGTCAGAATTAGGAAATAATTTCCTAGGTAAGAGGTGGGAGGGTGTCTGGTGACACTAGACAAGCAGGAACTTCTGAAATGAAAACCAGAAAACAGTTTGTGGTATCTGTGTTGCAACCCATCACCTCCTTAGCTTTGCTAAATAAGTATTTAACACACCAATACAAAATGCAGCTGGGTTTTAAGATAGAACGATTCTCTAATTCTGTGGTGCAAATGACACCTACTTCTAGAAAAGTTAATATCCTGTTCTGTAGTAAACCGTGATAACCTGAGGATGCCATCACAAAGTAGATGAAAAGGGCAAAAAAAGAGTCATGGTGTTGTCTGAGCTGTTTTGCTGCCAAAAGGAGAAGACTTACCCTTTGTGCAGTATGGCGCAGCCCTGCTTCAGCAAGATCTAGCACTGTCAATGTGCTTCTAATTAACTGGGATCCTAACGTTCTTTCCAGCTGACCTTTGTATAATGTTTGATTTGGCAATGCTTCAGGCCGTGATATTACTTTGCTTCTGTAGATTGTAATTAAGCGTATTTCAGTATGCTGTACTTGGGTATTGAAACATGGTTTTGGCTGTTAGCCCATGGGTTACTAAATGCCATACCAGGAAACATACTTGCCTGTTGTAGGTTCACATGCCAAATGCACATCACCGTCTGAGTCATTTCAATGGTGTTCTGCAGAAAGCTGCTGGTAAAACATAGATATGTCAGGGCAGTTTTTCAGAGGGAGTGTCAACTAGCAATTAGAACAGAGTCTCTGTAGCTATCTCAATTGATTTCAGTTGTCACTCTAGATTCTCAGCATGTTTAAAAATCAAGCCCAAGGTTTCTCAGACTGGGCACCCAAAATTAGTGGATGCTTTTCAAAATGTGGGACTAAGTGACTTGCTCAGGATCACACAGCAGGTGGCATCCTGATTGCCAGTATCAAGCCATAGTCATAGGTTCATGCTGCCTGCCTTTAAGGAAATAAGTTACGCTAGTTTGCTGTATCTGACTCAGAGCAGATTGAATTCTATCTAAATCAACAGCGAAAAATACCCGGTGTAATTTATCTTTAGTTTTCCTCAGAAATCCATCATGTATTGTGTCATTAATCTCTGACTGCCGCCAAAGACTTTAAACAACAAAATTCCATGTGATCAGAGATTATAAATAATTCTTCCTTCACCCTTGCCAGCCATAAAATCATCAAATGATCTTTTCAGGATGATATAGAGTAATTTTACAGGGTAATCTGAAAGATTTAGCATGGTTTAGATTATAGACATGAAAGTGGTATTCTTTGTCCTGGGATCTACAAATAGTCAAGTACTGAACTGAAATAGTAAGTGAGGGCCCAAGGACCCAAAGGTAAATGTGTCACCTACTTAAAATAGCGTAGAACATTACAAACAAAATCTGTTCTACTAGACCAGAAGAACACCATTTTCTTCAATGAAGTTGTATCAGCATAAATGGGAGTAGAATCTGGTGCATCACTTGTATGTTAATAACCTTTTCAGACATAGGCTTAGGGTAAAACTTCCACTGACTTTCCCTGCTGCTTGGAGCCTAAATCCCTATATGCTTTTGAAAATTTTACCTATATTCAGTTTTATTACTGCTGTGTCCTGTTACTATTGAAGCATTAGAGACTCATTAAAAATTAGTCTCTGTAGGACCTAATTCGATTTTGAAAATGAGACTTGGGCTCCTTAGTCATGCAGACACTTTTGAAAATTTTACTTAGAGATTAGATCCTGGCTGGAGCAATGCACAAATCTAAATGAGTCTGACTTTACATTATGGGGATTAATCAGTTTGGACTGTGCAGTTTGGAGAGCATAATGTGGGGTACTCCTGAGCTATTGGCCCTTATGAAGCAGTGGATGTGTCTGGTATATTTAAGAGCTGGATTTCTTATATTTATTAGAGGTATAGGAAGTATTTGAAAAGTATACTAACTGTGTACTTAATAGCACTGCTGCTTCAGAAACAAAACTTGGCATTTTCAGGAAGCACCAGTCTTTATTTTTGCAGAGAAACTTGCAAAATGTTCTCTCTGTGTGTTTTGAAAATAGTCTGAATTGTGTCAGTGTTCTAAGGGAGAAGGACACCTAGCCAATATCCTCCTCCTCCCCCTAAGAAATGTGATGGTGATTAAAATAAATAATGTTTTGTCTCCAAAGAGTCCAGGCAAGAATTCAGAGCTCAGTGTTTATGCTACCTAGATAGTAATGTAGCAGGAACAACACTTGTAACTAATTAGTATATTTTAATGAACTGATTGTCAGTATCGCAGTATTCTCAAGGAAATGCTGCTTCCTGACTGTACTCTTCTTGATTCAAACAGTTGACAGTAGGGGCAGTGGTAGCGTTTCTGCAAGAGTGAAACTGAACAGACCTTTTTTTGTTTAAAACACATCCGTTTTGTCTTTAATTTGCAGCTGAAGATGGAAACCAAATGTTTCTGGGATGCGACATATGCCTAGAGGGATTTTTGGTGCTGAATTGTCTATTCTCTTGTCTGTCAAATCTCGGCTAAAAGGAGTACCTCTGCACTAACATTTCTATGCCATTCCCCTAAAGCCACAGCTGCAAATAGTGCTCCAGAGAGAACAGCACATAAGCAGCTAACTGAAAAACAGTGAGAGAATCACTGAATACGCTCCAGCTCTAGTTATGCTAATTAGGACAGCGCCTCTAGACGTGCACCCTTAAAGCCATTGCTTACTGAAGCCCAGGAAGCCTCTGTATGACAAGTTGCACCCCTTTCCATCAGTAGAATATCAGGTATCTTGTGAACCCCCTCTTTGTAGCATGTTATTTCTTCACTTAATAGTTCTAAATCAGATGCTGGAGTCTGATAATGACCTTTCCTATCTGCAAAGTGCCATGGTTTATCAGTAACTGGATCATCTGTGCTGCAGCGACAGGCCTGCACCTGTACCACAAGATCAAAAAACTTGGGGACTACGCCAGAGAGCCACTGGCTGCTGCTGGGGGGGATCAAACCTGTGCTTGGGGGTGGCCTGAAGCACCGGGCTGATTGTTCGGCACAATGGACATGTCCCGGGGCTGGGCTGCTGAGCGGAGCTGGGCAGGGACCAGGAGACATTGTGGTTTGGAGCAGGCAATGGAAAGGGAATGGGGGGAAAGTAGGAGAGAGGATCTTGGGGGGAAGGGGTCAAGTGGGAGCTGGAGTGGAGCATGGACGGGGCCCAAAGGCAGGAGTCACCAGCTCTCACATTGAAGTTTTTTTGCTAAAGTGGCCCCCATTTGAAAAATAGTGAAGATCACTGGTCTAAGGAAAATGTGATAAAAAGGACTTGGTAGGTGTTTTGTACAGTAAGGCTTATTCCCATGGGCTAGTCTACAGTGGAACATTCTTTTTGAAATAACAGCTTCACTGCATGTAGAGGTTCATGATGACTGGAATTGCATTTTGTGCATCATGGTGTATAGGGAGGTGACAGAAAAAATCAAGTAGCAAAGTCACTGTACTTCACTGTAAGCCGAGTTCACTGTCTGTTTGCCATAATCAGGTTCCACAGCATGCTGTAAATTATCAACCTACATGTAAAGCACATTGCAACTGATATCAAGATGATTTTCAAGATGACATGTAATCTTGAGGAAAAGAAAATACCGTGACGACGACCCTGCTAACAAAAGTTGTTTTCTTAGGTTGCTAATTTCTCCATAGCCTTAACCATGGGAAATACTGATACAATGATGATTGAAGGAGAAATTGTAAAAAAGCCATTTCCTGTAGTGAAGAGAAATCAGAAGGCACATCAATTATGAAGTGAGCTACTGTTTCTCATGTCACAGTTATTAGACAGTTTGAAAAAACTAATTTGCAAAAATAATAACAATAATAATGCACTCCAAGATGAATCCTCTTGGTTTCCTGTGCACTGTATATTAGGGTTGTGGTTTCTATGAAGAGCTCAACTTCGGCCTTACTCTGCTCCCATTGAAATCAATGGAAAAATTTCCACTGACTTAGTTGGGAGCAGAGTTAAGCACTGACTTCACGGAAAACTCCCACGCTAGATGTATTTTCAGAAGTGGCTAGTGATTTGGGTTTCCTCAATTTTGGGATCCCCAATTCAAGAGACTTTAAAGGAGCCTGATATTCTGAAGGTGGGGGCTCAGCTCTATCTAACATTTCTGGTCTCAGCAGATCAAACAGCTGCCATTTTTGTTAAAAACAACCCGCCAGAGAAATGTTTCCTTCTTCCCCAAATGTGGAATAACTCCCCCAAAGGGAGATTTTTCAGAGTTAGAATTTTGGAATTTGGTCCTATATAGAGACTTTTTGTTGTGAAAGTGTGTTTTGATTTGGCTTAGTTTGGTTTTACTACTACATATGCTTTACATGTGATGTGAGCCATGGCAATAAAGCACTGTTCTCATAATAACTGTATAACTGATTACTTATGTGTAGCTGCGGTGCTTTCCCTTGCTATATTTTAACTTGGGAAAGTGGCATTCCTTTTGGAATTATGAAGATTTGAGTAAAACACAGACTTTCAAAAGAAAAAGATATTTTGCCACTTATTCATTTTCATTCATATGCAACTAAAGAGTTGTATATACTTAGAAGCCACTGTTCTGCATTCTGTTGTTTCCTAATAGTGGTTATTTTTAAGTTTGAGCCAATTGAAAGCTGTAAATAAGCCTTAGAGTAACTAACTAATGTATTTATGATCCGGCATGTAGTTCTACTTGTGGCAAAGAAACTTGGGAGTATTTTCAGTTATTACATTATTTTATAATTCATAGGTTTCTCCCTAGGATTCAGTACTGCACACATGGATGGTCTTCATAAAAGGCACAAGATTGGAATCAATTGGTGGAGGAAAATAAATAAAGGACTCTGTGTTAAGCGTATTAGTCTAAAGTAAACAGGTCATGTAAGCCTGATGCTCTGAGTTCTGCTTATTGCATAAACAGTTGGGTGTAAGTTCTGTATCCAGTTTCCGGACACACATTTTTTTAATTAAAAATAAATAGTAGTGGCAGAAAAATAATCAACTGACTCTTGGACCACCCACATGGCGTATAATGTAGTGGAAGAATTACCTATTGAAAGCTAATGTGTTTTACAGTACTATAGTTATCAGGTTTAAGCTGCCTAGCGCCATTGGAAGTTATATATAAAGATACCTCTGTGTTAGGCATTCATCTTTCTGATAAAACTTTTAACTCAGGTTGAATCGAACTCATCTTCCAGTGGAAATTGGTCTTACCTGCGATGTTAAAAAAAGAAAAAAACCCCAAACAAACCATATATTATATTTGCTTGATTCTTTCACACTTTCTTTCATTGCCTTTACTGGGAGTTCCACATGTCAGATGGCCTCAGGATTGGATGTTTAGTGTGGTCAACACATGGTGTTTATACTTTGCATCAGGTAGTGGCAGTAGGGGAGGGTAATATTGATGATCAAGGACTTAGTCAGACAGAAAAGGTCAATTGAGTACACAATTGTGTCTGTAAACACAGTCCATGGACAGATCGAGATTTTTTTGTAGTTATTTTATAACAAAATCATGCTGACACTCAGCACAATAATGCTCTTCATCTCAGGGCCTGGAGTTGAATTTTCAACTTAACTCCTTGGAAATGAAGCCTGGAAAAAGCTTTCCCTTTTTGTCGTGGCTAAAAGGTAAATAGTTTATTCTTTGATCACAAAATTAGGGAAATAATATCAATGCTATTCTGGATTATTTATTTAATTGCTAAAAAGATAGCTCAGGTCCATGGAATAGCAATCCAGGGTATTATTTTATATTCCCTGCAAGAGTTAAGTTCCACTACCAGTGATTTTTGCACTAGGAGTGGGAACAATAATGGGATAATAATAACAAATGATCTGCTGCTAGTAAAGGGACGCCCTTTATAATTGTTAAACATTGTTTTACTGTTATGCCATTATTATTGCCACTGGTAGTGCAAAAGAGTCATTGGAACTTAACTCTTGCAGGGAAGTGAAGAGTCTGGAAGCTGGTAAATGCAATATACAAAGTACTGATACAAAAAAAAGCGTATGCTAAATTTAGCCAGAAAGCGTTAGCCTATTGCCATGCAAACCACACTAATTGAGATGGGAAACACACATTGTTCCCTACAAGTATTCTCCATTGGTTTGTCCACTTCAATTTTAAATGGTTCATGTAATGAGGGAAAATTATTCCTTAATCAGGTGGCTCCCATACCATGACTCATCCACATATATATATACATCAGTAGAGAAGCAGAGAGGATAAATTGAGGGTGCAATTACCATGCCCAAGTGTATTAATATGTAGAATTGAAACTTCACAGGCTCTTTACCTGTTGAAATATGGAGGAGTGTTTGGTGTGGGGGGAAAACGGGGCCTGTGCATTTGAGAAAGTAACCCAAAGAGCTAGAATCTGGATCTTAGTGTTTAAGCTTCAAATAATTGATCATGGTTATCACATCCCAGCATCCCATCCTCCTCACCAATCAATGTGTAAATACTTTCTACAGACATCGGTCCCACTAGATCCTTAATCACTTCTGCTTTACTCCAAATTCTGCCCATGTGGCTGGTTTTTCTTTTGTACTGAGATGCCCAGCTATGTGCAATATTCTCCATGTGATCTCACCTGCAGCATTGGTGTGGGACTCTTATCCTGTTGGTCTGCGATGTGAGGCCTCTGTACTCTCAGACTGAAACGCCATTCATTTTATTTTCCATTTCCATCTAATTAGAAGTACATTGTCACCCTCACTCTCATCCAGCAGTCTTGCTTTCCAAGCACAAACATCTGCCTCCTGTGGAGTGTTTGATTACTTCCTCCAGATTTTAATAGGTGTATTTTTCCACCTTGTTATTTTCTGCCCATGTTTCTAGACACTCTGTTTCTTTATTATTTATCTTTTTTCTCTGTTCACGGATTGGCTCATAATGGAAGGGCTGATATAAGAGTGATTATACCTAGGGCTTGAAAACTGATAGTATCTGGCCTCCATCTCCAAAGCCTTTTTGCACCAGACAGTCTTTATTTTATAACTGAAAAATGCTCAGCTTGAAGCCACCAAGGGCCAAATTCTATTGCTAAAGAATTTTGCCCGGTGAATTAGCCACCCCCTTGAGTGACAGAATTTTTCCAACTTAAACACTGGTTTAAGCATTGGGAAGCATTATGTCAGTCGGAGAGCTTTTCCCTGCCAAAATAGCTGCCACCGCTTACAGGGGCTACAGTAATTCAGCTGATGGGAGAGCTCTTGTGGCTTAGGATGGCTACCTTAGCGAGTTTACTGTGATTCAGCTGCAAGCTTTCTAGTGTAGCCATAGCCTGTGGGACTGATGTAACTCTTACTAAAGTTAATGGAAAGACTCTTGTGTTGTAGTCAGAGGGAATGGGGTCGCTAGGTGACGAGATATTATTATCTTAATCACAGAAAGAAAATGAGATGGCTGTTGTTATGAAAACGATCCAGCCTTTTGCAATATTATGTAACTTGAGAAATAAAAGCCCAGCTGTCTGAATTTTCAAGTTTTCTTGTTTTTGAGTCTTGTTAATCAATTTTTAATGCGAAAATTAAGAATAATTGATTCATGTGAGACCCTAACTAAATAGCTACAAACAAATGCCCTGCTTGTCTGAAGGCCTAAAAGGGTAACGTGAATAAAGCAATGGAAACCAAAGGAAAACAGGGTACATTTGTAAAATTCCCTGGAAAATGTTATTGGCAACCGACGCTTTAAATAGGAGCCACCATATAACTGGGATCATAGGCATATTTGTGAGGAATGCAAATGAGGGAACATCTGAAATATTTGGCAAGTTTGTATCCATAAATAATCTTCATTACAGCATACAATAAGAGTAACCAAAATATTTCTGTGGTAATTTACAATGCTCTTTAAATCCATTTAACTTTGCAGTTTCTTTCTTTTTTCTTTTTTTTTTTTTTAAATCTCTGCATCTTCTCAAGCTGTTTACAAGTACATAGGTGTGTATGTGCAAAACACAAATGTAGAATTTAGGTGTTAGAGTATCAAATACAGGTAACAATACAGGCTCCGTGATATTTGGCACGCTATGGTTAAGAATTTACTGTACTATTACAGAAATGTTTTCAGGTATTAGTGCAGCCATGTTGTACACAGGTATCTGGTGGAATATATTAGCTCCACAGATAGTTTTTATAGTGTTTTAACATATGTAAGTTAATGGATATTTAGTTCAGAATTGTCATACTTAGGTAATGTGCAGGTATTGGTTATCCAGAATGTAAACGAAAAAAACAGTTGTCTAAATTTAGCTCAAGGTCCTTATTTTACTTTTGTTCCTTGTGCATTGCAAGTGACTGTAATGCACAACACTTCTCCACCTAGAATTGGGATTGTCCAGTACAAGCTATGCTCTGTTTTGTGTTTCTGGTCTATCGTTGAGCCACACGGAAGCAGCAAAATTCCCTATTCTGAGCCATTAGATAGTGAAGTGTTTATTTGCTGCTGCTGTTAATGTTGTTTGTTGTCTTGTGGCTCTGAATGTGTGTGTTTGGCAGCAGAGAATCTTCTAACCTGTGACAGGCTGGATTTTAAAAAAAATGCAAATGCATGTCAGAGCTTTTCTATAGCTTTTTGGTGTGTATGAGCAAAATGTTTGAAATCTGTCCCAGAAAATACGTGTGAGTGGTGGCCTACTTAATCACCTTAAAGTAATCTTTAATAGTGTTTGTTTGATCCTTAATCTTTAAACAGTTTTCAAGAAATGAGATGGAGTGATGGATTTGATGTCAGCAACGTTTAATATGTTTCTTGTTAACTGACATTTTTCAGAAGACATTTAAGTTTTTCTTTCACCATCTGCCTACACAGAGGGTTGTTCTAATCTTGAACTTGAGAAAGAACAACCAGTTAAAACTTGATAATGCTTATGTCAGGGGTTCTCAAACTTTTTCATAATGGGTTGGTTTTTTTCCTCAAGGAAAATTTCAACTTTTCATTAAAACAAATAAATAAATTTTTCGAGGAAAGCACACATTTTCTATGAGAATTTTCATTCACTAAAAAACCCAGCTTTCCACTGGAGAAAAGTGGAAATTTTTTGACTAGCTCTTGTCATAATGTAAGTAAAATGCATGTCTCATGGACACCTTCCCTCCCACTGGCAATCACACAGACAACCTGCTTTCCCATTCCAGGAGCATAACACTCCCGTGGAAAAATTCAAAAATAATAAAAGGAAAGCTGTCTTTTAATGTGATTCAGCAGCTCCAAGCAAGGAGGAGCCAGAACCATTGCCCAATCTTACACTCACTCACACACGTGCTCAATTTCACTCACATGAATAAACATTTGCCGGATCAGGGCCCTTGTGACCACCCGCACTCCTTCAAGTACCAGCAATTGCCGTGTGGACCATGATGATTCATAGATGGTTTGAAAACCGCCATCTTGAACTCTTTTCAGAACAGCTCATGAGGAGGAGGAGCTGAAGATCAGATTCCTTTTGAGTGCTGTGTGAGGTTGAGAAACGGGATAGAGGGGCAAGTGTAGTGGGGAAATGTTTGAGCTGCCAGCAAATGGAAATGATAGCAAGTGAGGTGTCTTTTGGTAGCACTGACTACTTTATTAAATCCTTTGCCTCCTTTTCCTGTTTTCATCAGGTAGCTGCATTTTGTGATGTTGATGAAAATAAGATAGCGAAAGGTTTCTACACTTACCAAGAGTCCAAGGTGAGTAAAAACTACGCTCGCTGTCAATGCTGTCATCGAGAATTGTCTTGTGAGAAGTGACATTCTAAGCTCATTGAGCCAACAACAAAATGGCTGGGGATGTGTAATGGAATGTGTGGAACATGTCCTCTTATACAGTAAGGAGCCAGTGTGGCACTTAGCACTGATTGTGATAGTGTTTTTTATAATATGAGAAGCAAGTGAGATCAGCAACTCATCTCACGTAGTGCATAGAACAGATGGTAACAAGTTTTGGTCAGTTCCAACCCAAGCTGGAATGAAACCACTGACCTCTCCTATGTTAGCAACCCTGCACCCTTCAGTCTCCTCATCAGTGACTTTCATTAGAGATGAGGAATAAAGCAAGCAGGAACAGAGACTCTTCAGAAACAAGGATCCTGTTTTCATGTAGATACCTCTAGAAATGCAGAACAAGAAAGGGAATTACGTGGGTTGGGTGGGGCAGATTTGTAGAAGCAGAATTATTTCTCTGAAGAATGTTTTCCATGAAAATTCAGCTGCTCTTTAGTAGGGGGGCGGAAATGGAATGATGTGAGATTTTATGACTTAGCATCTCCAGTGTCAATAAATTATACCAATAAATAGCATGATAGCAGCAAGTCTGTGTGGAGAGAGGTCAGTTTCTAAGTCTAAGGTAAGGGAAGTTTTGTACTGTAGTTGAGAGGGAGCCAGGAGTGCACTTCAGTCACTGAAAATGTGGTCAGTTTGGAGGGGAAGAAAAACAAATGTATTCTGTGTATGGGGCCAAACTCCCATTGGGAGTTTTGCTACTGACTTCAGTGGGAGCAGGATTTGGCCAATGGTGCATGAAAGCTAAAATCAATGGTGAAAAAAAGAAGTTTAATGCTTATTTATAGATACATATTCAACTTAACACTGTGTTACTCTTTGAATAAGATTCCAAAAGATAGATTGTAGTAAGCTCTCACTAGCCTAGTGGGAATCAGCTGGACAAATATAGGCAGCAGATTTTTGTGCTACTCGAGATAAAGGTAGAAGATATTTAAATTGTAGTGAATGAATCATCTAAAAAGAAAGAGTCACAGTCCTGGTGCAATATTGATTTTTATGGTAACAAAACAACTTAGCTGTCCTCTCAAGAATCTGCTGTGAGAGTGGGGCCAGATTCAGTGCTCATTGGAGTAATGGAAAGATTCCTCGTGATTTCACTGGGCAGTCAGCCTCTTGGAGTCCAGTACTCTGAGAAGCTGATGTATGCTGTCAACTGCTGCTGAAGGCAATAGGAATTGAGGGTGTTCAGTAACTTTGTAGTATCCAGGCCCTTCATTCCTGATGATATAGTTGAAATATTTGTGTAACTAGCTCTGGCCTAAAACTCTGTGTGCATCTATTTAAGGCATGCACACATTTCAAGTCAGTGGTCATATAAAAAAGTGCACAGGAAACAGCATTCTGTAGGTTGGAGCTAAGAAAGTTGATTGTACTGGAAAAAAGTAATGGTCAGATGAAAGTAGTTAGTGGGTGTTACAGAAAGAAGTTGTTGACAGTGAACCAGAAAATACACTGCTTTTGAAGTGAAAGGCAAAATAATGAGCATGCGTATCTAACACTCGAGCCATTCTAATACGTGCTCTTTGAATACAATTTCGCTCTTTAATGCCTAGCAGCCCCCATTACTGAGCTAACAATAACCCTTTATGTCATCTGACCAAATTTCACTATTTGCAGGAGAGACCAAAACCAAAAATTCCCATACAACATTTCAGAGACGCAACCCCACCTTTCATTATCTGTGTAAAATTGGTGAGTACGGTTTTTATGAGCTAAATATACCACTTCTGTATCTGTTAGCATCAATGTATTTAAGGGTGGGTTTTCGTTTTTATTATAAAACAGATTTTCCAGTGGTTTACAGAAATGTTTTTAGTCAAAACTCATCCTAAGATGTAGAGGCCAATTTTGTCAAACTGTTTTGGGAGGTTATTAAAGGGAATGGAAGTGTTGAAATAATATTAAGAGTAATTAAAGCTAGGATACCTTTAAAGGGCCCCTAATCTCTTCTCTCTTTTTGACCAACACTTTTGTGGGCACAAATGTGGCTGTATCTTGCAGTCATGGTTGGTTACTAGCCCTCATTTATGCCCAAAATATTGCAACCCATAACTGTGTTCAGGTACAAACTGAGGGTGCAGAAACAGAGACTTTGTTTTATAAATCAAGCCCTTAAGTCATGATGTGCAACATGCCCATCCCTAAAACTCTTTTGCATCTGAGTACTGTTGAGAGTCAAAGATTGCAACTGGTTTCTCTTTAACTCATTACATGAAAATAACCACACAAATAAGGGACAACACAAAAGCGTCAGATCAGACGCGTGAAAGGCATGATGACAAATACATTCTCACTGTGAATAGTAAAAGTTACTGAAACTTGCAACTGAAGCTACATATTTAAAAACCATATTGTTAGGTTTCCTGCATATAAACAAAGAGATTTAGACCCTATTCAGTTTTGGTGATTGTTTAGCTAAAACGCATCTCCTGCAATCCCTTCTGACCTTAGTGCCCCCAAAGTTAGGATCAGCACAGAGATGATAACACTTCACAGTTGTAAAACCAGACTGCAAGTACCCCGGGACATTATCATGGACTGTAGGCAGGTGGATAGTAAGCCGGAAGTTGGCTAGTAATATTGCAACTAATTTAATTTTTCATACAAAACCTAATGGTAGGTGGACGACAGAACTATTGTGTAAACTGTTATAAAGTACATCTAATTTTTGAAGCCCTGACAAGGAAGTTATTATATAACATCTTGTCTGCTCTGAAAACTCTGGCCCATGATTTCAGCTGTAATTTTAGCATACTTTTCTCTCTCTGTTAGTGAGTGTATTTTGTGTGCAGATTATGCTATATTGCATAGCACCTTTAAAGACAACGTTTTTGGAGCTATGATGTGATCTGCTTAGATGGAATCTTTGTAGAGTGGTCTCTGGAATGAATCTCAGTATCTTTTAATCACTTTCCTGTTGCTGAGAAATTAAGAATGAAAATAGCCACAATTTTGGTGCCAAATACCATGGCCAAGTAACATACTTATTTACACTTTTGCACCCTAATGTTTGAGCTGTCTTGTTGGCTGATGGTAACACTGATACTGAAGCTGAGATCATAAACACTGCTTGTGTGGCAGCAGAGAAAGTGTCCATTGCTCAGGCTTCAAGCAATATTAAAAACACCAGAGAATACAATAGCGACCAAATGGACAAGGACTAAATTGAAAAGAGAAAGGGTTTCTTTTTAGATATCTAAAGAGATTTATTATAACAATATTTGTACTTTTATGGTGCCTTTCTTCTAAGGATCTCAAATCAATTTAGTACACATTAATGATGGGACACTGGGAGCTTTAATGACTGTCTGAAGATACACAAGAGGTCTGTGGCAGATCCAGGAATTGAAACAAGATCTCAAGCCCTGTTTATTATTAGTATTATTTGGCTGAGATCAGGGCTGCATGGTGCTAGGTAGTGTTCAAATATATAGCAAGTGTCTGTCCCCAAAGAGCTTGAAATCTACTCAGGCCAGACAGACGAAGGATGGGAGAGAAGCAGAACCAGAGAGGTCAAATGGCTTGCCCAATCATCCAGCAGGTTTGGTGGTCTCCTGAGTACCACTCCAGGTTCCCATCCACTAGAACATCCTGTCTGTTTTTTCGCTCTCCCCTTTTGTCTTTGGAGATCACTTTTATGTAGTGTTTTTCCATCAATCTCTCCTTTCTGCCAATAATACACACACTGTAACTTACGTGGGAATGACGACATGTCGCAGAGGCTGCATGAGTTTGGTTTAAATTGAAATCTCATTCTTACTGGCTGTGCTATTTTGGCTTGACTGGAATGACCACACCTTTTGGCAGTAATTTTTAATCTGCTTTGAAAAGCAGCCCTCCACCAAAAACAAAACAAGTCAGTAATTGACTGTGGTTTAAAACGTTTAGGTCTCCTGTGTGGAGAAGGCCTCAAACTTTAGACCTGACCACTAGAGGAAATGGTTTCTAAACTGGTTGAAACCTGCATAAAGATGTTGAACTTTCATTGATCTGTGGTGATATTGTGCAGACTAAGTATAAAGCTGGGGATTCGGTCTTTATTATATTTTTAGACTGTTTGAACTTGCTTTGTTTTCTGTGCAGCCCACATCTGAAAAATGAGCTGAAGTACAAACCTACCCCACTGCTATTTATTTAATTCACCTCCCCGCAGCATGTGCTGTCAGATCTGAGCCTCCACAACCCATCTCTGCTGACAGTCACAAAGGAGTTGGAGGTAGCAGAGCAGCTATGCAGCTCATCAAAAACACACAGTAAACTAGATGCAACAGTCAGAAAAACAGTGATATAATCAGTGCTAGAGTGGAAGAGAAATTAACACAAACTGCTATTAAGGCTGATTAAGTTAGAAGCTTTCCATAATCATGGACATCTTTGGCATTCTAGTGCTTTTGATACAATCAGTTGGAACACAAAGAAAGTGCTGATTTAGTGAGTCAAACTACGAAATGAGGAGGAAGATTCTTTAGTTTTACTATATTTGCGACATGAAATTCCTCTCGAAAAAGAACACTCTTCTTGTGCGTGCCATATGGAAACAAAGTGCTAGTGTTAGAGAAATAACAGAGGAGAGACGTTTTCAAATCATTGGGCAAATCGTTTTGCCCAAGTGTGTGTTTCAGGTCATGCAGACACAGGCAAACAAACAAAACAACCCTAAGTGCCCTGTTCTAAGAAGCCCAAAGGTAGCAATTCTAAAAACTGGAGGATATGCGCTCATGCAACAAGTATGGCCCAGTCAGATATTCCCTGCTGAACTTGTTACTTGGAATTGTCAGATTTCTGGAAGGCAAAATTAGCTGCACATCTTCTCAGCTTTTAAACATCCTGGGCTGTTGCACCTCTGCAACCCCATTGCCAGACAGGAGTCCCCAACATATTGCTCTGTGCATAGTATAAATTACATAACCAAATATGAAAAAATATCCCTACATCAAAAATTTGGCAGAATTAATCACCCATTCATTTTACACCGTGAAGCTAAGCATGTTACCCATCTATAAGATTCCTTCAGTTGCTTTTAGGAGAGAGGTCTCGCACTAATTAAAGAGCAGTTCTGTTGTGATGAATGACTATGTAAAAGTGGCATCAGTTATATGCAATCCTTGAAGGCTACGAAAACAGTGAGATTGCACAGTTGTATAACTGTTGCAGAATCTCTTGCTGGTGCTGATAAATGAACAGGAAAAAACCCAGTTTGACTCTTAGATTCCAGTCTGAATTTGCAAAGCCGTCAGGAGTAAACAGTGGTCAATAATTTGAGAGTCAGAGAGACCCAATAAGTAATGGAACCCCACAATACTATTTAGAGAGGGACTTTTCAGAGAACTCAGTAAGTTATGTTTACTAACAGGATGGACTAGTCAATAATATTATAAAGGAAGGTTTCATTTATACATAATCTGAAAGGAAATAAACGAAATATGCACGATAAGGTAGAATTATACAGTGCAATGCAATATTGTCTGAGGCCTGAAGTGAGGTCCTAGTGGCATGTAGTAGCCCTTCCAGAGCATTTCTCCATTGCTGCTGCTTTCCTTCTCCCCTCTCTCTGGCTGCCGTAGGCCCTCAGTGTGGTATATCCTTTGAGGGGAATCCTTAATCTGCACGGATTTCTACTTTTTGTAGGGAGAGACTCTGTTCCTTCATTTATTTTATTTCCAAGCTTAATTCTCTGTTGGACTGTTTCTCATTCTCAGTTTTCTGTCTCACTTTCCCTTTAAAACTGTGGCTCCCACAATGCACAAGTCAGTGCCCTGGAAGAGGGCCGGGTTCACTTTTACTCAAGAGTTGGCTTTCACCCTTCTCCTAGAGCCTGTCCTAACACCTGGGGAAGAATAATCGGTCTCACATCATTTTAATATGCAGGCCCCTTCTTCCCTCCATAATTTCGTCCATGTTAAGGCCTCATAGGTTTTTAAATGGAGCATCAAACGTTTGAGGTGCCCTTGTCTCCAGGTGCATCAAGTACAATAGAGGTTTGATAGATTTTTCTGGAGGGAGAGTTTATCATGGGAAGGTCTCAGCATACTGGGCTCCAACGTGCTGTGCTCTGGGATGAGATGGCATTTCTCCTGAAGACTTGTCCCACTCTTTAAAATATTTTTCAAGAATGCATTCCATAGGCTTATTTTCCTTTCATTACCGATCCATAGCAAGAAGAGCTTGTTTTTAGTTCCAATATAGATTCCAGCTGTTGCGAAACACGGATGTTTTGTGCCTGCTCACTTTGGAAGATTAGATCATTTTAATAAATAGATTGTTTTCGTTGAACTTCCCTGACTGCCATTTGCTCAGTATGGTGCTTTGTTGCTTATTGAATTTTGTAGGCAGCATGTTTCTCGCTTATGTTGGCATTATTTGTTATTACATTTAAAATTCGTTTTTGAAAGGAAATGCTACACTATGTAGTCCCTGCCCCATTTGTAAAATGCTTTTAATGCATTTAGGCCAAAGAGTTACAGCTGGAATTCTGTGGAGGTAGAAAAGGTGTGTGCACTTGTCTGTTTTGCTCATTGTGAGAATAAAATCTTTTCTCTTGATGGTCCAAATTCTATCCCCAACCCTGCTTCACCTACAGCTTTGCATTCAGTATGTTTTTTCATTTTGCCCAAAGTAGGAGAGGAGCATGCCCTTTCTTGCTCCACTTCTATTCCACAGAATATTTTGGCTCATGTTGGTTTCCAAATGCTTGAAGTAAAAAGGGCTTTTTCAAATCTCAAGAAGCTAAAAGCTATAGTGTTTGAAATATGGTAGATTTTATTCACAGCTTCTTGTATTAGTTCAGCTGTGACCATGCCTCATTCTAGCTCCCCAACCTGCTGCTTGGAAATTGATGGGATTGGCTTTAACCACCCTGCTTAGTTTAGCATCTAGGTTTTAAAAAACAAAAACAAAAACTTGAAAATAAACCTATATCCAGAACTAGATAGATCTGTCATCAGGCTAAATGCAATGGGAGGCCCATTCAGCTACTTTTGTCCCAGCGTGGGAGAGGCCTGGCCTGTAAATTTACCAGTGAAGACCAAGGGTCATTACTTAGCTGTATATTATTATGTAGAATTCCCCATTAACTTGAGTGGGGAGTCTTGCACATAGATCACTGACAGAATGTGGTCACAAGTGAATTGCAAAACTAGGGCCCAGTCCATCAAACTGCTGAGTGCCCTCAACTATCATTGATCGCAGTAGGTGAAGAGAGTGCTCAGTAAATGAAAGTCAGGGCCCTGAAGTTATTGATATTCTAAAAAAGAATTGGGTTTTGTGGAGAAGCAGAAGAGTCCGCTGTGTATATAAAGCATACTCTATTGACATGAGGACTGGACTATCCTGTCTCCTGAGTGGAAGAATCACTGGATACCAGGGGAAGGTAGTCTGGGAGTTAACTGTGCCCTGCACCTGGCCCTTACCTAGGTGTGCAAAGGGGAAAAGGGCACAAGCAGCTTCCCCAACATCTTGTACTCGGGTAGCGTGGGTGAGGAGATGTCTCTCCAAGGGAATGGTGGATGGACAGGGCACATACAAAATGGCCCTTCCCAATGCCCCAGCTCAAACAATCTCTAAATAAATATAATGAACATGTCAAATGGCTTTCAGCCATTGGGCGTTGTTTTGTAAAGCAAGGACTTCCTTGAAAAAGCTTCTCACTTCTGAAATCTGCAGATTCTGGATTTAGGGTCCATGTGTAAATAGCCACATTTTATTTCACACTTCCAGCTGAGTGTGATAGTCTGTGCTTTCTGTTATAAACGTTTAGTGTTGCTGTGTCCAGCTGCCACATTCTGCCCTAGAGCTAGCCACGTTTGGGTGATGGGGGGCATATATCCTACTGAGGTAATTTTATTGAGCAACTTTGTAAATTTGCTTTGGACTCTTTGGGGATGAAAGGTGCTCTGTAAATTATGTATTTGTTTCCATTATATCACTCTCAGGCACAATAAACATCAGAGTTCGATAAATACTAACACTACTGCTTGTGGTTACTGGCTTGTTGAAATCGCACAGCAGCAGTAGCAGCTTTCTTAGTACTTTTTGCCATGCAGACTAAAGTGGAAGAACTGAAAAAAGGTAATTAGAGCCATATGGTTTTGAGACGCAGTTTGCTGGGGTGGGTTTGAGGTCTGAAGCAATGTGCCTGCAGATGTTTCCTTTCATCTGTCAGCTCAAGCAGGAGAAAGAATGAAGAGCTGTTCTTTAAAAAGTCAGAACCACAAACCTGACCTCTGAGAAGTGGAGTAGCATGAAAGGAGGGAGTAACACAGCTTTACTGATGCTCAGAGCATCCAACATTTATTTCCCCAAAGGCAGTAATGATCCAGGTTGTAGATGTGAAATTAGCACTACTTGGGTACTTTTGTTAGCATTTACACATTTTATATGCTCAAGCAGGATTAGGTCAGTTCATTGCTTGAATGGGAAATTTCCAGGGAACACCCAGATGCTAGGAGAAGTCATGTTTGTAAGAGATTCAGTTGATGGCACTTTTCCTTGACTGTCCCCGGATAATATGGGAAGCTGGAGATCTCATCAGTTGAATGAGAAATAAAGTTGAAATTCTGTTGGCTTGTGGTCATTAAAGATCCCACAGCAGTTTTTTTCATCAGATTTGACCAGCACAATTGAGCATTCTGCCTCCCTGAATTCTTCCTGCAGTTTCAATTGTACATAGTATTCCTCACTTCTTTCCTATACGCTTTCATAGTGATGGGGTGTGTTGTTAAAACTGTTAACACAGCTGCTGTGTTCCAATCAAAGGGAGGCTGTAGCAATCCTGGTTTATCCCTTACCTACATCATAGGGTATTGTCATGATTAATAAATTATTTATGAAGAGCTTAAAGATTTGTGAAATTAAAGACTGTATGTGAGGGTGAAGTATCACATCAGAAATGCTGAGGTTGGCATGTTTACCTAATGACATCACTGTTTCACTTGAGTCTGTACACTGCCTTGCAATATTGTGTGGAACACAAATATAAAGTTCCTGTCCATGTAGTGAAAAGGATTTGAACGGCACACCTGTAACTATGGTTAATGTGCCAGTTGCTGAATGAAAGATGTATTTCATCAGACAAGCACATCTTTGTGCAATATTCACAATTATCACTATTTTGTTAAATAGCATCCTCGTTCCAGGCCCTTAAAATGCATGTACTTAAAAAAACCAACAAAAGCACTCACACAGTTCTCTGCAGAGCTGGTTTCAGTGCACCCCTTGTGTGGTGCTTAGTAGCTAGAGCGAGCTGTTTGCCAGGAGTCTGAACTGGTGACAACCCCCCTTGGGCCAGCTTGGAAAAGTTCTTGAACATGCCGGCTTTCATCCCATGAGCGGAGGATGAAAAGAGAGCCTGAAAGCTGCCAGTATTTCTGTCTGGAGCTAGGTTTTTGTTTCCAGGGGTTAGGGGGCTGCCTTGGGGGTTGATCCAGAACATGACTAGTTAGGGAAGGAAAGAACAAAGCAGACTTTGAACTCAGAGATACAAATAAAACTTTTATTTTTTAGCTTTCTCTATTGATTTGAAATAAACTGTCTAGGCTCATGAGTTTCAAAACAAATGCAATAATTTTAGAGGGGGGGTGTGTGCGTGCGTGCACGCCCAGATAGATTGATTTCTCAACTCTGTTTTATTAATTATTAGATCAACTAGGCTTTTTTCCCAATGGTCTATAAATCCCAAATGAATGATGAAATGGGGTTCACCTGAATGAACTAAAGCTGTGCCTCATCCCACAGGATCTGACAGGTGGAGCATTTGAAGAAAACTTGAACACACTAGACTTGAAAGAGGGACTGGATTATCATCATTTCAACTGAATACTGAGGTATGCCGGTGAAATTGGTGTTTCATGTATCCTGAGTGATGTGTATGTTAAAAACAAAATTGTGTCCAGAGAGGGTTAGGTTTTGTGGTTAGTAATTTTAACATCACCCAGTGTATTCTTTCTGATCATTTTTCTAAAGGCAGGGTAAAGTTATACCTTTGATATCTATATTTACCAGTTAATATGGCAAATTACTTGCTTAGCAATCTGTTTATAATTGTGATTCTTCCTAGCTACTATCACAAGAATAATAGTGAACAGTTTCGTGTATTATGCTGAAATGTGCTATTTTTGTTGCTTATTTTAAGTGTACAAAATTTGTTACTGCTGCTTATAGTCTTGGTCTAAGTAGGCCATCCAGTATTACCCATTAGATTACAGAGCAAGCTGCTACTGTAAAGAAACATTAAAGTCACATCAAACAATGTGTATATACATCAGTTTAAATGTTCACAACAATGAAAGTGCTTTGGGACCTCGGTGACTCAGGTTCTGTCAAGAGTGGTCAGGGGCCCCAAGCAATTCCCTGGAATTGGTTAATCTCCTACGACTGACAACAGCAGCTGGTGTTTCCTGAGGTAAAATTTTTGCATTACTGCTTTGTATCTATGTGAACTGCCAGTGAGGAGGGATTAAAGAGGCCCTAAATTATGGCATCCCTGTCTCAGGCCTGTTAGGAGTACAGTATACATGTGAAGTGATATAGAAGCCAGAGGCTAACGTATATAGATGCTCAGAACTTTCACTCAGCCTCCTATTGCGTTTGCTCAAAAATAAGCAGAGTTTTACTAATGTGAAAGTAGCATTTTTCTTGCACTGGGGGCCTCAAGTTATAATTTTGCTCAAGGAACAAAACTTCAGGTCAGCTTCTGCTTTAGATTATCCCCCAGGTGAAATATACCACTTAGTGGTTTATTAGATGTGAATTAACATAATGAAGAGGCAATTTACCTTACCTGGTGACTCTGGTGCCCAACTTGACATATTAGACAGGTCTGATTCTAATTGCATAGCACTTACAAAACTTAAGACTCATTCTCAAGTAGGCCACCTCAAATCACTAGTTATTTTGGAAAATCTCTCCTCTAGTTAAGCACTGATATGTTGGTTGCTTGTTACACTAATTATTTAACCACAGAATACAGTGTGACTGGTTTTCCCTTATCAGTATCTTTTGTTGTTCATTTTTCTTGTTCCTTGGGTGATTTTGACAGCTTGAGAATGGCATAGTATTAAGGGGCTATACACTATACTCTTGAATTTTTTCTCTCTCTGCATGATGCTAGGCTGGACACCAAGGAGGGTTACCTACTTGAATTTTAGTGGTCTGAGCTGGTGAAACGCTCACAGCACCCAGAGCCATTCCCTATCAGGCTGTATGTTATACCATCGGTATACTCAAATTTAATACAAAAACATACTAAGTTCAAACCCTAAAGAATTCCAGCAGGTGCTGCCACTCTGTTTAGTAAAAGATTGCTGCTATCTTTGCTTCCTTGACCAGCTGTGCAGAATTTAATTATAAAATCTGTGTGGGGAAGAGTGCACTTCTACCTCCAACACTCCTGTTTAATAATGGCTCCTTTTCAGAAACTTTGAGCCTGCATCTCCATGTCCCTGCTACTGCCATGCATACCCTGTTTTGAATGGATTAATCACGTGCATCACTTCACTCTTGTTCCCAGGACCCCATTCCGGCTTCAGTGTTTATAATTCCATGTAGAGATTAACAACACTGAGACCACCATTCCGTTGCCCTCCTCGGTTGTTGATCATGTTCAGTGCTTCTGGTGAATATTTCTACTATCACAGTTACATGTAAAAGAGCCTGAAATTGCAATCTATGCCTACCAGCTAGAAGCTGAGGAAAAGGCTATTACAAATTCAAAATGTTTATCCTTTGCTGCTCAGAATGTAATATTTACATGAAAAAAGTGGCTGCAGCTTTCTTTCTAAAACAGGACAGAAAAAGGTGTTCTTGGCCTCTCAGACCAAGTGACTGGTAACTAAATGCATAAAGGCCCAGATTTTTAAAGAGAGGGTGATCCCTTCACTCAAATTTTGCATTGTCAGTTTCTTGGAGAGATGAAATGGCTTGACTTTTATATTATCCCACCGATATACAGGTGACTGCACAAAAGATCCTTGTAAGTGTACATTGCTTAAAAGCATATGGGGTGCAGAGCTCTTTTGAAAATCTCGCTCTAAGTGACCTTTTTAAATCCACTCTACTTTAGCAATGGTTTTGTTTTGATCTCGAGTTAGCAGCATCCCTAACTACTCCACCGCAGTAGATTGATGTCTTCTTCATTGAATTGCAGTTGCCACCATGCTTGGCAGTCTCAGCAAAGCAGCCAAAGATTGTGAGAGCTATGGAGACCAACTCTGTCACTCATAGAGGTGGGTCCTGTTCACAATTGGGTACCTGTTCTGTGGAGTAAGACAAGGTTTTGTGCTGCTCGGCTGTCAAGCCAACTCCATTTCGGGAGTATTACTTTCAGATCCAATATAAGGTTTATAGTATAGAGGGTATGTCTCCTTTGAGTTTCATGTGACTGGTTTTTAATGTTGATTGCCACAATCTTTATAAAACTAAAGCTTCTGATAGCATGGAGATTCCATTGGCGCTTTATCCATTTTGATCTACAGCTCATACTCCGACTTTGGAACCTACTCTATTTTTACAGCAAACCTTCAGAAATGTCCTACGTTAAGAAGGGGAGGACTAGGATGAGAGTTGGTAATGAAACAGAAGTAGTCTACTTGGGAAGAAAAGGAACCATGCCTCCTGTTAGGCTTATAGAGCCACCTAGCACACTGGGCCTCAAAGTTTTTCTTAGTCAGTTATTATCTTCAGGTGATACAGTTCAACCAGTGATGACATGACTTGCTGTTTGGTTTCCAGTTGTGCCCATAACCATGTAGGTAGCGTGTAATTGAGCAAAACTGGTTCCAACAAGGATAGGCCTGAGAGAAGAGAGGTGTCCATCCTGGACTGGGAAGGAAGTACGTCTGTTTTTATGAAACCTGGAATTTCCTAAGCTACATCTCAATGATGATGAACCCCCTTCATAAGATTGTCAATTCCTCTTTGAAGGATGGAAAATTGATCATATTCAGGCAACAATTTAAAAGATTTCTGTAAGTCTTTTCCAGACTCGAGTAATGTAGTGCTTTGTAATACAATAACCGGAAATTCTAGATTAGTTAATAATACATCATATAGCTGAAGATTTTATTTTTCTAATTCTGTTATCAGCCGAAATGGTCTGTACCCATGACTAACTCACCTAAGTTGCCAAAACTAAACATTTTAGTAATCTTTTGTTTTTAATTTTATTTTTGTGATTTAAATTTATTTTGACACTTCTGGATAGATGAATTACAATCCATCTTAATTTTTCATAGATTTTTAATGAATGAGTATGTCACCCTTTTGTGGGGGAGGAGGTCCTGTTTTATTACTAGTAATGAACTGTTCTGTCTAGATTTGGCCTAGTGCTACATTTTCACCAAGCAAGGAACAGAGGTTGCCATGTAAACAGTAATGGTCTGAAGTGACCTCGATATCTGCACCGAGTCAGTGGAGATATGTCTGGTGTGTGGATTAGGACCAATAGGCTTCTACAACAGTGGTTTTCAAACTTTTTGAGCTCAGTTACAATTTTTGGTTGCCCCCCAGACAAAAAGACGTGAGGCAGGAGATGGAGGTGGCACGCTTTCCTTTGAGCCCTGCATGCCAGGCTGAATTCTGCATCACTTCTTGTGCCCCTGAATGTTTCTCCAGGGGCAAGCCCCACAGTTTAAACCTCTATTTCATGAGCTACACAGCCATCTTCTATAAGGAGTGGCAATTAGTATGTCATGTCAGCCTTTCCTCCCCTTGTGAAGGTAGGTCCTCCAGGGGAGTAGGCCTTTTCTTTGTAGTGTATATGTACTTAAGGTCTAGCCCCAAGTCATTTTGATATGAATTTCAACAAAAGCTATTTTCTGGGCTTGTTTACTTGTGCAAAACTGAAACTCATACCTCCTTAGCTTTTGGCTATTGCTCCTTTACTTCTGCTTTTGAAAGAGGAAAACTATTTAATATACTTGTCACAAATCATTCATACAATGAGCTTCCCTTGTGAATCTAAAGAAAGATTGGAGTGGGTTTATATAGCATTTTAATAAAAAGCCTGTGCTATCTTTGTGTTTGTTCTACTCACATGTAGCTTTTTCTACTATTGTATGTACTATATAAGCTTAATAATCAGTTTCCCCGCCACCTCTTTTGGAGCAGAGCATGTGCAAGTGCTTCATTATACAGTGCAGTAAAAGCTTTTTAAAAATGATTGGCAAATATGTTTTATCAATGTTAAATACAGTTGGGTTTTTTTAGTTGGCCTTTTTGCCAAGAAAAAAATCTAGTATATCATTTCTTATTAGGGGCCTCTTTGTGGAGAGTGACTGGTTGCAATTTTGTTTTTGAAAATGGGCAATGAATTGATTTACTATCAATCGCTCTGTACAGAGAACGATGTTCATCACATACAAGTGTCCTGTGCTTGCACCCAGAAAAACAATGGGCGGTCTGTTTTCATAATGATGTCACACCACTTGCAAATTGCTAGCGGTATGGTAATTTATTTAACAGTTGCCCTTTCAGATCAACATGTTACTAATACTAGAATCATGGTTTGATCATACCTAGTTTATTGTTTCAATTACTTCTGCAGAGTTATTTTTTTTTAAACACTGATTGTGCTGCATGCCTACCACCCATAACAAACAATTGGTGGTAATGGTGTTGCATGCACCAATACTGAGTGTTTGTTAGTATGTTGCAATGCTTGTTTTGTGGAATTAAACATTACAGCTCAAGGCACGCAAATTTAGCAGGTGTTAGTTTTTCATAATTCACAATTAAAAAGCTGGCCAGGTTCGTGGGTGTTAAGTTATAGGGACAGTAGTAGCTTGTCATAACCACTAGTTCTTTTTTAACTTTGTGAATAGCAGGGGAAATGTATTTTAAAATTGAACAAAGTGAATAATAAACATGGTTTATTCTGATAATCATCTCTGCCGTTGGCTCTTCATAACCTGGCATAAACCACACAGATGAAGGGGGTGGAGTTCAAATGAAACAAGAAATAAAAAAGGTACACCTGGTACTATCTGGTCAACTCTGAATTTAGCCTGCAATCACTGATCGATTTAGAGGTCAACAGGGCTGCCAAGAGGAAATGTGACTAGCTGATGACTGATCTTTAAAAATGTCTGGCATTAAAAAGGCAGTGGCTAAAGCACTGACCTGTGACCACCGTAGTCCTCAATTGGAAAACCGAGGTTCTGCTTGATGTGTCCTGAACTGTAGCTTACAACACGAAGTCACCACTCATTTACATTGTTAGACAGTCTCTGTTTATTTTAGGCTTTGACCTTGGCCAGAACGAAGACTGTCTGCATTTGCTTGCATATTATAAGTCAGGGCTGAAAGCAATAAAAGAACAGTTTGTTGAGACACGTTTTACCTGAAGATTTATGTTGCCACTCTAAACCATGAAATATGTTCCCTCTGAATTGTTACATTATCATCTTAATTATTTGTCTTGACCACACGTATTAGCCAAACTGTAGTATAATGTACAAATAGAATGATTTTAGAGGAGAAACGTTAATTCAGGTTTGCCGACAGAATTGTTATTCAAAACCAGCTCACTTATGACAAAGATGAGGACAAACTGCCATCTTGTGGCTACAGATAACAAATTTAAGAATTGAAAACAATGGACCTTTGTTGCCTGCTTTATACTGTGGTCAGAGATACTGACAGCCCACTTTTCCATGGTCATATCTGTGTGTGATGCTTTGGAACACGTGCTTTTACTGTTTTTGTTAATTTCGTAGCTCGCTCTGAGAATCCAGTTTATCAAGATGCCCCGGCACAGATCACTTCCTTCTTCATGATGCAAGGGCCCAAGAGCTTGAGTTTTCAGAGCAATAGACAACACTGACTGCTTTACTATGCAGCGCTCTACATACAGGAAACAAAAAAAGAAGAGCGTATGAAATTCCTTTTAGGTAGGGTACTCAGCTATGTTTAATACAATCAGCTGATAATTCATGTTATCAACCAAAGCACAGTGAATTACATTTTAACAGCTGGTAACTATCACAACTGCAAGATTTTTTTAAAAACAGATGAATAAAATTGTAAATGTTGATTTAACTGACAGGTTTTTCAAAAACATGAATAAAGTTCAAGTGGTTTGTAAAAGGAAAACATTCAAACGTTATGCCTTGCTTTATCTAATCCAGTTTGTTATTTTCTTCTACTCTGACGAAGTGAGCTCTCAGAGAAAGGTCAAGTGTGCTGCATCTCATCTCCCCCACCCTGAAAAAGTGCGTCTGTCACTGGATCTAACTGCTGCGCAGACTGCATCAGCTCAGTGCGTGTATGATGTCAGAGTGGAAGTGCTCAGGAGGCTGCAGATGGGATTGTCACTCTTTATCACGACACTGCAGGGTTTGGGTCTGTTTTTAAATACTAGTGGAAATAAGAATAACCTTTCACTCTCTTGCCATTTTACTTGAAAACTTCTGTTTGTTCTAGCAAATGTTCACAAATGTTTTCATTAGCATTGCTCAAAAACACTAGTAGGAGGAAGTCGTTAAGCACAGAAAATTCAGCCTTGTAACTTTACTGACTTTGATGGGATAAAACGATGCCAAAGGAAAGATTCTCATGACATTTGCAATAATTTCTTCCTAAACACATTTAAGTGCATATTATCTTGTTTATATAAAGGAGGATTCACTTTTCTTTCCAGTCTTTCATCTGAGTCTCCAACTGTTTAAGAATAAAACTGACCTGGCTCTCAAGACAATTTTCTTACTAATTATTTTATGCCCTCTACATTTTGAAATGCTTTATCACAACATGGATGAAGCAAATGGCAGCCAACACTGACAGCAAAACATAATTCTTTTAGCTTTCACTTTAAACAACAGTGATTTACCAGATGGCAACGTTAAGAATTTTTCTTTATCTAATTTACAAAATTGCCAGTGCTAGTTGCTGTAAAAATTTGCTAACTATCTCTAGGAAGTAAGGATCGCTTCAGCTGCTGCTTTTCTTGGCCCTTTTACTATCCAGGTTTTTAGAACACAGAAAATAACTGTTTGACGATGTGTTACATGATGATTTCCTTTCTGAACCTGGCCTCCCACAGCTTGACACATTTGTTTGTACCTCTAGTTACAAACACGAGGCAGTTAAGCCTTGTCTGTTGGCCACACCCCTTCCACCAGTATGAATACCTCCAAACTGCAGGAAATTTATTAGTAAATTAACATCAATTCCTTTCTTCCCTCAGTTTGCCCCATTTTAACACACTTTTGTATGACAATCTTTCTCCCAGTCTGGGACATCTGGGATAAGGAGAGCAATAAAGAAGAATGAGTGCAGCTGGAAAGACAAATGGGACAGAAGAATATTACCCTTTCCCTAGGGTAAGTAGTGTTAATCTATTTTAGGTCCACTGCTGAAAGCATCTTCCTGCTGACATTTTCTTCTGAAGAGGAATAAAGGTCAAGCATATGAAGTGTTGATAGATGACCAGGTAGCCACTTTTACATATTTTTGTGCTTGCTGTTGATCATGAAAGCGTTGAGTAGGCTCCAACCTCTTCTGTAATTGGTCCATCTGGTGATTAAAGTACTTCAGCAACAATATTTAATCTACCGAGGAATGGATGATTTTAGATACTTTCAAGCACGTGCATTTAAGGTAGAAGCAGAAGTATAAAAATGATGTTTTATTAAGCTAATTCTTTCTATTAAGAAATATTTTAACTGTTCTTCTCAGGTCTGCCATCTGCACTGCTTTTTCTTTTGGTGTTGAGACTTTGGGAAAAAGAAAAAAATTACCCTAGAGTCATCTGCACTCAAGACCAGCCTTGTCCTCACAGAAGATGCACTAGGGCTAGTATCTGAGCGCGAAGATTTTGAAAACTCTTTTAGCTCATGTGGTTGCAACTAAAGAGCATGTCTTTATGGAAAAGGAATAGAAGCATGTAGTTGCTGTACATTTGATTGTCAGAGTCTGCATTGTAGACAGATTCTAGCTAGGAGGAGGTTTGACTACCAGTTGGATGCACATGCTATTCTATGGAACCTCAATACTATTTCATGATATACCTAGAAACAGATGAGCTCATATGTTTAATGCACTCTTTGAGTGCTGAAATGCAATAGAGATTGCAGGCCAAGTCTAGGGCATCCTCTCCAAATGAGCTGGAACAGCTGGTTTCTGAGGAATGACGATTCAATATTGAAGTGACAAAATTTTGTCTCTCACAGGCCAAAAAGGTGGACAACCTGCATGTCTTAAAAACCTAGCTGTCTGCAGTGAGATGAAGCAGACAACTGTGGTATAGAAAATCCTACCTACTAGGAAAATGGACTGGAGACCTCTGAATATCAGAACATTCTTGGTGTCCTCTGATGTTCTCAATAGTTAAAGGGGGAAGAGGAGAAGGAAGCTGATTTGACCATCTGTGAGCTAGAGTCTATTCACAGCAAGTTTTGGTCCTCTTCTCTGCTGAAAAACCTCATCTTTACATTTTAGCTGGATTACTTTTGTTCAGAACCATTAGTGATGCTTCTTTGGGTGCGCCAGCATAATTTGAGAACCTCACTGGAATATGCAGACACATTTCTGCTAGGTCTTCCAGAAAGATTGCAGCAATAATGGGAGCTAAAGTCCTGAAATTCATTTTCTTCATGACCCTCTTCATACTCTTGCAGTCCAAGACTCTTCCTAATGCCTTTCTTCAATGACATGATGGAAGAGAGCTTTGGAAGTGTCTTAAGGGACAACTTCTCTTGATCTAGCTGTGGGTTGTTTCTCATCTCATGAGGCTGGATGGGAGCCTGGAGCGCCAGATGATGATTTTACACCAGCTCCTTTATTCATCTTTCTGACATAGATTGGAATCAGATGACAGACATGGGATATCCTAACTTGGGTCCTATTTTTGAAGGGAAGCAGGCCCTATCGCAGTCACTCTGTTCAGACTGGAAGGACTTAGATTTTTTGCCTGACTGGAGCTTTTTAATGGAACTCTGAGACCAGGAGTTTCTCCTGGAACAGGAACAGTCCCTACTCTGATATTTCAGTCCTAGTCACAGCAAAAGTATAATCTGTCTCCGCTTCCACTGGAGTAGGAAATTAATACTTTGTCCATATAATCGGCTAGTGTCTCATCAAGCTTCTTCACAAAGCTTGTATCTGTATCGCAAAGTCTTGATCAACCGAGACTTTTGAGATACAGATAAATTTTACATTTGTCAAGGCTTATGTCAAAATTAGTGCCTGAGCATTTGACAATTCATGCATCCCCTTTTTTAAGCATGCAGTAGCTACAGCTATTTCTTTAGGTGTCAGTTTGAGTTCTTCTTTGATCTGAGGGTAGAAGATTTTAGTTCATCACAGCAGGACACTGTAGGGCTGCTGAAGAAGCTGTGAAGTGTGTTCTAAGAATGGCATCTTTCTTTGTGCCTGGAGGGTTGTTCAGAAAGAAAACTCCCTCTGAAGGAATTACCTGCTGCATCAAGTTTAGACAGTGAAGAGCATGTCTTTGGGTGACCTTGTAGAATTTTAGAGCCTGCAAGCTGAATCATTTTTCATGCCTCCCTAACAGCTTGGATGAAGGGGGAGGGCAAAGCGTATATAATGATTTGTCCTTGGTTCTATTTAGCTTGCTTATCCTGGTCCTCTCACGGGTGGCCAGCATCTTCCTCTCCATTATCTGACATAGGCCTGGTCTACACTTACCTTTGCGATTTGGCGGCAGGAGATACGCAAGTGATGTAAATCACTTGCATACCTCCCATCAACTTTGCGGTGTCCATATTGCGTTGCGTCAAAGTGAACAGCGCTCCCTTCGACACAGCGCTACTCCACTTATCGGGGTAGTTTTCCTGTGTCGCTTCCTGGATCGACTGAGCATGTCTACACAGACGGCTCAGTAGATCCAGAGCAATCGATGTGACGGTGGTGAATTTGCCACTGTCAGTGCAGACCCAGCCATAGCTGGAGGAAAAGAACGTTCCTGTGCTTCTCTGGCTTAGAGTTACTGTGATCAAAACAGAGAATTGTACTCAAAACCCTGCTGGCTTTGCGCTGAATACATCTGCAAATTTGGCCCACCATGTATACATTAAACTGAGTAAGGAAATTCCTTTTCTACGGTTACATGGTGTCACTTCTCAAGAGTGTTTCTTTATTATTAGATTTTTAAATACAACTTTTCTGAATCTTTCAATACCGTTTTTGTCCTAAATGCAGAATCAATTTATAGGAAGTCACATAAGTCATGGAATTTTAGTTTTGCTATTAAATTTGAAAGGGAAATTCTTATCATTCTTTTCCACCCAACAGACACATACATGCACTGTACACACAGGCATCTGTGCTACATTATTTCAGTAAGTTGAGCTTTACACCAGAAGTCTGGAATGTTTTCAAGGAATGGGACTGGAGGGTTTTATAAAAACTATTTTAGACAATTCCATACATTCTGTACTTAAGACTTAGGCTAGTAGCACAATCCCATGGGTTTTGGATTTCTATGTGTCATTAACAAGTACAGGATATTTAGTTAAAAAAACCTGATGCTTTTAATTTTTTCTTCAGGAAAGTTCTATAGCACAAACTCCAGACGCTACCTTGAACAGTAGTTGTGGTTTCTGCACTTCCATGAGGTCACAGAGATAGTTGCGCTTCTCTCTCACTAGTGGTAATTCAGCATCCCTGCAAGGGGAAATAAGAGAATTCCTTTTAATGTTAATGTTTTCAATCCATCCAGAAAGAAAATAAACTTTTGTAACTGAAGTTGACTAAAGTTGTAAGATGCAGCAAAAGGAACAGTTTAAGGAATAGCTTGGTAATACTAGTTACTGATAAACTGCATTGTTAATGCCGTATCTTTTCACATATAAAGTATAGTGAAATATGATTTACTCTTAATAAACTCTAACTTGGTAAATACAAAAAACCCCAACATTTTTACTGCACTACATTAAACCAGAGGACTCTTAGCAGTTATGCAATGTCTCCTAGAAGTGACATTTCAAGGAAAAGTCATCCAATAGTTATTAATGAACGTTTCTGATCTCTGGTTAAGACATATTTGTCTTTTCAATTTTTTTTTAGATATTTGTGTTTCTGAAATGTAACACTTTGCCGTACAAGCCTCTATTTCGGTATTGGATTTGAAGTTCATTTTTTGTACTGTTCTTGCTCTAGATAAACAGTTCTTTGCCTCAGAAAGTGTATCAGAGCAGGATGAGGAGTTTATAATGAACTTAAATTTAGAGGGAGAGTGATATTCTATCTAGGTTAACCTTGTACTACAGAAACCCCTATATTTGTTTTTTTAAAAGCTCTAGAAATAGTTCAAAGACAGAATGAATTCACCAGAACTTACACTGTCCACAAAGGATTATTCAATACTGCAGCTATTTCCCAGTCTAAAATAAAGGGAAACCTTTGGTACTTCTGACACAATTTTGATTTTGCAAAGATATCCACTGCACATTCTTTACAGTTCCTTCTCCACTTTTCCTCATGGACAAATATTTCAGTAGCCCTTATTCTTAAACATTTCTCTAATAATGAATTCACTTACCAGTGGGTGTCACTAAGTACTGTCATGACCTCATCCAGAATGTCAGGATCAACAATATCACTGTAGGTTATCAACATTTCATATGCTTGACTGGCTGTTGTTTTCCTTATCTAGAGGGAAGAGGCAGAGAGAAAATTTTTAGGTGCTGAAAGCAGTGAAATTATCCAGCTGCTGCATAAGAGCTACATGTTATAACATTCAGCGGTCTGTGTAGATCCGCTCAGTCAGTCCAGCAAGTAACGCAGGAAAACCATCCCAGTAAATTGTGTAGCACTGCATTGACGGGAACGCTGTTTCCATCGATGCAGCGCAGTGTGGGTGCCGCGAAGTTGACAGGAGATACACAAGTGATTTACCACAAATCTCTTATTTTCTACTATGGAAGACAGGGAAGCTCTCAGCCTTTTTGGAAGTAATTATTGCATTAGATGGTACTTCACCAGTGAAATCCAAGCATTGATCAAGGGAGTGTAACACAGTGATTCTCAACCTACTTACCATTGTGGGCCATATATGCAGCTCTCTCTGTATTATTGCATCCACACAACATACAAACTACCTGTATGGCTCTGAGGATGTCACATGGGCCACAAGCAGTGCTGAGAACCACTTCTGTAACAGCTAGTCCCTGTGTTCTAGTACACTTAAAGTTCAAATGACTCCATTTATGCCAGCATGGTTCCTCGCATCTCAGGACAGAGAACAAAAACTACATTTAATGTGAAAATTCAAACAAAAGTTATAAATATGGAAGGATGCTGTTTAAAATAACTTTTCATTTTTTTGCCTTTGTTTATTGCCTGTGTTTAAGCAGAGGGATTTCTGCACTTACCTGCTTATTTCAATATTGACTAACTAGAGGCCATAAAATACTCTCTCATGGGAATGTGTAAGTGTTATTACAGTACACTACTCTGGTTTATCATGTAAATACATGTTTAAAATATTTTAAAATCATATGTTTACACAACAGATTATAATTGCTCCTTTACAGCTATCAACATACCATATACTATGTACTGTAAATATAGATTATGGAAGGTACATTAAGCATATTTAGTAATATTACTTACGGAAACTACTTCCTGTGCAAACACAGTGGCAAAAGTAATTAAATTTCTCTTTTTCAAAATCTAAGCCTCTTTGGAGTTATGAGACATAACAAGATTACACTTGAACATTTATTAACCTCATCTGTTTAAACAGTCTAAATTGATTCCTTTATATTTTTTTAAAAATCACCCTTGGTTTAAGACTTTGTAAGCTAAATTTCAGCTTACATTCAGCTTTTACTGCTAAGTATTGTTTGGGGTTTTTTAAAAATTTATTTATATTTCAAAAGGGATTTGTTGTTACAGAAAGATATACAAATAGTGTCCAAATTCAGAAAAGTACCTAAGCACGTGAGTAGTTCTACTCGACATCAATGGGACTATTCACATGCTTAAAATTTGGCATGTACCATCCTAAATGGGGACCTAAATCTGCAGGGAGAGAGATAGATAACTGATATAGGTAAAATGGGTTATATCTGGCTAATAATTACTGCTGAGTTTTATTATGGGATTATAATGAAAATATTGACATACAGAGAGAGTTTCAAAAGTTCTCAGTGTTGGTCTAACTCTACTCCCATTAAAGTCAATGAGAGTTTTGCCATCATTTTCAATGGCAGCAGACTTAGGGCAGAAGTGAGTGCTTTTGAAATCCCCATCTTATGCTATATTTATATTCTCAATGGAATTGGTTTGGATTCTTAGATTTAGTATGGACTGTTTAGATTTTAAAGTTACAACAAAGATTGTGGGATGAATGCCTTTATTGTATGGTTACAGATCTGCAATTAAAGAAGAAAAGGCACTGGTTTTTGAAATGTTGCCATATGAATTTACTTTCAGAAAGTGAATTAAAATTGTCTATTTATTTATTTTTATTACAAAGATCATGAGAGATGTGTCTTATGAACCTGATTAGAAAGTTTGCATCCCAATCATTTCCTTTCTGGGAGTGACCTCTCCCCTCTTAAGAGATATTTGGATTGCATCTCTCTTTGGTTGATTAGGATGTTGGTCCCTCTTTTTGAGAACAGTGCTCCCTTTTGAGTCTTAAAGCATAGAGGGGACTTCAACGAAGGTAGGCCATGAAAACAGAAGACATTTGTGAAGACTCTCGGGGTAGTCAATAAACCAAATGGGAAAACAATACTGGTAGTGGTTCTTGCCAACAATGAATCTTAAGCAGCACTCGTGATGGCTGCATGGCCGTAGGAAAGTAGGCATCCTGGAAGGCAATGACACCAGTCCCCAACATATAAAGATAAAATTCTCACTGCTTGAACATCCTGAATTACTGTAGCAGGATAAAAGTGTTCAGAGTCCTAAAATCCAGGATTGGTCTCCATCCTCGTTTTTTCTTGGGAATCAGGAAATACCTGAAGCAGAAATCCTTCCCAATGAAAACCAAAGGAAGGGATTCAGTCACTCCCAGAAGCACAAGAAAGTCATCTCTTGCCTTGAGAGACCTTCATGAGAACAGTCCCTGAATCGGGATGAGAGAGAGGGATAGAGCTGAAATGGATAGAATAGCCCATTTAAACCACCTCTAGGATCCATCTGTCTGAGGTGATGAGCTTCCAGGAAAGTAGAAAATGGGAGAGGCAGTCTCTATAGTTTGGATGAAGGGTGGGTTGGTGCAGCAGAAGATCCAGGATGAGGAGTAGTTCATGACTCTCGACCAATGGGTCAAAATGGTTGTCTGGAAGAGGTTGATAACTGAGAGGTCACTGCAGATGACACCCCCTTCTTGAGGAATCTGTACCATGTTCTGGGAGTCCAGCCAGTCTTAAGAACGTTGGATACTCGAAAGTGCTGTGCTATTTGTGCCTTGTGGTATATTCTCCTTGTTGAAGGCATAGACATACCAAGAAATTGGTCTTTGAGCAAGTGGAAAGATCTATCTATGTCATCACTGTATGGCTCAGGCCCATCAAAAGGGAGGTTTTCCACAGTACTATGTACCTCCTTAGGTCAGAGGATTGCAGCGACTGTAGCACGACTGTAGCAATTGTCAGAGAACATGAAGCTGTGTCCATGTTATAAGAAGTCTGAGGGAAGCCTTTATGATCATCTTTCTCCTGTAATGAGAGCTTGATCTTGTTCCTGCTTCCCTTGATGCAAATGATTAATAAAATGTGAAAAGTTCCTGTAATTTGTAGTGCCATATTTTGCCATCAAGGCCTGATAGTTGGTAACCCTCAGTTGTAGAGATCCAAGAAGGAAAAGTGTTGATCTGGAATGACAGTCTATTTCTTTCACTGACAGCATCAACAACCAAAGAGTCAGGGAAAGGATGGGAGAATACATACTCCAAACTCTTGGCTTGCACAAAGTACTTATCAACCTTTGTGCACTTAGAAGGGATGGTCGTTGGTCACCATAGGGGCTGGTGATAGTAAGGCCTCATTGAAGGGTAAGGCTGTCTTGCCTTGGGGAGAGGTATGCAATATATCTGCCAGGGAATGCTGGGGTTCTTCTGCTTCCTCCAAAGGGACCTGTAAAGCCTCTGCACTATGCATTTCATTAGGTCTTGAAAAGCCCAGCAGTCATCCATGTAGGATGCAGAAGGCCATAACTGTGTCATCTGAAAAGGAGCAGGATGACCATATCTCCTTTCTACCCTTTACTCATGTTACTCCAGAGGTTCTTCCTGGGGAAAAGGATTCCAAAGTGACTTGATTTTGGTGGGTCCTTCTGTGTTAGGGCACCTGTAAAACTGATCACCCTAAGGAGCTTAAGGGTTCCAAAAAGCCCACTAGGATGGGGCATAAGGGAAAGGAGTGGAACCTCAGGGATGTTCCTGTCAAGGCTGACAGGTCATCTGTCAACTGGTTCCTGGAGCCTTGTCCTCAGGAAATACCTAAGGGGTGGGAGGACTGCTGGAATGAAATGGGACTCTTGGGATTGACTCTTCTGAGTCATCCTCCCATATCCAGTGGAGGAGCTATAGGTGACCGTACCAAGGCTTCTGTCAGCACAGGGGGCCTACACAGACCAGTGACCATGTCAGTTCCAGTAGTCACATATTTGTATGAAAATGTAGCCGCTCCAAAGGGGTCTCTTAAGAGTCTGTCAGTACTGGCTGGAAGTCCTCCTGGTATCCCTCAGGAGAGGGTTTGGGGTCCTCCATAATCTGGAGATCATCATGGGAGAGGAACCTTAACAGTACTGGTGAGCCTAAGGCCTGGCACTCTTCCTCAGGGTGAAGCACATCTGGAGGTACTGGAGATGGTACAGATGGTAGAGCCATGAACTCTTGATGCCTGAAGACGACAATACTGGAAAATGAGCTGAAGGTGGTTTATTCAGAGTCCTTGTGTTTGGAGGGCTCCAATCTAATGATGCCATGGGGGCTTGGTTGTCAGAAGACTTCTCAGTATGTATCTTTCTTGGTGGTCTCAGTGTCTCACTAACAGGAGAGATAGAAGCCTCATGAGGACCCCCACACAGATGTGAAGTCTCCTGACTCCTTGGTCATAGGGGAGACGTTTCCCTCCTCTTGAGCTCTCTGTTAGGGAAGGTGGGTCTTTTCTGTTTAGAAGGCTTTGAAGAGTCTGAAGTTGCCCTATGGTCTCTGGCACTGAGGAAGTAACTGGAGTACTCGAAGCTGGTGAGGTAGATTTACCAAGGGAGTGGCGTGTTGGACCCCGCATCTCTCTCAAGAAATGCTCCATAAGAATCAGTTTCAGTCTATCTTTCCTCGGTATACTCGATCTGTCCTTGAAGTTGGAGCAGACCTTACACTTGGACAGGACATGAGACTCTCTAAGGCAACTGGACTGCCTGTCACTGAGGGTGGAAAAATCTATGGCAGTTCTTGCAGGGCTTGAATTCTGTGTTTTTTGGCATAACCCACTAGCAAAGGCTGCAAGGGTGGAGGACCATGAAATAAAAGGGGAGAGGGCCATCCCATGCCTCCCAAAAGCACAAGCCTATGCTATAAAATAAAAAAATACAGAATAGAATAAAAAGCTGTGTCTGTTAGCAGTGGAAACTATGAAACTCCATCTTAAACCACAGGTGGCAGAAAAGGAACTGGAGCAGAGGTGGGTCCGCCCCTCCCTATATGCCCTCATACCGGAGCTTGAATTGGTGTAGGGTGCTGGCACAGACACACAGCCACTGCTAACAAAAATCTCCACCCAAAACACAGGCACTCACATGGAGCACCAAAAGGGTAAGTAACTCAAAGAAGAATTTATTATGGTAGCATCCAAAAACCCAAATGATGATTGGAGCCTCATTGTGCTGTACAAACAGAACAGCAGCAATTTCTAGATCACATATGCTCTGGGCTAAAAACACCAACAAAGGGAAAACAATATGGTTACAACATACAAGCAATTGAATAAGGTAAAAAACTGGCAGGCACTACAAAATTTAACATCCAAAGAAAAACCTGCCCAAAATATGCGCTTTTTAAATACCTGTGAAAAAATCTAAATATTGTATGCCAGATGTACTGTCAATCGCTTTTCAGTTCAAATAGTATTTAACAACATTCATTCTTGGTAAAAAGATCATATTCTTTTCTCCTAAAGCCTCATCTCCAATACTTACCACAGGAAATGGATGGCAAAGAAGAAGAAATAGCTGAAATAAAACTTTCTTTCTTATGTCACCTTGAAACTGAATCATGCCACAAAACCTAGAAAAATAAGAATGTATAGACCTTGAATGATTTCTTTTCACTAGCTAGTCACAAAGGTACATTTTATTGTTGACGTTAATAGTAAAGGTATATACATATGTATAAATAAAATAAAAGCTTTGCTTCCCTCAAAAAGTCTCACTTTATTTTCTAACCACTGTGAGAAAGGAAACATGGAACGAAAATATAGTAAAAATCATTAAGGGTTAGTAAGCAGCATCTGGGGTGCCACACAGCTATGCCAAACACAAATATGGTTTTAAAATTACTGACAGGCAGCACCAAAGATTGTGTGTGAAAATCGTCAAAGTGAAACAAGTTCTCACAGGGGAAATGAGGATCCAGTGTAACCTAATGCATGATTTGGTTAGAAGTAAAGGGCAGTTTAAAATGAGCAATAAACCACATACTTGAGCTTCCTAGAACACTTCCAAATACTGGAGTAGAAAAAGTGAACTAATGGTAGACTAAGAGCAGTAAATCATTGAGTCAAGTGTCATTCAAATTCTGCCAAGGAACATCAATCGAGACTAACATCACGGTGATTATTCCAGTCCCATGATCTCACCTACCCACCTACAACATTGCTGATGCACCTCAGCCTTGACTTGCAAGTTTTGCCTACTACTCCAGCCAGGGTTTTCTCTGGAGCAAAACATCCAAATTGGTTTTGTGTTCTAGTGCACAAATGGGATCTAGGATGATTTATTTAATTATGTTTGTTACCTGGCCAGAATTTGAATCAAGCTCACCAGAAGTAAAAAGCTGATGATTTAACCCACCCATTAGGGCACCAGCAGATTAATCATTTTGGTTGGGGACACCTGGAACCAAGTCTTTTACTGTGCACACTTATAAAGACCATGGAAACTTTCAGTTACATTTATTCACATTTTTCCAGATATATTTCATGCCAAATAGACATAGGAGAACAATTCTCCAATCACCCCACCACTCTATGGTCAGAAATTGAATCTTTCTCCATTCTCTGAGTTAGAAAGGAAGATTTTTGTACCAACTCACACTGCAATGCTGGAGCGAAGTTTTTGAACGTCTTTGGATTTCTTGATCTCTTCTTTGCAAAGAGTAAGTAACTTCAAAGAAAATGGATGGCTGAAAAATTGTAAAGTTTATTTTAGTTAATTTTTTAAAAGCAAACAGAACTCTTTTAGACATTACTTGAAAATCTATTTCTAAATTAATAGTATTATTCATAGAACAGACAACATCAGTGGAAGTGTCCCCCTCAATGCTCTGCTAATATCATTTGACCCTTTCTTGAAGGACCTCCTCTCTAAGGCTGGGTCAAATTTGCCACTGTCAGATCGACTGCTGTGGATCAACTGGGCCGTCTGTGTAGACCTGATCAACTGATCCAGCAAGTGACACAGGAAAACCACGCCAGTAAGTGGTGTAGCGCTGCGTCGAAGGGAACACTGTTCCCTTCGATGCAGCGCAGTGTGGACGGCGCGCAGAGGAGATGCAGCGAAGTCAACGGGAGATACACAAGTGACGTAAATCACTTGCATAGCTCCCCTCGACTGCCGCCGAATCCCGAAAGTAAGTGTAGACCGAGCCTGAGTGAGAATTTACTTCAGCCTCAATTCTTACACAGTCACTGACTTCTATATTGACAAGGAGGAAATAAATGCTAATCGTTTTGTGCTGCAACTACCCGTGCACTAGGGAGTGAAGCATAAACAAACTCATTCCAAGTATGCCAAAACAACTAGATATCATGTCTTATTATTACTACCAACCTGTGTTGGATTAGAAATGGCGAAGGAAGAGTGAGAACATTCTATAGCCACATAAAATCTATTTTATGCATTGCTATGGTACCTACCTCTTAGTCATCCCCTTGTGTTTTCAAATTCATAGAATTTTTTTTGTACCAAATGAGGATCAGTGTACTTTAAAGTATTGTACAGTCATGATCTCTTAGTAATTCCTGACAATATAATGACAATAGGGATTGCATTTCTCTAAAGCTTTTCTGCTAAATGCAGTAGAGTCTGAAAACATCTTGAAATACATTTAGCAATGTGTTTTTTCCACACCAAATAGGAAATGTGGTTCTCTCAGCTCTTTCCCAGATGTTTACATAAACAGTATCGTTTAAAATTTTGTTTGCTCATATTTCATGGGCTCTTACAATATATTCTTATATTTGCAGCATATCTTGTTTAATCTTCTATTCAGTACTCTTAGGCATCTCATAAAAACATACAGCAGAGTAGTTTGCAGTGTCATAAATGTAGCACGAAACCATTTCATATTTGTTTAATGAAAATAACCCTGGCAAAGAAATACTTCTATTTTATTCCTAGAGTGTGCATTTAGGAAACCTCCACTGTACTACACAGGAAATGCATAAAATAAAATCCAGACATTTATCTCTGTTATGTTGATTTAAACTGGGGATCTAAAAATAAGATTAACGTGTACAATGTAATTGAACTTATCTATTTTGCAACAATAGAGAGATGACAGGAATGGCAAGAAGTTTGGTAAAATTCACATTTCTTGGAAATTTATAATTTTGTACAATAGGCTTCAATGTGCTTTATGTTATTTTAAAAGGTAGTCAGCAAAATACTGGTGTAGTTGTGCTGAATTGGCTAAGATATTTAATTCGGAAGCTGTAGTGGTAAATTGTATGCCACCACCAAAGCCACAAATTGCAGCAGCACTGCTCCAATTCCACAAAGAGAGTGAGATTGGGCGAAGAAGCACACATGTGTAAGACATTTGAGGAGGATGGTGTACATGCATGCATGAATTTGTGAATTCATGTGTACACGAACATGTGTATGTGTAATCCCTTGCTACATGGTTACAGCTGCATGAGTGTACTGACCTGTGTGTATTGTTTAATATTAAAGGCTGGGTATTTTTTCCTGGGCTGGCAAGTTATAGAAGCCTATTTCACAAACTGGCAGAAGGATACAGGAGTTTAATTACAGTATCTGCAGTGCGTGCCTGCCTTTCAGCACAGGACAACAGCAATATGGTGAATTAGGTGAGATTTTAAACTGATTCAACAACATAGACACTGCTGAAAAGCACAGAAACAAAGAGGCCAATTGGAACAGAGCATCTGGAAAAAATTTAGTACATGTAACCTTACGTGCAGCATTTTGTGTTTAAAACAGAACCACTTTCCTTTCTGTCATCTGCCAATTTCACATTTGTAATAACTAAACCTAACCTATGTGTGATCTCAGCTGACTCAAATAGCTTGGCCTCTTTAAAGGAAATTGAGAAAATTCCTTCTCCTGTGTGGGCATGATTCCAGCAGTAACAGAATCAGTATCTGGGGAAAAGAGATCAGTCCGAAGTCTTTATATTATGTAAATTGGGCCCACGTGTTCCTTCAAAAAAGAACTGTGTGTTTTGAAGGTGAACTGCATTTCAATGAGATCAGTCATGACATTACTTAGGGTGGTCTTGAAATCACAAAGGAGAGTCGGGCTGTGCCCTTTTTAGCTTAGGCTCTATTAAGGAATGGAATTACCACTACTTAAAGGAATCATTAGGAAAATGTAAAATGTAAGAGCCACTGGTTCAAGATCAGTAATGACACATGCCATCTTACGGTGCTTTATGAAACCTTCAGCAAACTGTTACAGCTAGTTTTGGGAATGAGAGGAACATATACAAATACTACTTATGTGATGTTGCCAAGTCCACAGCATACCAGTAGAATGGTGACTCGGACTATTCTGTTCCAATTTAGTAGGTACTAGATGCTATAATTTGTCTACTAAGTATTTTAACCCTTTGGGGGTAGAAACTAGATATTTCTTCAGTGGAACTTTTTCTCAGGGTAAGAGATTCACAATCTGGGCCTGTTGTATTAGGGCCCAGTCCTGCAAGATGCCAAATGCCCTCATCTCCCACTCAGATCAGTCACCAAGCATTTTGCAGGTTCAGCCTTTGGCAAACGTTCTGGAACCCTCAGCACACAGTGATTTGACTACAATGGACTTTAAAGCACACTGTTCAAATGTGCTAGCCTTAGCCTCTGCCACTATTCGTGGCCAACCAACAATTATTTTTTAAATGGAGAGGAGTGGTGAAGACGCCATCTGGAAGAATATGAATTCCATGCAAATTTACCGTTAGGCTAAAATTCAGAGTTTTGTGAAACTGTGTGCGCCTGCTCAGAGGAACCATTACACTTCAATTGGAAAATACTGCAGCTATCAGAGAGGAAAAGAGGAGACTAGACGTTAATGAGAAATGGCATACAGACTTTTCACCTCAATAGCACAGATTCAAACCTGGCCAAGAGCAACAGCAAATGAAAGTTGTTACTGGCATCAGTTTGGTCACCTAGGTGAAAAGAGTTGGTTCATACCATTTCCTATTGAGCAGGTGTCCATCTCGGAACTGGCCTTCTTGTTGGCAGCCTCAGCAGAGGTGCAAAGAACGGAATGGATTATGAAGATTCAGCTCCGCTCTGAACCTTACAGGGTACCAGCACGCTGACAGGGCAGTTCTGGGGAAACTGCCAAGTGATATATTTGTCCAGTATATAATAGAGAATCCTAGCATTGTCAGCCAAGCACATTTCACAAGCATTAAAAGTCATTTAGACAGAGCTATGAGAAATGTTTTCCACTGTCTTTTCCAAGCCTGGCTTGGGGGACGGGGGGGGGGGGGGGGAATCTTGTGAACAGGCAGGAAAATGGACTCCAAGCTATATTTCTGTGAAGCAAGAATGACATCCAGTGGCAAATCAGGCTAATGCAAAGTATTTATGTCCCAAGCGGTGTCAAACCATTAATCCAGTACCCATTACTTAAACTTAGCACTCAGCAACAATTTGGATATTATTTACTTGCTCTGGACAGCTAATATTTTTGCAACTACTACTGGAAAAATGGTCTGTCATAGTGCATGTGAACATCTTTTTTTTTACTCAGAATAGAAATTTGCACTCAGGTTTTATAATGAATTTAACAACAGTCAGCTGAAGGCTGAGAATCATTGGCAACATACTCACAGGTGTTGAAGCATTCTAATCCAAGAGGCTGTTGCCGAGGTGTAGCTGCCCATATTAAGAAAACACCCCAACAAATAATGTTACAGGTTAATGTTCCATGTTCCAGCCTCTTGAGCAAGAGTTGCACACTCTATAGATCAAATACATAATGTACTGTATAACTGGACATTGTTCATGTTCAATAAAACTGACCAGCACTCTAATTTTTGGTGGGAATCAGATATTGACATTAAATATGAGGCAAAGCATTCCCCCTGCACTCTCCACGCCTACCCAACATAACCCCTGTACTTTTTACATATATTATAGCTCAAATTGTAGGCTGCATGTAGTAGGGCAGTGTGGCTGCATTTCAGTTTGACCCATTCTGCATTGTATTTTCACATCCTTTTTGGCACAGTTCTTGGGCTGAGGGGGGCATACAAGCTCTGCTCCAGTAATCCGCTCCAGAAATCATACACTCCCGTATTCTTTCACACAAAAAGCAGTGACTTCCTACACTGCAGTGCAGCAGGCATCGCTGAGCCAGGGTCAGCCTTTAACTACGTATCAACCATCCCAGAACAAACTATAATTACTACACCAAGTGCATCTTTGGCATATATCTACAGCAGTGAATAACTATGGTGTACAGTGAGGCTAACATGGGGCAGCACTTTGGAACTCTTTCTACTACCTTAGGATTTTCCATACCACCCTCTAAGCTGTTCCCAGGTATATTAGATCTTATTGTGAGATCCCTAAGTGAACTTCCTGGAGTCTTTAATTCCTCCCCCTTCCCTATTTAGAGGATCATCAGACTAATACACGGTTTTATTTTGTCTGAGGGTGGTGGTGGTTTTTACATTTTTAATATTCCAATTTCTGCGGTTTAGAAATAGGCTACCAGTTGAAGAAATATACCCTATACAGATAATTGGAAATATTCATAGAATTAGTTAAAACTTTCAGAACAATAGAAACTTTTAAATGCATCCACTTTGAGTGGTTTTAAAATTAAAATAGAGACTTTTAAACTAGATACCAAATCCTGTATAAAATTGCACATAGCACTGAGTGCTGTACAGCTCTGCCACTTAGGTGCAGATGTGCAGACATACTGCTTGTCAGACTTTAAATGGAAACACATTTTAATTTTATTAAAATGGAAAGTACTGTTCTACAAATTTGCAACAATGACATGATTTCAGTTTGGAGTGCTTATTCACATTTATTCAGTCCCAAGATATTATCTTCCCAAATATTTAACTTGACATAGAAACTTTGGGCCTTGTCCTGCAGCTCACAGAAGAATGTTTTTTTAGAAATGACAGGCCAGCAGAGGCATTTTGCCTCCACACATTACACTGGGAAATACTGCCAATGAAATGTATACAGCATGGTGAACAATTATTTATTCCCAAGAATATGTACAGCTATATAGCAATTCTCAGCAACTGTATAAATCTCTCTCTGCCATACCTTCTCCAGGTGATAATATGCAGATTGAATCTAGTTCATTTGCTGGTCATAAAACAGTAAAATAAAGAGAGCTAAAATGCATTAAAGGGACATTGTATAAGCTCTTAGCCCCAGTATTTGACCTTTGGATTTGACCTCAATAGCTGTCTCAACGAATTACTGAAACACCAGAGAAATTTAAACAGAATAATTAAATTGCCTAATATACAGCATGGTATGCACCTCATTCTAAGGCAGCCGTTCATTGGCACTCCTACTATATGTGCATTATTTTGTTTGTCGCAAGATTTTAAAAAGCACTTAGCAAAAAGTCTCCCAGCAATTGTAATTATCAGGGGTTGTGACGCATTTTTCAACAGGAGGAAAGATCTTCTGCAACATGACCACTGTCAGGGTACAGATGATCATATTTTGGTTTTAAAAACATTGACATTCAATTGGTAATAACATTCTTACTCGTAACACAACACAAATGTGTCAATTAGCTACAGCAGCAGCTGTCCCCTTCAGTGTCCTCCACCGTAAAACAGCAATTTCAAAGCAGAATAATTAGCACTTACTTCTCTTCAGTGGTGAAGATATCAAAGCAGCCATTGGCCAGCATTTGGTCCAGCATCTTTAGCAGGGGCACAGATACCCTAATATAAAAAATACACACTGTAAAGACGTTTCTTGGCAGAGATTTCGTTTATACACTTTATTTAAATTATAATTCCACTCCACCCCTAGGGGAAGGTTGCTAGGTAACTTCCATGAGCTGGCTAAATCATTCTAGTTGGCTGAGATGGCTGCATTCTGTTGCAGCCAAAGGGAAGAGGCTGGTCAATAGTTAGTGTGGGTGTAAGTCTGTGGGGGCCTGGGAACAGAACTAAAACCTGTAGGATAATTTTTATTAATCTGAACAATGTACTTCACAGCGTTTATTAAAAGTTGCAAAAGCTTTTCATTTAGCCTAGTTACTGAATGGATTAGTACATGTGGTATGACAGCAAAACCAGCTAAACATATATTCTCAGCTACAAATGCTGAGTTCCTGTCAAGAGTGAGATTGAAAATTCTGCTAAATTTCATTAATAGAAAAAATTCTACAGGAAAAGAAACTAACTTGCAAACATGCTTGATAAGTGGGGTTTAGGTAAATAAATCCTGCAATGTAAAAAATCTGGTCTTTCAACTGGCCTGTGTTTTTATGTTACAATTTGCATATTCCTAAAGAACCCCTTCCTAAATAAATATGTAGCAGATCACACTACAAATTACACATCTTATCACACCAGTATCAGATCCCACAAATATTCATTACAGGAAAATATTACAGCTTATCACAGTAAGTTCAATATCTCAATAAGGTAAATACTTCCTCCTTCATATAAGACACTGTACCATAATTCTATTATTTTGGGGGGAGTTGTTGTTGAAGTATTTTTTTTCTTTCCCAGCATCTTAAACATTTACATGATACAACCTTAGACAACTATTCATCCTCTGAAAGATCGGCTCAGTGCATGTTGTTCCAACTAACTCCTTCATGAGAGAAAGATTACCTGTCATTCAGCAGGTTATCCTCAAAAACCCGTAGTAATGTCTCACAGAAGTTATTCATGGAGCCCATATCATTTTGGATTTTCTTCATATAATCAAACAGGCTCTGTGCAGAGTACCTGACCTATAAAAATGAAATATTTCAAGTGAAGCACTGTGCAGATAACACCTGGCGGAGGCTGGAACATACTAAAAAGATGTAAACATTCCTGAACTGGACATGAATATGTTTATCCCTCACTACTTGAGCTGCACATTTGTACCATGAAAAGATACTCCTTTACATCAAATCCAACAGTGATTAAGCATACAAATTCACTGCCAGCATTTGACAGGAAGACAGCTATTTCACGTTCCATCATTACTTACTACTTAAGCTGTATTGTTTCTTCCAGTTAAACTTTTGCCATTGTAGTACCTTTAACTAAAAGGGGGAAAAAACTCAGTAAAGGTCATGTTTTGACCAAAATAACCTAGAAAACCCATTTCTGTGGTTCTATACTTCCACCTGAATGCAAAAGCCCTTGTGCACTGCCTAACCCACACAGAAATCAATAGCAGACATGCATGTGCACTGGGGCATCAGGACTAGAATGTTTTAAACATTTATCAAACAATTAGTTTTCAAAGACTACAGCCAATAGGTAAATAACACTTCTGTATAATGTATTTTAATAAGTTTTAACAATAGTATATACCACATTGTAAATAGCATACTATAGTTCCCCAAATTTGCAGAAGTTGGACTATCTACATACAGATAGATGCCATTCAAATGAAATAGGTAATTACTGAGGTATGTCGAGTTTTAAAACCAATAATCAAGCTTTGATAGCACTTAGGTGTAGATGTTTGTAAAAGCCAACTGCACTCAAAGAAATTTTGAACTGATTTGTGTAAATATCATACTTCATGTGTCAAAAGTAATTTAAAGGAATTTCTTTACATGCTGAAAGTATGTTGTATGCTTATGTTTGTATATAATGTAGTTGATACTTAATACATATACATATTACATTATAAAGAAACATGTCCATTGATTTTTTTGCAAAGGAAAGAAATATTATGCAATTCCAAGCAGTTCCCCTTTTAAGTAAAATAAAATTTTAATAAAATCAAGCCCTTTACCTATCCAAATATTGCAAATATATTATTGAAGCTTCACCAGTCCAGGTTAATTAAAAACAGAAGGAAGTTGACATGAAGAAATCTGTAAAGTCTCATGGAAATATTTCAGAAAGCATGTGTCTAACCATACATTTTTCTGCCACATTCCTAACTTATATTTCATACTGACTAATTTCCAGCTGTCTCAGATTATCACCATAATTTTGAAGAGAGCTAAATCCCCAGATGTTTTTTCCTGAAAGTCTGAAAAAAATGAACAGTGCAACTCTACAGAAATGTCATTAAAAGACAACAGTGAGCAGAGTCACTATAAATATCCAGCATGTAAAATCAGCTAACAAAACTGTGAGAAATGCATGTGATAGGACTCCATAGAAATGGGGGATGAGGGCAAATTATGAAACCCACATGGACAACACATCTCAGAACCACCGTTATTATAGAGTAAGAACCATTCTTTCTTCTTTTAGTGATTGTCCACATGGATTCCATTCTTGGTGACTAACAAGCAGTAATGTGTTTAGTTGGAGGTGGGTATGAGAAGTCCCCTTTAAACAACTAAAAGAAAACTGGGAGGCGATAAGTCACATGGAACTTAGAGACAACTCTGGGCAGGAATTTGGGATGAGGCCTGAGAGGGACCCAGTCCTTATGAAACAATGTATAAGGACTTTCCATGAGGGCCTGAGTCTCCCTTCCCATTGGAACTGATGTAATGGCCACTAAAAAGGCTGTCTTCATCAAAAGGAAACTGGATGCACATACACAGCAAAAGAATCTAAAAATAAATAATCATTTTACAGTTGCTTCAAGTTACAATTTTCATTTAACCGATATACATACATTTCATTGTACAGATTGTACCTATTCACAGAGTCAGAACATTCCTGCACGTGTGCAGGCAGGCAGATTAAATGTACATTAGGGGATGTTATGCTCAATAAATAGCATTGTTCCTGGATAATTTCAAATCCTGACATATTTACTATATATATATATATATATATAGCTTCTACTCTCTCTAAGTGGCAATAGGGTGTTTTCCTTAGAACTAAAAACTAATAAAGTCTAGTAGTTAGCACAAGTGAGCCCATATCTCCCTGGTTCTGCTCACAATACTTCTTTTAATACTCCCAGTCTTTGAAGGCAAATAACCCTTTTGAAGTCCAATGTCAGTGATATGTAATGTAGAGTAATAAACAATTCACAATACTTTCTTTTTAAAAGGTGCCAGCAATCAGTCTCATATGCATTCTGCTTAACAAATGTGTAAATTCAGAATATAGACCCATGGCATAGGCCCAATTCTGCAAACTTTTCTAAGCCAATGGACTACTTGCACATGTAAAGGATTCTCTTCTGAGTAAGGGTTGCAGTATCTGACAGCGTAATTGATATTCTAGAACCACATTTATCTTCTCAAAATTCAAACCACCTCAATATGTCTTTGCATTTTAATTTAGTAGGGCAACTAAGAGAAAACTGTTCAAAGAGCCAGCAGTTTTTTCAAAGCAGCACAAGAGGTCACTACGGTATTTGGCAAACTGAGTCTATTTCAAAACTTTACTTTTGAGAAAGATTAACACACACATTACAGATTCTATGCATGCAGAATACTAACATAAATCTGACATAGTTATGATTTTTATGTTTTGTTGTTCGACTCATTAATAGCTAGACAGATCTGGCAATGGCTGGTGTAAACCTGGTTAATGTACTTCAGTACAGCACTCTAGAATTGTTTTATATTTGTGGCCAGGCAAAAATCTTCAGTCCTTCGAAGAGACGACCTTACAATATAGGATCTTCTTGAAGATATCTTTACATACAACATTACCACTTTATTTTTTTTATTTGTACTGAACAAATCCTAAGAGAACAGTCTGCGATTTAGTCTAATTGAGACTGATATAATCCAATAATCATGTAACAACATCAAGCAACATGCTTTAAATTACAACTTTAGGGAACAGCAGAAAGTGGCACCATTTTGTTCTCAAGACTCTGTGCACTGGGAAATTTTCTGTTATGTTGCCATACGAAATATGCATTATCATAAGCAAGTTATACACTTAGAAGATTCTTTTTATACAAAGTATCCTTTGAACCAAAGGAATGCTGCAAAAGGCCAAACTCAAACCCCAAATGACAATTACTTTTTCAGGTTACCTGAAATACCCAGGCTAAAATTATTTCAAAAGAAAACATCTGCTACCAAAATGCTTCTTAGTGAGATATTCCACACACTCTCTAAGCCATCTTCTCTACTTTTCAAAAAATGAAACTGCAGTCTATCTGCTTTGTATAACAAGTGTTACATACTGATGCTGTATTTTGCTGGTGCTCATTTCTGCTACTGACAGAGTACAAACTATTTTCTGTGTATTTTAACGACATGTAACAGAGAAACTCACTTTTAAAAAACAAGTAAAAATACCATAACCAAAAGTCTCAAAACACCCTTACACAAAAGAAACAGTCCCTATTTCCTTTCCTCAACTTGTGCTCACAAATAATTGCTGGAAGTTAAAAGAAGTTTTTGCTATCCCTTCCTACATATCAACACATCGCAGTATATAAAGGAAATTAGTCAAGTAAACAATTAACTCAAAATTTAAATATGGAAAATATTGGGAAATAAATCTAGGAGATTACCTAGGAAGGAAGATTTAAGATAAATTAATTTTGATTGTTTTCTGCTAGGATAACTGATTATGCTCCTCTGAGAAGTTTTACATGGTTCAGGCAGCTTCCTCACTGCAAGATTTTTAATTTTCTGATTACATCTCTCTACACACAGATCTCTTAGTACTATGGTTCCCGGCCCTTTTGGCTCTGCACCTAGGGCCCTTGTTCCTTCCACATGAAGACCCCTCAGACTGTAGCCTAGCATGTGTTTCTACATTCTCTCTCCTTTACATTGTATATTTTACGGTATTGTTTTCCATTTTTCTCTCATTTTTCTTCTACAACTTGTTTGCCTTCTCTCCCACTTTCACCTCTTTCCCCTTTCCTGATCTTAGCTCCCTCCTCTCACTTTTAGCTCTTCCTTCCCCTAGTGACTTCCCCTGCCCACACATAGGCAGCCCTGGGAGGAGCCATTTGACTTAGTGGGAGAAATTCATTTTCTGCCTATTTGCTTTTGAGAACAGAGAGAAGCAGAACCCCAGGCGAATGGCTGCTTCAGAAGCACTCTCTGCCAATGGATTTGCTGTTTTGAAAAACAGAAGCAATGAGAAGAACCAAATAGATGGCTTCAAAGGTGCTGCCCCTTCTTTTCACCATGTGCCCTCGTTAGGAAAGCAACACACTCCCATAGTTTCCAACCGTTCTTTTGCTGAGAAAACAGGATTACAGTCGTTTCCCCACCCTCACCACACCACTCCTCTTGTCTCCCTGCTGCTTTGCTCATTGCCCTATCTCCTCCCCATAATAGAGAGGTTATTTAGAAACAGGAGGAAGGGAGCTTCTTGGAGCTCTGCTTTGCTTAGTTTTTTCACCTTTGGGGCTCCAGGCTAAGTAGCGCAAGTAGTTACATGGAACTCTTATGTCCTTCTTGAGTGGTCTCACTCCACAGACCTATCCCACACGTTCGGAACCACTACCTTAAGAAATCTTAAAAACCTTGTGTAAAGAACTCATGGATGAGTGGAGCCCAGCTGTGGACATTTTTCATTGACAAAAACAGAAGCTTACTGATAAATTAAGCATGTTCTGACCCTTTCAAATATGGTATTCTCAAGCCAGAACCCCTCATTAGAAATGTGTCTTTTATCCACAGCATTCTGAATATAAGTTATTACACTTAGACCTTTAAACAAAGAAAGAAAAATGGTACTTGCAGCATTACACTGACTGAAAATGTAATAGCTCTGATGGCGAGCTGTGCAGTTGCTTGATTTTTACAACAAGAGCTTCCAGGTGTTTCATGATTCTACCAGGAACTGTATTTATAACAATTTCTGGGAAGACTGGAGTCTCCTCTATACAGCATATACTCTGAATTAACTAAAATTTCACTGAGTGGTCTCATCTTCTCAAAAAAATCTAATGGACTAAAACTTCAAGCACATACAAGTTATTTAAGCAAAACTTGCAGTCACAAAGCAGCTTGAGCATCATACAGAACTACAAAGAAAACATAAGACTGAACATTCTATGCATTTAGAGAAAAAAGTTAGCCTCATAACTGCATAGGGACAAAACGTCGTATGCCAGTTACTGTACAGGTAAATAATGTCTCCTCCTCCTCCGCGTAACTGTCCCTATGAGTGCTTCACATCAGAGATTCTTGAGCAGCACCACAATTTGGAGGAGGGTGTTGAGGAGGTGGATTCAGCACCGATCACAGAACAGTATCACCAAAGGCCATGTCCACTGTAGAAGCATGCACAATAGCAAAGTCACCCAAGACTTTATAAAGACCTTATAAAGTCTGAGATGGATAACGTTCCTAAGTAAAGCAATGAGATAAATTGAGCCCTGGTGCAATGGGCAATCGCCCTAGGTGGAGGATATACCTCTCGAGGCTTTGTATCAAGTTAAGATGCAACCTGAAACCCATTTTGACAGTCTTTTGGTGGAAATCAGTTGACCTTTCATTCTTTCCACAATGGAAATAAACATGCTGGAAGCAGTTCTGACATGATTAGTCTCAGTGGTGGTGTGAGTGAAGACTGCAAACCCTCTGAAGGGTTGTAATGGCAGCCAGAAGAACCTTAACTGAGCTCACAGGTAAACCTGTCTTTTCTAAATTTAGCAGGTAGAACATGTGCATGAGGAGACTCAAGAGGAGGTATGGATTATTGGGCACACTATGCTTTGAAACACTTCAACTTCTGCAGGTAAATTATCCTTGTAGGTATTCTACTATTCAACGTAACTGTAAGAACCTCTGCAAAGCAATCCTGTGGTATACCAGCATACTATCGAGGAGCCAACCCTTGAGGAGTAATGACAAGCGGTTGGGGTGAATCATGGTGCCAGATTCTTTGATCAGACAGTCTGTTGCCGGAGGTGAAGAGGCTATCACAGGGAGAGGTGGATCACATCTGAGAACCATACCTATCTTGGCCAGGATGGAGCCATGAAGATGGCCACCAATCTCTCCTGTTTCAACTTGTTCAGGACCTAGAGAAACAGTGGCATTGATGGGTAAGCATACAGTAGGAAATGTGACCAAGCAGTAAGGAGGGTGTCTCCCAGCAAGTTGTGACCATGATCTTCCTTTGTACAGAAAGCCAATACTCTGTGTTGAATCTTGTTGCAAAGAGATCTTTCTATGGAAAGTCCCAGATTTGACAAATTACCAAAATACCACATCATTTAACTCTCACTTGTGATAAAATTGCCTATTCAAGGATTCCCCTATGGCATTCTGTGACCATGGTACATAGACCACTGAGATCTCTATGTGGTAGGATACGCAGCAATTCCATAGTTTTATGGACTTGACTCATAAAGACTGGTATTATCCTGGAATTCTCACAGAAGAACTTGAACAGACTCTATACCTAGACCGCCTATTGGACCATAACCTTTTAAATTGATTCCAGAAAGACTTTTGCAAACAGCAGCTTCACAATCTCTGCTATGAAATTAACCTAAGGACATTATACATATTTGTATGATATTGATCTTTTAACCTTTTGCAACTCTTTTCTTTTTCCTTTTATGATAAACCTTTAGTCTTTTAGTTACTAAAGGATTGCCATCTGTATGACTATGGGTAAGTTCTGAGACTCGTATTGACCTGGTGATAATTGTCCGGTCCTTTGGGATTGGTGGACCACACATATGGTGAATCAGGTTTTCAATAACCTCTCACAATACTAGACTTGGCTATCTAGATGGGAGTCAAGGGTTGGAATGTTTAAAGGGGACTGTATTTGGCTTTTTGGTAACCGGTGTGGTATTATATAAGCTGTTTTGTTACTGGCTTTAAGAGTCTAATTACAGAATAAACCACTAGTTTTGGGGATTGTTTGCCCTATTCCTTGCAGTCTGCCCTGAGTGTAGCATTCTCACTGTGGCCCATCATAGGCATCATGGTCACAGGTGTGTAGACAAGCCTGAGCTAGGCTTGAAAATATCGTAAATGTAGTCTTAACAGAGAAATTACAGAAACATACAGGCTGCCACATGGCCCAGAATTTGAAGACATGTCCTCACTGTAGTTTGTGGGTTCAACTGTAGCATGGAAATGAGGCTGCACATTGTAGCAAAACTGTCCAGGGGCAGGTATGCACTGGTAGTCATGGAGTCTAGAATGGATCTGATGGAGTCTATTCGCTGAATAGATATAAGTGCAGATTTCTCTATACTGAGATGGAGGCTCAAGGAGTGGAAGAGAAATAGGGCTGTATTAGTTGCTAACTGCATATTGAGAAAGGAGCGACCCTGGAAGAGCCAGTCATCCAGGTAGGGGAAGACAATTATTCCCATCTGATGAAAATGGGCTGCAGTGATCAAAAGGACCTTTTAAAGAAGCTCAGAGCAATAAAAATGCCAAAGGGTAGAAAATGGCATTGGTAGCGGTCCCTGCCCACAATAAATCGTAGGAAGTGTCTGTGAGTAGGATGCACGGCTATATGAAAGTATAAGTAAAGAGTGACAAACCAGTCCCCTGGATAGAAAGATAGAATTATTTCCAGGTTTCCCATGCTGAACCATGAGAGAGAAGGAGGTCGTTCAAAGTTCTAAGGTCCAGAATTGGTCTCTACCCTTCTCGCTTCTTGGGAAGCACATATAGTAAAATCTTTTTCTCACAAAGTCCAGCAGAATGGGTTTGACTGCTCCTAAAAGCAGGAGGGGTTATTCTTCCTGTCGTAAGAGATCCTTGTGAGAAAGGTACCTGAAAAGGGATGGAACTGAACAAGATGGAACAGCCCATTGAAACCACCTCAAGGATCCATCTGCCTGAGGTGATGAGCTCTCCAAAGGATAGGAAATGAGAGAGGTGGTCCCCATAGGAGTAATGGGAGATGGGCAAGCATATGATCCAGAAAAGTGGGCGGTTCAGAACCCTTAGCCAGTCGGTCAAAACGACCACTTAAAAGAATTTGCTGACTGTGATATCAAGTTGAATAATGGCCCCTTCCTAGGGAATCTAGGTTTCCTTCTGGGAGGTTTCATTTGTCTCGTAGTTTGATAGTAAATTGGGTTAGACCAATGGGGTTACTGTATTTTCTTTTTGTCGTAAGATTGTATATGTTGAGGGATGGGATGGTTGCCCTGAAGTCTTTGAGCGAGTCGAGGGATCAATATGCAGCATCACTGAAGAACTTAGCCCTGCAAAGCAAAGGGCCTCCACAGTGTTTTATACTTCTTGGGGAAGACAGGATGCTCGACACATGACTACAGCCATGCCATAGCGGGTGAAGCTATGTCAGCTGCATCGAGTGAGACCTTACAGGAAGCCTTGGCAATCATCTGGCCTTCTGTGATGAAATCCTGAAACTGCTCCCTCTGATCTTGTGGCAGATATTCAATAAAATGAGAAAACTTGGAACCATTTACATAGTCATGTTTTGCCATTAAGACCTGATACTTGGCCATTCAGAATTGTAAAGCGGCTAGGGAGTAGGTTTTGTGGCCAAGAAAGTCAAGATGTTTAAGTTCCTTTTTGAAAGGTGTCAATCTAGACCAATAATGTCTATTTCTTTCACTGCCAATATAAATGACCAATGAGTTAAGGGTGAGATGGAAGAAAAGGGAATCCGAACCCTTGGATGTGTTACAGGTAGGTGGTATGGTTGCTGGTGTTTGCCACGCTGTATGGGCTGGCAACAACAAAGCATTATTGATCAGCAAAGCAATTTTGCCTTGGGGAGACGTATCTAGAATATCCAGCAAGAAATGTTGAGATTCCTGTATATCCTCCAACGGGGACCTGTAAGGCCTCTCCAATCCTTTTCATGAGATCTTGAAAGGCCTTGAAATCATCACTTGTGGGGTGGTGGGGGAATAACAGCCTCATCCGGAAAGAAGGTGGTTTTATGAGAAGGTGACGTCCCCTCCCCTGCACCTAGCGCCTGCTCTTTGCGGAATCTTCCTGAAGAAATGGACCTAGTGCTGGTGGCTGGTGTTCTTGGCGGAACCTCTTATGTAAGGGCACCTTATAGAACAATTCAACATAAGGGGCCCAAGGGTTCCAAAACACCCACTGCAATGAGATGTAAGAAAGTGGGGAAGGCTGCAAAGGGCCCTTGCCAGGGCTGACAGGTCGGTCAGCTGTTGGGAGGCCTGTTCTTGGGATGCATCTCAAGAAAGGGAAGCTGGAAGGAAAAGGTAATGGAATCCTGATCATATGCATCTGAAATCAGAGGAACTGTCTTTACCTATGTCCAGCAGAGGAGCAAACAGTATCAATACCAAAGACTAGGGAGGTATCAGTAATTGGCATGTGTGCAAGGAGATGGAAAAACAAGAGGGTAAGTCTGCTCTGGAGGGTAAGTCAGTACCAGTGGGGAAACTCTTCTTGGTACCACTCAATGAAGGGGCTTTAGGCTCTTTCAGGATTTTGGGGGTCCTCCTGGAACCTGGACATTACTGGGGAATCTGGATCATGTTTCTCAGGAGTCTGCATGTTGGGAGGTACCAGGGACAGGACAGAAGGACAGTCCATACTCTTTTTACCATAGCCTGAAGAGGATGGCACAAGGATGATTACTTTGAGACATTGGTCTTGGAGGAATTCTTGTGCTTAGAAGGTACCAATTCCGGTACCAAACACTGAATGTCGCTCGAGATGGTTTGCTGGGACGTTCCTTATTACGTGGCGTGCTAGGGGTAGAAGCCTCAGTGGTACACATACCTGGATGTAAGGTCTCCTTGTTCCAAAGTCAAGAAGGTGACTTTTCCCTTCTTTTGGTCTCTCTTTCAGGAGAATGAGGTCTCTTCTTTTTTCATCTTGAAGATTCTGCAGGGCCCCACAGACTTTGCTTACCGGAGTTGAGCTCTGTGCACTCACTGGAGCAGACTGCACTGTTGAAGACACTGTACTAGGGCAGGAGGAGAGGAGGGCTCAGGGAGTACTCCATAAAGCAGTAGTTTCAATCTGTCCTCTCTCAGCTTTCTGGATGTGGTTTGGAATCTGAAGCAGACCAGGCACTTGTGGATGTCTCTCTCCAAGGCAGCTACGATGCCCATCACTGAGGAGGAAGGACTTGTGACAGGTCTGGCTAGGTTTGAACTCAGCTAAAACCCTCTCTCTTTTTGTCAATGAACTTGTTTTATTCTGAATTTAAATCAACCCAGTATTGTGTTTGACCTGGATTGATGGTTAATTCCAGTTAAAGCAACAACCAGTTTTGCTGTTATCTCTTTAAAGGAGCAACAGACCTTACAACTTCTCTCTATACATTATATATGATACAATAGACCTTATAACTTCTCTGCATGTTCCAGGAGAGAGCAAACATTTCAGGGCAAACAGTTTTGGGGGAAATTCAGGACTGGGGGATGTGTTGGGGGTCACCATGGCCAGTAGCCAGTAGGCTGGTGGTGACCACAGTGTGGCTCTGGTGGAAGAGGAAGACTGCTGGAGGTCAAAGCAGCTGAACCAAGGCTGCTTAACACACATACAGTCTCAGTGCGTGCTTGTATCCTGGCTGGGAGTGTCCAGACAGGGAGCTACAGGAGCAGAGCATTTTAAGGCATTCAGGGTTACAGGACAGGGACACAACTTCTCACTGGTCTGGGTTGAACCCCAAAACATGACATGGAGAACTCCCTGAAAGCACAAGTAGTACCAAATAAAGTAGGAAAGGAATAAAATGAAATATTGAAATCATAATTACGCATGCCCTAAAAAAATACACATTTCAGGTACACGTCTACCTTTTAATTAAGAATTTGGAAGATAAGTAGTAATGGCCTGAAGGAAGGGTAAATTTATAATAGAATAATGTTCTTAACAGAAGGATACTGGTAGAGGAATAGACTACCAACAGCAATGATAAAAGTACTAAATATGTGAAAGTTATAGCAAGTGCAATGAATAGAGGGTCAGACTAGACAGTCAGAATGTTTTTTTTCTGGCCATTGTACTGTATAGAATTTACGTTGTTAAAGAAATCACAGATATTGTTTCTGCTTTTTAGAGACAGACATCAAAGACACCAACCACAATCATCTCAGAACACACTAAGGGTGAAATCTTGGCTCTGTTGTAGTCAATGGGAGTTTTAGCATTGGCTTCAATGGAGTCAGGAGTCTATCATTCTAGTCACAAAGAGCAGAACAGGATATCCTTCTTCAATGCTGTTAGTCAGATAGAGACAAACAATACTGAGTAATCTCCTTCAGGGCTGACTGCACTACCTGTAGGGCATTCCTAGTTTCTGCCAGCCAAAGGAGTGAGTGACAGGTGTCCTCGCTACTCGTCTCCTGCGTGCTCAATGAACCAGGAACATATTTATTTATAAAGTGAACATGCTTCCCAAACAACTTTTAAAATCTTGTGATAGAAATTCATAAATAAAAATACTACAATGTCCACTGAAATAAAGTATGGATTTTAGTCAGCATGTATTTATGGGGGAAATAAACAACCTCTAACAAACAAATAGCCTGTGCCCTGATATCTTACCGTCGTCTCTGTTAACCCACCGACAGACACCGTGAGACCCAGCAGTACATGATACTGATATGCTGGCAAACCCAAAAGCTGTGTGATTCGAGGGAAGGCTTGTGAGGGGGCATTCCAGTTTAAAGTTACAGCTTCTGACCTGTCCAAAGAAAAGAAAATTATCCTATGTTTTTATCTTAATACCTCTTTCCAGACAACCCTGGAATACATCCCCATTGTAAGACAGCACATAAGTAATGAAAGAAATACACTCAGAAGTTTATGAATCACATTTAACATCATTTCAGGATATGGGAAAAGTGCAATAAAATTAAGATTACTTACTTTATTATAATTGATTTTCTTTGAAATGTGTGGTTCCTATGGGTACGCAATACAGTGTGGGTGCACATGCACTGTATGCACCTAAAACCAGAAGGTTTTTCAGGGTCAGTGTTCTCTGGTCCAAGCCTGCATCCTACACCACCTCATGCTCTGCACTGATGGTATCAACGGACTCTCCAGTTCTCGTTCTACCATAAATCAAGAGTGATCCAAGCAGAGAGGAAGGTCTGTGGGTTGTGGAATATCCATAGGGACTACACATCTCAAAGAACTCATTACTGCAAGATAAGTAACCTTCATTTCTTCTTCAAGTGCCGGTTCCTATAGGCTTTCACTGTGGGTGATTCCCAAGCAATACTCATCAAGGAGGAGGCTGCGAGGATGTATGCTACACCACCAATCACACAATAACACCCAAGACTTGAACCAAGGTATAATGCTTTGTTAAGGTGTGAATGGAGTCCCCAGCTGTCAAGCTACAGACTCCCAAGAAGGAAACTCCCTACAGGGAGGCCACCAAGACACTCTAGTAAAGTGTTCCTTAACACCCTGAGGGGAAGGGGCTTCTAGTAGCTCACAGCATAGGAGAATGAACATGGAAATCCATTGTGAATGTATTTGTGAAGAGACTACTTGACCTTTCATTCTCTTGGCAATGGAAGTAAACTGCCTTAGCTTTGTTCCTTGGCTTTCATTTTCTTGTGAGGCTTTGGGTAGAAGATGGACAATTGAACAGTCTGATTCAGGTGAAAATCAGAGAGGACTTTCGGGATGAACTTGGGATGCAGTCTCAAGAACACACTGTCCTTGTGGAATACTGGAGGCAGGAGGGGGGGATAGGAGGAAGGGCTACCATGAGTACCCGGAGCTCACCCATTCTCCTCGCAGAGGTGATTGCTGTTAGAAAGGTCACTTTCATGGATAGGAGAAGGAGGAAAAAGTATCAAGTTCAGGTCCTGGATCTGTAGTACTTGGGGGAAAAGTTCTCTCTATACCTTTCAGGAACTTGACAGACATGGGATGGTAGAAAACTGAGCAGTTCTCCACTGGAAAATGGAAGGTGCTGATAGCTGCCAGATGCACCCGTAACAATTGAGAGAAAGAGAGACATCTTCAAAGAGAAAAAAAGAGTCCAATATAAGAGGGATCCCAGATTCTTCAGTAGGTAAGTTATGGTCTTGACAACATATGAAGAATTCCTTCCATATTATGGCACATCACCTTCTTGTAGAGGGTTTTCTGCTGCTAAGTATGGACTGGACCTGTTTGGCACATGATCTTTTTTCTAGGCTCATTGTCCATCCAAAATCCAGGCTGCCAGATAGAGGGAACTGGATTAGGATGATTCATCCTGCCTTCATTCTCATACAGAAGATTTGGGAACAGTTGTAGATGAATGCACAGACAGTAAGTCATTCACAGACTTGTGAGAAAATAAAATTGTCTTAGATAGCATGATGTGATCAGAATTATCATTGCTTTGTTCTGTTTGAACTTCTTGAAGAGTGAGGTAAAAGAGGAATGGGAGTGAAGGGGTACATGAGCACAGCCAACTACTGTACCTGAATTACATCCCCCTAGAGCAGTCTCCCTGAGTGGCCCAGGAACAATAAGCTGGACACCTTTTTGTTTGCTGGGTTGCAAAGAGGCCTCAGGATGGAAAGTTGCACTGTTGGAATATATTCTACAATGCTATAGGCTGGAGCTCTGATTTGTGAACCTGAACTAAATGCCCACTTATCCTGTCCACTGAGGTGTTCATTACTCCTGGTAGGTGCACTGCCAAGAGGGTGACCTAATGCTGGATGCATCTGTTCCAAAACTGGACTGCTTATATGCAGTGTGGGGCAGATCTCCACCTTGCTTGTTTATATAAAATGCTGTAGTCACATGAAGCTGTATCCACTGCACTGAGTGATGCTTGAAGGGACGGTCTGGAAACTAGTTTCCTTTCGTCAAGGATGGCCTGGAGTCTAAGCTCCTGTGGCAGTTTATTAGTGAATTATGACAGTTTATTGTAATTAATAAAGTCATACTTGGACAGTAAATGTCTGGTAATTCACTACCCAGAAAAGGAGGTTAGCAGATGGGAAGTTCTTTCTTCCAAAGAGATCTAGCCTTTTGACATCCTTGTCCTAAGGAGTGGAGCTAGGCTGGCATAGTCTGTTATGTTCTGTGACAACCTGGACCATTAGAGAGTTCAGATTACAGTGGGGAAAAAATATTCCATCCCCTTGGATGGAACAAAATACTTTCCAGGATAAGGGCACATGTAGCTGGGATGTGCCAAACCACCTTAGCAGGGTCCAGTATGGCCTCATTTATAGGGAGAGTTACCTTGTTAGGGCCCATAGTCTGAAGGAGGTCCAGGAGTTTATGTGTAGCATCTTGAACTTCCTACAGTGGGATCTGGAGGATTTCTGCACGCCTCCTCAAGAGGTCCTGATACAGTCTATAATCATCTGGTGATGAGAATGAGGTCAGTGTCATTTGCTCATCTAGAGAAAAGAAAGAGCTGCTGGTGGATCTGGCTGTACTGGTGGTTCTTCCTTGAGGTACTCCAAAGAGGGAGGGGGGAGAGTTGCTGAGGCTCCTCCCTGGGAGGGGACCAGTATTCTTCATATCGTCCAGGGTCCTCATCATCCAGAGGCCTACTGTAAGGGTCCCAGAGCCCACATACATCCAGTGAGTAGTATTGTATGGGTATGGTGGAAGGATGCATGGGGGATACCATTGGTTCCTAGGCTAATAATGTGCTCCACGGGGATGAGATGGCATCTGGAAGGCCCTGACCGGAGGAAGGAACTGGCAAGTAGCACACCAATGATGTCAGCATCTCTACTCAATGACTTTGGGCTGTAAGTGACTTGCCATCAAGTCCACAGGTGTCCCAGGACAAAACTGGTCTGAAAGGCTCAATAATTCTGGATCCGTGTAGATTGCCAAATCCTGAAGCAGGGAATATCAAGGCTTAACAAGCGGAGGGCAGGAGGAGTTTGTAATTGTAGGTGGATCTGCCTTTGCAGGCTTGGGTCCAGCAGTCTTCTTGCAGCGCAAAAGGTGAACCATCTGTCCTGCCTCTTGTGTAAATGGTTTTGGAGTGCTCACCCCTCTTGGTACTGTCAGTGCTGGCACATGTTCTCTGTGAGCTCTAAACACACCTGTAACTGGGTGTGAAATCTCATTTGGTGCTGAGTGTCCCCCAACCCTTCCCCCCAATAAAGGGAAAAAAATCTTCCACCCGCAAGCACATGGTATGCATGCACACCCACAGTGAATGCCCATAGAGACTAGCACAAAACGTACTTCAGCCACTGCCACGTCATTAAGGGTGTAACAAGTTAAATCATATTACAGAATTAACACTTTTTCATTTAAATGCCCATTTTATTTTATGTCTATATTTCATCATTTTTATACATTCTTGCAATCCTTACGATATATTGAGCCACATAACACAATCTTCAACTACTTCTTAAATACTCTATAAAATCTCATTATGCACTTTCATACAGTGGCTTAAGTAAGTAAGTTTTGCTGTGTATATTTTAAATTTTCATTGGCATAGAGCACCTCCTCCAATGGAAATGCCCTTGGGAGGTAATGGGGTTGAATGACTGGAAAATCCTGCAAGAATTCCCTTGAATTACTTTTGTCGCAGCATTACAGAGGACATTGGGTAAAAATGGTGCCACATAGGCAGCTGATCCCTTCACCCATAGAAATGCAGGAAGAGAGGAATCCACCCCCCTAATTTCATCTAAATGAACTGGTCCTCTGTATTTTTTGTCTGCAGCTTGCCATAATCAGGAGAATAAAATAAGGACATATTATTTCATGCAAAATTCCTGTATGTTTTAAATTAATCATATTCTTTTCTTTCTCCCTTCAGTATGGCATACCTCCAAAGCCTTTAAAGATACAGCATGATATGTCACAAACATCCCAAAAAACATATTGGTGCTGTCCCTATTACATACACTGAAAGCAACCAAGTAGGTAACCTGGATTTAATTTTAAGGCTGGTCCAGGACAGTTCAGTTTAGAACTTGCAGAATATTATGCAATCTTAGAACCAACCACAATATAACGTAGGATAATTCAGTCATGATTGACCAGTTTCGTACTATGTGAATAGAGAGGAAGGTTTTTACTGGTCTAAACAAATTTTAATTTATTTAAATTTTCAAAACAACAAGAGGTTTGAAAAGGATATAATCTCTCAAATATTGACATATAACCAACCTCTAACTCATGTGGGTTAGGTGGAAACTTTCCTGGGGATAGGTTATCCAATAATGTTCACTGCAGGTTTTACACTGAAGCAGCTGGTGCCAACTACTGACAGAAGCAAGATACTGCTCTAGATAGACTACTGAACTAATCCAGTATGGAAATTTCTAAGGGCTGATCTACCCTTGGGAACTTTAACATCAGAATAGCTATGCCGGTCTAACCTCTGGTGCAGACAGTGCTAGGGCAAGAGAAGAATTCTTCCATTGACCTAGCTACTGCCTCTTGGGAAGGTGGATTATCTACATTTAAACCACTGCAGCTCTGCTGCTGTAGAGGTTTACGTTTAGCCATACCCTAATGCTCCTAACAACTCTTTAGAGATATTAGATCTCTCTCAAGGACTCTAATAGACAACACTTACAATAAACACATTCCAAATTATTTGGAGTATATTTTTCTATTGATATTTACATCCAACATCTTACTTGAAAATCAGTTTTGCCAACATAAACTTTAGTTCTTAATTCTATTTAATTGGAAAGAAATCCTATTTTGCTTGGACACTTTTAACCACTGATTTATTCAGTACATTGCAATAGACCAATAAGGATTTTCACAGATAGGATCCAAACTATAAGCCCATTTTAATAAATAAGAAGTTAAGATCTGGTTTACCTTGGAAAAATCCTCTCCAACTCTTCCCGGTGAGGTATGTGTGGAATTGGAGGGTTGTCAAAATAGAGAAGAGTGAGGAACACAGATCCTGCATGAGCTCGAAATCTATCTATTTTTTCAGCCGATTGTTGGGACAGGCAACACATAATCTGTTTACAGCTAAAAATTAAAAGACAAAATACTAATTCAATCTATATATCACAACAATAAACACAATAAACAAATGTACATATTTTTAACAGAAACTGCTGAAAACAGAAATGGTTGAAAATAATTTCTGACACCCATTACACACTCAAAAATATTGAACTGTGGAATGGGATTGCCATTTTTTGCTATTTGACTTTTTATAGTGAACATTTCAATGATACATGACATTATCTACTGTGATAACAGAATCTTTAAGAACATGCTGATCTGTTTGTGTGGTGAACTGTGCACTGATCCTAGTGGCTTGCAAGGCAAGGCCCTCTTAACCTTAACCTTCTTAACGAGGCTTTGATCCCCAAACCCTTTAGCACCCATCAACCCTTAACCAGGTTAATTTGGGAGAGCCAGGGTTTAAAAAGCCCACTCCTAAGCAAAACAAAGGAACTAGCAAACATGGAAGTTTTGCAAGGAATTTTGAGGGAGAGGGGAAGAGTGGGGGGGTAGATACACTTCATTAACATTCTGTAAACTAAAGACAATAAACAATGCCTCCCCAATAAAAAACAAACAATAAAAGAAAGATACAGGAGTAAAAAGAGAATGGAGACAGTAGTCCAGCAGTGGAGTGGGAGCTATCCAGTTTATTGCACAGAATGCAGCACATATGATTACCTGCCCTGTGGGTGGGGTGGTGTGTGTGTGTGCATTCAGTGCCAGGAACTCCTGGCCCACAGAGACCGTGTATGGGCTTTGGAGACCAGATGACTGAACTGGAGGAGCTAAGGGAAACAGAGAGGTACATAGATGAAACTTTCGAGGACACAGTAGAATGGTCCTACCCCTGGTATGACAGCTCTGTACTGCTGAGGAGGATGAAAGTCACATGAAAGTAGAACATCAAATTGCAGCAGAGGGAAATGATCCCATACTTGGGACCCTCCTTCCAGATGATGTCATGTATCCTCTTGCATTGAGGATACCTCTCTGGGGGAGGGAACTCCAGTTATTAGGAAAATATAGGTAACAGTAATTCAGGACTTGTTCGCTAGAAACATAAAGATAGCCAGTTTGCTGGCACGTAAAATGAAAAAAGTCAAAGAGCAGTTTTTAAACTACGGTCTTGGGAGAAGCCAGCAGGTGTGGAGGAGCATGTGGTTCAGACAGAGACATTCCTTAGGGGAGGATCTATTAATGGAGATTCTCTATATCCTAGTAAGGAGGAGAGGATGAAAGAGGATAAAACATGGGTAGGGTCTGATGAGAAACAGTCAAATGAAAAAAAATTCCCATTCAATTACATCACATAATGGCAGACAGCTAAAAAGTGACCATTTTTTTAAGTGCTTATATGCAAATGCTAAAAGTGTAAATACTAAGATGAATGAACTTGTGTCTCGTATTAAATGAGGATATTGATATAATAGACGTCTAATAGAAACTTGGTGGAATGAGGATAATCAATGGGACACAATAATACCAAGTACAAAATATATTGGGAGGACAAAATAGCACTGGTGGGGGAGTAGCACTATACGTGAAAGAAAGAACAGAGTCAAGTGAAATAAAAATCTTAAATGAACCAAACTGTGCCATAGAATCTCTATGGATAGTAATTCCATGCTTGAATAATAAGAATATAGTAGTAGGGATACACTTCCTACCACATACCCAAGATGGTGATAGACTATGAAATACTCAGGGAGATTAAAAAGAGGCTATAAAAATAAAAAACACAATAATAATGAGAGATATCAACTCTATATTGACTCGGTACATGTCGCGTCAGGCCCCAGAACAAGATACAGACACACAGATTCTTGACACCTTAAGAGACTGCAGCTAGTCCTGGAACCCACAAGAGAAGAGGCAATTCTTGATTTAGTCCTAAGTAGCTACATGCTACATATATCAAGGAGAGTGCACAAATGAGTCATTACTTCACCTTTTATCTGTCCAGCCCCACCTGTTTTTTCTCCCCCCTCACACATCTATATAGAATGTAAATACTTCAGGGAAGAGAATTCTCCTTTCTGTAAGGCTCCACCATACCTTTGGACCTGACACAAATTACAATAATAGTAAATGAGAGAGACAAGGTGGGTGAAGGTAATATCTTTTATTAGACTAAATTCTGTTGATGGAAGAGACAAGCTTTCAAGCTTCACAGAGCTCTTCTTCAGGACTGGAAATAGTAACCAGAGTGTTACAGCTAAATACAAGACAGTGTTAATCACAAGGGGTTAAATATGTTGCAGGAGACAGCTTAAAATGAAGTGGGCAATTTATACCACTGCAGTCATAGGACGGTTAGCAGGTTACAAACTGGTGTCATGAGCCACAGAACCTGATACTGTACTGATGTGGAGAATTAAAAGAATTCTTTCACAGCAAAGACCACCACCCACAACTATCAGATACCCACTGACAATCATAAGAAGAAAGAATCATCTGATTGGACACATCCACTGGACAAAACTACGTAGCTGATCGTTACATTAATTGGTTTAGAAAAAAGATTGACTTTGAAATCCTTAACAGAATTTTACATCCACTAGAATGTCTCCACTGCTGACAGGATAGCTATACAGTCCCTGAAATCTATCCACCAGATAGTGATCAAACCAACAGATGAGGAGGAGGGTACTGAGCATAGTCCTCAACTATGATGATGTCCTCAACTATGATGGATGAACTATGATGGATCCTCAACTATGAAGGATAATGATATCCTCAACTATGATGACATCAATGAGGTCAATTCAGATACCACCTACTATAAAGAACTCAAAGAAGAGCTCATACAACAATTCATCCAGGAATTTAAGAATATTATTAAATCCTTCTCCAAACTCCAAGAGAAACTCTACAACCACATCCTCCACCAACCCAACCCACGACACATAAACAGGAGAACCCAGGCAAAGCCATCGTATCTGTCCCTGGCACTCTTACTGAAGGAATATCAAGACTCTCAGAAACCATCCGCAAACCTCTCAGCACACAAAAGGCCAGTTTCCTGCAGGACACAACTTACTTCCTCCAGAAACTCACAACATTAACCATCTCCCTCAGCTCACCATTCTTGCCACCACGGATGTCTCCCACCATATATACCAATATCTCTCACTATGACAGCATTGGTGCCTGCCTCAAATATCTACAAGGCAATAGACAGCACTCAGATATCCACCCCAAACACATCATCAAACACTTCCATTTCATCCGCACCTGCAATAATTTTACATTTAACAACAAGCACTCTGTTCAAACTATGGGAACAGCCACAGGTATGGATAGCTCCCCAATATGCCAACCTCTTCATGTGCCACCTTGAGGAAGAATTTCTGGAAAAATACACACAAAATCAATTATATGCCTGAGATACATCAAGGATATTTTCATTTTCTGGACAGATGATTTGAACTCCCTCACAGCTTTCCACCACGACTTCAATCACCACCTCCCATCCATCAAATTCTCTCTAGGACACTCACATATCATTACTGACTTCCTGGCTGCCACTATCAGCTTCAAACACTCTTAAAACTACCTTCAGCAAACAAAGACACTCCACTAGAGAAGTAGATTGCCTCATGGAATAGGCCATCCAAATGCCCCAAGAGAACTGCTTCAATACGGGGGGAGGAGAGGGGACAAACCGCCAACCACACACTCTTAGTTGTCACCTGCCATTCCACACTGGAACCCATAAGGGGTATCATCAAACAATTAAAACCCATACTTGATATGGACCACATCCTGAAAGAAATCTTTCATGAACCCCCTCTATTGGCCTTCAAACAACCTCTTACCTTTGCTAAGCTCATCATCAGAAGCAAGCTCACCATGGACCAGGACACACCACTCTAAGCAGCATCAGACTCCACCAGATGCAAAATGTGCAGACATATCTCCAATGCTACACTGATCAATACACCCCACAACAAGTGGCACATCTCAGCCAGGACTTCAAATGCCCCAACAACTATTATACGGGTGAAATAAGACGATCACTACACTCTCAAATGAACTCGCACAGAAAAGACAAAAACATCCCTCAGCCATCAGTGAACTTTTCACAAAGCAATCACTCCATATCTGACCTCTCAGTCGTTATGCTCAAAGGAAACCTGGACAACCCCTTCAAAAGATGAGCCTGGGAACATAAATGAATCACTCTATTAAACATCACAAATCATGATCTCAACAAAGACACTGATTTTATGGCTCATTGCAATGATATGTAACCTACTAACCCGCCATTGTCCTATGACTGCAGAGGTATTAACTGCCCACTTCATCTTAAGTGGTCTCCTACCACATATGTTAACCCTTTGTGCTTAACAATCTGTCCCACACTGTATTTAGCTATGACACACTGTATTTAGCTATGGTTATCTTTTCCAGATCTGAAGAAGAGCTCTGTGATGCTCGAAAGCTTGTCTTCTTCACCAACAGAAATTGCTCAAATTAAAGATATTACCCTCATCCATCTTATGTCTCTCATATCCTGGAACCAATATGGCTACAACCTCACTGCAAATAATAGTAGTAAATATAATTAGAAGTACTCGCATTATATTTTAATCAAGATACCCAGGCTAACACTCCTATTTTAGCAAACATGATACACAAGATATTGTCATCTTCTGTCAAACCATCACAATTACTATTTTAAGTCTCACCCAAATATCTATTTCTGGAACAACAAACTATTGCATAGAATCAGGTGGTGAGGCAGTGGATGAGTACTGTCTCAAAGACTTCACTTACTACAGCACCTAGAGTTTTCCTTACAGTTGTCTCATCCAATAATAAATTAACAACAACAAGCTTATCCGCTCTATTCTCTAGATCCATGTTGATTTCTAAAGCTCCTATGAAGGTTCTGCGGCAGGTGAATCTACATCAGCTCTAATGTCTGGATTATTAGGAATACTGTACAGAAGAATTTGTGTTTGTGGTTAGTGTTTCCTTTTTCATTATATTAAAAAAGAGGAATTAAACCATTACAAAGTCAGCTTTGCTGTCTGTCATGTTTTAGAACCCTGATTAGAAATGCAATGCTGTTCTATCAAGTTTTTACCCATTTAGGTTCCAACACTCTACATATATATGCAAATCTGTTCTTCTGACTCATCCCAGTGTCAGACCAGGTGAGTTTTATTGTCATCAAAGCAGAAATATAAAAGGGTAGGAGTGCCTCTCTTAGGAAGAGAGAGAGAACTTGGGATAGAAGCAGAGCGATTCTGCAAGGAAATATTCTAGGTCCAATCTTGATCAGGAAAGCTTAGGCTAAGGTTTATTGGCTATTTTTGTTATTTAAATTAACAATAACAGCAAAGTTCACAAAGAGGACAAGTGTGGACTAGATTCCAAACGTGTACTGAGTGAGGGTCAGGGTGGGAATGCCACCTAGGTTACGTTCAGCCACTGAAATAATTTATCTATATTATTTCCTAGCTCTCAAAGGTGCTGGGAAGCTTAATATGTGAATTTTTGTAAAAAGCTCTGAAATACTTAGTAAGAGGCATTACATACAGTATGCAGAGAATATGATATGTATGGTCACATATTCTCTTGTAGGGACTGGAAGTTACTAAACATGTAATCAAAAAGAACAGCATAAAAAAGTACAAGTTACTTACATAGTGGTATCAAGCAACTCTGGCTCATTCTGTACTAACAAAAGCGTCACCTCCATTAAACTTGTCATAGCAGCTTCCCGCACCCTGTGGAAATAAAGCACAGCAATTTTAAAATGAACACACATATAATTAATCTAATCAAATATATTGGCAAAAAATTCAAGCTTAGGTGCTGAAAGTAGGCACCTAAATAAATGGTATGACAGTCAAAATGGCTGAGTACCCCTCAATTGAAAAGGATGAGCTCTCCCCATTGATTTCTGCCAAAATATGGATTTAAATATCTAGCTTTAGGCACCCAATGTCAAAAAGTTTCATGTATGTTAGTAAGTAATCAGTAAGTTTCATGTATGGTTTATGTCACTTCTATGAGTAGCCCTTAATTGTCTTAATCTATTTGGTAAATTATCTGACATACACAATGCCTGGATATTGTGGAATATTTATAGATAAAACCTTCCCCCCCTTCAGAAGGAAGGGCAGAAAAGTGTTTTAAACTTGACTATTAGTTGTTTAGAATCTTCAATTTTAAAAATATTAAAGAAAACAAAGTGATTTTTGAAGCATCATTTCCTTTTCTATCTTTTGTGGTGGTTGCCTTGACAGTGCACATTTTATTGAAGTCCTCGCTAATAGGCAAAGGAAACTGAGCCTCTGTGATTCCATTTATCATGCAAGAATTTAAAGATTTATGTGGGGATTATGTATTAGTACTAAAATGTAATGTATTGTCTGCATTACCATTTACTGTGTATTATACATCCCTAATACTCAATCCTTTATGTAAATTAGTGAATACATATGTCTAGTAAATTGTTTTAAACCTAAATATTTTGTCTGTTTCAGTTCAATGCCTTCCTTCAAATGGGCTAGCATACACATTTTCATTTTAAAACATATGACCATGATTTGTATTTAAAGGACCCAAGGAAGTCTCATATTCAGGTAAGGTTCTGGTTGAAAAGATTAAACTTCGGGGAAAAAATTCTACAATTCAAAATATGTTAACTGCATATGAGCAGAACTCTTTAGTTTTATGGCTGAATTATATATATCAGAAAATAAGAATTGTTTTACTAACTGATTATTATGTACAGTAACACTAAGATGTGCTTGTAACATATATCTTTTCTACATCTTAAGTACATTGAATATGATGTAAAAGTTTTCTGCCCTCATAATGCTTATTTCAACATAAAGGCTACAAGGTAAATAGGGTAACAATTTTAAAGAACAAAATTTCATCATCTCTAAAAGCACTTGTAACCACACATTACTTTCTAAGCCACAACATTTTATAAACTCACAGGTGTTCAAAGGTAACTTCTATCAGGTGCATGGGAAATACAGGAGCAGATCCTCAGCCGGTGTAAATTTTAAAAACTCTAGAGGATGACCTGCTTCATCAAATTTACCACAGCAACGCTCCTGACAACGTCTTCCTTTTTCAATACAAATTCATCATAATTCCTCAAACTTTATGAGAATTGCACCTATATATTGTGAAGACAACACACCCTCGTGGTCCTGTGGAATTTCCAAGGTCAAGAGAGGGTGGCTGTGTATGAAGTCTAAACAATCGGTGAGCCACTTACAAAGTGTTAGTAAGAAAGTTATACTAGTAAGAAAACAAATGATGAAATTCAACATAACAGCTTGGCAATCCTTCATATGGAGTATTTTCCCTCCTTCATACAGTAACTTACTATTAGATATTCATTAATACCTGTAGACAGATTGCACAAGTCCCAGCAAACAATCTGTCAAAAGGAATGTTAAGTTTTCATATGAAAAGTAAAGTTGATTAACTTTCCCACAACTCCTTCAAACAAAAAACCACACACAAAAGTAAAGGTCTCTCACACAGAAATGAAGATTTTTTTCCTACAGTTCTTCTATCTAAGTCTGTTAGTTTGAAAGAAACAACTCGAAACAGTCACACTTTAGGGGCCAGTTTTGGAAAGTACTCAGCTTCAAAACAGTGAGAACTGCTTCTTTTAGGTACATAATTTGTTATTGTTGATATTGGCTGGCATTGTCAAAGTAGCTTTATGGGAAGTTAGCACTGAAATCTCACTTGAATTTCAATGGACACCTACACCCCATTAGGATTCTTTGAAAATCCCAGGCTCTGTTGAAGTTTTTAATTAAAAACAGAGGTAGAGGGAGGAATAAGAGAAATGGGGAAGTTAATCAGGGCATGTCTATATGGGTTAATTGACCAGAATAACTACTGCAGAATAAGCTATTCCACACAGACATGCTTACTCCAGAATAAGAGGCTGCAAATCACAAGGAATTATTATGGAATAGCTTATTATGCAATAGCTATTCCAGTAGCTTGCCCCATGTAGAGAAGCCCTAACAGTAAGGAAGTAGCAGGGAAAAGAGGTAGGCCCAGGTTATCACCTGCTCTAAGTATGATTACCAGTCAGAGATTTGTGAACATCACAGCAGTGGTGAGTCTTAAGGAGGAAGAGGAAAGAGGATTCTTGTTTGTTTTCATTTGCTATATCATATTTAACATGGCTCAAAAAATTATCAAATAATTCCCTAATATTTTTTCCACATATGCAATTCATGTAATTGCCACATAGATGTTATGTGATTGTGAATGGGAAATAAACTGGTTCACAAGACAATCTCAATGAAGAGGTGTCACTGTGGATTTGAGAATCAATGTCCTAAATTTATAGCACTAAATTAAAATTGTGATGTTTGGTAAAATTCCTTTTAAAATGTATGTGCAGTAGCGTTTACTATTTCATCTACTTAAAATGGCTTCTGAAAATTTCAGCACATCAGGAAGCATGTCACAAATATTTTTGCCATAAGGCTAGCATATCAATATCTGAACAACAGATGCTGACAAAGGGAGGATTGTGTATGAGAAAATTATTTACCCTTAAACCTTCAGAAAAGAAACATTAATAAATGCATATTTCTGGGACCATGCTCCCATCACATAAGCAGCAGTAACTCAAGAGAGTTCTAAGGGCAGCAATTCATGCCATACCTCAGCAGGAGCTACATTTCACCTCTGAGAGAGAGTAATAACTACCAGCGAATGTTAGTTCCGTTTCTGCTCAAAAGGTTCAAATACACAAACATGCATCATCACCTTTGCCAGAAAGGTGGGTGCAAGCGTGTGGAGCTGTTATTACTAAAAAACTCCAAGGATAGTCTCTACAGTACAGTGAGCACTAAGTCACAAGGAGAAACCACCAAATGCAGGTTATCTGGTAAGCAAGCACAGTTCTCTTACTGTGACACAAATATCACAACTAAAACATTTACAACCTTTACAATATATCGGGGAGCCTTACAAATGCCTACTTGCCCTTTCAATCAGGAAGAATTCCTGGGTTTGTTTGGGGTTTTTATGGTCACTAATTATTTTCTTTCCCTTTCTCTCTGGAGCACATACTGTGTCCGCAATGGTAAGCTTTCACAACAGTTTTGAAGGTGAATATAGGAAATAGGAGAGCTGGGCACCTTCACCTCAGAACTTGTACTTAAAAACACAGAGAAACAAAACAACTTTGACAAGGAGGATTAACGCAGATTGTTTTTTTCTTTTATGCTTTTCCACGGCATTACTAAGCATTGTGACTTAGTGTCTTATGAAATTCGGTCTCTCAATTAACAATGAAGTGTACTGACTCCATATTATGATGGCTCTCAAGGAAATATTCTACTTAAAATTCCTCTTGTAGTTTAGGGTTGACGACTTATTCTTCACTTCTTGTCCTAAACAGAGCTGTCATGTTATTGGACAGTATTAAATAATTGCTGCAGATTCAGCCAAGAGATGGCTACATCTCAGTGGTAAATTATTTGTTTCCTTTACACAGCTTGTATATGGAAGGGGAAAAAGGGAAAAGAGTGGGTTTGCTCATTTTAAACTGTACAGTGATCTACTGGGATGAAAAGCACTTTAGTAATTATATATCTTACACATAAGATGTATCATTGTCACTTTTCTCCATATCTAGATTATGTGGTTGGTTATAAGTTGTGCTACCATAGTCCCTACTCATGATGACAATTACATATTTAGCTTACGGCATCTGTCTGTGTTCAAGCTAATACGCTTAAGGCTCTTAGGGATGAATTTGATTTGTATAAAATCCCAACAGGTTCTTGGCTGCTTGACAAAGTATTGGACACAGACTAATGTTTATTTAGATAATGTAGTACTACAGATTGCTAAGTACGGATGAACAACAAGAACAATTTGAAATGTTCAAATTACTTTCCCCTCATTCCTAACGTACATTTACATAATTTTGGTGCCTTTTTTTAAAAGCGTGCTTGTCATGCATTCACTCAGTCACCATGCATTTTTACCAGCATTCTGCGGACTCCATGATTCTGCAGCTTTAGAATCTACCCTGGCTTAAGTAATGTTCTCCAGCATCTGAGTTGCTATTTGAAAAATTTAAGTGTCCAGCCCTTTTGGTTGCTAAAAATACTTTCCAAAAGAGAACTAGTTGTAACTAATATCTGTGAGAGACTGTGAACTGCCGGAAACAGTGACTTTAAGGAAAATGTAAAGTGCTGCTATCATCTTAATGAAGTATTAACACTTAACTCTGACATCTAATTTTCAATATTATCTAACACTATAAGGCATGTTTTCTAATCAATTAATCATTCTTGTAGCTCTTTTCTGAACCCTCTCCAATATAATCAACATCCTCCTTGAACTGTAGACACTGCTAGTATTCTAGCAGCAGTCACACCAGTGCCAAATACAGAAGTAAGAACCACACTATACCTACTCGAGATTCTCTGGTTTATATATCCCAGGATCACATCAGCCCTTTTGGCCACAGCATCAGACTCAGAACTCATGTTAGCTGATTATCCACCAAGACCATTAAATCTTTTTCAAAGTAACTGCTTCCCAAGTCAGAGTCCCCTATTTTGTAAATATGACCTACATTCCTCAACATACACATTTACATTTAGCTGTATTAAAACTCTTGGTTTTTTGCACCCAGCTTACCAAGTGATCCAGGTCACTCTGTATCAGCGACACAGCCTCTTCATTACATACCATTCCCCCAATCTTTGTGTTTTACCAGTGATGGTTTTGTGTTCTCTTTTTAACACATTCAAATTCAAAAAGCTTTGTTTAAAAGAGTAATTTATTAATAAATCCACTTTCAATAGTGGTGGATAATGTAAAACATTATTTAGTCTGTCACATGTTCATTTGTGTACTTGTATAGTTATTAGCTGTATAGCTAAAATGCTCTGCTGTGGAAACAGCTCATATCAGGAAACCTTGTCAGATGCTCGAAGGCTCAGGCACAAAGCTAAAACGAATCAACTCTCCCCTCACACCTTTTATAATTAGAACTCTGATCCTACCATAATACAGCAGAACCATTAACATTTTCCTTACCTTGATCTGAATTCTCAGGACTATTCAAACCATTTCAGGCTTAAAAAAATGACAGTGAAATGTGACACTGAATGTCTGTTTTGGAGCTACTGAACCTTGGAAGCTACTCTAGGTCACAATAGTAACCCTTCAATAACCATGGTTCTTTGTGATGATGTACACAGGGTAGATTTCCTGAAATGCTCCAAAATCATCCACAGTCAGTGTCGGAGTAAATGGCTTATCACAGAAAAGAGCATTTTTGGGGTGCGGAGGAAGCTGGAGCATCTACCAAGCCTATTCTGCCAGTTCACCCAGACACACTTCTGGTTCCAGAGAAGGGGCCCTCACTATCAGTGCTAAAGCCGGATTATGATCTCCTCCTCCTTGTGATGGGGCACAACTTTAGGACCTGTGTGACGGCAGGCCTCAGGATGGCCAAAAAGACCACAGAGGCAGATCATACTGGCACTGGCCAGGTCATGGGTGATCTATCCACTTCCAGTCTGGTAAGGGGCCCTACCACTGGGTCTCCCGGGGAGGGTTCTGCCGGAGTCAGAAGAGGAATGGCCTAGAGAGAGGGAGAAGAAATCATCTGGGAAAAGTGGTGCCATCTGGTGGTTCCAGTGAATAGTGCTGATGCCTGAGTCAATGCCAGGTGAAAAAGTGTGTGGAGAAAACTCAATGATAATGAGGGATTTCAACTTTCCCCATATTGACTGGGTACGTCACCTCAGAATGGGATGCAGTGATAAAGCTTCTAAACACCATTAAGGAGTACTTTTTGGAGCAGCTAGTCCTGGAACCTACAAGAAGAGAGGCAATTCTTGATTTAGTCCTAGAGTGGTGTACAGGATCTGCTCCAAGAGTTGAGTGTAGCTGAACCTCTCCATAATAGCAACCACAATGTAATTAAATGCAACATCTTTATAGGGGGGAAAATACCAAAGAAACTCACCACGGTAGCATTTAACTTCAAAAAGTTACTACACAACAGTGAGGAACTAGTTAAATGGAAATTAAAGGAGCACTCACAAGAGTGAAATGCCTGCAAGATGCATGGAAACTATTTAAAAACACCATAGTAGAGGCTCAAAATAAATGTATATCCCCAAATAAAAAATTACAGTAAGAGAACCAGTAAAATGCCACTATGGCTAAACAGTAGAATAAAAGGGGTGGTTAGAGGCAACAAGGCATCTTTTAAAAATTGGATGTCAAATCCTATAGAGGAAAATAGAAGGATGCATAAACTCTGGTAAGTCATGTGTAAAAGTATAATTCGGCAGGCCAAAGAAGAATTTGAAGAGCAACTAGCAAAAGACACAAAAACAAACGGCAAAATTTTCTTTAAGTATATCAGAAGAAAGAAACCTGCCAAACAATCAGTGGGGCCAATGGATTATCGAGGTGCTAAAGGACCACTCAAGGAAGACACGGCCATTGTGGAGAAGGTAAATGAATTCTTGAATCTGTCTTCACTGCAGAGGATGTGAGGGAGATTCCCTCACCTGGGCCACTCTTTTTAACTGAGGAACTGTCCCAGATTAAGTTTTCAATAGAGAAGGATTTGGAACAAACTGACAAATTAAACAGTAACAAGTCACCAGGACCAGACGGTATTCACCCAAGGGTTCTGAAGAAACTCAAATATGAAACTGAAGAATTACTAACTGTGGTAGGTAACCTATCACTTAAATCAGCCTCAATACCAGATGACTGAAAGATATCTAAGTAATACCAATTTTTAAAAAGGCTCCAGCAGTGATCTTAGCAATTACAGGCCAGGTTAGTACCAGGTAAATTGGTTGAAATTACAATAAAAAATAGAATTATCAGACACATAGATTAACACAATTTGTTGGGAAAGAATCAACATAGCTTTTGTAAAGGGAAATCATGCCTCACCAATCTATTAGAATTCTTTGAGGGGGTCAAAAACATATGGACAAGGGTGATCCAATGGATATAGTGTACTTTAACTTTCAGAAAGTCTTGGACAAGGTCCTTCACTAAAGGCTCTTATGCAAGTTAAGCAATGATGGAATAAAAGGGAAGATATCATGGCTCAATAACTACTTAAAAGACAGGAAACAAAAATAGGAATAAATCATCAATTTTTAGAACGGAGAGGTAAATAGCAGGGTCCAGGAATAATCTGCACTGTTCAACATATTCATGAATTATCTGAAAAAAGGAGCAAACAGGAAGTGGCCAATTTTGCAGATGAGACAAAATTACTCAAGCAAGTTAAGTTTAAAAAGCTGATTGTGAAGTTACAAAGGAATCTCACAAATCTGTGTGACCGGGCAATAAAAATGGCAGATGAAATTCGATGTTGATAAAAGCCACGTAATGCACACTGGAAAATGTAATTCCAATTATATATACAAAATGATGAGGTCTAAATTCGCTGTTACCAGACAAGAAAGAGATCTTGAAGTCATTGTGGATAGCTCTCTGAAAGAGTCCACTCAGTGCACAGCGGCAGTCAAAAGCACTAACCTTGTTAGGAACCATTAGGAAAGGAATACATAATAAGGTAGTAAATATCATAATGTCACTACATAAATCCATGGTACACCCACATCTTGAATACTGCATGCAGTTCATGTCACCCCATCTGAAAAAAACATATTAGAGTTGGAAAAGGTACAGAGAAGAACAATAAAAGAGATTGGGTTATGGAATAGCTTCCATGTAGGAGAGATTAAAAAGACTGGGACTGTTCCGCCTGAAAAAGAGATGACTAGGAGGGGATATGATAGAGGTCTATAAAATCATGAATGATGTGGAGAAAGTAAATAGGGAAGTGTTATCTACCTCTTTCACTTAACACAAGAATCAGGGGTCACCTGTTGAAATTAACAGGCAGCAGGTTTAAAGCAAACAAAAGGAAGTATTTCTTCACACAACACTCAGTCCACCTGTGGAACTTGCTGCCAGGGGATGTTTTGACAACTGAAACTATAAGTGGGTTCAAAAAAGAATTAGGTAAGTTCATGGAGGAAAGGTCCATCAATGGTTTATTAGCCAAGATGGTCAGGGATGCAACGCCATGTTGTGAGTGTCCCTAAGCTTCTGACTGCCAGACACTGGGCCTGGATGACAGGGGATGGGGATCACTCAATAATTGTCCTGTTCTGTTCATTCTGTTTGAAACATCTGGCATTTGCCACTGTCTGAAGAGAGGATACTGAGCTGGATGGATCATTGGTCTGACCCAGTATGGCCATTCTTATGTTTAGATCCTCAAAAAGGAATCATGGCATGTCAAGTGGTTCTTCAGTCACTGCCAGATCAGCATTGAAAGGGCTCGATGTCAGCACCGGGGCCAAAATCTTTCTGGGCTTGCTTCACCATCAGCTTCCTGATACCTCCTCTGGAGTCAGAAGGGTTCAGTAGTCTGTCCTTGGAATTAAAGGCTTTCTTCCAGAGAGATCCTGATATCTACTCAGATCTGCAGTGCTCGCTATGCATTGCAGAGTCTCCTTTCTTAGGATCGGTGCTGAAGAGGTAGGCATAGAAATCTTCAGTACTAAGACAGAACATTCAGGCTCTGGGACTCCCAGTGTCAGTGTCGACTTAGTCATTTTCTTCATTCTCTTCTCCTTGCTGGAACTGGAGGTGTGCCTGGTTCTTGGGGCACTAGCTGGGGAAAACCACATAACATTTCAGATGGGACAATGCTTCTTCCCCTGGATCTGAGGCCAGGGATTGCCAGGGATTCATGGATTGCTCCAAGAAGCATGTCCCTTAATTTCTGTGTGCAGAAGGAGAAGGAGCTACAGATGGAGCATTTATCTGGAGGTGAGCTTCCCCCAAGTCTAAAAAAACACCTTGTACGACCATCTCTGAGGGGTATCAGATCGTTGCACAAATGACACTTTTTTTTTTGAATGTCTAACTAAAATAAAGGATTTAGAAAGTAAGCGAACAAGTGAAGATAAATAGAAGCTTATTAAAAATCTTGAGCATGTCAGGATAGTTAGGTTTCTATCTTGCTGCCATGGGTTGTAAGAGGGAACTAAAGGAGGCCTGCAACTGTTCCACCTTTTACGCCTTCATATGGGACACGACTTAGCAAAGTTTCCAAGCTTGTGCTCATGAGGAACATGCATACCTACAGTGGGATCCATCCTGACACACATTCAAAGAAACCCATCTAATGGAACATGTCTGCCTGGAAGCAGAAGTGGTCATATAAATTTGCATTGGCTGATGCTATTTTTCCCCCAATTTAGAGAACAGCTGTTTAATTCCTGAAGAATGAGAATTGTTTTGGGTCATGCACACATACACATATAATACTTACAGAACAATGGCCTAGCAAGATGACTTACTGGTTTCTTTGTTGGGCATCTATCCCTCAAGGTTCACAATTTACATGTTTTTTTCCAATACTTTTCTTCTGGATTTCACAATATGATGGAGAACATGCAGTCCCTACCCCTTTTTACTGCCTATTGCACTCAAGGAGTGCAAGGATCTCCAACTAATGAGTGATCTCATATCCCAAATTCTGTGTACTTTAGTGTCTAAGTTCAAGTTAAATTACGGAGACAGCTTGTTACAATGTCTTTGGCTTATGTCAATTTAAAAACCACACTTTCTGTCCCATCCAACTGAGGAAATGGCACAGAATCTTCTCTTCTCACTAATGTAATTTTATGTATTGAACAATTTCTCACCACATTGTTACTCTGTAAATATTAAGATTTGAAGACTAAAGCACACAATCAATACAAATCTTAGATTATTATATGTTTAAAGTTTTATTATTTTTAGACAGAAAAGCTGAAGCCATTGAAACCCTAAAGTCAGTAAAAGCCAACAAAGACTACTATACCTTTAAGAAACATGCAATTTATTTTTTTTAATAGGCATTTTAAACCTGATAATGAAATAGGAGCCCCTAACAAATTATACAATGGCTCCCTCTGCAGGCCAGCCAACCACATTAGAAGCATAATAGGAAGAGTTCTTATTCAGCTGCTCTTGTAATCAGAGGCATTACTAAGAGCATATATGATATTTCAAGGTATCTATAAGCAAAGAGTGAACACTCGAGAGATGTCATGGCTTTATTTGTTCCTGTCATCTGAGGATAACACTCTCACAAGTGACTCACATTTACCTTGATGCTTTATTTCACCACCTGGAAACAGAGGGTGGTATAAGCCAGAGAAGGACCGAGTGCGGGTTAGTTTTTTTTCTGAGGCAAAGGTGAGATAATTACTGTCCTCGTTTTCTAGCTTTACTTGAATCTCCATGTGTTTAGCTGTATACATTTTTCCCTTCTTAGCTTTTCGAAAACCACTGAGTCTGAATGGCCCCTAATTACAGACTCTCAGTAGACCACATTAGTGGTAACAAATACCAAAAGAAACAAATTTCATTTCTTAGTCTCCAAATATGTGATGCCTTACCATGCTCCCACATCTCCTCTGCTGTCTGTTGTGTAGTCACTCATACCGTTAAGTAACATCATATAGATCTGAATAACGTTATCTTTGCAGACAAATTCATCCTGTGATCCTTCTCCCTTCACACCAACTGTTTGACAAACTCTGTAACAGAGAAATATCAAAGACATTCTAACGAAAAAGGACAAAATCACGCCAGGCTTTGTTTTGTTCACACTCTAGTATTTTGGGCATACAAACTTCCTTGACATATGCATTCAGAAAATGTCTGAAATATCACAAAAGGACAAAGATACGATCCAGCATGATCCTGTGTGTGGGGTTGTTGCATTCTGATTTTATAATTTCTGATTCAAAACTGAAATAGTTACATAAACAACGTATTTGGGGGACTTAAAGGGACCTGGTATCAAGGATGGTAGGACTAAACAAACTAAGGGCTTGTCTACATGTATGGTGCTGCAGCAGTGCAGCTGCACCAGTGTAGCTCTTTACTGAAGACACTATTACACCAATGGGAAAGCTTCTTCCATCGGCACAGATAATCTACCTCCATGAGAAGAAGTAGCTACATTGATAGGAGAAGGTCTCCCACCAACATAGTGCTGTCCACTCCGGGGTTTAGTTCAGTATAAATACAGCACGCAGGGGTGTAGATTTTTCATGTCCCTGAGCAACAGTTATACTGATGTAAGATTGTAATGTAGGCCTGGCCTAATGTTGGTTTTTATTGGTATGATATATGCAGAAAACAGCAGGATTATTTTACATATGAGCATCCTGACTATTCACTGTAATGGAGCAAACAGGTAGAGTAGAGGACCAACATGATGTCTGTACACATGACCAAAGAAATCCAATGCCTTCTATTTGATATTAATAGACAACTTATTTTTTATCAGAAACTTGTTTGTTCGCAGAAAGAATAGCAAGTATGGTAGGCAACCAGCTTGGCTTAACAAAGAAGTCATTGGTGAGCATAAACACAAAAACAAGCTTACAAGAAGTGGAAGTTTGGTCAGATGACTAGGGAGGATTATAAAAATACTGCTCGAACATGCAGGAATGAAATCAGGAAGGCCAAAGCGCAACTGGAGTTGCAGCTAGCAAGGGATGTTAGGGGAACAAGAAGGGTTTCTACAGGTATGTTAGCAACAAAAGGAAGATTAGAGAAAGTGTGGGCCCCTTACAGAGTGGGGGAGGCAACCTAGTGACAGAGGATGTGGAGAAAGCTGAGGTACTCAATGCCTTTTTTGCCTCTGTCTTCACAAATGAGGTCAGCTCCCAGACTACTGCACTGGGCAGCACAGAATGGGGAGGAGGTGAAAATCCTGCAGTGCTGAAGGAACAGGTCCAGGACTATTTAGAAAGATTGGACATACACAAGTCCATGGGGCCAGATGAAATGCACCTGAGGGTGCTGAGGGAGTTAGCTGATGTGATTTCAGAGCCATTGGCTATTATCTTTGAAAGCTCGGGGCAACAGGGGGAGGGTCCCAGATGACTGGAAAAAGGCAACTATAGTGCCCATCTTCAAGAAAGGGAAGAAAGAGGATCCAGGGAACTATAGGCTGGTCAGCCTCACCTCAACCCCTGGAAAAATCATGGAGCAGGTTCTCAAGGAATCCATTTTAAGGCACTTAAAAGAGAGGAAGCTGATCAGGAGCAGTCAACATGGATTTACCAAGGGCAAGTCATGCCTGACCAACCTTATTGCTTTCTATGAAGAGGTGACTGGTTCTGTGGATGAGGAGAAAGCGTTGGACGTTATATACCTTGACTTTAGCAAAGCTTTTAGATACAGTCTCCCACAGTATTCTTATCAGCAAGTTAAAAAAGTATGGGTTGGATGGACTATAAAATGGATAGAAAACTGGCTAGAGCAAAGGGCTCAATGAGTAGTGATCAATGGCTCCATGTCTAGCTGGCCACAAATGGAGTGCCCCAGGGGTCAGTCCTGGGGCCGGTTTTGTTCAACATCTTCATTAATGATCTGGAGGATGGGGTAGATTGCACCCTCAGCAAGTTTGCAGATGACACTAAGCTAGGGGGAGTGGTAGATACCCTGGGAGGGAGGGATAGGATACAGAAGGACCTAAACAAATTGGAGGATTGGGCCAAAAGAAATCTGATGAGGTTCAACAAGGACAAGTGCAGAGTTCTGCACTTAGGACGGAAGAATCTCATGCACAGCTACAGACTGGGGACTGACAAGGTAGGCAGCAGTTCCGCAGAAAAGGATCTGGGGGTTACAGTGGATAAGAAGCTGGATATGAGTAAGCAGTGTGCCCTCGTTGCCAAGAAGGCTAATGGCATATTGGGCTGCATTAGTAAGAGCATTGCCAGCAGATCGAGGGAAGTGATTATTCCCCTCTATTCGGCATTGGTGAGGCCGCATTTGGAGTACTGTGTCCAGTTTTGGGCCCCCCACTACAAAAAGGATGTGGACAAGTTGGAGAGAGTCCAGTGGAGGGCAGCAAAAATGATGAGGGGGCTGGAGCACAAGACTTAGGAGGAGAGGCTGAAAGAACTAGGCCTGTTTAGTCTGCAGAAGAGAAGAATGAGGGGGGATTTGATAGCAGCCTTTAACTATCTGAAAGGGGCTCCAGGGAGGATGGAGCTAGGCTGTTTTCAGTGGTGGCAGATGACAGAACAAGGAGCAATGATGGTCTCAAGTTGCAGTGGGGGAGGTCTAGGTTGGACATTAGGAAAAAGTTTTCACTAGGAGGTGGTGAAGCATTGGAATGGGTTACTTAGGGAGGTGGTGGCATCTCCACCTTTAGAGGTTTTTAAGCTGCGGCTTGACAAAACCCTCGTCAGAATGATTTAGCTGAGGATAGTCCTGCTTTGAGAAGGGGGTTGGACTAGATGATCTCCTGAGGTCCCTTCCAACTCTAATATTCTATGTGCACTGCATGCCTAATTTACACTAGGAAAAGATGTAATAGGTTTCTCTGAATCATAGCAACAGGTTAAGAACACACACATGGTACTTTCAAAATTGGTAACATTTTGAATTCATCAGCTTTGAAAATATCCCTTGAAAGAAAGAAAATATGGGATATTCATATCATTTGGGCCTTTTTATATTACTAAAAGTAAAATGAAAAAAAAAATCAAATTAATCCTGGTTTCTAGCAGTCCAGGTTAGCACCACTGAGTTCTCTAACTTCCGGTTCATGAGAAGGGAAAGCTTCCCAACACTCAGCAGACATGCATTTGGCTGATTAAGAAACAGTGCTGACAAACTCCAAAGGTAGTTCCACACAGTGCTCAACAATCTGAGGAATAGGATAACATGTGGCATCAAGGATGGATTTAAATGAGACAAATATGACTCATATGGGGATCCCTATGACCCAGTCAAGAATGTATAACTACTCCTCAGAGAGTGAATTTAACCCAACACAACACCAGGTTAAAATAGAAAATGACATGAACACTGAAATCTTACACTCAGCAATTTAAAGTCAGATAATAATAAAGCTGACAAAGCTTACTTTGCTGTTGCTTTCAGGCCATCTCTTCTTGATTCTGCAAAGCTCACATCTTTGTGGGAAATACAGATAACTTTTTTCAAACCATCTAAAACCTAAAAAAATACAAATACATACTTATATGTTCAAGATGGATGCCAGATTTAAAAACAGTGCAGAATGAAGTTAACCATTTATCCATAGAACAAGTGCTGCACAAGTAGTAGGCAGTGAAACTTCTACACACTACCCCATCAATACACTTTACCTCCCACCTGGAGGGATAACGTCTCTGGACAAAGGGTAAGGCCCTTCATTTCCAATTTTTATTTTGTTTAAAATTTTCCAGGAATTTATCACTGTTCATTACAAAAATTAACATTTACAGGAAAATCAGTGCAAAAGATTAACTTCAGTTTTTCAGGTAAATATAGGAATTAATATTGTGGGACGGTAAGACCAGGGGAAGGGGGGGGAAATGGAGAGGAGAGAAGGGGAGAGCAACAAATAGAGAAAAGTTAAGGTTTATGATACCATTATCTCTAATCCCCCATTACAAATAAAGTTTTTCTTTTTAAAACCATTTACTGTTAGTGACCAGAACTATTACTTGAACAGAGCTCCCATCCCCAAATCATCATCTATCCTGTCAGAGATGAGATGCAGAAGTTGGGAGCCAGGAGAGAGCAGAGGAAAGTGGAATAGCGAACAAAGGAAGAGCAGGAGCTTGCGTGTTGTGAAGGGGAGGGAGATGAATGAACAGGAAATAATCCTGCCATTGATGTTAATTTTGCTTCTGCAGTTCCCAGTAATGCTGAGACACGGACCTCCCCACAGCAGGGAGGTCATCACTACTAACTGCTCCTCAGCTTCATTCCCCTAGGTTGCAGGGGGATTAGAGCACCCAGTTCCCAGCCCTGGGGCAGAAGAACCAGGGTTGGGAGGGGGCACTGTCTGGAAGGGAAGCTGTCACCGCTCTGTGCCCTGGGTATCTTCTCCAGGTGGTGACACATCTCCAAGACTGAGCTGAAAATGAAGATACTCACAGGGGCTATTCAGAGGCCAATACTCATGAGGTGCAGCAGGCAGGGAGGTGAGGGGTGCACCTGCTGGGGGAGGGGGTGCCTGGTACTCGTATGAGGCTCAGCAGGCGGGGGATGGGGTACGCCCGGTACTCATGAGGGGATGGAGAGCTTGGAGGGAGGTATGCTGAATATGCATGAGGGAGCTGTGGAGAAGGGGACATCTAGTACTCATGGGAGGCAGCAGGTGGGAGCATGAGAGGTGCCCAGTATTCACCACAATGTAGTAGCTGAAGAAGCCTAGCACTTCCTGAAGGCCTGTCACTGCTGCAGTAAGACAGTCTTGGCTGCCAGGACCCCTGCTTCCTGCCCCTCTCTCTCCCCCCACTGCCAAACAGCAACCACCAACCAGTAGCTACCCTCCTCTGCACAGGAGCATTGTACCATTCAGTGGGGACTCTGCTGGTTGGGGGACCAAGCCAAAATCCCTCCTTCAGGAGCAGGGAGTCAAGTCTGGGAATTTCAGCACATCCAACAATTGCCCTTTTTTTTCTTTTCTTTTTTTTTAAATCCATGAATTTTTCAGGGACAATTGTTAAAAAATGAAAAGAGCCTTAACAAAGGGATAGTTCACTCTCCATGCCCAGGCAGTCTTTTGCTTCTATACTAAGAATGGTGAGAAATGTCTCAATTTGCATTACCCGAATATAGGTTAAGCCAAGGTCATTATGACTGATTGGGATTACTGTATTACAAACTACCCCCTTACATAAACACCTATGATCCTCTTTAATATTTGTTTCATTAAGCACTCAGACCTTCATTCAAACTATTTCCTGAAGCAGTTAAAACTTGTACCCTCTTTTCTGTGTAAGGACCACACTTTATCTCACCTGCTGGAGCTTGCCTTTTAACAGAAATCTTGGAAGGGCACCCAGGGCTAGTGAAAAGCCACAACGAATCATTTCCTCTGTGTTCTGAAGTTCTGAAATATATTGCTGCATCAGCTCATCTAGAAAAATACAATTGCCAAATGAAACTCAGGTACTGCATCATAGCTACCAGTAGAAGAACAGAGAGGCTGGATGAAGCTTCTCTTCAATTCAATACACCTAAAATGAAAGATATTGTTCTCACAGGAAAATTATTGATTTAACAAAAATGTTAGTGGTCTTAGGTTGTTGTTTTCTGAATACTATTCATGTAACAAAGTCAGTTTAGCCTGATTTTAACCCTGCTCTTTCCAAAGAGTGACAAAGATTAAGTTTATGTCATTTTAAGATTTCTGTGTGTTTGGTTTTTTTTGTTTTTGTTTGTTTGTTTTTTAACCAAAATGAACGCTTAAGCAGAGCAGGAGAAACGCAGGCACACAGGGACACAATCTCTTATACCCAACACAACTTCAGTACCATAGATACCAAGACCAGAAGGGACCACTGGGATCACCTACTTTCACTTCCTCTATAACACAGACCAGAGGACTTCCCCAAAATAATTCCTAGACCATATCTTTTAGAAAAACATCTGATCTTGATTTACAAATTACCAGTGATCAGGAATCCACCACAACCTTTGGTAAATTGTTCCAATTGTTAATTACTCTCACTTTTAAAAATATACACCTAATTTCCATTCTGAATTTATCTAGCTTCAACTTCTAGCTGTTGGACTATGTTACACCTTTCTCTGGTAGATGGAAGAGCAGGTTATCTAATATTTGTTTCTCATGGAGGAACTTACAGACTGTAATCAAGTCACCTTTAACCTTCTCCTTGTCAAGCTAAATAGATCGAGCTCCGTGAGACTATACTAAAAGGCAAATTTTCTCTTCCTTTAATCATTTTCATGGCTCTTCTTTGAACCTTCTCCCTGATTTAGCCATTCATTCTGCCACAGCTACTAGGATCACAGTAACTATCTAGCTAGGCACAATGTGCTAAAGACTTTTAAAAATCTACAGGGTTTCCTTGAGGCACAGAGTACATTCAAGATGAAAATCCTCAATCTGCAGGGCTCAGGATTTCTATTCTGCAGAGTGAAAAGGCACGGACAGTGGCCGTAATGATAAAAGAGGAATTAGAAGATGAATCTACAAATTGAGAAAAGGAGCTGGCTAGAATGTAGGAAAGGGAGGGAAAAAATGAATTGGAGAAAAACAAGATCCAACCAGAGGAAGCAGTGAAATGCAGATCAAAATGAGGACAAACTAAAAAAGGAAAGCAAAGATAATATAGGAAGGAGAGGTGTGTGGAACCTTCTATCTCTGTTTTTACTGAATGTTGTCCATGAAGAAAAAATACAAATTACTGCACACAGCATATTGCCACATAAACTGTATGTGTAGGAAATTTATTTCTCACTGTAGACATTATTAGCCAAATGAGATGTTCTTCACTGACCAGATTTCAGCTACTGTACCAAACCTTTTCTTAAATAAAGAACAAAACATATAATCAAGTAAAACCTGTGTAACTTTTAACTATGCACAACTACAGTACCTCTGCCTCAGAGCTTCAATTTATATAATCTCTTAAAAAAAAAAGAGTTAAGTCTTAAAAATAAGTACCTTTACTAGATACTTTCTTTTTAGTGTTTGCAAGGGAGATAAGAAATCAGAATGGTTAGGAAGATAGTAACAGTGAAATTGCTACCTGTCATCTAAAGAGTTAAACGATTAGGCAATATTTGCCAGAGGAAGAAAGATAGTTGGCCAAAAGACCAGTATCCATTTAACCACAACTCAGGACTCCATTCTGATTTTATTTTTTAATCCCCACACAATCAGCATGTCTTAATTACTGTACCACAGCAGGAACAGGAAATTAGCTCCCTATTTCCTATACATTGTCATATAGACATGTTTATTATTTTAAAAGCGTCCAAAACACTGGCCCATAATACAGAGCCTGAGGCCATATGTAGATACCATGCTTGCCTAAGCACTCAGTGACATTTTATATGCTGGGGTTGCAGCAGCATTGCCATGTTAATTTCAAACAGACGGTCTTAGCTGGATGACAGAAAATTCAGAAGTGACAGAAAGCAAACCAGCAGCTATTTACTGACAACTGCTAAGCAGTAGTAATTGCTCTACCCTGGGCAATGTGACATTACATGCCCCCTATGGGTGTGTGCTCAATAAAATAGCTCAGCCCATGAAGTTTCTACAATGTTCATTTAACAGGACCTGCAGCTACAGAGAGAACATCAGAAGAGAAAAATCTCAAATGTGAGCTGCAGGCATACATGAGAAAAAGAGTGAAAATAAGAACATAGAAGAAAAGCAATACAGGTTTTTTTTAAAAGAGGTTTTTAAGCTGCGGCTTGACAAAACCCTTGCCAGGATGATTTTTAGCTGAAGATAGTCCTGCTTTGAGAAGGGGGTTGGACTAGATGACCTCCTGAGGTCCCTTCCAACTCTAATATTCTACGATTCTATGAATAGACGAGAAGTGAGAATGCAGAGGAAAAAAAGTAGAGCATAAAGAGAAATGAAAGAAGTGATGTGATAGCAACATTGAAGGCTAGTTGGGACATTCATGCTGGCAAGATACCTGTGGCTCTTAAGGTGTGAATAAATTCAGATTCTGATCCACTAAAGTTTATGCTATTATTTACCTACCAAGCAGTCACGTAACTCTAGTGCAAAATTATCAAATCCCATTTGCTTAACCCATCCACTGCTGCTTGGACCTGCCCTAGTAGGAATATCTATTATCATGGTACCTATGCTGCACAGTACATACATTGTATGTTATAGTTTCTATCACACAATTTTTTCAGGAATTCTGGGGAACTTCCTAGAAGTAGATTGCAGATGCACAGTATGTAAATGTTATTGGTAGTAAAAGAAGGCTATGATTTCCACAGAAATATACAGAGCTAGGCATATTGACATTTTTTGGTAATTGTTTGCATTCTTTGTGAAATTTTTATCACCATGTGTATGGATGTCCAGAAAACCAAGGTGTGATGAGAATAATCAATATTATAGCTTTACAAGAGGATTTTAACAAGACAGTAAATTACTTAAGTCATAGTTACAACAGAATTATATTGGTTCTTGTACCATACTCTACTCTATGGAAGCACTCTTCTGTTGACACAACCCCCAGTGTAGATGCAGTTATGTCAGCTTAGCTATGTTGGTTGGGATGTGCTTTTTTCAGGATAGGCCGTACTTAAAGTCATCTACTGTCCCCTTACTTCAGTCTCCTTTCTGATTCTGACACCTATCTTCCTTTCCACACAGCCTCCTTCCCTCATCTACCAAGACTTCAACATGCATGTTTATGTGCAGTCTGATCTACTAAAACCTCCTTTGTTTGACCTTCAACATTCAAATCTCCCACTTTCCAAAACGATCAAAATACTCTATATTGTCTCGAGTAAACATTTTCTTCAACTTTAATCTGTCAATTTCTGAGCCCTCTCTGTCTGACTACCACTTCATCTCCTTCAACATTGCCCACAAAATGCCTATAAGAAACTAGTCAACTAATCATGAATTGTTTGGGGGCAACACGGTAGAGTTGGCATGTATTTGTTTAACAAAAACTCCAAAGTATATTTAATAACTGTACATTTCTTAAGTGTATCTCTCCTCTCCACCGTTTGTATGTTGCTTGTTTGTTCTCTTAAGATTGTAAGCCCTTTGGGACAAGGAATGCATCTTCCTGTACATGTGGACACTGCCTAGCACATTCTGGGGATGGAAATAGATAATTAACTATTTTATTTCATATGCGATTTACGGATGACAAAATTAATAAATATGGGAAAATAGTCACATAATTCCTATGCAAAATGTATGCAATTTCACTGTCTTATTTAAACACGGGTATGTAGGAATTGTCATATTTGATTCAAATGACTTTTCAATCACTCTCACATGGGAGTTTTTCAGGGCCCTTAATTGCTTTCATTGCTCTTCTCTGAACCCCCTTACAGGCCCTGAAATCTGAAATAGTTACATTCCATCATTTTTTTTTTTTTTTTTTTTTTAAGATTACGACAAAAATGAGATGTAAGTTAGTTCTTGGGCATCCATGTATCTTTCTCTGACCTGTAAGTTATTGGTATTTCTAGGCATCTTGGCTAGGTTATTAAAAGTAAAATGTTCAAATTACATGGAATTAAATAAAAGAAAGGGTAGTTTCAGGAGTGCACGCAAATGATGACCATGTATACTAACAGCAGCAATTAAAAAAGTAAATACCCAAGACATTAGAAATAACAATGTCCTATATGCATGCAATCTTTTTCTTTCATCTCTCCAAGGCATCTCCCATATGGAACATAGGGACGATGTATATTCATTATGTAAATATGTACATCCAATTAAGTGTACTTTAAAATGGTACATAACTGGGCTGGGCCTTCAGAATTTGCTAACCCACTGTGGTGCTTTTTTAAAGAAGCAATTTTGCCCCTTATGTACTTCTTCTATTTGTATAACGCACAAGAATAATTAAGAGGCATTCATTAATGAAAATGGAAACAATACATGTGAATCATTACCCTGAAGAGCTGGATTGGCTTCTCCCTGTTCATTGATGTAATATTCATTACACAATGTAGCAAGTGCAGAGACTGCAGCTTCCTGAAATAAAATTGTGAGTTTTAATAACATTCTTACTTAATGTAATACTTCTGTAACTGTCTACTCTAACATAATGGTGCTCAGAGTTACAAGAAAATAGAACTGAATTCTATATTTATCCCACTTATAATTATTTTTATATTATTCCCTATAACAATTATTGAAATCAACGTCTTATTTTGATTAATCTTCTAGTAAATTATCTTATAGGAGTATCTTTAAACAGCATATCTTTACAATGGTATTGTTTTCTTAAAACACTATTATGAATTATTCTGATTACATAAATTCTATGCTAATAGATTATACTGATTAAAATCTAAGAAATTATTACTGACGTCTATGGACTACATTCTCAGTTCATTTGAGAGTTTTCCAGATGTACCTAGAAGTGTAACAATACAGGAATCTTTTTTTCTATTCAATATCTCTATATTATTTCCCAATTCATATCTAACAACCATATTCCCTTTAAAAAATGTAAAACAGACTCAGAAAAACATCTAAGAAATGCTGAGGAATAAAAAAAGATTCAAAATGATAGAAACAAAATATACAGCATTGCTTTTATCTGACAGTCCCTCAACACTGTTATATAATTTCAGTTTAGGATGGGGAACAGTACTGTACACATGAACATCCATACCTTTAGACACCTGATCTTTGTCACAAGTGCAACCAACAATTCTAACACAGACATTGCTTGAGAAATACATGGCAGCTTTTCTCAAAAAATTCACAGTACAGCTACATTTTTCAGCTAATAACACAGTGATGACCGAAGTAATAAAGTTTAGAGCATATAAAAAGAAAAGAAGTATGCACTCTTCATTCCCTATTAATAATAATGATACTTTCATAATAACATAGGTGTTCTCAACTGAAATAAGGACCGGTAAGACAAGAGTTTTCTCTGTCATCTCACAACTCTACCCCCAAAATATTTGAGAGATGAAGTAGATGAGGTAATATCTTTTACTGGACTAACATCTATTGGTGGAAGTTTCAAGCTTGAAAGCTTGTAAACTTGTACCTTCAGGTCAACAGCTCTGTGTAGATTTAAAGCTTATACCTTCCATTAACAGAATTGGTCCAATAAAAATATTATCTCCTCTCCCATCTTTCAAATATCCTAGGACCAGAACAGCTATAACACTGCAAACAACTGAAAAATATGCATGAGATTTAATCTCCATGCTAAGCCAGAAATTTTGAAGAAAGAATCGTATTTCACTTAATATTGATGATTACTTTAAAACTCTGTATTAAGCTCCTCACCAATGTGGACCCGTACCTTAATTTAATATAAAATATCTGGATGCAAAAACCTTCACTATTCACTGTTTACTTGCATGAAACTGCAAATAAGCAAAGTAGATTTTCTTATGCCAGGAAAAAAGATGAACTCTCTTGCCCTTACAACATCTTTTTTTTTTTTAAATCAGGGGAAGGATTCACTCCCAACAGACAACATCCAACTAATGTTAACATTAAAATCAAGGGGTTTGGTTGAAATTCTCTTGACTTAAGTCTATGATGAATTGTCTATGAGCTCAGTATAATAATTTCCTGTAATAAATTACCTGTCAAACTTGTTGGCTACAGTTCTCATGGATAATTCAAGAACTCTTAAATTTCTGCTTTTAAAGTCTTCACCAGTGATTTGGATACTTCCCTGCCTTTGCCTCCCATCCTGAACTTCTATACATTTGAAAATCTGGGCTACCAATGCCTGTGCATTTTTTTAATTAAGAGGGGCTTTAGAAGGGAATCTTGTTTATGGTTAGAAAAGTAACAATGTGAAAATGGTACCTTCTACTCAATGTAACTTATGCGTTTTGAGTTATATCTGCTTGCTTTACTGACAAAAACATTTTTTTAATTCAGGTTAGCACTATGGAGCCAAAAAACTATGTTCCAGTAAGCTGGATACTATTCTGCTTCACACATCACTAATATTTTCAGAATGAAGTTAGAGGTAGAAGTAATGCAATTGGATTTTTATATCTCTGATTGAGTCTGTAATGCTGGTAAATTGGACAATCGCAGTAAATCTGATTTGAAGAAGTCAACAAGAGAGAATAACCGTGGCAGCTTTTATTTTCTGCACCCCCCCCAGTCATAATTCACCGATCAGCATACCTTATTCTATATATAGTACACATAAAGCAATCTCAAACCAGAGACTCCTAGTATTACGAAAAGCAGACGACAAGTCTAATGAAATGTCATACTTTCTCCAATCATTGGGAAAGCAGGGCAGAAAGTTTATTTATGACTGTATGCATGACAACAGTGTATTTCACAGCCACTACAATAATGAAAATTGAGACATACAAAATAAAATAGCAGGAAAGCCAAAGTGATGTCCCTTAAATAAAAGAAAATCAGCAAAGCAAGATTACTTCACAGGCAATCGTCAAATGGCAGACAGATCGCAGACATCAGCTTGAAACAATACTGTCGGTGACTGCCATTGTTAGTTCAAGAGCTTTACTCTCTTCAAACGTGCTAACAAGAATACATTTACAATATCAACAGTGTGGAAAGTATCACTCAAAAGGTGATTTGAGGAATTTTGGAGAATAGATCTTTACAAGAAAAGAATTCCTTTAACCAATTTAATATGTGAACATTCAGAAATCTGTCTCACCCTGCAGGAAAAGAAAATGAACTGTCACAAGGCAAAACACACAGAGCATTTAAGAACCTACAAAGGAGTTGTTAAAGTGTGCATACAAACAAATACAATACACAAATGGTATTAAGAGAAAAGGGGAATGGTAAACCACAGAATAAATCATGATGAAGGGGGAAATTTAACAAAAGCAAAGATGATACTGCTTGGTTTTAAGCATAAGCTTTCTGATCAACTCCACACAAGGCAATCTAGAAGATCAGATTACATGATTCCCCCAACTGTAGGCGACAGAATTCCAGAAAGTACAAAACCATTTGTCTTAGCCCTTTCAGATACACTGTTAATTTCTGTTTTTTTAAGACCATAAACTCTCCTATCCCACATCAGGAAGTGAGAACTTTTAGTATAAACAGGCTACAATTCTGCTGAGAGCAACAAGAAAAATATATCATTGGGAATGTTTGCTTTCAAAGTATTAGTTTAAGAAAGCCAGAGGACAGAATTACTGTACCTTTATTTGCTGTCTTGCAGTGCTTGAAACCAGGGGCAGACTTCTTAAACTGTCATTTATCAACCATTGCCAGCCATCTGGAGCACGAGAAAAGATCTTCAGTATACTGACATCTGTTTATAGTGATCAGAAATTAATTAAACCTACTTAGTTTTTGTTGTTCTTTCTAAAATAACTAAAGGTGGGAATTACAATGAATGTACTTATTTTGTTTCCATTCACTGAATACACAGGTCCTAGGATTCAGTGCTCTTCTGAGCCTGCAATATTGAGAGCTTTGTGAGGAGCAGATACGAAAAAACAATTTGTAACAATTTATTCAGGACAGATGCTGCTAAGGTTCCAGTCCTTATCAGGGCAGGTCTACACAACCACTCACTTCAGTATAACTTATGTTGTACAGGAGTGTGTATAAGCCACCCAGTGACAACATAAATTACCCTAACCTTAGCGCCAGTGTAGACGGCGCCATGTCAGTGGGAGAGCTTCTTCCGCTGACGTAGCTACTGCCTCTAGCAAAGGTAGATTTATTATGCCATCAGGTGAGCTCTGTCCTGTGAGCATACAGCTTCTTCACCAGATGCACTACAGCGTCAATGTAGCTCTTATAGTGCAGACTAGCCCTCAGTCGGAAACAGTCATAATGATCGATAATTTCACAGATGGGGAGCACAAAAAAGCGCATTCCACCAGGAACCCTCTATTTAAAGAAAAAATGATAAATATTACTGATCCACTTTAATCAAGCAGAAATGCTTAAAAAGAGGCTCTTATTTTCCCACTGCCAAATATTATGATTTTCAGAGACTTTTTGACACCTTATTTAAGAATAAGAGGCTTGTTTGGGGGTAATACAAATTTTCATAGTAAACTGGTACATGCAGTATCCTCAATCACAGATTTGTTAACTGACCCTAACTCACTAATATCTTGTTATCAAAGCTTATTTAGTTTCCTTGGGTAACAACACTGGCTAGTACTATGTAGCCTTAGAGAATATAATTAGTAGGATGCCATAACATAAGGCCATATCACATACCGATTACAGGATCCTCTCTAAATGGCATTTTTGAAAGTGACAATTTTTCAATTAAAGTGCAGACTGGGGAAGGAAATAAAAACAATTATATCACTTCTGAAAAAGGCAACTTGCAATAATTTTGACAACATACAGTCATATCAGTACTGAGATAATATATATTGTTATAAAAGAGCATATTTAAAACAGAAGATCAGAAAACGTTGCAAACAGAAATATTCTAATGTTATATCTTTAAATTAACAAATATGTAACAAGGAAATTGAAATGGAATTATTCTTGTGGTTCTGAGATCAGAAAAGAACTTAAATTATGGTAACTGTGGTCTTTTGAGATGCAATAGTCCCAATTAAGGTGCTCAGGCATGTGAGATCAGATTTTATTTTTAATAGCACTGGCTTTTGGGGTCATAAATGCACTTTGTGCTTCTTCATGCTCCCATGCGAAGACATAAAAGGGTGGAGTGGCAACAAATCTCCCACAGCTGCCCCACAACTGAAGGCCCATGGTAGTGAGGACTCCAAAATGTGGGGATTGGAGAGCAGGTAACAGGATCCACACTAACCACAATATCTCAGAGAACCACTGTTATTGTAGTGTTAGTAGACGTTCTTCCTTCTTCAAGTATGTGGCAGTGTGGATCTCATTGTAGGTGACTGGCAATCAGCATCCCCATAGGATAGTGGAAACGAATGAGGAATTTCAGATGTATCAGCCAGTGATTGTAGTACTGCTTTCCCAAACCTGACATCTGACCAAGTCATTAAAACCACAGAGTGGTGTTTGACAAAGGCCAAGGAATTACTGCACATAGCCATTTTATAGATTTCTGATAGCACATGCAGGCAGAAGATGTTGCTTGTGCTCTAATGGAGGGAGTCTTTGAATCTGAAATTATGGCCATGGACTTCTTAAGCAGATGCAGGTTCAGTCACATGTCCCTCAGCTTGCAAATCCTCGAAGAAAAGGACACACACACCAAACACCTATCAGGGATGTGGCTCTCTCCCAGACAGAATAGGCACTGAGTATGTTCACCAGCTAGGGAGAGAAGTCAAGCAGGTTTTAAATCCTCAGAGTTTAGAGTCTGGTTGGTAAGAAGCTCCTCACCTCTGTACAAGGTGGTGTACAGGGCTGTCTTTTTTTTTTTTTTTTAAGTCCTTCAAATTAAAGAAATTAGGGTATGGGGAAGTGAAGGTAATTTTCTTCACCAAACTAGTCTGAGAAAAGTATGAGTTTGAAGCTCAGGAAAAGTAGAGAGTAAGATGCTCATTGGATTCTGTCTTGTCACCATATGCAATAAGAGAACTAGGGGAGGGCCACTGCCACTCTACTCTTTATGGCCTCGCACAGGCAAAAGGACCTGCTCTGGAGATGAATCACTCTCCTTCACTACACTACCCTGATCCATCTTCAGAGTGGATCTGTCCTGTGCACTGAATGGGGTTGGGATCCTGTGCAAAAAAATAGTATGTGATCATGTAATTAGACACGATCATAATGCATATGATAGAAGGGGCCAAATTAAGATTGTACAGACAACCTGAATATTGGCATTTCCTAATTTCTGAATGCCTGACTTTGCAACTTTAATATTCTTTTAATGTAGGGTGTGGGAGGTAGGGGGGTGCAAGAGAGAGATCTTGAGTATTCAGTGTTGACATTGCAAGAAAACAATGGAATGCTGAGAGCTGCAAAAATTAAGGTAATTAGAGTAAATTAATTAACACATATTTGCTATTTTAATTCAATGAAAACAGCCCCCGTCAACTAATACACAAAGGGACACCTACCAGCTGGTCTCATTAGTTCTCCACCTAAACCCCTGAAATATAGAAACAAAAAGGTATTATTTTCAGATGATCAATTACTGCATACAGTTAAGTATGCCTATTAATGAAACACTGGAAGTTTTCAGATGAAAAGTAGCCACAGAAGTTCAGCAAGTAACACTCAAGTCTTCCCAAGATTAAGTTTGTAATTTCTCCAGTCTTACATTTGACCAACTCACAAACAGCATTGTACCACTATTGCCTTCATTTATTTCAAAATACTCCATACAACACCTTATTGTACAATCCATCTTTTCTTTTCCAAAGAACACACACCTAATTTCTCTAATCCTATTTGAAAAATAAAAGGCACTGAGGTCCATGCTTCTTTCTGATAGCCTCACTTTAGAAGTACTATGGCCCTGTGGAATTTAGCACAGGATTTTTCAGTCACAAAATCTGTCACCATCATAGAGTCTTTCCACTTGAGCAGCAATTATTTGAAAATCTTTTGAAAAGATATTAGAACTTTATTCTCTAGTTTATCCTTTTGTATCTGAGCATAAAATGTCAAAGTCTCTTTGATTGATGCTATTTGGTAACAGAAAAACAAAAGTTTAAAGCTTAAGAATACAAATACATGCCTTCTACTACATAGGATAGATTTTTGGAAGAGCTCTCCAACAACATACTCAAGGCAATGCAGTCCTGCCAACCCTAGAGATTTTTCCCATAAATTATGGGTTTGCAGACCCTTCTATGGGGTTTGGCTGCTGTTCCTCATAACCCCTGCTCCTAAGGAGGGCAATCAATTAATTATTCAGCATTTTATTAAACTGACACAAGTTATCAACCCACTTTTATTCTGAGTGCTACTGTACTGTTGGCACTTCCTCTTCCTCCCCTGCCCCCCCCCACAAAAAAAAAAACCCACACACATGCAAATTTCATCACTTACTCAAATGTTTCCTTCAAAGTTTGTAGATCAAATTCAGTTCTTAGACTGATGCAATGCCAGTTTCCATTAATCAGCTACTTTCCATACAGTTCTGGAGCCTTAAAATGCTAACTGAGTTCTATAGAAGGTGACTTTTTAACAGGAGTTCAGTGTAATTCAATGAAATTCACACACTAGGGTAGGAAATTCCTTGCAGGAAAGATGGAATTGCAAAGCTCCAGGGCGGCAGGCCTAATATTTTATTTGAACATGAACGTTTACTTTCACTTTTTTTAGATCCAGATTAGAACCAAGTACAGTATTTAGTCATTTGAATTTGCAAGTAAATAAAAAAAATATTCACAGAATTATTTTTAAAATTATAATTTTGGAAGACATTAGGAATCTCCCTTTCAAATTACAAGGATAACATGACATGGAGTATTTTAGAAATCAACAGCTTCTCTGACATCATTAGCAGTAAGTGTTACACAGGTACCTGAGTACATTCAATCCGGAACTTCTTCAGAAAGCTAAGAACTTCTGCTGACATACAGTATTCAGTTTTAGCATTAGTCTTGGATTAATGGTGATTTAAGCAGTCTTGGTATAATGGGAACTATTAAACAAGTCCAGCCATGCTTTCACAACACCAGAATCTCAAAGAATATGCTTCCCTTCCCAAAATTTAAAACACTGCTGAATGATTTCCAGCTTTACATACAGGTATACACAACACTAAAACATTTCAGATTTTTATTATATAAAGCAAATGCTGACTGATATTTATATTATTTGTTGATTCTGTTTTGACTTTAGGCTACCTTGTTAATGAACCTCTATATGGAAAAGAATTTACAATCTTTTCTTCACGTTACATATATTAGCATTTCTTCAGAGAAGTTTGCAGCTCACCTATTTGCTAGCAGACTTAGAGTACCAAGTGATGGTAACTGGACATATTTAATTAAGAAATTAAAACATTAGTAGCATTCTGACGTGCACAATTTCCTTAACCAATACAAAAATACTCCTGATTATATGATGGTCATCATTACCTAAAAATACGAATATAAACATAAATGTATTACTGAATACATTAAGAGACATATCAAGCCAGATTAAGGCCTGGTCTACACTTACCTTCTGGATTTGGCGGCAGTCGACCGGAGATATGCAAGTGACGTAAATCAGTTGTGTATCTCTCGTCGACTTCGCTGCGTCTGTTCCGCGTGCCATCCACATTGCGCTGTGCCACTTACCGGGGTGGTTTTCCTGTGTCGATTGCTGGATCGACTGAGCGGGTCTACACAGACCGCTCTGTCAATCCAGAGCAATCGATCTGGCGGCGGCAAAATTGCCACCATCAGTGTAGACCCAGCCTAAGACCGGAATCAGGTTTGGACATTTTAGCTCCGAAATGTAACTTATAGAATACGCAGAACAAATCTAACAATTAGAAATGCAAACTAACTGTTTTGATATGAATCTCTTAAAATATAGGTTTGAACTAATGTGTTCATCACAAAAATAAATTATATCCATTCAGCTTCTTACAGGACTTTGTCGACTCCACATAGAATGGCAGGAATATTTTAAGGTTTATTTATACATTACGGGGCTGCAGAGATACAAAACAGTGTGATCAAGAACGTTCTCAGAGATCATGCTATCTGATGAAAGATTCCAAACTGAAGGGAAGGGAAATAGTTATGAGTGGTCAGAGATGGAATAGCTGAGAATCTGATGGGATTTGTTTGTTGAAAGTTTGGTCACTTTCAAATGACGTGGAAACTAAAGTAGGCTCAGCCAACATGGAACTAACCATGAGATCACCGAATCATGGACCTGAATTTGGATCATAGGCATCAAAGACTAGACAAAGCCCCCAAATGTAAAGCAAATGTGTCCATGGCTACTGCACCTTTTTTCCCCCCCATAGACACAAGCCTATAGGTGAATCCTTACCCTACTGAAGTCAGTGATAATTTTGCAAATGATGTAAACAAAGCCCTCACTTTGTCTCCTTTTCAGACATCTGACAAAAAAATAAGTTTCCCAGAACACAAAGAATATGAGCACTAACTGATCTACATGCTAGCAGAGGGACATGTCTTTCATAGCTGCTCGATCTATTTGCAGTCTTCAGTCTTCCTTCTAGCAACCACTAAATGCTCATTTGACATTACCCTATTTCAAAACTTGAAGGCTGATACGTAAAATACTTTGCTTGTTGATATAAAATACAACATCACCATCTAAATATCAGTTTAAACGAAAAGCAGTTGTAGGACACCAAATTTCTGAAGGTTGCCACAGTATTATGAATGTTCTCCCCAGGATACTGTTGTTAACATGAATTCCTGGAAGAACCAGTATTGCTGGGCATAAAATTATTTGAAAATCATTTGGATTTGTGGGAATTGGAAGAGAAATGTTTCTGCAAGATTGGAATTTGTCTCCCACTAAGTTTATATGCCTCAGTCTTTCACAGGGAAGCATGCCGACAGACATGCTTGCCCTGAAACTATTGAGATTTCAAAGACCTTTAAGGTTGTTAACAGTGAGGAAAGCTTATTCTCCTTAGCCTTAGCCTGCAGGTATCAGCAAGTACGTCTTACCTTCTCGAGAAGGTTGAAACACCCTAGACTTTCCATTGCAAGCACAAAGCTTTTGCAACACTTAAGCCATGTCTAGGAGGTTTATTAGGGAAAAACAGGGTGGGATTTGGAATATATTATTTGGAAGTTTTGTCACCCCAGTAATCAGGGCCATGATACATACTTATATTTCAACTCATTGCAAAACAGCTGTGCTTGATCAGCCAGTTCTTAAAAGTTAGGCAAGTCATTACACTACATTGCAACGGATGATGCAACAACAGATGAACACTTTAGTAAACACATAAAAGACCCCAGTACAGAAGATGACAAACTCAAATTTCCATGTTTACCACTCTACAAACGTGAAATACTTTCTTTTATGTATGTAGCCATCTAAACACACAGCCAGTCTCTGAATTCAAAACAATGAGATCAAAGGAAAGCAACATGCAGTATGTGGCAACAACTGACTCGTGGAAGCGGGAGTCGCTCTTCACTAAAAAGGTTAATGGTGGCCAGATGCCTAACACAATTAATATTAACAAGAGAGAAGGAACGCAAGCCAAAATAGAAAAAAAACAGGTTAAATTAATGTAGATAAATTAGAAGTTATTCAAGTAGACAGGGCCTTATGAAATTCATCATAGGATTTTTAAGGAACTAGCTCAGGGGTACTCAAACTACGGCCCGTGGGTCACATCCAGCCCAACACATTCTGACCCACTCCCAGCCCTGCCCCTCTCCCACGTGGGCCCAGTGCGCCGTTCCTGGCCCCAAGCAGTGCTGTTGTGGCAGCGGCTGCTTCCCCTCCCAGACCCACCTCTCTCCCACGTGGGCCTAGCAGTGCCAGGCCAAAGCCACACCACTCCCGGCCCCAAGCAATGCTACATGGCAACCACTCTCCCATCCCAGCCCCACTGCTTTCCCCCCCGCCCCTCTCCCACGAGTCCAGTGTGCCAAGCAGCACCTCGTGGTGGCCTCTCTCCCCTCCCAGCTGCACCCCTTCCCCCCCACCCCGTCCCATGTGGGCCCAGTGCACTGTTCCCAGCCGCAAGCACCACTGTGCAGTAGCCCTCCCCCCCCCATGTGACATGGGCCAGCCACTTCAGCCCACCATAAAAGCAAGACTGAGGGATGTGACCCTCACAGCTGAAAGACAGGGGATCCCTGAACTAGCTGAACCAATCTCAGAACCATTATCAAAAATTCATGGAGAATAGGTGAGGCTCCAGAGGACTGGAGAAAGGTCAAACATAGTACTGATCTTTTAAAAAGGGAACGAAGTGGACCCAGAGAATTATAGATCCATCATCTTAACTTTGATTCCTTGGAAGATACTGGAATAAATTATTAAACAATCAATTTGTAAATACTTGGAGGATAATAGAGCTATAAGGAATCACTAACATGGATTTGTTAAGAACAAATCATGCCAAACCAACCTAATTTCCTTCTTTGACAGAGTTACATGGCCTATCAGATACAGGGAAGCAGTAGGCATGATATATCTTGATTTCTGTAAGGCTTTTAACGCAATCTATGTGACATTCTCATAAGTAAACTAAGGAAATGTGGGCTAGATGAAATGACTACGGTGGGTGTACAAGTGGTTGAATGACTGTAGTCAAAGAATAGTTATCAATGGTTTGCTGCTAAACTGGAAGGGCATATAGAGTGGGATCCTGCAAGGGTCAGTCCTGGGTCTGGTACTATTGAATATTTTCATTAATGACTTGAATAACATAGTGGAGAGTATGCTGGTAAAATATGCTTATGGACACCTAGCTGAGAGCAGTTGCAAGTACTTTGGACGACAACATTAGAATTCAAAACAACCTTGACAAACCAGAAAATTGGTTTGAAATCAACAAGACGAAATTCAGTATGATGCAGTTGCAAAAAAGCTAATATTATGGACTGCATTAACAGGAATGTCATGTGTAAGGTCTGAGAAGTAATTTTTCTGTTCTACTCTGCATTGATAAAGTCTCAGTTAGAGTACCATGTCTAATTCTGGGTGCTACACTTTAGAAAAGATGTGGACAAACTGGAGAGAGTCCAGAGGAGAACAACAGAAATGATGAAAGGTTTAGAAAACCTGACCTAGGAGGAAAGATTAAAAAACTGGACATGTTTAGTCTTGAGAAAAGAAGACTGAGGAGGAACCTGGTAACACTCTTCAAATATGTTAAGGGTTGTTATAAAAAGGACAGTGAGCACTTGTTCTCCATGTCCACTGACAGTAGGACAAGTACTAATGGACTTAATTTTCAGCCAGGGAGATTTAGTTTAGATATTAGGAAAAAGCTTTCTAACTCTAAAGATAATTAAATTCTGGAATAGGCTTCGTAGGGAGCTTATGGAATCCCCATCATTTGAGGTTTTTAAGAACAGGTTGTACAAACACCTGTCAGAAATGGTCTAGGTTTACTTGGTCCTGCCTAAGGGCTGGATTTGGTAACTTCTTGGGGCCCCTTCCAGTCCTACATTTCTAGGATCCTATGATTAACAGTATTCATCACTGCATATTCAGCACTGATGGAAACCTTGAAGGCCTCATAAACCCACTGTTAGTAGTATAAAAGCCAAAGGCAATAATTTGGAAGATGCCCAGCACTTCAACTTGTATCAATGCCCTACCCATCTCTAAATTACTATGTTTTAGCCTAGTATTTATGGGAAGATATATATCAGCTTCAGAACTAGAGTCAAGAAATGAGATACAAGTGAATGTTCAGAAACTCTCTTCCACCTGATGTTTCCACACAAGTCTCAACAATCATATGGAAGAAGATGCCTTTTAAAGAAGAGAACCACTACTGAAAATGTAACTTTATTCAAGGCTTCTTTGATAATGAATGCTATTACAATGCCTCAAGTGCATTAAGATAATGTGCCAGCTAACAAGACATCAACCATACTGTTTCAGGGTGAACACCACACAGACTGGATTTAAAATGCTTCAAATATAATTAGGCTGGGATATTGACCTCTTTTCCCAAGAGATAGCTTAAGACACAATGCTCCACATCTGTCATGTCTGAAGCTTTTGTTTGCACTATGTAATGCTTAAAGTAGGGATGGGCATGACAATGTCTCCAAAACGATAAAATATCACACATACAAAAAAGGGTACACTGGACCTGGTGCTCAGCTCACACTAATGTAATTTTATTGGCTTCACTGGAATTACTCCTGATTTACATTGGTTTGAAATCAAAATCAGGCCCATAGCACTATATACTTAGCTAAAAATATACACGAAAATTTTTCAGTTCACCAGCATTCTTAGATAGTTTTTGGAAAGAATTAATCAAAACCATGTCCAAAGGAAAGAAGAATGTAGGCAAATACTGAATTTCTGTAGACTTACTTTAACTTTTTCATGACACAACAGTAAGCCTTCAAAAGCAATTAAGTAGGAGGGAAGGGAGGAACTAAAATATGAAAAAATGATTAATGAACCAGAGGGCAGGGAGATCTGCCTGAACAGCATATAAAAATAAAGATCTGATTACTGTAAATGCATTACATAATATCTCAATTTCTGAGACAATACAAAATCTTGTTTGCATATTAAAAAACATGATCTGCCCTATAACTCTTTCAGGCATCACTTAGGTCCACAGTACATAATTAGGTCAGTCTTACGAATGGTAATAATTAATAAAAGGTTAATTTACATGTAATACTATGTAAATCAGTGGTTCCCAACCTGTGGCCTGGGGGAGCACTGATCTCCCATCCCCCTGGCTGCAGAAGGGAGCCACTGCCTAGGGACCCAGGTGGAGCACACGGGGCTACAGTACATATGCTGTTTCCCAGTTGCAGCCAGGGGGACAGGAGATCAGCAAGGAGGCAGCCTGCCTGCTCAATGAACTCCTTTTGTCTGGCTGCGGGCAGGGGGGGGAGGAGGATAAAGGAGAGGAGGGCACCGCTGGCAGAGACTAGTGGCCCTTCAACGTTGTAAAAATGGTATCTGTGAGCCAAAAAGATTGGGAACCACTGATGTAAACCAATGCCCCTTTTACAGCAGTAGAACTTCTATTAAATCCTAGGTGGAAGATATTACATGTATGAAAAGAACTTTAGATATAGCTGACTGGCACACACATAGCCTATTATAATGTACTTTACAGATATTAAAACTTGTTAATTACCACTTTTTAAACATGCAACTCTTACACTTTACCTCAACTTCATTTTCTGGCAGGCACTGGCAGTTTTATTATGAAACTAGCTTCCTCACTGTGTTAAAATTAATTTGATTCAGAAAAACTAAATACTTTATTATGGTTTTACTTTTGGCCAATATTAAATATGCATTTGTGACATTAATAAATACATTAAAAATATTTAATGTAATTTTAGTTTAAGAACCAGAAAGATGGAAATCGAATTCACTTAGATTAAACAAACAAATTTAATTTTCAACGTTCTTATTGGGTCTTGTTATACTCTAAAGATTCCAAGGAGTCATTTCTCCAATGGAAATCATTATGTGCAGTAATTACTCATCATCAAACAAGTTCAGCTTGTTCCACCAAGTGCTTGCATAGCAATAGCTAAGTCAAATTGCTGGTTTGCTTTTAGATCCTGAACCAAAGGTTTATTTTTCTTAGGCAATTTTAAAGCATTTTATTACCAGTAACAATATTTTTAAAACGTGCATTAAGTTAGGCATCTTTGTCTTTCATACATCTTTTGCTTAGGACAAATTATGGTGAATCAAATTTACTACTAGACAGAGAAACAAATTTAGAAGCCTTATCTGTGATGAAAATACTTTAATAGGCATCTTAAAATACCAGTAAGTGCAAGATGTGCACTTTGTGACAAAAACAAAATTATACCCAAGCTCCACCCGGCATTAAAGAATTTATAACAGCCAAAACAGCCACCCACAAAGCCACTGCTAACACGTAACTTCAGTGTTATAAACTAAGGCATATTAAGCCATGCACCAGCAGAAGCTAGCTCAAATCAACAAGTATGACCTTCAAAAAGCAAATTTTAGCATTTGTCAAAGTTTCAAGATACTGAAGTATTTTCATGGAATGGGCAATAAATAAAGTAATGTTACTAGTCATAGATACTCAATTCTATGTTACAAACGCACCAACTGAGATAAAACTGCAACTCTCAGTCACACTCAATGTCCAAAGAGCCCAACTAGACACACGGTGAGAACATACCAAAAAAACCCAAACCAGTTTTAATTAACACAAGTTGTTTATTTGGATATTGATTCCTTTAGATCAAAGGGCAAAACTTGAAGTCTGATTTCAATGTTAACTCACTTTTTACCCAAAATCTCAGGAAAGTTACAGTTTACTTACTGGAGGCTTCACTGAATAAATGAATGAAAAGGAAGAAACAATTCAATAAAGCCTCCATCTGGCCAAAGAACTGAAAAACAGAACTGAACTTCTTGTAGCACTGCTGACATAATTTAAAAAGGATGCAGAAAGTAAAAATGTAATTTGACTATAAGGAAACCTTTGGAACATTTCAGCACTTCGTAAGATAAGGAGAGAGACTAAAGGTCACTCCTCTAGACTAAGCTCAGGAATGCAGAGTTCAGTAATGAGAAAGAAAAATTATAAATTACTGAAGTTGTGGATTAGCAAATATGATGCTTTATTTGGAGGTTTTTCCCCCACCTTGCCTTGGCTGTCTGTCCCAATCCGATCTCCAATACAGCATCAAACGCAGTTCTCATCAACTTTTAATTAGGAATGACCACATAACATGCACCAACAACCCCAACCGCAGCTCAACAACACTGATTTAGTGTTGAGTTAGTGTTTACCTAGGAGAAAGTCCTAGGTAAAATGCTATGCTATGGGCAGAGTCAAAAAGAATTTGAATTTTTCCTCCAGTGAACTGAGGTTCTAAGGTATATTAGATATAACGTATCTATGTAACAACTTTAAAAAGCTGAATTTCCAGTTTTTATTGGGTCTAAACAATATTAACTGCCACAGTGGAAAACAATCGTTTTGGTTTCAAATTACTTACCTGTACAACTGACGACTGCAAAGCTGTAATAAAACAGATGAAAATATTTGATTTATAAATCAAGCCTGTTTTCCCCCAGCCTAATGTGATTCTCGTGTAATACATATTATGTAACAAAAGTGTTTCTTTAGGACTATGGAATTCAAAGCATAATTTGAAAAAAAAAATTGATATTCTTTACAGAACTAGTTTTCAAAAAAATATGAACTTTAGGGATTCAGTTAGATTTCATACTCAAGGCAAACAATCTGGTTGCTTCTGCATTTACACTGGCAGCTAAGTGTGCTTTTTTAAACATATGCTTTTAAAAATTTGGTCCTTTTAAATAAAAAGATTCCATATTGCAGAGTCTGAAAGAACAAAAACAAAAACTCTGCTCCAAAGACCTTACGAACTAGATATTAGACAAGAGAGAACAGGTAGAAAGAGATGAATGCAAAAGAAAACAATACTAAACAGCATGACAGACTGTGGTCTCAGCACATCAGCTGCCTAACCACTGCCAAGTTTTTTTGTAGGCCTCACAGCAAAGGAGAGTTTTAAGGACGGATCAGGAGGAGGACAATGAGATGGCTTCATGGATGTTTATGGGCAGCAATTCCTATGCATGAGGGGCAGCATAGGAGAAAATACAAAGGTGTTTGTTTGAAAATTTAATAAGCAGGCTGAATTAGCCAACCGAAGGTGCCGGTCGACAATTCAAAGCATATGAGAGATGATAGGTAGCATGTGACTGGGCTGTGAAGTGCCCTTAAGTAAAAACAAGCAGCTTACATTTGACGTTCTGGAGAAAAGAGTGCAAGAGGAGTGATGAAAAGAGAGAGTGAAAGTGATGAGCTAGGAAAGCAGGAGCATTTTGAATGGATGAGAGTTGGATAAAATTACACTTGTAAAGGATCTGCAAAATTTAGACACAGCCTGGATGTGAAGATCTAGAGAGGCCTATGCTGAAGATCAAAATAGGACAGCAGAGGAGGAGGGTTTATGGGGAAGATTAGGAGATGTGTTTTAGCCAGGCTGAGTCAGAGCTAGTAGTTGAACATCCTAGAGAAGACGTCAAAAAGTCAGGCCAAGATTTTAGCTTGGAACAGAAGATGAGTCCAGAATAGAGGCAGAACTATGAACTGTCCGATGGATGATAGTTGAATGTGTCTGAATGAATAACTCAAATACAAGGAGACCAAGGACAATGCCCTGTGGAACTCACACAGAAAGCTGGGGGGCAGATAAGGAGGATCCTCTGAACAAGATGCTGAAGGAGTAATTAGAGAGGTAAGAGAAGAACCAGGAAAGAAGTGAGTCACGAAAGCAAGGAAGGGCAAGATTTCAAGGGAAAAGCATGTCTGACTATGTCAAAGCAGCTGACAGGTTAAGGAGAGTAAGACACTAGAGACTTTGGTAATAGCCATTTTAATCAAATGCAAGGGGCAGAAACCAGATTTGAAGAGGGTCTATGATGGAGGTAGAGGAAAGAAACTCCAGAGAGCAATTGTAAATTGGATATTCAGTGAGCTTAAGGAAGAGGGGAGATGAGTAATAGTTGTGGAGGCAAATGGGATCACAGGTGGAGTTTTTCGTCAGATGGGAGAGACTAAAACTTGCTTGTACTGTGAGGGGAAAGAATGAGAAGAGAGTGAAAGATTAAAGAGAAGGGCATGGAAGGGGATAAGAGTGGGTACAAGGGAGGTGAGGTGATCGGATGGGGTCACTGGAGTAAATGGAGGAGTTTGAGGTGGAGAGCAAATGAAACCCAAAAGAAGAAGAGTTGGGGAGGAAGGGCAGGAAGTGAGATGGGAAGGGGAAGTTCATGTTGTATTTTGCTAATTTTCTCCTTCAAGAAGTAAATGAGAACCTGCCAGAGAGAGAAATTGGAGGCAGAAGGGCACCAGGGTGCAAGAGAGAGTCAACAGTGGTGAAAAGGTAGCTGAGATTTAAAATATGGGATTCAATTAGGATGAAGAAATAGAGCTGCTTAACTTGGAAAATAGCAGAAATCATAGCGGAGAAAGCAAATCTGTAGTGAAAACAGCATGATCACAGGATTTCCACAAGGGACACTCAGCAGCGAGAGAGCAGGAGCAGAAGAAAAGGATGTTGGGGAAAGGCCAAACATCTGCAGGATTTGGGGGGATTTTTTTTTTAAAGGAAAAAAACAAAAAAGCAACCTTTCAACATCTTTCGTATAAAAATGCAACAACACATTTAAGATTCCCACAGCTATTTATATTTGACACAAACCTTCTGGTGGATCTGCTTAAGTCCCTCCAAGGATTTTTCATTGAAATAATTCATAACTGATCTGCAATGTTACAAAAGGATTTTAAGTTCAAACATGGCAATTTGCTGAACTTACATTAAAAAAGACACCTCCTCAATAGACGTATGTTGTACTTTTAAAATGACAGAAAAAACTTTAAACGTTTATGACTCTAAGTGATTCTCAGAACAAATGTGTAACATTCATTAATGTTTATTAAAGGGGTTTAGGAAACATACAAACAGCCTATTTTCATACCAGCACTTGGAAGAATTATTTCTGAAGAATTACAAAATAACAGTCATTTTTGTAAGTGAATAGTCATCATGTAATGATGTAATTCTAACACTTTTCCAATTTGGTTTTACCTTTAGACAATGGCATTTGTGCATTCCTGTTACTGTAATACTTAAATTGTCTGCACCGATTTCTAGTTTCTAGCACTACAATTGCCAAATGCCCCTTCCCCTAGATTTTGATTTTAGTTCCAGACTGAGAACATGCTTAAAGATTCTGCATTAAAAGCAATCTCTGACTAGAAAGCATATTTCTCTTGAAAGAGGTTTTTTTCAGTCTCGTCCCATTTTTACCTTTTCATTGTTGGCAACTGTAAACCACTTCAAGACTGATATTTTTGCTTATCCTTTGATTCCGATTATTTTACTTAATTCATCCAAATTTGTTACCTTTAATAGATTTTTTTACAAAACACATTTAGCTTATATGTACAGTCGTTAAGATAATAAAATAATTACATTAAGTGCCACTCTTATACTGCTGAGGTTCACATGTACTTTTTATAACAGTGCATCTGAACAACTTCAGGAGTCAAAAAATCAGACCTAGTTACCACCTATTTAGCTCCTGTTCCCCTTCCTAAATTCAGTTCCCTTGGGATACAATAATTAGAAAATTACAATAATTACAAAAACTTTGGAAGATGTGATAGTACAACTAAACAAACAAAATTCTGTAAATGCATTTGGTTAATAAACACCTTAAGAATTCTACAGAATTTTTTTCTTTACTTTTATTCAGATTTAAATTCAAGGGTCTAACTATCCACTGCCTTGAATCTCATGTAATTATTTTTACCTATCAGTACAGAGTGAATATAAAATGCTATTACTAGTGTGAGTTAATGACAAATGAGTGTTTTTCAATCATTTTGTAATTCTGAAACAAAATTAAATAGTGAAAATTACATCAATCCAGGGGACTATTTCTCTCTCAGGAAAGAAAGAAAGAAATGTTTTATTCAGTAGTAGTCTGGCAAACGGTGGTGGTTAATCCACACTTCTGACAATATCTTCTCTATTCTTGCTTGAGAGATACAACAGGCAGTCTCACTTTCATGACGATTCATGGATTTAGATCTGAAGTACATAACCTCCCCAGGTAAAGTGAGAAGGCTTGGTAGCACTGATGAAAACAAATAAAAATCACAATAGGAGGCAAGTTCTCTAAACTGGAGATTTTCATAATTATAATGGGGAGGTTTTCTGATAGATTATGCATTAAAAAGAAACACAATAGTTTAGATAATGTTGTCCTTATACCTATTATTCTCTGCTGCTAGTTTGTACAGTGCATGGGTGATCTCGGCACAGGCAAGAATCGCCCCATGGCGAGTGTGTAAATCTGTGCCCACTGCTAACGGTAGCAGTCTTGGCAAAACTGCAAGAAATGAAATTAAAAAATAGTAATTACATATATCATATCACTACATGTAATACTTTTGTCTAGAAATTAATGTGGGAAAATCATTTCTAGAAAAATCATCTTCCCCAGAGCTGTATCTTAGAGAGAGAGAAAACAAGAACATTTTCAGATCCCTAAATCTGAAAATCAATTTTAAAGATGTGAATAATATTTGCCAGTGTTATCGAAAAATACCAAGAATGTTTATTTACACAGTTCGATTTTTCAGTTTCCCCACTCAAAGGCACACTATGAGCAAGCACTTCCTTCAGTTCTGTTAGCCACATATTAAATGCATTGTATGTCACTGTATCTACCCTAGCTACACATCTTGGAAAGGTTCACAGAAATCTGTAGCCTGCTATATCTGTTATATATCCTAGTCAAGTTATCTTTAGGTTTCAAGATGCCCTCGGTCATTTCTTGAGTTGCTTTAAACTGTTGTTTTAAACATGAGTCACTTTACAGTTTGCATTGGCTTAAAGCTGGACTTGGAAATTCTGCTGTCCCTTCTACTCCCCAAATTCACAAATCTCACTGTAATTCATGAAAAGAAAGTTTTAATGCCATCAGAATTCCAGCACCACTGTACCCAGTTGTGGGAAAATCTTGTTTAATCTCTTATTAAGCCATATTAAGTTGTATTTTTAAGTCTTATTTTCTTGGTTCGTTTTTGCTATGTGCCCAGAGACACTTGATATGGGGTACTACATAAAACACAGGTTTATTGTTACTCACCCACATTTGTCATATACTCAGGGGCCTGTGGAGTGAGGTTATGCAGAGCCTTGGTTGACAGTTCTCGAATAACACTGTGGAGATTGAAGAAAGCTTTTTGTTCAGCTTCTATAAATCACTGTAGTATCGGTTACTGACTGCTGCTATTTCTTCATAACAAAAGCAGTTATATATTATGATCACATCCTGCAAAGAGATCTGTAAAGTCCACCCCCTCTACACAGCACAAAATCCTCCTGAACTCTATAGGCTCCATCCAGGCCATGGAGTCCACCCCATTTCAGAGTTTACATCAGCACCTCAAGCTTCTTCTACCTTTTTTTGTATGTGAGAACTTAACATTTCTCCTGTGAAGAAATATATTTATATTATTAACTAGAGGAATGAAAACATAATCGGCTTCATATACGTTGTCTGAACTATATATATTGGGACTCTTCAGTAGATACTGTATCCCACACTACCCCACGCATACTAAAAGATCCTTAGAAGGCACAAAAAAATAGAAATATTGACTAAACAATATACAACAGAAAGGACAAACTTCTGAATTCTGAGAGTCCTACAAAGACACATGTATGAACATTTAATCAATGTGAACATAAACAAAACTGTGACCATGACAGTAAGTCTCCTAAAGAGATGAATAGTTGCTTTGTTTTTGTCCTTTTCTCCATGCCAAAATGAGAGATTTTAAGAAGAACCCTACTTTAACATTTTTGAAAGTAAATTACTATTAAAAAATGTTGCTAATAGTTAACTCAAATAAGCAATGCAGTTGAGAGTTGTCATGCAACGAAGCATGGCTACGGTGCATGACTATCTATTTTCCACACTGCAAATAAACACACCACTCAATGTTACGGAATATGGCATTTTCCCCAAACACTAGTGGCCCAAACCAGGCAGCCTGCAGCTAGTTCTTGGCTACATGAATAAAAATTTACTGCTGAAAGAGACAAAGAGAAAGGAAAAACAAAACAAACATGGATGGTAGCACCTCAGGGCTCATCACAGATACTGCCAGGAACATTGCATCATGAGCAATAATAATAGTTTATAGTATTGTATCATCACATTTGCATTATATGTACACATTTCAATCTTCATGCAACAATGAATATAACTATGCTTTTTATCTTCATGTACTAAGTCTACTTAATTAATGATAATTACAGGGTGATGATGTTTACACTCAGATATACTATATAATGTATTAAATAATGATGAGTTTTATTCACCTCCTAAGACTAGGTTTAAAAGTCACAAAAACTAAAAACATGTTTTAAGTGAAGCTTCTCAACAGTGGGGAGGTGGAAACAGGGAAACTGAAATCTGTCGCGCTGCTTTCAGAAAAATCGGCAGTGTTGGAATAATTTGATGATGTCATTACAAAGGGGCCAAATTTGAGTAAGTGTCACTGTGACCCCATGAGTGAGTGGGGATGCTCTCCATGCCATGTTAAAAAGTTTTGAAGCGATGTAAGCCATTGCCTGCCCAGTCAAATATATTAGCAATTCTAAAAATGTTAACATTTCTTTTTTTTAAAGGTTATCGTTTGTGGAAAATAGTCATTACAAATTTCCAAGATTAAAAAGGAACAGAAAGCTGCTAATCGTTTTAAAAACAGTTTTCAAAGGAGCCCATTTTATTAAAAATATGATTACCATAACATGGTAAAACAAAAAGTTCTAAGGAATATGATTCAGTCCCTGATGCAGGAAAGCATAACTAGCGTTTATACTGGTGCAATGGAACCTGATCCTAATCGAGGCCTCTAGTTCCTATCACAATAAAATAAGAACAAATGGACAACAGAAACCCTCTCCCTTTAAAGAAAGATAACTAAAGAGTTCCGGAAAGCATGATTTACAGAACATTTGACTTCTAGATAATAATAAAAGTTACACATTTGAAACATACCCATCCCAATGGTTGATCTTCATGTTAACCAGGTGGTCAATCATTGATTGTGTATATTCAGGAAAACTAGCAATGTATACACTGAAAAAGAAATAAGTACATGCATATATACAAAGGACAAAATAATTATATCAATCTGAATTTTGGCACATAATGCTTTGAAGATTTTAACACTATGGCTTTTAATGCATCAACAAAAAACCCTTCAAAATGTACCACGTATTTGTCTATTAAAAGGACCGCATATACACATGATATATTTATTATGTTAATACTCATATCACCTTAGTAAAACTATTTTGAGATCATCAGTGACAAGCATTGTATACAATGTAAAGAATTATGTTATCAATAAATACTAGTAAAAATTAACTGGTTATAGATTTTACTGTTTAAATCCAATGATTTAGACATTTTACATTTATAATTATTTAAGTATATAGTACACTGTTAGTATAGTGTAGTTACAGTGTGCATCACCCCCCTCTAGTGCTGGTCTGCATAGAGGACAGTCTATTATTGCTATCAGTTACTCCATTAGCTCAAGTGACAGGTTTCTGCAGTGGATCTAAAGCAGTGGTTCCCAACCTTTTTGGTTTGAGGGCCACAGAAATCATTTTTACAACCCTGAAGGGCCACTAGTCTCTACTGGCAGCCCCCCACCCCACTGCAGCCAGACGGAAGAAGCTGCCTTGCTGATCTCGTGTCTCCCTGGCTGCAGCTCTGTGAGGTCCACCTGGGTCCCTAGGCAGTAGCTTCCTTCTGCAGCCAGGGGGACGGAAGATCAGTGCTTCCCTCCCCCTGGCTGCAGCAGAGATCCCAGCTCCTAAAGACCCAGGCAGAGCACTTTGCTCTCTGCTGGAGCCGGAGGAGTGGAGTACTGATCTCCCTCCGTCTGGCTCCAGCAGGGACCCCAGTGCCTATGGACCTAGGCAGAGCACTTTGCCGTGCTCCCTGCTACAGCCAGGGGAGAGAAGCACTGATCTCCCATCCCCTTGGCTGCAGCAAGGGGCGTGCACTGGTCTTTTAGACCCATTGAAACGTACTCTGCCTATGTCCTTAAGAAGAGGCTTCCTTCTGCAGCCAGCAGGAGTGGAGCTGTGGGCCACTTTGAAAGCCCCTGAGGGCCACTTCTAGCCCCCGGGCCACAGGCTGGGAACCACTGATCTAAAGGTTCCAACCCCACTGATGACCCACATAAGTGTCAAAAAAGCAAATTGAAAACATAGAAACTCCATCACCAGCAACTCCTCTTCAGAGCTGTCCTCCTTCCCTATTCCTGTCCCACTGCTTTCAGTCCCAGTCCTTTGCCCAGTCAATACCAGTTGCCCAACCTCTGATTGCTCTGAGTCCTCCCACCCCTACCTGTGGACTCCCTTTCCTCCCCCATCTCTGTTCCCCTTCTTGGCTACCAGTCTCCTTCCCAGCCATTCCCAACCTCCAGTCCCACTCTCCCAAACCAGTCACTCCTGATCTACTTGTTTGGGCAATCTCAGTCTTTCCATCTCAGCCTCCTTGCCTACCTAGCCAACCTCAGACTCCCATCTATCCAAACTCCCAGTTCCAGTTTTCCACTACCAGTTCAGGTGCCCAGACCCAACACAACTAGCATCAGTTCAGAGCTGCAACTGCTCACTCCTGCTCAGTCCTGGGCTGGAGCATATCCAGAACTGACAGAAAGTTTGAGGGATTTAGCTGCTAAAATCTAAGTCTCTACTGAGCATGATCGAGCTATGATTTTTGTAAAGGCTTATAAATTGGCCAAATTTGGGCAGATTTTCACTGGGAAGGCAAAAGGTACATCTTTGATACAAAGCTTCCCTCCATCCCCAGCCAAATTTGAAGTCCCTGCTCCAAAGCATAGGGACAGCAGGAATTTTCAAAGACAAAGTCATCCGATTTTTTTTAAATGGATAAAACTGTTTTTCATTGTTTTCAGAAATGGCAGAAGCATTATACTGAAATTTAAAATAAAATTAGCCTGAGATAGACATTCAGCATAGAAAATTTCAGTCCAAATAGTTCAGTTTAGAAATTTACAAGCAACAAAAACAGTTTAATGGGAAGTGTTGGGCGACCTTAATAAAAAGCAGGACTTGCAGCCCACCTAATAAAATAAATAAAAATGATAATGTGGCAATATCCATACAACTTTTTATGATATGATATTGTACCTTTGAAATAATATGCCTTCATTAATAAAAACAGTCAAATGCAGAAAATGACTTCTATCAGTTCAAATGAATAGAACAACAAACACACAGAGTCAGAACTTTATTAACACTATGAGTGCTCAAAGAAATCTCTGTACAGAGTTTTACACCTACACAGAGTTCATTTATTGTCAGTGGAAATCTATGTAGGCATAAGAGTCATGTGACAGATCTCTTTGAAAAGACTCTAAATCAGGACTATGGATTCTGTACTCTATGCTGCTGCTTTTTAAAACTACTACCTAGGCAATTATACCACCTCAAGGAGAGAGGATCTGTCAGAGAGGTCCATTCTTCCATCCATAACTAATAGTACATATTTTCTGTACAGAATTAATATGCACCCATCTCCCTGTGCTTTGTGCCATTCACACAAAGAATTAAGGAAGTAATGAAGTATTGACCCAATTAATTATAGCTCTTGCTTGCAGACTCAACTGTTGATGGATTAAGAAAGCAGTTTAAGGGATGGGATGACAAACACTCCAGGAACAAAAGCTTCATTAAGAACAGTGAATATGGTTTCAAGGAATCACATTTTAGTAACTATGATCTAGAGTCCGCTTTAGTAACATAGGATCACACTTTAGTAACAAAGGATCTAGACTGAATTGTGAAAAAGTTTGATATTGGCTTTAATTATAAACAAGCAAAATAAAACAGGACTTTTAAATTTAGAACATTTTTGCACATTTCTCGTTAAACAAAAAAACATTTTATCACCGACGCTTAACACAACACTAAAAGTCATAATGTAAAGAGCTGAATGGTAGTGAGAATCTGGAAGAAAAGGCAACAGCACAGGCCTCAACAAACCAAAAAACAGAAGTGAAGAGACACAAACATATCCCTACTCTCCAAGTCAGAAAAATCAGCATATTCTTTTAAGGTTGTGTGCATTTTTAAAATAGTGGGCCATATACACTGCAGGTGCAAACTGGAGCAGTTCCACTGACTTCAATGAAGCTGTGCCAATCTACAGCAGAACAGAATATGACCGATTGCATTTCCCTAGTTTGGTTTGGTTTGGTATGGTATAAGACAGGGTAGTTGAGGGACATAAACAATGTGTAGAAGAAGGGTGTAGACAAGGGAAAGGAAAAAGTTGGCATAGGGTGGGAATTATGGACAAAAGGACAAATATGAAGAAGGATCAGTTAAATAAAAACAAAACACTACATCGCCTAAGCAGCGGGTAGCAGGATCACAATAAGATGACTACAAAACATTAAACTTGTTCTGTTTTGTGGGAATTAAACGGTTACATTTACACAGAGTATCAGGTGCCTATTTGTTTTCCTGGTATTTAGCCTGTAGTTCTATACTATATGAGTGGGTATGAGGCCCCCACACTTGTTTCTGTTATATTTTTAAATGCATAATTCCTTGTAACCATACTGTATGAGGTGTGCAACAGCCATTCTTTTTCAGCATACCTTAGTAGATGGAATGGTAGACTGAAATGGGGGGGGAGGGGATGCGCAAATACTTTGTGGCCAAAACTGCAACCTGCTTTTGACTTTAAGATGCCATTAAAAATAGTGCAACAGTAAACAAAGAGTAGTTCAGAGAGATAAGGGAATACTTAGATCATTATACCGCTAGCTGAGTAGGCTCAAGTCAAGATACTGTGCACATAGCAGAGCAGCACATCCTGAAGCAAACTCAAAAAAGTGTGTTCAATATAAAGAAGTTAATTGCATACTACGCAAAAAACAAAATTGCAAGATTAATGTACAAAAACCACTGCATACCTTCAGTCTAACACACAGATTCAAAGACAATGGAGAACACAATGCCTGATTGTTGTTCTCATCCCTAAAAAGGGTCTAATCTTTTTCTCAGTATGTCTACACTGCAACTTGAGCCCAGGCTCAAGCCTAGCCTCCCTTTGCATCTACACTGCAACTGCATTAACCCAGGCTTGGACCCAGGAGCCCAGGACCCTGCAGGGCTGGAAGGTTTGAACTTGAGTTAAGCCAGGACCCAGGCTCCAAGCCCCCTTGCTTTGCCGTGCAGATAAAGCCCCACTTGACTTGGGTCCTGGGAGCTAACTGGAACAATCCCACAATTCCATGGGACAACTTCATTAGTCCTCTCCATCCCAACAATCTGTAATCCACTCTATTGAAAACAAAAGCCACCCCCACTTTGCGAACGGTGGCAGCAGCAGCTCCAGTCAGCAATTATCCATTCTCTTCTGATCACTGAGACACAAGCACACTATCAGAGAGCCTCATGAGTTTGCAATGGAGAGCCAACCGATCAAGCCTTTTGCAAAGCAAGCTGCTTCAAATTTCCTTTAACATGCAGGATGGGCAGTAAAGTTTTCCCACAGTGCACTACGGGCCTAGGACTAGAGTGGCCACATTCAGCAGGAGGGGGCGGTGTGAGGTGGTAAGGACTCTGGGATATAGTCACTTTGACTTGGGTCTGTGCATTGTAGTGTGGAGGCCAGAGCCCTAGGTCCGAACACTGGTTAGAAAAGTCAATGTAGGGTTAAAATACCATGTAGATGCTCATGCCTGGGTTTCCCTAACATGGGTCAACTGACTCGAGTTCACTAACCCTGGGCTTACATTGCAGTACAGACATACCCGGAATCTTGCTAAGCTCTTGGTCTCACTTCTGTGAGCCTTCACAAGGATGTCACTAGACATTTTTATCATCTGATTCTGAAACCCCTCTATTTCAGTGCTAGCATTTTTTTACATGGGTTACAAGAATTGAACATAGTATTCCAGCTGAAGATACACCATCAATTTAGAACAACACTATAATGCTTTAAATATTATTCTCCATTTCATTATTTATACAGCCTACACTACAACATTTTGTTTGCCTTTCAACCGCTGCTGTATACTGAGTCAAGATTTTCCATGAGCTGTCCAGTGATGCCCACGTCTTTAGCATTAGAGTTTACAGTTAATATAGACATTATTGCTAGTCTATACGGCAAGCTACTGCACAGCAAGACAGCATTTGAACTTACAGAGTACCAGCTTGCTACACAGTGGACACTGCTAAGCACACTGAAAGTCTTGAAATGTGGCTTTGAAGTAGTAGCACACGAAGCCACAGTCCAGGAGTTTCACTGCACAGGACACCATTGCACAGCAAACTGGTGCATTATAGATTCACACCAACTTTCCATATAGACAAGCCACCAGCAATGATACAGGTAATTCAAATTACTGTTTTCAACAGGCATTATCTTGCATATGTCTGCAATGAATTTGTTCTGCCATCATGCTGCCCGTGCACCTACTTATGCTAGATTCCTTCTAAGTCCCTCACAGTCTTCTCCAATCTTAACTAACCAACATAAGATTGGGTTACCTGCAAATTTTACCACTTTGATTATTGTCCCCTTTTACTAATCATTAATTAACACTAAAGAACTGTAATATGGAACCTTGGGCCATCTCACTGTTAAACTTTTGCCATGTTCTGCACATAATTTGTGTTCATAGGTAGCAGTAAGAAAAATCAGTTTTCTGTCAATTAAAAGAATATAATAAAAGGTTATAAGGTAATAAAGGTCTATTAAAACAATCAGACACTTTAAGTGTAGGAAAACTATTGTGTAGGAACTTACCTTATATTAAGGAAACAATTAACTCTGTTACCAACAGCAAAATAATCAGCTGCAGTCAAAATGTCAATGCCATGAGGAAAAGTGCCCTATCAATGTTAAGGGAAGAAAAAAAATTATGAATGATCAAATTTTGTGTTAATGGTCAACAACAGCTGAAAGCATTCCCTATACTAACAGACACCACCTATTCACAATTTTGTGGAAAGTATATCTACACATAAGAGATATTTGATGTGCTGTACAGCAGACTCCACTTAAAAAAGGGTCGTCAAGAGAGAGTAAACAATAACAGGCAGTAAACTTAGTAATATTAAAGTATCATTTGAAGTGATTACAATATTTTAAAATATATATTTTGACATTGGTCTTCAAGTTTGGATGCTTTATAATTGCATTTTTCTATTTCATTTCCATGTTCCTTAAAAGTTCCATAATATGGCTTTGACTATGTGGCCAATTTCAATGTAAACCATGTTGTGTATTCCAAGTCTGAATATACCCCTAATTGTTTGTCAATTCTCTTTAAAGGTGAAGAAAGGATTGCATCAGTGTGTGAATTCATAATGTTTGTGTTTCTTTTGTTACTCATCTTTGTTAACACGGTGTGTATCTAAACCTATACCTTTAGCTAGACTCAAATGATTCAGACATTGTAACAAGATGCCCACCACTTCATAATTTAAAATGACACCTCTAAACAACACTGTATATTGTATCTAATCTGCATCTACTTTCACTGAAATAGATTTATCATCTTAATCTTGCACTGTGATAGCATTCAATTTATCCATAACTGACCAACTGAGTATTTCAGATACCAATTCCAGTTGGCCTTGAAAGAGTTTCCTTGCCCCAAAAGTCACTCCTTTTGTCACCAGCATTCATTATGATTTCCTTTCATGGTAGCCTTTACATATTGTCTGTGATGGACAGAAACAGTTTCTGTTTTTAGGAGGATGCAGTAAACTTCTTAAATAGTAAATTATAATGGAAATGCTAATAGCATTACTTATTGTGGACCTATTAGCACTGCTACAAGAAATCTTCAGACTATAAACTTCTTCGGGTGGCAAGAATGTGATAAACTTTTTCTGAACACTAAACATTCTTAAAATACAACCCAAAATATTTCTATTACTGTAAATTTAGTAACTTGTGATGCAATCAGTCTCTCAGTTAAGATAGCATAATAGGAAAAAATATCAGAGTGATTCAGAGCAGTTAAATCACACAGATCAAGGCATAACAGCTTAGGATTTCTATTAGACTGGAAATACCATAGTTTTATAACATATAATCTCCATCAATCAGGATACACAAGTTCATATCAGAATGTTTATCCATTAACTAAAGAAAGTTTTCAAAACCGCACCAATTTTTTAACAAATTTAATTCCATAGCAGCAATCACACTTACTATTGTGCTATGCAAAGGTATTATTGTTCTTTTCAGAAGACACTCTAACATATGATTATGCATGCAGTCATCAGCTGTAAATTCACTGCTAGTCATGTCTAATTGCTCACACATAGGTCAAATATTCAGAATTCTAATTGGCTGACCCTGATTTCATTCAGTATTATATTATGATACAGAGTTATATTTCCTGATGGAGGAGACAGCACGGCCTACTCAACCCATAATTAAGTGCAAATGAAAACTAGCCAATAGTCAAACACACTACACCCAGTTACAAAAGGATAGTCATGATATGTAAACAATGGTGCTGTGCAGAAGTACAGGTTCTGGGACATCTGGACAATTTCCTTGGTTTACATCCCTTCCACTGGGCTAAAGGAACGCAAAATAAATTAGAAAGTATCAATTCTGTCAAATATAGAAAATCCCCTATAATAAATCCTCCCCTAAGTGATATCTCTGATTGAACTGTGCACTCCTCCACACCCGTCAGGTTTCCCCAAGGGTGGTGCGTGCACCACCCTTTGGGGAGGCTAGGCCCTTACCCCACCCTTCTTCTCCTCTCTTGCCTGAACTCTGGCCCGCCAGTACCTGGAGCAGACCCGAACCCTGGCTGGCAATGTGTGGAGGCCTCAAGGAAGGAGCAGAGCAGGGATGGGAAGAAGCAGTGCCACCATGGGCCAGGCGTCCAGGAGTGGGTCACGGGCAGCTGTGCTAGGGAAGCTGAGCCTCCCCTGGCCCATTATACCCACAGCACAAGGGTTTCCCTCAGCTTTTTTTTTTTTTAAAGTTCTCCTATGACCTTTTTATTTTACATGCCAGCAACCTGGTTCCCATTTTGGTTCAGGTGGAGCCCATGTTTCCTGCATAGGGTTCCCCTTTCCAAATAGGTTCCCTAGTTATAAATAAACCAAACTCCCTCCTCAAAAAACCAGTCTCAGCCACACATAGAGACCCTTCAGTTCTTCCTATCTAACTGGCCCTGCACATGGAACTGACATTTCAGAGAATACCTACATGAAGTTCCTGGGACTTCAATCTTTTATCTACCAGCCTAAATTTGGCCTCTAGTACCTCTTTCCTATCTTTCCGTAGGTCACTGGTACCTACATGTACCACCACCACCAGCTCCTTCCCAGCACTGAACGTAATTCTACCTAGATGTCTTGAGAGATCCTCAGCCTTCACACCAGGGATGCAATTCCTCATGCAGTTTTCCTGGTCATCACAAATGGCTTATTAGGGACTGCAGATGTACTTGAAATATCCATGCAACTCAGTGTGCTGAATTACGCATGCTTAGTCAGTGGGGCTCATCAGCAGAATCACATTCCCTCAAGAGAGACTTTATAAACTGGGCACTGGGCTTTAACTGAACTATGATGAGAAGCTACCCCCCCAAAAAAATGTCTCAAATCAGACTTTCTACTAAATGCTCCCATTCTGCAAAGATGCAAAAGTGGACTCCTCCATGAAATGTGTGATCAGAGGCATGTGAACCCTGACTAGCCAATCACTGCTTTCACCTCCATGCCAAATGAGTAACTGTTATGATCAGGAAGGATGTGCTTAATCACACATCATGTTATTTTTATTTTTACAGTAACACTCACTATGCAATCAGATACAAACAATAGAAAAATGAGATTAATATGAAAGATGGAAAATGGTACTATTATAATACAAAGTAAATATAGGTCACATCCCTAACTTATACATCACTGAAATCTGCTCTGGTTATCAGTCTCAGCACTGAGAGTCCCCCATTCCTGTCACTTCTAGTGATCCTCAGGCTTCCACTGTGTGCCCTGTTGACAACAGCCAAAATCTTAAGAGCACCTCTTAAGAATTCTTAAGGGACTTCTGTCCTCACTTCTGACTAATTACTCCAGGTCAGGTACTTCTTATCGCCCTTCTGTCTCTCCTACAGAACAAATATTATGTTTTATATTCTTCGAGAATCACCTTGAAACCTTAAATTTTCCAGAAAGACTCTAAGAACAGAAATCTTCTTTAGAAGTTTATTGGAAAAATCAAAAAGAAAATGAAATTCAGTCAAGCATAATGGTACAAAGACCTATCTAGGTCTAAGATTGCATCAAAGATCATGTGTAATAAAATACATTAATTTTAACTTCCACACTCCCCTCACTGACACATTGCATCTATGAGCTTTTAATATCACCATGACAATAAACTCCTCTCCTCAGAAATGGTTTGCACAACTTCCAATCACATCAGTGCAAGCTGCACATACTCAATCTAGATGCATGCACACTAGAAAATTACACAGCCATTTTTTCATCCCCAGTGCAAACAATGATATACACTGTTCACAGATATTGCTTGTATCAGACTTCACTAGAGTTTAACCATTTCTAACAACGGTGCTGAAAAATTACTACCAAAATTCATTAGCTGAGGTCTAGAAGTACACAATATATAAAAGAGATCTGTGCTATGTTAGCCTGTGGCAATCTTCTTCTATTTCAATTGTGGGAATTTCTCTTAGATTAGAAATCCAACTTTCCCAAAAAAGAAATTACATACTGAGATATGATTCATCACACAGAAAAGCTGGAACCATTTTCTCTTTCCTTTCCTTCAAGGTCCCCCCCCCCCCTTCTGATGAAATCCAATGAAGGAAAGATGAGACCATCATTAATTACATGATGTTTTGACCTTAATACAGCATCGAACACATATCAAATAGAGTATCATATTTACACATACTGTAAGGCCTCTTTACACTGCCAAAGTGGCATAAAGGGATCGCAGCAAAAATGAGAAATCAAGAAAACCCCATGCAATGAGGAAATACCATGCTGATGAATACCCCAGATAACCTCTTAACAAGATACTGGAAATGTGATATGGCAAGAATGCAGAGTGTATAGTGGCATTACAAAATAGATTTTAAAATCAGGTTTTTAAGCTTCTGTGCTTCTTTGCATACATGACATCACTAACACCTATATTAGTGTATGTAACACAGCTCCCTGCTCTATTTTATATGTCAGTGATGTCAGCGATTATAGGAGAAAAAAACACCATGAGAGCCTGAACTCAGATTCCTCCAGATAAGATTCTCAGATCACCTTAAAATGTGCTTGCTTGTTTGTTTTTTATAAGTCAGACACTTGATTTGAAATCTCAAAGATTTTGTTAATGTAGTTACATTATTTTAGCACTATAAATGAGAAATAACTGCATGACTATTTTTTTCTCGTTCTTCTAAACCTCAGGCAGAAACCTGAGCAATTAGTGTATTTGACACATAGATTAAGATGTTCTAAGTCAAGGGTTTTCAATCTGTGGTCCACAGACTATATCTAAAATTTCCAAAGAGGTCCATACCTCCATTCAAAAAATTTTAGGGGACTGCAAATGAGAAAAGATTGAAAACCAGTGTTCTAAGTCTTTTACACCGTGAAATATCTGCCTGCCAAGTGACATGGGAATAAAGCCGACTTTTTTTTACTGGAACAACTCACGCTACTTCAAAGCAAAGAAGTTTCTTGGAAAATTCAGATTATGGTTTAAGAAACAGCATGACCTACTGGACAAAGCACACGACCAGAAGAGAGGACTCCTGAGTTCCAGTCCGACCTATGCGATCAAATTACTGCGAAGCCTTGTGTAGGTCACTGAACTTACCTTAATGCAAGTTAAGGCATATTCTTTTGCTTTTTAGAAGCAATTTGCCAAAAGACTACCTGAACTAGTGTCCTAAAAATTCACAATTAAGTTTAAAGAAGAAAAAAGTACACGAGAACCTGTGGTTTAAATGATGAAAATATGTTACACAATTGTTTTGAAACAATGTTACCCAAATTCAATCACTTGGTTTTAGGAGTTACATGTTACAGAGTATCTATAAGAAGTTTAATGAATGAAGAAATCAGAAAAGTTACAATACCTGTCTTCCAACATTCTCCTGGAAGGCAGCCTAAAGAACAGAGAGAACAAACATACAAAAATGAGTCAGTTTGCTTTTTGATAAACACCAGAGGATTAATTCAAAACAAACACACAGCAATATAAATTACCCATGGCTTTATTTTTTAAATAAAGTCAATTTTGTTAGTTGAATAGGCCCTCAAGGGTAGAAATGGTGGTTTGTTGTTTTGGTTTGGTTTTTTGTTTTCTTGTTTTGGTTTGGTTCTTTTTGGGGGGGAGGGGGTGATTGGTTTGGTTGAGTTTCTTTGGTCACTGTGCTTTATGTTCTAATGCTCTTTCAAATCTGTATGCTGCGTGACAACAATATAAGAAGTTGATTAAAATATTCACACCTGACAAGTAGCCTTTGATTGCTAAAACAAAGCTTCATAGTATAATCAAAAGTCAATGCCCTTTGACAAAAGTAATCAGGCAGCTCCATTTTGTTTAGCTGCTTTGGGAAAGTTTGTGTGTGGTATCTAACGTTTTCAAATATCTTCCATAACGAATCTTAGATAATATCATGGTTATAATTCCTTGTTGATGTGATGTATAGGTGTGACAAGGTTTGTTATCATCAGTATATGTTGGTTTCACCAAACACACACAAGCCAACAAAAAATCTTCCATCCATAGTAATCAATATTTACAGATAGACTAATTAAGAAAAATTATGCTTGAGAACTTATTAGAGTTTGATTTAAGGATATTTACTTTGTATATTTTGACATGTGATGTTGACAATTTGTGTTTTAGTAGTTATAAAGCTTTAATTCTTTTAATCACAACATCAGCTGTCAATAAATAATTGTCTGACCCCCTCCCCATTAACTTACACATACTCGATCATTTTTCACAAGTGTGAAAATTTAACTAGATACGAATAAAAAAATGTGCTTTAAAATAATCAGTATTATCCATCAAAACTATAAAATATAAAAATCTAATTTTGCCAGCCCTACTTAAATACAGTAGTTAGAGGTTGTTGATAACAGCATGGCTGGCACCCTACTGCTTTAGCTGTTTATTTTTAAGTACTGAACACTGACATTTGAAACACTCTGGTGTGAAAGCATGTTAAAATCTCAGCCTCTGAGCTTGTAAAAACTTGAAGGCATTTTAATTCATACATACTTCTTCTGCCTGGCAATAAACAGATCATAATGGAAATAGACAACATGTAGTTAGAGCACTACATGTATATCCATATCAGTGAAGTATACAGTCCCCCATATAGTATTTCCTTTTTCCACTATCTTCCCCCACTCCCTACCAGCTACTTTGGAGTAGCACTGGCCCTGACATATATTGCATAGAATTTTTTTAATTTCTTTTTTAAAAAGGGACATTTAGTTTTAAAAGCAAATACTAATAATACAAACACTGAGAAAGGTTTTCTAAATTGTTCAACAAAAAGTAAGCATCACTATTATCTGGATACTAATAGCTACTCACTCATTTATGTTTACAAACAGTTTCTAGGAAGAGACAGCAGCAGACAATTGCTGTCCAACACAATGGGAAATTTTGGCCACGAACGCTGGGGCAAAATCCTACTCTGACCAAAAATACGATGGGATCTTTGAACTGCCACATAGACAGACAGGACTTATTTGTAAGGTTCCTTCCAAAAGAAAGAGTAAATACATGGTACTCAACTCTGGAAAAATGAAAGTTTGATCTGACTTGCTTAGATTTGAACCCAGGGGTATTGTGCCAAAACATTAAAAATTTTGCACACAATATTTTAAAATACTGCATATTTTATTTGTCAAAATAACATAATATAATCACACCAGTTTCAATTATTTTGGTAATTTGTTTCAAAATACCTGTCAACATTTATGTCTGTAACAACTGAGACAACAAAAAAAAGATTCCCCCAGGAGCAGAGTATTAAAGAAACTGCTATGACAACTCAGTGCTTCTCTGCTATGCTTTTGTTGAGTGCCTCAGTCTGGGCGTGTCACACGTGCCAGCTGGGCACATCTTAGGGGAAAACTCTGCCCCTCCCATCTTTTAGTCGAATCTCAATTTTTTGCCCTGCCCCCATAGGGTTACCATACAGAGATTCCCAAATACAGGACACAGCCGGGGGCTGCTGGAGGAAGTTTTGCAAGGGTGCTGGAGGGATCAGTGTGTACTGCAAGATGGTATGTGGGGGATGCAGGAGGGGGCTGTGCAGGACCCCCGACTCAGACACCAACACCCTCTCCCGCTCAGAGCCCAGCTGTGGGGCCAGATGCCAACATCCCCTCTCTCCAGAGCCCATCAGTCCCTCCCAAGCCCAGACCTTCACACCTAGAACTCAACCACGGGGCCAGATACCCACAACCTCTCACCCCATAGCCCAGGGATCCTGAGGGAGAAACAACCTGATGCTGGTCACACCGGGATTGTATGGAGTTTCTGGTGGTGATTTTAGTGTTAGGCTGTGCAGGACCCCTATCCCTGCCAGGCCAGGCTCTCCACTCACTGAGGGGCCATGGCCCAAAGGCCGCCTCCTTCCTTCAGGGCATCCAGGGAACCACAGCTCCAGAAACCCTCCAGCTCCCCCTTCTACTCTCCATGGCAGTGTACTCTATTTGTGAGCTGGAAAGCCAGACTCTGCCAGGTCCAGTGGCCCCCAGTGGTGACCAGAAGCCCCGCAGCACCAGTTCTTCCGGAAAAAAAGAAATTCTGCACAGAACATTAATTCTCCACAAATTCTGCATTACAGAGTGGCACAGAATTCCCTCTGGAGTAACCTGTGGTTCCAAGGAATCAATGTAACCCACACAACGGGTGAGAAGTCATAGCACACAGATGGGGTAGAGGTCTAAGTGTACTGGAAAGGCCCACAGTGTAACTTTTTAGATAGCCCAGACAACCTGTCTATGTTACAGCATCTTTCCAGGACAGGAACATGGGCTGCAGTGCTGCCTGACATTTCTGCATAACTGTATGCTGTAACCCCAGCACTGACAAGCTCCTTCCACCCTCAGCCTCTCCTTCAGTATGCGCCCTATGCCGTGGCCTGCAAGGAGGTCCTCAGAGGACAACCTACAGTGTGGCCTTTTTCAGTGCCTGAACCCGGCTAATTTTCCCAGTCAGATCCAGGGCTTTTATAGGGCTCCTTTACACCAATGAGGCCCTTTTCCCAGGCATAATCGGGCTGAAACAGGGATATGGCTCTCACCCTCAATGCCTAAACCTGCAATTCAATCACTAACCAGCTGCACTATGATTCGCTTCGAATGTGTTTTAATCAAATAAGTGGCCAGATTATCCATAAATATACATGACCAAATTCTGTAACAGCAGAGTTTGGACATCTGTGTTTTTAAGGTCTACAGTATTGACTTCAGACTGGCTGAAAAAGTTACGAAGAAACAATAACTACAAAATTATTATAAATAAAAGAGCATGAAATAAGGAATAAAAGTTGAGAGAAATCTCAAGTAATATAGAAGATAAAATTCCAGAGCAGGAAAAATGACGTAAAATGCTGAAAACAAGATCCTCTACAGCCACTCATAAGAAAGGACCTATCAGCTGATGTTGGTAACTTCTATGTCTTAGCAATACTTATACAAGTATTATCTCATTGTTAGTAAGTACTGAACAAATAACAAATTGTGATAAAGTTTGCTTTATTGCATTATACAGTAGTTAATAGAAATGTTTCAGTGCCCTTTGGCTAAGTTGCTTCTGTCAAGCAGCTGTTGCCATTACCGGAAGTGTCATCTGACCAAAGGCATATGGAGAGTTAAAGAGTGTTTTAGAAGAGGTGGGGCAGCCACATTGGGGGGGAGGGAGAGGATTGGCAGGAACCCCAGGTTTGGGGGAAATGGAGCAAGGGAACCTGGAGTCCAGTTGGCCAAATGACTGAGTGAGCCCAGCTGCCGGGGACAGGCTCAGGATGTTTCTGTTGACAGCTTCATGCCCTATCCTGGCAAGGGATGAATGACTGGGGGTGGGGGGTGGTTCCTACCACAGACACAGGAGATGGGGGGATAGAAGGTGACAAGTTAGTGCTCTGTGGATGGAGGTCCAATGACCCCCTACTACAAAACAGTATACCCACACCCTGCTGCCGGCAACCGAGATGGAGGGAACAGCTCAATGCACGGGGGGATACCCCCCTGATAGTTCCTACTGCAAAACAACCACCACCCCCACTGCCTGTAAGCCAGATGCTGAGAAAGGGAGGAGGAAACCTTCCAGCTGTGCTTCTGCTGCTCCCAACCCCAACTTCCCCCCCTCTTCCAGATTCTCCCCTCAAAAGAGCCCCCTCCATACATGCTCTCCACACAGGCTCTGTCAAGCCAGGCAAGTGGACAGGGCTGTGTGCCCTGGAGCTGTGATGAAGGACCAGGGTTGGGAGGAGAGTGGAAAGATTCAGTTTGGGGGGCAACGTCCCTATATGCCCCCCCATCTCTGCCCCGGATGTGACATCACATCTCAAATGTTGCTCTTATGCGGCAGTTATGCTGCTGTTACCAAGTGGACAATTCACAGTAGGGAAAGTGTTCCCAGGAGAAATGTTGCTTGTAAGAGGACATTGCTACTACAAGATGTTGCTGTAAACAAGCATCTATTGTATGTCTGATCTTTCTGCATGCCTTCTCTTGACATAAATAAGGTTTCCGCTGTAGATTCAGGGGGGCATGTCATTCCAAATGTACACCCTGGCTCCTGACCATAATCCAAAATGAAATTTGGCTCTCTCCCTGAAGTGAGCTTGTTACTCTCTTTTAAACTATGTGACTCCATTTATTCTTATTCTGTTTCCAAACCCTTACTGAGCCAAAAGAACAAGGTCATTGAAGGAAAACGTGTTTTTATAATTCAGAAGGAGAGCCATTATTACTTAAATCTATGTGATTAGTGTCTTTGCTAGATTTGTTTCAGAGTCAATAAACTGGTTTCACTAGAAACCCGAAAGACAAAGCTTTATCTTAACTATTACTCAAACAGTACAGTCATACCTAAGCTTAGAATGTTCCCTGTCTAACCAAGATTTGGCATACTATACAAGCTTTATTAAAAATGAGCCAAATGAATGCATTGGTAACTCACAATAAAGAAACACCAAGGCAATTCTTCTGCACGTACTTAAATATGTTAATAGAATTCCTCATTTAGAAGCTATTTTAATGATGTTTCACTACAAAAGTTTTTTCCATAATAATACTTAACACCAGCATTTCAATACCTATTTCAATATTTTCAATAATTAAAAAAATAATAAAGGGAACAATTTTCAGAAACTGAAACTCAGAAAAGTTACTTACTTTCATAACTGTTTCTATTCGAGACGTGCTGCACATATCCATTTCATTCTTGGAGTACACAAACTCCATGCACAGTCTCTGGACGTTTTTCCTCCTCAGTGGTACTCATCAGGGAGGCACAACTGCCCTCTGTTGCCATGACCCACAGCTGTCAGGATAAAGGATCCAGCCAACTCCAAGCCCCTTCAGTTCCTTCTCTCCAGAAATTCAGATGCAGAAGGGTAGAAGGGCAGGTTGTGGAATGGATACATGCAACACATCTCAAAGATCAACAGTTGTGAAAGTAAGTAACCATTTTTTCTTTGAATGACTACACATGTGCATTCCACTCTTGGTGTCTCCCAAGCTGTTAAATAAGCAGAGGGATTGGAGTTCATGTACACACAGACCACGGGACATATTGACCAAATTTGGCATCATCTCTTGAATACTGAGTGATGGCATAACAGGAGGAGAAAGTGAGCACCAACGATCAGGTTGCTGCTTTGCAAATGTCCGGGATGGGGATCTGCACTAGGAATGCCATTGAGCTTTTGGAGTGGGTACTCAGCTTGTCTGGGAGAGAGATCATAACATACATGGATACATATTTTCCCAACGCGAAGTTAATTTGTGGAACTCACAAGAAATTATCCAAGATGAAATTCTCTGTACAGACACTGGAAGACCTTTTATTCTGTCCATTATATCTATGAACAGCTGGAGGGACTGCCAAAACTGTTTGTCCTGTCTATGTAGATGACCAGTGCTCATCTTAGCATCTGTCTGCTCTGAAAAGAGAGAGGTTCCTCTGAATGGTAGGTTCTGCACAGTCTATGGGACCTCCTGCAAGAACCCAGAAGTCTGCAATGAGGAACTCCTATGCATGGCCACTGCCAAAGCCATGGACCTGGCGGCCAAATTAACTGCACCCACAGCAGGTTGCAGCAGAGCCCTCATCACCGATTTTCCCTTATCCACTAGCAAGGAGAATTCCTGCCTAGCCTCTTCTGGGAGTATGTCTTTAATGTATGGGACTCCATGCTGAAATTTAAGTCATAGCTGCCCAAAAGTGCATGCTGGTTTGCAATCCTGAGCTGCAAACTCCTGGAAGAATAAACTTTCCTACCAAAAAGGTCTAATTTCTTTGAGCCTTTTGATTTGGGTGTTGTGTCCTGATGTCCCTGCCTTTCCCTCTCATTAGCAGCAGATACCACCAGGGTCCCCAGATAGGTTATGGGAGTAAATAAACTCATAACCCTGGGTGGGTACATAATATTTGCACTCGACTCTCTTTAATTTTGGGGGAAGAGATACAGGTGTCTCCCCAGTCCTTTAAGTGGGTCCATAATGGTCTAATTGAGAGGTAGTGGCTAAAATATCAACCAGATGGTCAAAGGATTCTTTTAACTCCTCCACCTGTATGCCCAGACTTAAGGCAGCTCTGTTTAACAATTCCTGGTGTGCTGTTTAGTCATCTGAGGAAGGCAACATTTCTTCCCCTCCCCTGCCCGAGACTGCCTCATCACAGGAGCAAGAAGAAGAGGCTAGTACTGGCTGCAGATGATCTTCCTCCTTTTCTTGTTCTGCAGGATCCTGCTGAACAGCTCTTGTGATCTGGTAGCAGGCTTGGTACTCGAGTCAGGAACACTTGTTGCCTAATGGGTAGGCTGCATGTCTTTCCAAGGTCACCAAATAGGAGTGCCTGGAATATGACCTGGAAACAGGTGAAGAGGGAGAAGCCCCACAGATTCCAAAAAGGCTGCTGGACAGGTGTAGGTTCCCAGTGACCTCTCACCAAGTGCCTCAATGGTACTCCTGTGACCGAATCCATGGAAAGGTAGAAATCTCTGAAGGAGGAGTACCAAGAGCAGCTCCGAGACCAGGAAACATAGGACTAACCTCTGATTCGGAAGACAGCAACTCTCCTTCTGCTAGCCATGGAGGCACAGTTCCAGATGATGCCAGCGATCGGTGCAGAGGTGGAGGAGCTCACAGAGAAGCAAGCATTGGGGTTTCCCCTTTGATGGTACAGAAGGGCACTTTCTCAGGGTACATGACTATGGCATGGTACCAAGCTTTGTAGCAACCCTGCGGTGGTTCTCCCATGTCCACCAGCACGGACAGCAATGACTCTTGCACTGACAGGGTCCAGAGGTCCCTGGAAGCCACAATCACCTGGGGCGTGATTAGGACCAAGACAGCAACAGTACGGTGCAGTGCCGCAGATGTGGAAGGAGTGCCTCCTGGTTCTGGAGTTGACAGAACTTGCCTAACCAGCGGAGTCAAAGATGCTGTCTTCTGCAATACTGAAGCCAAGGAGTGTTTAGGCTTAGAAAGCACTGAACTCTTATCCCCATACCTAGCACACTTTGGTGCCAGGGATTTCTCCTTTTTGACAGTGCTTCTTATGCCTCTTCTTAGGCACTGGGGATGGTGAGCAGTGTCAGGACTCAGATATGGTAGGAGGTGCACTCCTTACCAATGCCAAGACACTCAGTGCCAAGTCTGACAGACCTGGCTCAGATGGAGATCTTAAGGTACAGGTAGAAACAGGTAGGATTGCTCAAAGGCATAGTCCTACTGCAGGAAACTCAGGTCTTGAATCCTGGTGATCAAGGCATGGTGAAAAACATGGTGAAAAAATCCAACTAGCTTAATAAATAACAATCTCAGTAACACTATCTACAATACAGCAAAACGCAGTCCACTGAGAGAAGAGCAGTTCCAGCAACTGTCATGGGTGGTAAGAAGAAAGAGTGTTATGGTCAGCTGAGCCCTGTATACTCACAACAATGGCAAGTGACAACAGAGGGCACTCAAACTGCCCAATGGGTAGCACTGAGGGAAAAATATTCCGGCAACTGTGTGCAGGCACCTGCACACCAAGAGTGGAACGCACACCTGTAATCACTCGAAGAATTTCATTTTTACTTTGGCAGTGGGGGGATGGGGAGGGAGAAAGGAGGACTAAAATACATTTTCTTTTCTTTTCTTGACCAGCTCTATTCCTAAGTAATATAATCTCCGTTTTAGAGATGGAAAAACTGACACACAAACAGGCTGAAGTGACAGTGTGAGAAATCATAGCCAAGACTATAAACCAGGTCTACGGACCCTCAGTACCATATTCTAACATGGAATCGTGCTGTTCCTTTGAAATAGAAAATGTTGCAGTGTGCTTGCAAATATAGAATTTTTTTTAAAGGATTTTTTTAACCTGCTGGAACAGCACAGAGTCAAATCCAAAATCCTTTATTTACATGAATAATCCTTGTAATGATTATTCACATATGGATTGACATGAGTGGGCCCAGAATTTTCCTTTTTTAAAGCTTCAACGGAACACACTTGTTTCATTTCTCACTACTTACAGGGTTCAAAATACTTCTATATGTATTTTTGTTTTATTGGTGGTCCCATTATGGTACGCTGCATATTGTAATAGATGGAAAAATTAGTACAATGTTGGCTATTAAGGCATATATTTAACTGTAATGATTATTAGGCACAATTAGGACTTCAAGGTATTTTTCTGCAAAACTACACTAAATGTACTTATGTAAAGATTCTGTACAACAAGAAAATATTTGTATGCAGTGTTGCTGTAACCCTGTTGGTCCCAGGATATTAGAGAGACAAGGTGGGTGAGAACCAATTTTTGTTGGTGAGAGAAACAACCATTCAAACTTACACTGAGCTCTTCTTCAGGTTTGGGAAATGTACTCAGAGTGTCATAGCTAAATACAAGCTGGAACAGATTTTTTTAGCAGATGTAATTAACACACAGGGGAGTCTCTCCTATGACAGGCCACTTCACAGTGAATGATCCCTTGAAATGTGTGTTAACTATTTACGCTAAACAATCTATTCCACCTTATATTTAGCTGTGACACTCCAATACTTAACATGTCCCAGACCGAAAAAGAGACAGAGCTCTGTGTGAGCTTGAAGGCTCTGGGTAAGTCTACATTTAAAATGCTACAGCAGCACAGCTGCACCACTGCAGCTGTACTCCATTCGTGCTTCAGTGAAGACACTACCTACACCAACAGGAGGGATTTGGAGTAGTTAATCCACTTTCCTGAGAGGCAGTCGCTAGGTCAACGGAAGATTTCTTCCTTCAATCTTGCACAGACTATGCCAAGAGATTAGGTCAGTTTAACTAGATCGCTCAGAGATGTGGATTTTTCACACCCCTTAGCAATGTAGTTGGGTTGACCTCACTTTCTAACATACACCAGGCCTCTCTCACCAACAGGAATTAGCCCAATAAACGGTATTACCCTACCCACCTTGTGTCTAAAGAAAATATTTCTCAGCCCTACTTCCAAATTCAAAGCAGAAAATGCTAACAGAAACATCTAATTACAGATATACTAAAAGTCTATAACAACTATACATTTCTAGTTCAGCAATAGAGCAGTCCAAACACTGAAATCTGTGGTACCAGTTCTCCCTTAAACCAACCATTGATAGAAGAGTAAGAAGAGACACTAATTAAAATTTAAAACACATTATGTCAGGTGGTTTTTATGTGGCATTATGTCAAGCCACCAAGCTTTGCAACAACAAAAAATGGCCTTCTAATTACACCAAGTTAAAATTGGCAAGAAAATAACTGAAGTAGAAAATACAAAAGCTAGGAATTGCTCATGCTTTAAAAAAATTCTTAATTCAGAACACATGATAAATGCAACACTATACTCTGAATGACTGTCTATGGACAGTTTTTTAAATTGAAGTACATTTACAGAACGCACATAATTTAATTTATTTTGGGAGAGAAATATGCTTCAGCATTTTCCCACATTCTTTATAAGGTTTCCAATTTGAATTGAAATTAGTAACATACAAATCAAAGGGGTAGCCAGGTTAGTCTGTATACAGCAAAAACAGCGAGAGTCCTGTAGCATCTTAAAGACTAACAAATTTTATTTCTGTAGGCATAAGCTTTTACAGGCATCTGACGAAGTGGGTTACAGCCCACGAAAGATTATGCCTGCAGAAATAAAATTTGTTAGTCTTTAAAGTGCTACAGGACTCTCGTGGTTTATACAAATCAAAACAACCCACCTTATGTACATATTTTCAAAATGATTAATTTGGATATTTTTTGGAAATCCACTATATTAGGTACCTCTCAAATCCACTGTAATTGTGGTTTTGGCCTCAGTTTATTAAATACATTCTAATTCTATTTGTTTTGTTGTTGGGTGTGTTTTTTGTTGGTTTTTTTTTTTTTTTTTTTTGAGTAAAAGCTTAAAAATGCTAGAGCTTTAAGAATCTACTTGATATCAATTAGAGCATATTCATAAGGGCATTGACAGCACTGTGTGACTATATTCTACAGACTTCCTCAAAGTAGTTTCAGCTCTCTATGAGAAGCAATTCTTTGGTACAATGAGGAGTGCAGTTAGGGTGGGACTTAACAGACATACCATATGCAATGTTACCCTGCAGCTATGATTACAACAGAATCTGAACTGGGAAGGATCAGTATGATTAAATTACCAAAGCCTTTGATTCCTTCAAATAGTATAATCTTCCATCTACAAACTAGCCAAAGCACGACTCACAAAAGGTACACTTGACCCTGAATGGACAGTAACTCTGCTTTCCACAACAACCTACAAAAAACATACCTAACCCAAGGAAGGAGATAAACAGCACATAATAAAAATATGTCAACGCCTTATATAATACACCAGATTTCCAGTGATGAACCACATTTAAATCATGTTTTCAAACTATCTGCTAGGTGGACAAGGACAGTAATAGCAAAAACAACCAAATCACTGTATTTAAATTTGTATCCATTTGAAATAGAGAGAGGCAATCCCTAGTGAACCTTATTAATAAGTGTTCTCTAGCCCAGGGGTTCTCAAACTTGTTTTTGCTGGGATCCCCTTTGGAAATATTTCAGGCTCTGATGACCTCCCCAATACCATGCGATCCTTATTTCTGCGCTGCGGCTGGCGATGGTGCTGCCTTCAGAACTGGGCATCCGTCCATCAGCCACTGCTCTTGTAACCGCCCATAACACCCCTTTTGGGTGGGAACAGTGCTCTAGTCAGTATTGGTTTTCGCATCTTACTATTTAGACATGGAAAGAATCATATTTCGAGACAAAAAAAATTCTATTAGAGTACCAAGCAAATCATCTGCAAGAACAGGGTACGTACCCTGGAAAAAAATTATTCAAACTTCTTGACATTAGCCAAGGCTTATGTGGACCAGTGCAGATGTAGAAATGGTTCTGGGAATCAATCCACAATCATTCAGTACAAAATGTTCTTTCAGAAAAGAATGCTAAGAATCACTTTGTTATTCAAATTACTTAATTAGTGGCATCAATGATTATAAAGTGTGGGTCTGGGGCAGTCATACAAAATTCTTTCTGCAGTGCACTCAAAGGAGCAGTCAGGTTGAACATCATATGTTTTTTTTACTTATGTTACAACTAATTCTTTGGATTATTAAAACCATGTTTTTAAAATCAAATTTATTTTTCATCATTTATACTACTTGCTTGCTTTTTGTATATTTCTCAGTTTGGAAAAAGAAAATTAATTAATTAGTTTCTAGACAATTTCACACTCAGTGCTTTTTCCTCATCTAAGCCTGGAATAAAGAGGGTGCAAACCTTTCATTTCATACACAGACCTTACTGCAATAATTTGTAACTTTGAAATTACAATGCACTCTGCATGGGGCAACATGTTCTGACTATACAGAACCTGAAACTAGGGCAGCTAGTGTAGCTGCCACCCACTTGTTGAAAGACGCATTACGCAGGGAGCATATAATGCCAGTACTCTATGCTCTGCTCTTGCTACCTATTAACTTCTAGGTTAAGTGCAAGGTTTTGCTTTTAACCCATAAAAGCCACAAATGGCTGGGATCTGGTTACACAGACAATTGACTCCCTCCCCAACTGATAATGCGGCAGCTTCAGTCAGCAGCTTGAGTTTTTAGATAGAGAGGGCCTGTAAGAGACAGAGATGCCGGAAGGGCGTTTTCTGTGAAGAATCTTCCTTGGTTTTGGAATACATTTGCCCCATTAAGAGACTAGATGTCTTAACTTTCTCAGTATGCTACAAAGCCCACCATTCTTTTTGGGCATTTGGAAGATAATGATTCATGTGATAGGGACATATGCATTTGTTGATGGATATTTTTTGTGTCTCTTGTGTTATTCATATGGACAACTCATTAAGCATGTTACAGGTTTTTAGCTTTTGCATGAGATATTGTTTGTTCTAGTTGTTGTAAGGTTGAGACTCCCTTCCTCAGGGCTAGGATCTTTATAAGGAAGTAAAAAATCCAATCTAATCAAGTTACATATACATTACATCATACAGAATTGCATCCCCAGGCATAATAAGCCTCTCCTCTCCTACCCTTCTCCTTCCCTACACTCAAATACCATAACTTCCCCTCCATATACTTCCTCCTCCTTGATATAGTCAAGCTTTCTTCCGATCTTTTTGCCAGCATCACAGTGTCCTGAACAGAGTTTCTATAAGACACGCTTTGGTATTGATGGTCCTGGTTTCTCATCCTATCTAGATACTTACATAGGTGACTACCTTAAACTTCCCAGCTCTATGCCAAAAGCTTCATTTTTACAAGGCAACCTCTTTTCTTCTACAAAAAAAATTGGTTTTAAATTTATTCACTGCAATTAGAAAATGACAATGGACATGCAATGAGAACAGAACAACTTCAGACAAGATAGCACACTGACAGTATTGTTAAGATTCAGTAGAATTGTATATATTAGCAGTGACCCTTATGTTATTATATAGTCACAGTATATTACTGCACAGCTCTTTCTGTGACGTATTATGTATGTGGCAACAATAGCACAGATTTTAACTATGGGCCCATTATATGAAATTTACAGCCATGGTTTTTGTATTTTTAATATGTACTCAGACCATTTTCTATAGGGGTTTAACAAGTACTTACTGCTCATGACATAGATGTCAAACTCAGGCCCGCGGGCCAAATCTGGCCCGCAGTGTAATTATATTTGACCCACGAGAAAATACCAAATGTCTACTAGAGCTGGCCCGCCGGTAGACAGTGCATGCACCGATTTCACATGTTTATAGTATTAAGCTTTGCTTGTTCCAGATTCAATGTTTAAGCAAAACTTAAGTTTGTTTCCATATGAAAAGGTTCATCGTTATATTTGATGAGAAGGAAAAACTTCCTCAATTGAAGACATTTTTTCAATAAATATCAAGGTTGGCCCGCGACTTTGTCCAAGTTTTTAATTTTGGCCCACTGTGTATTTGAGTTTGACATCCCTGGCTCATGACATAAAATACTGTGTTTAAATACTCTACCACCACATAATTAGCTTGTATTGCAAGCAAACTATAAAGGAAAACAAGTCCGATAACTTACTGAGGCAGCTCTTCTGCAGTTAATATCACGGTCAAACACTGCAGCTATTACCAATGCACTGGGAAAGAAAAAGACAATATATAAGTAATGAAAAGCTAAAAATTAATAATTTATAAATAGCATTCCAACCTTTAACATTCCATTTGAATACTCAATATTCCCTGGAAAGTGCTTACAATTTCTTAATGCAAATCAGAGTCATAGTTTAATCAGATCTAGCTTGCTAACTAAATATTTCCCCGAGTTCATACAATTGTTTCCCACGTTTTTGGAAATGAAAGAAATGTGCCAGCAGCAAGCCCTGTTCAAGCACAGTTCACATTACTTTGCACAGAGTTGGCAAAAGGGATACTGTACAGGGATAATCTGCAATATAGACACATTATTAAACAGGTCTTGCAAACTTTTGTTATTTGTAGAATGGAAACATTCACAAAAGAATATCTGAAACAGAAGACCTCAAAGGCAATAGCATATCTTGTCAATTCACAATATACAGTCATTTCAATTTGCATATCTACTGCAAAGAGATTAGATGCACATTAGACAGTTGGCAGTTTTAGTGTAATCAAGGTAGTTTCATGAGGCTTCGTTAACAGTGCCTTGCTATTCTCAGATGAATGGGAGTTACACACGAATATGGCTATATTTTAAACAGCGAGCTTCCTGCCCCTTTTGATACACTAAATAAGAACAAATGCACATGTGACATTTTTAAGGCAGCTCATTAGGGGAAAAAACAATCCAGAGACATGATTAGGCATAGCTTAACTCTGCATTCTCCTACAGGAGTGTGAAAACTAACTTATCACAGCTAAAACATGTCTTTTGCAGCACTGGATATAGTATTTCACAGTTCTAACATAATCAAGCTCTCCTCCCACACTGGACAACGGACAGCAGCAAGTTAAGGGGAACACAAAATGAAAGAGCCAGCATCTGGCCTACCTGCCAATTGTGACTAATGCTCAGCAACACTAGACACTGTCTATTCGAATCCATGAGGTGGCTTAAGAATGTCAGACCAGCAACCAACAAGAGCTGTAACATTGTTAATATTATCCTATTGCTTTTTCAATACCAGTATTTTAAGATATAACCTTCGCATTACATGAACATATGTCTTTATTTTAAATATATTTATGCCAAAATGTTTTAGACGTACATTAAAATAAAATAAAATTACGATTTCAAGACACTGTTAAAAGATTAACTTTTAAATTCACTAAAAAATATTTTTTTTTCTTGTCAATAGTGTCAGTTTAATAGAATCTCAGAGTCAGTTCTAGACCAAAGAATCAGATACAAGTCTCACTATAGTATTCTGATGAGAAATGGTAATAGGCAAGATTACAAGTCTGGAATATAAAATAATTACTCTCTTCTCTACTATGCTAAATTTTAGATTATAGGGCTCAGCACCCGGTGGTCATTCCCCATCTTTCAGTAATGATTTGATAGAAGACAACACACTGAGGTTTTACGCCACTAAAATGACTTTTTAAAACAAAGTATGCTCCAATACACTTACTAGTATACCATTTAGGGCTATCAAATATTGAAAACTGAACTAGAATTGACAAACAAAAATATAACTTTCAGTACATTATCTGTGGGCATGGTCACTTACTCCCCTAATTTACAATGGATCTCCCACTCAATGCAAATGAATAGTCATATTGTATCACAATATTTGATTAATAGTATATGAACATATACCTTTTTACTAAATGTACTTAAAACAAAAATAAATCTATGCATTAAGTTGTCTGTGGCACACTTACAACTGTACCCTGATTCAAGTTTTTGTTTTTTTTTAGACTTAGCGGGATGTTAGGCTTCCACACACTGTCTAACTTTTCTGGGATTAGAATCAACATAGCACCTTTTTAAACAAAAATTAAAAAGTAATAGGTTACTACCTCACAGGTCAACACAGTAAGTCAAATGTAAGGTATATGTAAAACAAACCAAAGTAATGAGAACCATACAAGACATTCCAGTAACATACATTGCACCTTGAAGCTTAGAAGGTTCATACAGGAATGATTACATTATAGGAGTTACAGAACCACAAGATGATATAAAAACTCTGCTACAAAAAACATGAATAAACCATGCTTCCTAAGGATTAATTACAAAGCAAATTTTTAACATGTGAAGTGTATTTACAATGGTACTAGCCTACAAAACAAAAGAGGAATCTTCATGCACAACAAATCATAATTTTGCACAGTTCAATACCCATTCACATTTTAACAGAAGCTGGTGTTTAAATATGCCACATAAAAGGAGAGGTGTAAAGTATGTCCCAGAAGATCCAGTCTACAACTCTAGAAACCTACCTCCAGCATTCAACTAACTGCATTGGCAAGTAATAGCTATTTCAGCAGAATCATTTAAGCAGAAAATTATTCCTTTCTGACTCTGAAATTCTTTATTACATTATTTATTGGCTCTAGGCAAAACAGGAAATAAATATTAGTTGAAAGGTAAATTCACAGTGGTTTTGCTTCAGTATAAAGATATTGACGACATAGATACTATCAAACAGCCCTGTATTTAGAGTACTCACTATCAGAGTTTCCTGTTAAAGAATACTGCACTATTAAAACGTAATGTAATGAACATCTACACACACTGCTTCTGTAGCTTCAGTCTACTTCTAGCTGAGAAAAAAAAGACAGACAACAGGGAGACATGAAATGAAGAGCAAAAATATACAAAGTAATTAATCTTATTTTTGAAAGAGGATGTAACCCACTGCACTGAAGTCAGATAAAGAAATATATTAAATACTTTCCCAATATTACTTTTCCATGTAAGTAAGTGCTGTCACCACAAGGATGTGTGTGATTATAAATAAGAAGGGATGATGATTTGTGTAATAAGTGGGACACTGGGTGACTACAATATACTCTTTATTAAGATGCAGTCCACAACTATAAAAAAGTGTGAAAAATCCCTGGAATAGATTACACTTCCCCATCACACATAGGCGCATTATTGTTCTATTTCATCATGTGTGGGATTTACACATACTATCATTTGGGAGACAAGGAAGGGAATTTAAGGGATGTGTATTTTTTGGTGTCAGCAACCTTTAAACAAAAAACTGAATATACATATTAGAAAAAAAATTATGCTGGAAAAGAAAAAGAACCAGATTTCTATTTCAAGTTTCCAAAGGGTTAATATGAATCATGATAAGCTCAAAACATTAACTGTAAATTATGAAACATTTTGACAGTGTCCTTTTGTGATATGAACTCACCAAGCAAGGCAGTTCTATAAAAAAATCTGGCATTTTTTTCTCTCACAGTAACTTCATAATGAATATGCTGATCTTAAAGGTTAGAATCAAACATTACAAGTTTTCAGGTACCAATTTTAGAGCAAATCCTGTTCTTTCTGCTTTATAATTAAACAGGGAAATATAAACTTGAAATCTAATCAATTCCAATAATTAAATTCAAATAGTTTCAGGTTATGACACCTAACAGAGGCCCTGAAGTCAATTTTTGTAGTTTACCCATAACTTTTTTTTTTTTAAATGTTTTTCCTTTCCTTTGCTGGCTTATGAAAGACTCCCGCAAACAAAAGGGAAAACTGGCCTAGTGACCACACAAGAGAAACCATGAAGCAGACTATATACTATCGTACTGTTGCTCAGTTTTATTCACTTCTCAGCATGTAAAACAGAGTTAATTGCCCCTTTTTAATGGTTGCATTAAAAAAATGCAAGCCTTTTCTCTATGGTCATACTAAGAACATTTAAAACCTATCAAACTGTGTTAATGAATTGTTTGAGTTCATTTCATATTTTAAATAAATGCACGCACACACTGCTCTGATATAAAATGATACTAGCAATGTGAACAGTCTTTTTAAGATGAAACATGTCTAAGGAGACTTCCCGTTTGCTTTCATTGTAGGAGTTTATGTTACACAAACAATGTAAAGAAAGAGTTCATGTCAAACAAAGTGGGATTTTTTTTTAAGCCAGGTACAGAAACTTGTCTTGGCTTGTTTGGAACTTACCGCACCTGATTTCTAACAGGTAGAGCAAAGAATGTCTCACTCATTTGAGTCTCCAGGAGACACCTTTTGTAGTTCCTTTAAGTATATTTAGCTTTTTGTTATAATACTATCTTTAGCTTAACTTAATTTGACTATTAGAAAGAACCGTGTTGGAATCTTTAGTGATGCTTTACTCCCAAGGAGTTGTGGCAACATACTGGGAATCAGAATTTAGCAACAACTAACTTTAAAAGACACCTCAATATTAAAACTTAAGGGATTTGCATCACTTCTTAAATAAAAATTTCAAGAGGCCATAGCAAGACCAGCTATATTATGTGAAAACTCTGTGTATTTCAGTAAAAAAATCTTTTGAAAAAATACTATTAGCAGAGATCGTAGTAATGGGGCTTAAAATCAAAACACTGTAAATGAAAAAAAAAGAAAAAAGGCAACAGCATTTCAATTCAAGATTAACTTTTAGCAAACAGCGTTACACTACAGAAAAGCAAGACCAACTGTCAAACAATGCAAATTCTATCCAACAACTCTCTTCTAAAGACAGTATTCAATTAACAAACAAGTTTTTGTACGTAAAAGGTTTTCTCGTTGTTTCATCTGGGCACAAGATGTAGCTCAGAGCAATGCTTCAAATTTCCTGATTCTACAGGACAATCTTGCCCTCGAGCAAGCTACCTCGGTTTATCCGATAGCCACACCCTCTTTTTCTTCTTACCACAAACACCACACCACCGCAGGGAAGACTAAACTTCTGCACTCCTATACTGCACGCACTATTTGTAGAGTACAGTGCTACACTGAATTGGGAAGGAAGGCATCAGGGAGACAATAGTCAGTAATTACAACTTAGCAAAAGAGGTACAAATGCCAAGGACATCTCATTTATTGATCATTTGTGTCACTGTCTTCAGGGACATGAAAATGCCTTCCACCTATTCAACAGTTTCATGTAATTAAATATATACATGGACTGTGCCAACTGAAGCACAATTTAGAAGTTACTCAAAAAATTATATACTATAGAAGTGCATTTCCCTACTCTCTTCTTGCATAGTGGCTTTAGACAAACTGACAGAACATCTCAGCTGCTTCTTAGTATAGAATAAAAACCACGAGAATCCTGTAGCCCTTTAAAGACTAAAATTTAATTTCTGCAGGCATAAGCTTTTGTGGGCTGCAGCTCACTCTGTCAGATGCAAGAAATAAAAATCAGAAGGGGGTATATATATACATCCAAGAGTAAGGAACAAGAATGGGGAGGGTACGTGTAGGAAAGTGTAGATGTACAGAATGTATTACTTTGGATTTATCTCTGGGGAGAATGGAAATGTATTCCCATGCCTCACAATTCTTAAACTGCACACTATTTGCACTCTCCTAGTACAGAAGAAACATTCACTATTTTTAAGTATAATAGTGGGGGGAGGTGTTTAAATCAAGCATTATAAACAAATAGTAAATTCCCTAAAGAATACTCCCAATATGATATTTTTGGTACATGCAAATATTTGAGAAGACGGTAAGGCAGACCTGCAATGAATTCGGCAGGTTCTTTACTTTTTAATTATCCATGCTCTCAACAATTTTCTTTTTGTGTTGCATGTGAGCTTGTACTTTGGATAGGGCAGGGAAGAGTTAGAACTATTGTTCCTTTAGAAACCAGTTAAACCGGACTTAAAAAAAACAAGCACTCCAAAGGGCACTTGTGTTGGTTCAGATACCAAAATAAAGACAGAAATAAAAATAGTCGAGATAAAAGATAAAAGTACTATAATTCTGCGACAAATACTTTGTCCATCTACAATTTTGATTAGTTAAGAGGAGTAGAACTGCGGTCACAGCAGGAGTAAGAAGTCCAGATCCTACTGGCACCTTAACAAGTTTGTCACATCAGTATTCTGAACGACGCTTGTTAACAACACAGCACATATGTCCACAAAAGGGCAGAGACGAGTCACCATTTTGTGAATCAAAGGATTTTCCCTGTATAGCAAAATACTTTTCTTATGAAGGAAGATTCTTATATATTTTTGTTTAAAATAGTTTTATCACCTTTCATAAGTGTTAAAATTAAGTCCCCCATTTATCTACAGGACAGGTTCAGCACAAGAATTGACAGGGCAGTTTCCCCCACTTTGTCCTACCAACGTACAGTGGCTCAATTAAAAAGTTCCTTCTTTTTGCTAACTGGCAAGATGTTACCAATTTCATCAATGCTCTTCATTAGAAGTAAAGGGAATGCTTGTTCAAACACGTAACACTTTACCTACCAGTAAAGGGTAAAAAAACCCGCAAAAAACTAAAAAAGTCCTCACTTTTGGTCTGTAACCTCAGTACTACAACTTGAACTGGTAATGGGGCAAAAATTTAGTTCAATTACCATGATGCTTTTATCCTGAGACTACCAATAAGAACATCAATTTAAGTCAAAATTGACGTAGACGTGAAATGGATCACCACTTACTTAATTTACATACCCACTCAACAACCATCATATAGCACCAACTTTGGATTACCACCAACCTTTCAATGCACTTACTCTATGACCACCACCTTGTCCTTCAAGGCTGATAGCTACCTATGCTGTTACACTCCTCTCCATACAGTAGTGTGTGAGCACCTCCAGCCAGTTAGGTAGTTTTGAAGGACTATGAAGGACAACTCTTTCAACCCTCTGTCCTTCTGGGTAATATGTTTGTGATGCAGGGCTCATGTTTGAAAAGATTAAAATACAGCATTTTAAAATGTGTGTTCTTTTTTAAGTAAGTTAACCAGTGTTATTTTTCGTAATAATTTAACTAGTTCTTATTTTTACAGAGGGAGAAAGAACGTGTTTCTGCTGTGTAACTGAACCCATAATGAACATCAAGTTCTTTGTTCTACGATGCTGAGTTTCGCATTTTGAAAAGGTAGCCAACAATTTGCTTGCGGCTAAAAGTATGACTCTTCTTAAAGTGAAACAGCGACACACCTAAGGCTAGATTTAAAACAACAAAAGGAAAAAAAATGTGTGTGATCATTGTATTGGCCCGTAACCAAGGTGTGCTGACACAACAGGTGAAACTATGTGTCATGCTGTATTTGAATAATTTTTATTACTTGTTTCTCCTCAGAGAGGCAACTTTACCCTCTGAGAGAACTCAAACTCAGAAAAGACACTGGCAAATCTAACTACAAGAACTTTTCATCGCAACTTTATGGGAAGACTAGCACTAGCTAAAATATACCTGTCAGCTATGCTAGCAAACTCAGTCTATAGATATTTATGTGCAGTCTATCACTGCTCATACCAGTCCAGACCCTCAAGAATTTCCTCAGCCTCCACCCATCCAGCTGAGGCCAGCCTGGGCTGGCATAATCTCATTGTGATTTGGTATTAGTATTGTAGGCAGAAAAGATGGCTTATCTGGGTCTGGCCTTTTATTGAAAGAGATACCTTTAAGCCCCTTCTGAAACTCTTCCCAGAAACCTGAAAGCCAAAAGATTTTTTCTTTTCCATGCTGGTCAACTAGAGCTTACTCAGCCCAATGGCATCCATAAAAACTGTATGCAGATTCTGCCAAACAGTTTTATGCCATCAAATAGTGCATTAATCAAATGAAATCTCAAAGGAAAATCTGCATCCCACATATAGATCCAGATATTGTTGAACCACGAAAGAGCAAAGGAGAAAAAAAGAAAAGTATGATAAAAGTGAAGGCTGAGGAGAGCTCAGGAGTTTTGCTGTTACTGCTTTTAGATTTGACAAAGAATAAACTTGCTGGACTCAAATAAGAGAGATTTTAGATGTGATCACCCGGGCCATGGGGTGGAGACAGAAGCCTCAGGCTCAAAAAAAGATTGTTAACCAGGTTTTTGAGAAAGGCAGCACCTTTGACCAGGATTACCATCTTTTTTTAGTTAGGTTGAAATTGAGGCAAATTTTGGCACACTGATCTTTCTAGATCACATACCATTTTTGAAAGGTCCTTGTAGGTCTGCGTATGACTCCCTTGGACCCAAGGTTTTCCCCTGGAAGCCCGGTATGGGAAAGACCAGCTCCTCATTAGATTTCCCTAGCTTGAGACAGTGCCTTCTGGAGATAACTGCTTTATTCACCACCTCCTGAAAAATATCCAGGAAAACTAGACTGTCTATCAGACTGCCCCACAGACAATTCCTCAAAGACTCTCTCATCAAAGGCACCCTACAAATTAAAGGAGCAGAAGAAAATCAGAACAAGGTGAAACTTCCTTATACATAAGGCAGTGACCCCTTGAGCTCTGAATTTTCATGTGCTTTTCTTCTTTGCCTTGTGTTTCAGCGACAAAAATAAACTAGAGGAGATAACTAGTTTCAGTTGCACAGGGTGGAGACAGAAGAAAGAAGAGGGATGGCAGATATGAAATCACAGTACAGGCCCAGGGAAGGGAAACTAGATTCTTAGACAGCAGAATTTTATTAAGATACCAGAAAAGTTTCATGTCTAAGGGGCTAAAAGAATAAGAGATAATCTGTTGAGTCTTTGAACAAAAGGACCTGTATAGGACTGCTGAGACTGTGCAGACAAGGAAGAGGAGAAGCTGGAAAAGGTCAGTTGAACTGATCCCAAGGAATGGAGGTAGGTGTGCAGGTCTCACAGACTGTCCCAAGAAAGGCTGTCTTTAAAGGAACACATCAGAAAGTGTATTGCCTACATGTTCCTGCTGAAATCAGTAAATAATCCTGTCTCTCCGAAGATGACATGATGCTGTCAATCCTGGAGAGCTGGACGTTACTGCAGCAATCACAAGGATCCTGGCAGAGACTGGAAGGCAGGCTGAAACCTGACTGGGCACCACTGCTTTAGAGCCCTAAGGATTAATGTGACTGGAGAGGATACCACGTAGTAGCAGGCTAGGGCCAAGCAGGGAAGCCTGGGATTAAAAAAGTGGACACTATTTTTGGAGACCAGTGCCAGCTGGCCAAAACCTACTTCAGTGGAGACAAGAACAAAGCTACTTGAGCTGTTGCTATACACAAGAAGCACTGGAAACCTTGAGCTCGGCTGACTAGTCCTAGTCTTTGTCAGAGCTGCAATGTCCACACAGTTATTTTTAGCATGCTAGTTCAAGCCCATTTGGCATGTCAATCACCAGACCTTGGGAGGCGCACATGCAACTGCAGCACAGATATACCCTAAGGGACAAGAGATGGCATATTTCTCCCTTCAAACCACAGATAACTAAGTTTACTCTTACAGTGACTCTGGACTGGCTCATTTAAACTTAAACCATAATTAACAAATTATTTATGATAAAGCTTCCTGTAACAAGTAGTAAAACTCTACAGTACATTCTGCAAAATAAATGAATTTTTACAAACACAAGACAACACTGTACATCTTAGTACTTCAACCTTTTTGAGAAACAGGGAGAGACTTTGGCTGAAACATGTAACAGCTAAGAAGAAGATGGATGAATGAAGTGCAAATAAAGATTGTATTAGGGCTGGACTATCATTTCTCCAGTTTCAATTAAGCAAGAGGGAAATATTGCTGGACAGTACTGTGTAATTCAATCAGATATTTTGACAATACTTTCCAGGACAAATTTTTCCAAAGTAAGCCATGTCTAGTACCTAAAGTAATAATCCCACTAAAGCTACTTAAGACACCTGTGTCAGCTAACCTTCATAGGAATTTTTTAACTGGACCATTCAAAGGAGAATCAAAAGACATATTCATATATGAAAGCCAAAAGGACATAAAAATGGCTCACTAGATTGAGAGTGGGAGTCCAGGTATGCTCTGCTAGACCAGTGTGCTGCTCCAATTGCAGGCTGCAAGCTAGAAGTTGGTTGTGAAAGAGTGCTTAGTGGACTGCACCTTGGTGTCTAAGAAAGCATCAAAATCCTTGGATAACTAGAACCCAGTGAGTGCCTGGGAAAGTAAAAGGAAGCAGCAGCTTTAAAAGTTAAGCCTTCCCCCTTGCTGCTACTTTCACTCCAAACCACTCCACATACCTGCAACCCAACTCTAGAACAGAATACAGTTCCACTGCTCCTGCACTTTGACCTGAGGCACTTGAAGCTGCAGTGGTTTCACAGCCCCTTGGAGTAGCACTGCCCCAGAGCTGAGGACTGGGCAGAAAAGCAGGAGAGATGGGAGGAGCCTCCTCACCAAGCAGCATCAGTCCCTCAGGAATTTTTGCTTGTGGATTTCTTTAGGTTTAACTTTTGTTTTGTAGCGACAGGGGAATACAGGAAAATGAGTCACCATACCCAATCAAAAACATTTAGGGCTATTAAAATGGATTTAACAGTGTTCTTTGAAAATACTCAAATAAAATTTAGATTTCAGTGTTGATCCTAAACTCTGAAAATCTGAAGAAAAAAAGGAGGAAGGTGTACCAGAAGTAAGGTTCAAACATTACACTGCAGTTGTACCTTGACTAAGATGTCTGGTATAATTGGTGGTACCACCAAGAGCAAACAATTTTTATGCCATCTTAAAAAAAAATTCTAGACAGCCACGAAGCTGTTCTGCCAAATACAAAGAGAAAAAACAGTGAGAATTTTTACAGCTCATCTAAATCTCACTGACATCACCTGTGACAATGAAGTAATTTTTTAATGGAGAAAATGCTTCTCCTTACTGGATGTTTTGCTCTTGAACACCATTAACAAATTATCCTTACTTCATTTTTAAAAGATTGCCTTAAAGTTTTTAGATGTGCAGGAATTGTAACATTAACCTAGGTTTTAAGTCTCTGCAGTCTCTATTTGCTCTCTTCCACTCACAGTACTGTAAATAGCCTAAAGAAAAGAATGAATTCTCAGTTTCTCACTATAGCAACTCACCTTGAAATTTGATTAACAAATGGTCTCAGTTCTAAGGGATCATAGGCACGAGCAAAGGCCCAGCAAACATAGCATGCTGCATCTCTTACGTTGGAACCCACACTGCAGGCTCCCCGCTTCTCATCATATGTTAGTGCTTTTAAAATAACAGGAACAACTGTGAAGGGAAGAAATACACAAGAGTTAGGAATATGAATATACAGTAAACAACAAATACACAAGGCCACTCAATATTAAATAAGTTTTAAATAAAAAGGTATAAGGAAAAGTACATATTTGCCCATGTTTACTGAAATAAACTGAATGCTGTTCTCAGTGGATAGCAGTTATGTTTTTAAAACTAAATTAACAAGCAAGATTTTGACTTAGCATGCCATTTTGTTTCTTGACTAATAAACTCTTTCTTTTCTCATCCCCCTCAGCTGTATTTCACTTTTTTCACACTCAAAGTACATAGAAGGCAACACCCTAGATTAGAAAAGATTTAACAGAGAGTACATTGATTAAATATTAGTGAGTTCACATAAAGAATATCTTGCACTGTTTTAAGCATCTTGTTAGAAAAGTGACATTAACAAAATAAGGAAGTACAGCAGAAAGCTGCTTCAATGATAAGAAAGTTTGACACACTCTAATCTTCTTACAGTGCTGAAAAACAAAGTTGAAAACTTTTTGCAGATTTGTCTTATTAATTAAAATCAACACACAGCTTGGTAGGCCTAAAATTGACACACACTGTGGTTTTTGGCAATAACTGTTAGTTCCTGGACTTTCCTTTGAAGATTGAAAGTACAATGTGTATAGTTTTTTCCCAGCTTACACACACTATAGTGCAGTAATCCCCAAACTTTTTCTGTCGCGCCCCTCCCGCCCCCCCATAATGAAACCTCTGCACCCCCCTCCCCCAAACCATGGTCAGGAGCCATAGCTCAGAGCAGAGCCAGTAGCTGAGGCTGGGGTGCAGCTGTAACTGAAAGCAGGGATAGGAGCCAGGGGCCAAGGTCTGCAGATGGGAACAGGGCTGCAGCCAGGGCTGGGCCAGAGCGGAGCTGGGTGACGCTCTCTCCCCATCCCCTGCACAGGCTGGCCCAGGCCCCACCTGAAAGTTCCTCCGTACTCCCCTAAGGAGATGTGCCCCACAGTTTGCATACCACTACTATAGCGCAAAGAGAGGGATGATGAGAAGTGAAAGATTTACTTATGGGATACAAAATAATATGCAGGCTCCACTTTGAAGAGTTGTACTGTAAGTCATGTACTGCATATGTTCCACCACCACCTGTGAACTATAGCAGGCATTGCCTGTGGTGAAAACAGCATGTCTGAAATTTTGCCTTCAGGTGCCTAAAATGGAACTATTTTCATAGTAATGTCGGTATAATTTTAGATCTATCATCTTCAACAGTGTGCCCTAAATTGTACACAAAATATTGATTTAACATTTACCACTGAAGAACTCAGTGTAAGCTCAAAAGCTATTACCTCACTCACCTTGTCTCTGTAATTTTCCACAGTGGTCAGTAAAGTGCAAAGTAATCTTTATGAGAAGAGTGATACTTAATAGTTGATGTTTTAAAAATATATCTGCCCATTAACACTCAATTGCCAAGCTGCCATCAAAATGAACAGTTAGAACTATATGTATAAAATTGTCCATAATCCCCCCGAACATCTAAAAGTATTGAAAATGATCTAAAACCTCTAAATAATCCACTCACTTGCAACTATGGGGAAGAAGATTCACTGAAAAATTAATTTCCCCACAGAAACGGCACCAATTGTGCAATGTCTCTGAGAATAATAGAATATGTTCTGAAACAGTTTGCATGACAACTCTGGCTGATGGAGAATTCCATTCAGCAACTACGGATCAATTTCACTCTGCTTCTTGCCCTTTTAAATATGGTCAAGTATAGTATCAGTTTAATATCTCATGCACCCTTCACTGCAGGACTACATCCTACAATTTCAGGGTGGGTTAATAAGATCTTTTCCATCAATAATCAGCATGATCCTCTTTGTTATGGGAATTATGCATTAAACATTCCACAATTGGACACATTAACATTGCAAGTGGTTCCTGTATAATATTTCTCTGTGGCAAGAGCCAAAATGTGAAACTGACAGATCTCCATCCAAGTCATTTATACAGCTGCCAGATCTGAGATACACACTACTGAGCAGGCGCATACTGTGATCCTCCTAAGTTGTTTCTTCAATTCCAGCACCAGGAACATTCAAGCAAAATACATAGTATTAGCAGAGAGACAGACATGTTTTTCAAAACACAATTTTACGACTAACTCTGGGATTTAATTTGTCCAACAGAAAGGAAATTCTCTCTCTACCCACACAAGTACTCTCACAGAATTTTAGGTAAGAAGCATAGTTTTGTTTTAGGGGTTGTGCATTATGAATAGCATTTTCTCCTTCCCCCTCTTCTCATCCCCACTCCCCCTCCCTAGTTCTAATTTCTGCTGGATCTGAAGTCTACTCCCTTCATACTTTTTATGTTCCCTCTCCTAATGTCTGTGCATCTTTTTTTCTCCTTCCTCCATGTTCTCTGAATTTCACACTCTGCCCCCTACTTTAATTTCAATGACAACAAAGCTGCTTCTACAGGAGAGAAAAAATGAAATTGGGTATTACAAAGTATCATGGCTGTGAAGTCAATAACATGCTTTAAGAATTATGGAACTATACAGAGTTTTAAAACTCATGTATTCATTTAAGCACCAGAAATATACTTTTATTTTAAATGAGATTTTACAGTGGACTTTTATTTGTATTTAGAATTGTTCTTAATAAAATTTAACAGTAGTAGACATTAGAATACTATTGTTTATTTCTTACTATAACATTGCCCATCACACTACAAAATAATAGCTAATTCTTAAAAACAAATACTGGTTTGTGAATACTATAAAAACAAAAACAACACAGTTTACCTGTGGTTGGCCAATTTCTGTTGCAAGACATGCTCTGAACTGTCTGACACTTTTTAGTTAGCAAAGGCGTTGAATCACTCAGGATACAGACCTTGAACTGGATACTGTAATGAGTGGATAGGCTCTGAATATAGCAGAAGCCTAGTGCAACAACTTCACAGTAACTAGTATGGCTTAGCAGAGGGGTTGCTGCACTTTGTACCAGTTGGAACATTTTCTTTGTATCTGACTACATTCCAAGATATAAGGTTCAACAAACAGCACTGTCATGAGAGCACAGTTCATATGACCAGGACAGACTGCAGATAGAAGCAGGTGGTTTCTCTTGTTGCCCTACGTATTTGGGCTTCCAATAGCACTAAATAGTTTACCAAGGCTTCTAAAGATGCATCATAACAATGTGAGGGCAGATGCCCTTGATAGAGAGAGATGTTATAAAGGTGATAAATTCTTTAATACACTTTTCCCTTCCTGCCAGTAATTTTGCCGCAGTAAGGCTTCAAGTACTTATTTTTCATCCAAATACTGAGAAACGTTAAAGACAGTCCTGTTTAGGTTTGTTTGAATTTGCCGCCATCAGTGTAGATCCAGCCTTTACAACAAACACTACCTTCATGAGAGGCATAGCACATAAACTGATATAGTTAGGTCCACACAATGTCAGTGTAGTCACTGCATTGCTTATATCCACTGTTGCTGCCTTTCAGAAACTGTCCCACAATGGCAATTAAATCAGTGTCTGTGTTATGGGGAGGCAAACCGCCAACACAAGGATAGTAGTGTGGAAATGTAAAACCGATGCAATTACTGCGATGGCTGTATGTCAATGTATCTTAGTTTGACTTAATTTTGTAGTGTAGACTTGCCCTTAGTGAATTACCCTTAGATCACAAGAAAATAATTTAAAAGCTCAATATACATTAGATCAGTTTATAACCTTTACTTAAATCACTACTTGTTGGAAAACACTAAAGCTACAACAAATGGGAAGGGATGTATTGAAAACAACTTTTTAAATGGATTTTATCCTGATAAATAAAATAGAGTAATAATGTGAAAAACATTCAAGGTATTCACAGTCCAATAGGACCACATAAATATTACTCAAAAGAAACATGGGGCATAACACCCCTTTTTAAGGAACAATGGCACATCAGAGTTGATATCTGGACATTTTCTTTTCCATTTCTGAAATGAACAGCAATACCACCATCTTCAAAAATGCAGTCTAACTCGATTTGAAAAATGCTGTATTAACTGATGGAAAAATGGAATTAGCTGACTCTACCAGAACGCTGAAACAGCTCCCAGAGGCACTTTTACAAAATTGCTACAAATTTCCTTCAGCAAAGACTGATTACTCCACTGCTTTGGATGTTTATGGCTGTCCTCTCCTCCCCCTTGAACTGAGAGAGGGATGAGTGTCTCCCTTAAACATCTATCTAGAATATGTAGAAAGAAAAACTAGGCAATTTCAATCTGTAGAACACATACCTGAGGTCTTATGATGCCACTAGCATTTCTAGTGTTTCCATTAGAGATGAGAATTTTCTAACACAAAACTGCTTCCTAAGACAAAAGCATGCCCAGCTTCAGGAAATTCTATAATCAGAAACAAGAGTCCTATAATCAGACTTATTTTGATGGATAAATATGAATAAATCATTGAATTTAAAAAAATCAGTGCTTGCCCAAATGCTAGTGATGATGATTTGTTTACATTAATTATGTGCAAAGACCATACAACTGTAACTAGCAATACACATACTCGATGCCTTAAGGGGCCAGTTTCCCAAAACTGAAAACAATCATGAGCAACTCTGACTGGAAGAAATATTTTTAATAGAAAAAAGAGAGAGAATTGGGAGTTTAAGAGTATTTACTACATGCATCAAAAAAGTACAATTCTACAATTACAAAGACGACTTCTGTTAAAACACACCATCCTAGTTAAGAAGGAAAGTGAAAAAAGGAATTTTAAAAAACATAAAATATATTACAAATGGGAAAAAGGTGAAGTTTACCCAAATGACTATAAATTAGAAATTATGAAATACTGACAACTGATGAAAGCTGAAGTGTCAACAACAGGTCTATGGCCAGTATGGTTAATAAGGAATCATTTAAAAATATTAAGAATAAACGAAAACCAAGCAATGGAATATGTCGGTTGCTTGAGTAAAATGATAAAATTGTCAATAATGGTACAAAAAGGATCGAAGTGCTTAATAAATATTTGTGTGGTTGGAAAGAAGCCGGATGATGTATTTATGGCTTACAATGACAATGCAATATTCACTATTCAAACAGTAACTAGAGAGGATGCTAAACAGTATATACTAAAAGTAAACCTTTTAAAATCTGTGGGTATGAAAAATTTGTACCCAAGAAGTTTAAAAGAATTGGCAGAGGAGCTCTCACAAACACTGATATTGAGTTTTAATAGCTCTTTGAATACTGGGGAACTTCTATGGAACTAGGAAAAAAGCTAACTATGTGCCAATATTTTAGAAAAATAAGCAAAATCACCAGGATAACTAGGCCTGTCAGCCCAACATCAAACCTGGGCAAAATGCATGGTAGCATAATTAAAGCCAATCAACATATTTTATGCAAAATAAGTATAGTCAAACTTATTTTTTGTTCAATTAGATATTTGGTCAATTATTACTATTTATTATTTTGTATTACTTTAGTGCCTAGGAATCCTAATCAGGGACTGAGACCCCATTCTGCTAAGTACTGTACAAGCACGGAACAAACAATATGAACCATGCTGCAAGAAGTTTACAATCTAAGTACAATTTAAACAGTGGTCTCAGCACACCATCGACATAACCACAGTCAAGTTTTTTTGTAGGCATCATTGCCAAAGATTTTTAAGGAGGGATTTGAAGGAGGATAATGAGATAGTTTTGCAGATGTGTATCAGGAGCTCTGCCCATCTATGAGGGCCACCCTTTGGAGAAAGCACAAAGGAGCTTGTTTGAAAATTTAACAAGAGGGCAATGAAAGATGGCATCATAGGCCGATAAGAGATGGCAGTTCATTTCTTGATGGTGAATGAAAGATGATAGGTATGGTAAGGACAGGACATAAAGGGCCTTGAAAGAAAATACAAGTTGTTTATTTCTGATGTGCTAGATAAAGGAGAGTCAATGAAGTCTTGCAGAGAAGGTCGACGTGATCAAAGCGACAGGCTAGAAAAATTATCTTTGCAGCAGCATTCTGAATGGATATGACCAGGACAAAACTGCATTTGTCGAGGCCAAAGAAAAGGACAATGCAACATAATGAGAGATGGACAGGAGTTTTAGGTCAATGGATATGAAGGGTGATGTTATGAAGAAAAAAATCAGTAAAATTTAGACAGTCTGGATATGAGGACCTAGAGAGGTCTGAAGCAAAAAATGGTGACCAGGTTATGAGTCTGAGTGACAGGCAGCATGGTGGCATTGTCCATACTGATCAAGAAAGGAGGTATCGCGGAGGGCTTTTAGAAGGAAAAATTAAGAGCTGTGTCATATTGAGCTTGAGCTGATGCCTAGACATCCAAAAGATGTCAGACAGATAGGCTGAGATTTTAGTTTGTACAGGCAAGGTAGCTGTGAAGTACTTTGCACTTGTCTTTACTGAACTTCATCTTGTTGTTTTCCACCAATTCTCCTTTATCAAGGTCATTTTGAAATCTAACCTTGTCCTCTGAAGTGCTTGCAAACCCTTCCAGTTTGGGATCATCCACAAATTTTATAAGTGTACTTCCTGCTCCATTATCCAAGTCATTAATGAAAATATTGACTAGTTCCAGATCCAGGATGCCTTCCCTCCCCCTTGCAGTATCCCATTAAATACACCATCCCAGTCAGACAGCAAACCATTGATAACTATGCTTTGAGTACAGTTTTAAGTATAGTTTTTCAAGCAGTTGGGCACTCACTTTTTATGGTATAGTAATTTTATTTAGACCACATTTCCCTAGTGTGCTTATGAGAATGGGACCTGCGTCCTTGGTTCCTAGATATTTGAGAATGTCTTGCAGGACTGTGTCAAAAGCACTACTAAAGATGAAGATATAACACGCCTACTGCTCCCCCTATCCATTAGGCCAGTAACCCTGTTAAAAAAGGAAATTAGGGTGGTTTGGCGTGATTTCTTCTTGACAAATTCATGCTGACATTACTTAGTATCCTACTATCCTATAGGTTCTTACAAACCGATTATTGAATAATTTGCTCCAGGATTGTTCCAGGTACTGATAACATATTTTACATTAAGAGCAAAAGGTGCTAGCATAATAATTTATAATAAATGGAAAAAAGAACTAACAGCTTCTGATCAGAACACATTTTCCCCATGTAGGAAATCCAATGTAAACGTATTAGAATATTCGTACACCACCATACCTTCACATCTGCTTAACATACGCTTTTGTTATACTAGTTTTGACATTTGTCAAAATCATATAGTTTTGACAATGAAACGTAACAGAAAAATACCCATTAGATTACATAAATACATTACTAGATAGTCTAAGTGCTTAGGACCCAATGCTGCAAATTCTTCCATTTCCGTGTGCTGTTATATGCCATTTTATTGAGTTCAACAGGATTTTTCAGGTTCCTAAGTTATTTCAGGATCAAGGTCAAACTTCAGAATAAATTCTGAAGCTTGCATTAAGAGAGTTTTATCTTGGTATTCAAGTATCAAATATTAAAACACACCAAAACTACTCCTAGGACACTGATGTGCTCCTTAACCCAGGTTTCTAGCGACACAAACCATTCAAGAGCTGGTGCTATAGCTGCTATGTACATGAGATTCCATTTGCAGCTAACAGAGTAGCGTGGGCAGAATATTTGCAGCATCTGGCACTTAATTCGTAAGACTGTTCCCCAAAATCCTTGATATCATACAGTTAGTTATCATGAAGTTATGTGGAGGTTATTCACATTGCCTCACACGCAAACATTTTTTTTTAAATTAAATCTTGCCTAAGCTTTTTCTAAGAGTAAACAGATTAGGTTCATGCACTCCCACAGCTTTGTGGGCATGTTGAGCAGTAAAAGACTCCAGTGCTTAACAATCAGCTTTTGTATTTGATCTTCCATGATGTAATTTCAATTCATTATACAGTCAACTGTCAAATATTCTCTATTGTCACACTGTGTGTCTCTACATTACTTCCAATTTTCACAAAGACAAAAGAATTTCCATTAACTTGCAGCTAAAAATCAACTTCTAAAATAATTTTGTAAAGAAATACAAAAAGGGACTAGAAATACAGAAGCAAATCTATTTCATCATACTTTGAGAAACTGGGAACATGCTAATTTATTTTGAGTAACTGAACAAACATGGTTGAAATGAACAATTTTTTAATAGGAATAATTGTTATGTATTAAGATGTACATCTTCTGGTTCAGATAGGAAACAAAATCCACTCTTCATCCAGTTATTAAAATAGTATCCACCAGGTGAGCTCTGTGAATGTTCAAGAAAATACAGTCACCTTTAGCTATAGCCTGGAGGTATTAATTTGCACCTGTTACACTCCACTCCACCCTAACCTAACAACATAACTGCAGGTTGCAACACAGCATTTTGTTCAGGTCCTGTGAAAAACAAAGATACAACTTCTGTCTTCCCATCTTTACAGAGGTCAGAAGATTATCTCAAAGATTGGAGGGAAACAAGAATATAAAAATGGACAGTTTGCTTTTTAACATAGGTTTTAAACAAATACCTTTTAACAACTTGCACTGAAGAACTCAAAACATTTTACAATTAAACTAACAAGCACATATTAGTTAAGTTAGACACTTCAATCTAAATCAACAAAAATGCCTCTGGTTTCAGTCTTTAAATGGACTGATTTTTCCAAAAGTGCTGTCTACATGCAGCTGAAATATAGCAAGTATCATCAAGAATCACAAATGCACTTAAACTTCGCTATCACACTTTGCTGTGCTTTCCATTCATTGCAATGTTTATTATATAAGACATAGGGATAGGATGATTTAAAAAAAAAAGACTCTCCCTTAGCCTTAGGGCTTGTCTGCATGAGAAATTTGCACATGTTTAACTGATTATAAACTCATGCAAACCCCCTGTGTTGACAGACATTATTTTGGTTTAAACCAGGTTTATTTCGGCTTATCTTAAGTCAAATTAGGAACTGGTTTAAACTAACCTAAAGTAAAACCACTTTTTTAAAACAACTTAAATTCAACTGGTGCAACTTCCTTGAGCAGGCCTTATTCTCTTACTTAATTTGGGATTATGTATTCAGTTAACCCAAAGTAGTTTAAGATTAATAAGCAAAGTTCCTACTACTTTAGGATCGTAAATAAGAGGGAAATACAAAAAGGATATATAATTATTTCAATCAAAAAGTTAGATGGCTACTACTAGTAAAGTACTGTGTAAAATGCACTTTTTAAAAGACTAAGTATGTCAGGATTATTAATGAATCACAAAGTATGATGAACAAAATTAGTTCTATCAACCTAGTTTGACAACTTTGTTTAAGAAACATACTAAATTCATACATTTGAAGAACATAAATACTACTTACTCTGCAAAACAATCATATTGCAGCTATGTCCTTAGGCGGGTTTAACTCGTTTAAGAGCCTACGGCAATAATGAGTGAAAAAAACATGGACTCTCCGCAGCAAGTCAACATGCCACATTTTACATAGTATATATATCACCACTACTCAAACGTCAAAGAAAGTGCTCCCATTTTAGATCAGGGACAGTCTATTTTTTGTCAAGGACCAAATTTCTTGGTCAAGCTATAGCCAAGGTCAGGACCCCAGAGAAAATAATTAAAAACCAACAATAATGATAATAAATAAAATAAATAAACCTAGGTACCTACAACTAGGCTCCTAAATACATATCTACGCATTTAAATACGAGTGGCCTGATTTTCCAAAGTACTGAGCATGCAGCTCTCACTGACTTTGATGGAATTTGTGGATGCGCAACATCTATGAAAATCAGGCCATTTACATTTATTTCAGTCACTCAGGTTTGAAATTTTTCACTTTAGTCTCCAGCAAAAGAAGGCATTTAATATTTCTGTGCTATGGTCAGTCTTGAATATTTGGGTTTTTAGGCCCAGATTTAGGAAACCATTTTACTCCGGAAAGCATTTAACCATGGGCTTTAGTGCAGTCCTGAAATAGGGCTCAAAGGTGGATGTGGGGGAGGCAGAGCAAGGGGGAAAGAAAAAAAACTACAGCTATGAAAACCCTTTACAGTTACTTGCTAATCTAATCTAGTTTTGGAAAGAGAAGTTTATCATGATTATAATGTCAACAGGGTAGAAGTACTCAATGTGTGTTATATACATAAACACATTATAAATGGGATTGGTACCACCTCTTAAAGTTGCCCAATATGTCCTATTATAAGAATCTGTTTTCAGTTGCTTATAACATTGCCAGACTAACCATTTGGGTTGAAGATTTCCATGCCAGCTGTCAGTTTCAGGCTGACTTTTTTTAAATACTTCAGCCAAAACAGTTCTTCATTTCCAAAAGGGACTCTGGGGAAAAAATATGTTTTGACCATGTTAAAAAACTCAGACCTTTTCTTTGAAATGCTCTAATGGCACCATGCTTTAAAACCAGAGAGTTGAAATTTGGCAGAGGGTGGCCTTTGTGTCAGAGAAGTTCCTTTTGTACCAGAAAAATCCACCTAAATGTGGCCAAGTTATAAGCCTTTGGGGGGAACGAGGGGGGGAACGCATGCTAAATACAGATTTATTAGAATTTAACAGCTAAAATCTCCAGAGCCATCTCACATACATAAGGCTCTCATTGTTCTTAGTGCTGAAAAGACTGCACATGCACCATCCCAAAAAACAATTTAGCATTCTCCATTGCCTCACACCTTTCAGTACTAACCAGTCAATACATGGCCATCACCAAAGAGCATGTTCCAGTCCAGGGCTAATGACATACTCCAAATGACTTTTCCTCTAATGGCTGTGTTCAGCTGCTTGTGGCCAAAATGGGGCTATGCATCAGAACTGAGAGCTGGGAGGGAGCCCATCTCTCCTGTGCTCCCAATGACCCCACCGGAGCCCAGGCAGTCTGATTCATATACAGAGGGAACAAAAGACGACAAAGGGGGAGTAAAGGAGTAGATTGGGGAAAGGAGTCTGGTGAGACAGACTGGGTTGGAGATTAGGACTAATTGTGCAAGGAGACTGGGAAACAGACAGTTTAAAACTGGTTGGGCAAGGAGATAGGGACCAGGAGCCAAGCTTCATTCAATGCACAGGATAGATGGTGCTCTGAGGATGACTCAGGGTTGAGTAATAATGGAGGCTGTTGTCTTTAGGACCCTCACCTCACTTGTTGCAGAAGTTGGAAGGTGTGTAGTAAATGCAAAAGGGTAAGCAACCTAAATGTTTCCCTGGAGAACTGGAATTCTGCACTGCCAATGCCACAGAATTCCTGTGTGATGCTAAACAAGTAAATCAAACCAAACATTTTAGAGGTTGTCACTAATTATATATTCCTCATTTTTTGGGTGCCCAATTTGATTGCCTGGGGCTTGCTTTGAGAAGGGTTGAGTTCTCTCAGCTGCAAGTGAAGTCAATCGGAGCTTTGTTTAAATATATAATGTCCTATAATCAGCTGTTCTTAACTTACTTACCATTGTGGGCCACATATGCAGCTCTCTCTGCGTTATATGGGCCACACCCACACAGTATATATACACTACCTGTTTGGCCCTGAGCATGTCACATGGGCTGAAATTGTGTGCTCATTGAGCTGCCCGTGGACCACGGGTTGAGAACAAGAAAAAAAAATCAGGCCCTAGGTGTCTCAAATTGGACACCTCGACTTCATGGATACTTTTGACCTTCTGTCCCAGTGCTTCAGCTCACCATTTCTGAAATGGAGATAAAACCAGCCCCTCATTCACAGGGGTTTTGTGAAGATACAAGAGTGCTCATGTAGCTCTCAGATAATAATGAATACCACAGAAAAGCCCATAAGAGAAATTAACATTTCTGTTTTCACAGCGGGGTTTAAATATAGTACATATTCCAAATGGCCTGGAGGGCAGCCAAAACTTCTGGATAACAGCGCATTTGGATAAACGGAAATGTTGTTAACTAATATAGTGATACATGGGGACCACACTGTGGAATCAGATAACTAGGATTTTTGGATAAAGGGAATTCACAGAACTGGAATTATATTGTATTATGCAGTAAATAAGGCCTACGGTCACACATTTAAACAACGCAAAGAAAATATTGAATAGATGCTCATTATGAGAGCACTGTCCACACTGTGTATTGAATGAGGCAAAGATCCTGTGAAAAAAATAGTATGTGATCACGTAAATAAAAACTGTAAACAATCTATATGCACATGGGGTCCGAGTTAAGGTTGCATAGGTAACCTTAATTCTGACATTTCCTAACTTCTGCGCGCTTGATTTACACCCTTAATAATGTTCTTTAAGCATAGTTTGTGTGTTGTATAAACACTCCATACAGCAGTGGCCTCTGAGAGGCTTGTAATTAAACTCTCACCCCACTAGAATGTTTCTTTTCCAGCTGTCTCACATTTAGTATTTTCCTCTGCATTTCTTGCAGAACATATGCCAATATGACTTTGTCTTTCTTCTCCCTTGTGTCCTCAACATGACAGCTGCAATGACAGAACAGTGTCTAAAACAATTTTTTATAGTTAACCTTTCCCTTCTGGATAGGCAATACTGCAGCAATACACTTAATGCAAAGATCAAGGAAGGATCCTATCGCTTCCTCACCTCTAACCTTTTAAGAATGGCAAAGGGCCAATGATGAAGATGAGCAATGCATGGATTATGGTCAAGCAATCACAATTTGAAGTCATGCAACCATAAAAACCTCAAGAGATTCTACCTCAACAGCAGTGAAAGGAAGGGAAACAGCTCACCCAACCCATCAGTGATCTGCCTCTCTTTCAATACTCAAATCCAGTGTATCCAACAATTCCAGGACTTAACCCACCCACTTCCCTAACACAAAAACATAAGAATGGCAATACTGGGTCAGACCAGTGGTCCATCTAGCCCAGTATCCTGTCTTCTGACAGTGGCTAATGCCAGAGTGGAATAAAAGGATTCTTAAATAGCTGTTCACTAATGGAGCTCTCCCTTTAGCTTAAGTAGTTTTGGCCTATGGTTTTTGGAGATGTAAGAACAGTTTTCTATTTCCAGTTCTGCAGGTGTTGCTTACTATGGCGAAAACAAAATTGTGTACATCTTGAAAGCACCTGTGTGTTAGGAAAGAAAATGCTAATCGTTAAGATAATGTCATGTGATTACACCATAAATCCTACAAGAAACCTTTAGTGAATCACATATTCGTGTATGATGTACCGTAGCAAGGTTCAATCATTCATAAGCCACCCTGAACAGATGGACTTCTTTTCCAGTCCAATTTTAGATACTTCCTACACTGTCAATTCCCCAACTTCCTTTGGCTGCATGCTCCACTTCTCAATTGTACTTAGGAAAAACCAAGAGTTCTTCCCTGATGCAATTTAAGCCTATTATTTCTTGCCTTGTCCTCATTGATGAGTGAGAAAACTGATCTTTACCCTTTTAATAATAATCCTTTGCCTATTTCAAGACCATTATCTCGCTCTTCAGTATTATTTCATCTTGACTAAACATGCCTGTAGAAAGTGAACAGCCACCAACAGTGCTACCTACTCATCAGTCAGGGATTGGCAGGTCATCTCTCCATTGAGAAAACAGTCCTTTCAATGCCCCCACCCCAAGAGTTTCCAATCCTCCCCTTTAGCACAGGGATTTTGGAGATTGGGCTCTTGAACAGTCAAGGTCTTTTCCAACTGGGTTTTCACCCAAGGTGAAGGTTCCTATTGTTGTAACGTCTTTACAGAGTAGATAGGGAGCCCGGGCCCACCCCTCCAGCAGGATCCAGTCCAGGGCCCAGTGGTGGGCAGCTACCTGCTGCACCTCGCAGTGTTAAGCAGCAGCCCTTCCAGACCATTTCCTGCCACAGTCTCCTTTAGCTTCACAGAGTAAATCAGAAAATCTTAATCAAGTAGCTGACCTGCACATTCAGTCACCTGCTTTCCTTTGTAGGTTTGTACAGGTCTGTGCTGTCAAGTTGAGCAGCACTTTCACTAAGAGCTCAGAACAGCCATTTGCTCCCTTCCCCTGCCTGCCTGCCTCTGAGCTGCTCTGATTCTTTTTTAAAAACCCAGCCTTCACTCAGCATGTGTTGGTTTTGTAGGTGTGGCTGGACGCAGTTGCCTGGGCCCAGAGCTGTTCATTAGCCCTTTGCTCTCTAGTGTGGTTTTGTACACCCCATGACAATGCTCAATAATTTTTCTCAATGTATTATTTTTAAAACCTTATGTCGTCATTTTCAAAATCCCTCCAAGAGTTAAAGAAAAGCTAGTCTTCTGTAATTAGCCTTTGCAAGTGCTCATGTTCTTTATTTTCCCAATTCAAATAATCTATTTTTCATTTCTTCCTGTATCTAGTATGAAAAAGACAAAAAGTACCTGGACACCTGCCAAAAGCCTCCCAATGAATTACCACCACAAAGCAGAATAATACACCTCAGTAGCCTGATTTCCTGATGGGTTCTCTTTCCAAAAAACCCAAAGGCCCTTCCACATGAATAATAAGCAACCCATTCTAGAGGCTGAAGATAGAGAAAGGAATCAGTAAATATATGGAGAAAAAAGTACATCTATAGAACATATCATCAGTTTCCATAACAACAGAATCCCAGTCTCCCCATCACCACCCCCTGCTTCTCATCCCAGTTTTTTGTCAAACCACTAGCAGCCTCCCCGCTCCAGGATTCTCACCTGAGCCCTTGCCATCCTCCTCCCTTCCCCCAAGCCTCATTGACCACTCTCTCTGCCCACCCAGCCTCAATTTCCACATCACCTCTGTCTTCCCACCCGCTGCCAACTGGGTCCCAGTCTACTCTACCTCCCTTGTCCCAATGAATAACCCACACCTAGCTTCTTCCTCCACACTGCATGGACACCAGCAGGGACATCGGAGACATTGCCCTGTTCTCAGTTCTGGTGTCCTGTCCCACAGTGGCCCCTGGCTGCCAGGGGGAATAAGGCAAAGTCTTCCTCAAGCCCCGCAGACCCAGGATGGAACATGCTCAGTACAGATGGAATCCTAGAGGAATTCTGCTGCCAATCCCCCTGCCAACTTTTGAAGTCCTTCCTCCAAAGTATGGAGGCGCTAGACCGTCTCAATTAAAGTTTTGGAATTTTTATTCTTTTTTAAACATGAGACAAACATTTTTCCCTAATCCCATTTTCTGAAATTCCTAGACCATTTTTACTGAAATTTGCCAAAAAGTTCAACCTGAAACATTCACACATGAAAAACTTTCGCCTGAACAGACAAAGTTTGGCAAAGTTATAAGCAAATGAAAATACCATCTCAGCTTTAGGCAAACTTAGCTATAAGTGGCATTACCAGCTCTGCTGATAATCCATTTCTCCATCCTGTACACATCGAGTGGCACTGTATTCATATTTCTAGCATTTGTAAATTAGCCACAATTTTTTTTTGAAGTATTGACTTTAAATATAAAAGGTTCTTGAAGCTCTTTTCAGAATACTGACAAAAAAATTGCTTTGGGAAGCTATAATTTAAGAAAATGGAGCTCTCACAAAGGGAGACATCATTCAACAGATTGTTTTGTATGAAAGAGGCAACCACAAGCCAGTGCTTCAAAGTTCTTTAAAATGACCTACAAGGAGGCAGCAAGAAAAAAAGACCTTCATTTGGATGTTCGCACTTAATGAGGTTGTCAGGTTCTTTTTTTATATATCAGAAACAAACAAAAAAGGGCAAAAGCCCAAGTTCTATAAAATAATTTGCAAGTCATCTTTAAAGGAAATTTTCTTCTCATAGAGATTTCTACTTTTTTAGCTTTATTTTAAAAAGCTGAATTGTAAAGCTCCTTTACAATTGATTAGGTCTTGGATTTATTTTGTGTAATTTTGATAGCTGAAAAATATTTTTAGTTCCCAAAATGAACTATATTGAAATCTGAAATTTACTGTAGTAAGCAATGAAAATACATTGAAGATTTAAAGTAAGATCCTTTATGAGTTTACATTTTTATTTCTCATAAGTCACAAGTGGCTAATGACTTTGAAATGTAAAGGTATCATCAATCCTTTAAAATACCCTCAAAGATTTGAGCACCCACACGAAAGCTAGCTTTCATAAATTATCTATTAGATTTCCTCTTACCTACTTTAGAAGGAATACGGCTGACATGAATATCAATTCAACTCAATTACCTGTAAAGGCGGGTATGTATATCATCAACATAAACTAGAATTCTCTTGGATTTTTTCACCCTTGACTCCTGCTTTCCTTCGCTACAGAGTCTGATAGTGACCTTATATAAATATAAGGCACTTTGATCACAATTGCTGAATCAAGCTTTCTATTAACATCAACAGTCACCATTCTGCATGCTACCAGATGAAAACACTTGGAGGTTTGTTACCTTATCAACATCAACAAGTATGCTGGCATCTCTGTGCTTCAAACAATGCCAATAAAGATTCCACTGTTATGACAGGTCACAGAGGACATACCCACTTTAATCAAATTCACAGTATTTGGGAACTTTTATATAATATAAAACAGCAGGTTACACACATGAGGATGTTTCTTTCAAACTAGAATGTCTGTCATTGAGATTAGTGAAACCTCAGCAGAAGCGATGATGGCAGAATATAAAAGCCCTCATTTCATAGATCTGTTTCATTGGTGATGGGCATGGCATATGTTTCAGGAATAGAATAGAAATGGCAACTGAAAGCACTGAAAGATGGATTCAAAGACTGAAAGACTGATTAATTTACAAAAATCTTTGTTGAAATAGAGGTCCAGGGTAAAATTTTCACATGCACCTAAAGAACTTAGTAGCACAAGCCCCACTGCCTTTCAATGAGACTGAGGCTTCTAAACATGTTGAAAATGGGACTCAGCCTAAGTCACTTAGTGGCTTTTGATAATTCTATTCTATATCTTCAGTTAGTGTAAATGGTGCTATGCCAATTTATTTTGGCTGAGGACCTGGACCATTCTTCTCAATATCTTACAGAAACAGTTATTAGTGTACTTCTACATAGTTTGTACCTGTATGCCTCCTACAGAAACAATACACCATGATTACCATTCATTGGAACACAACACAGTCAGTCAGAGTATTTCACTAAATTAGCACACTGGTCTTTTCTATACTGATAGCATTAGGCTTCATGTTCTTGCTTGGTGGCAGTAAAAGCAAGCAGTTTCAGTGATGGAGCAAGCTCTGGAAACTGTAGTCTCCCCAAGCAACAACCGAAGCCACAGCAAGAGCAAGTCCCCGCCAATATGAGATCAGGAGGGACATCAGGGCCCATGGTTCCTGATCCCAGCTGCATGGAATTAACAAAGGCAGAAGGAGGCACCCTGAAGCGCAAAGCAAGCTATCAGAGGTAAAGCCATTCCCCAGAAGCAGGAACAGCAGCTCTTTCATCATCCTGATCTGACTGAATATCCTTCTCAGTCTTTGGACATTATCTTCTATGTGCTGACTGCCTGTTTACTCTGATTGCTTCCCAGTCCCCTTTCTCATAGTCCCTCTCCTCTCAGCCCTCCATGGTCCCCACCTTCTTCCTTTTATCTTCCCCTTCTTTCTCTCCCTCCCTCTCCTGAAGATAGTTGCCTCAGTTTGTAAGCTATTTCTCTCATCCTATCATGCACTGAGCGCTAGAGAAGTACATAAAGCCCTCTCTTCCACCTTCTAAATCAGAAACTGATTCCACTGCCTTGATAATGTTCCCAGATCCTACTAGCTTGGGAATGAAAAACCAAGTTTAGAACTTGGATCACCTACAATGAACTATCAGTAGCCTCTGAGCCAACCATATATTCAACTCCTTATGTATATTATCAAAATTACCACTTTCCAGTGAAACGCTGTATAAAAAGTAGTTTTCACAGTTAAACACAGTACAGGAAAACAGATTAAATTAATTCTCTGCAAGCGAGTAAGCGAGTACGAGTGTATATGCTGCTTGACAACACAAGTGTTTTCCTTATTGGAATCCTGCCAAATTAGCCACCAATCCAATTGCATGTTCAACCATGCAAAGTCATTCTGCTGTGCCTCTCGCCTTCCCTCTGCTTCCTTTCCTCTAATCTTTATGAAGCAACTGCTTCCAACCTTACTTCAAAAATTAGTTTGTTTAAATAAAAGAGTAAGAATGTGCTGGACCATACATTGCACTATGCAAAAATTAAGTCACCTGTAAACATGAAATATGTAGGGCTTGATCAGGCTCCCATTGAAATCAACAATAAAACGAACATTGATTTTAATAGGGACAGTATCAGCCCCCTAATTTTACAGCTGCTAATTAAATATAGCTGTGACTATCTGCAATGGTCAAGAAGCTGTGGAGACTTCAGTGTAAGCACACTTTTAATCTCACCTCTGGCATATTAAGAAACCCTTGGCATTTTAAAATGTTTATATATGACATCTTAGTAACTAGAAAATGTATAATGTAATGTCATCAAGAGAAATTTTAATAAGGTCCTTTCACAAGCAAACCAGAAATTCAAGTAAACTAGGATTTCTCTTTCTTTTTGTTTTAGTATTTATCCTCACCAAATTAAAACAAACAAAAAATAAGCTGAAGCCTACAAAACCACAAATAGAGCAGCAAGACCAAATAGATGTGAAATCATACAATAATCACGTGAGCATATGAAGATTTCATCATTTGCACAAGCTGTAAGGTAAAAAGCTTTTCATTTAAGAGAGCTACAGTCCTCAGCATAGCAGTCCACTCAAGTTCTCCAGTAGTGATTCCTGGTATTAACATTTTAAATGACATCTCAAAGAAACAATTCCCAAACCCCTCTTCTAGCCTTCAAAGAATACCCAACCTCACCATGCTCATCAGAAGCAAGAACCCCACAGACCAGGACACACCAGTTCAAAGAGGCACAAAATCCTGTCAGTACAACAGAAGCAAAACCTGAAGATATATATCCACTGTTACAATGATCGACACCTCCCAAAAGGCACCTTTCAAGATTCCTGGGTCCTACACACGACTATCACAACATGGGGTGTACCTAATCCAGTGCACTAATTGCCCCAATAACAACAACTAACATGAGTGAAAGCAGACAATCACTACACTCTCAAATGAACTCACAGAATAATGATAAAAGACTCAAACAATCATATCACCTATGAGCGAACACTTTTCACAAAATGATCACTCCATATCTGACCTATCAGTCCTCATCCTCTAAGGAAACAAGCACAAGATCTTCAAAAATAGGGGCCTAGGAGCTTAAATTCATAACTCTGATAGACATTAAAAATCATGGACTCAATAAAGACACTAGATTTATGGCTCATTACTACAATCTGTAAACCACTAACTCCCCTTCATCCTATGACTGCAGAGGTCTTAACTGTGCTCTTCTCCTCGAATGGTCTCTTATAACATGTTAATTCCTTATGCTAAACAATCTGTTCCACCTTATATTTAACTGTGACACCCTGAGTACCTTTCCCAGACCTGAAGAAGAGCTCTGTGAGAGTTCGAAAGTTTGTCTTTTTCACCAACAGAAGCTGATCCAGTAAAAGACATTACCTCAGCCAGCTCATCTCCCTAAATGACTTCTAGTAATTTTGCTTGAAGGAGTAAATTTTCCACTTGCAAGAATTTAGCCATACAACTTCAGTTACAGTTAATAGAAGTCACGTGGCAAATTGCTAACATGCACTGTTTACCTTTACCTAAATATCTAGACAAGTAACATATAATCAAATAGGAAGAACACTACAGGGATTTCACTAACGTCTTTTTCTGAAATATGATAAATATCTTATTCAACTAAATATGTCTTAGCTGCTGATATATGCACTTCATTACAGATTTCTAAGGCAGACAAGAAAATACAACATAAGGGATATTTCCTCTCTCCAGTGGAAGCCTTTAAAAACTCCACCTAACTTTTTATGCTATTAGTATCTTTCAAAGAAGAATTAGGTGTCAAATTCCTAACAGAAAAAGCAAGACACTATACCCAGAATCATATTTGGAGCATTTCACATATAACTGATAACTGCTAAGACTTGTCCCCTCAAGTTTAGCATTCTGACAGTGACAAAGACAATTTTAGATATAGAAGAACTGAACATGCAACAAAGTATGTACAAATTAATTCTAAATGAAATGCTAGATAAGTATATTAGCAAATGGATTTGTGCCAGAGATCCTAAGCAAACACTGAGATTGCAGCAAAATGAAAAACGCAAGTGCCAACCACAAATAGAATCAAGGCACATTTTGGTTCTCTGTTGGACTGGTATATCAAAAAACAAACAAACAAACAAACAAAAACTAAAACTCCTTATTATAAACAGTCTACAACACTGCCCCGAACATTTGCTTTCAAAGTAACCTGCTTCCCCTGTGCTAGTTCACTACCCAAGTGAGATGTTAGGAGCTAGCACAAGGATCATCCTCATTTCCAAGGCCAAAGGACAGTAACCATACAGACCACAATCAACACCTGAAAATATTATTTGTAGTTTGGTATTATACTTCTGAATTTGCATGTATTTTCTGCATGAGTAAGTTGAACTGGTAAGCTTGGACAAATGGGCTTACAAAAGACTGCCAAGCTAACATGTCCAGACATATCTCCAAAATCAGGGACTGGAAGAACAAAGGTCTCAAAAGGTATTACTGGAGAATCATTAAGCCTAATAACTATCCATAAGGAACTGGAAGAGGACACTTGAAAGGATATTGTATAAAATCCATGCATGTTTTGGGGCAGAGCAGAAGCCATAACACTGGAGCCATACCAAATAGATTCAAAGAAGATTCTGCTATTTTGGGATTGACTAGGGTAATGTAATCCAAAACATGCTAATAGTTACTGATCTGTCAACACTTAACTACATCTACAGGTTCTGCAGCGGAACACAGGGACTTCCTGGACACGTGGCCTTAAGCTAACATGATGAGACATGTAACAGACAGAAAATGAACCAATATTAAGACACGGCCAGTTAAACTGAGAGATGTGATTACGTATTTAGGGAATATTTCCATTCTTTAATGAAAGCACCATGCTCACCTAAAGACACTTTTCTGTAGTATCCTAGCAGATGAGTTAAATTAATTAGTTATCTTTTATGGTTCTTTACATTTTCTGTACTAGCTAGTCAATACATTTATACTTTTAAGACAACTTTAGAAGGATGTAGAAGCTTAATGCCTGAGATTGCCATCTCTTTTGCAGTACTGTTTGGGGAGGGGATTCACAACTCCCTTTGTCCTGGATGAGATGCCTAAGCTATTACACCCTTTTTGACTCTGCTTCATCTGAGGAGGGAACTCAGATTTCTATTTTCAGAGGAGCCCCAACAATGACAAAGGCCAGAATGACTATGGAGAGAATAACCACCATAGGGGTACTGGACATTACTATACTGAACTTGAGGGTGTGTGGAGTTATAAAATAACTCGAGGGTGGCATTATAAAAATAAGAGAAAACTGGTGAGGGAAATAAAATGTAGTTGAACAATTTGCTGTATTAAAAATAATTCTTTACATCAAAGACAGACCAGAAATTTCTCACATAAAGACATGGGGGAGATCACAGGCTGTTACAAAAATTACCTACAGCTTTTCTCAGACCAAGTCAACTATAATCTTAAGTCTCAGAAACAAAAGGCTAAATTAGACATCAGAGATCTTTAGCTACCTTCCTCACTTTATGAGAGCACCAATACTCTAGTATCTAGGCATCTTAAAGAAAGATTAATTGCTACAGCATAATTGTCAGAGGAAACCAACTATGGCCACTAGATAACACTTATTTGATTGTTAAGAAGACCTGTCTAAATTCCATTTAAGATTCATAGGAATTGTTTCCTAGCGTACATAGGGGGCAGGACAAACTATAGACACAGACATCTGCAGAAATAAAAAGTCATTTAGAACAATGATAGAAGCACAGTTCAGTGATAAACACCAGAATGTTACATCAGTCGTGGAGTTCATAACATCTAATACTGGGGTTCTCAAACTGTGGGTCGTGACACTTTAGGAAGTCGTGAGGTTTTTATGGGGTGGTTGCTCGGTGTCAGCCCCCAGGCCTGCCGGTAAGGGAGTCCTGGCATGAATGGGGTTATCACTTTTTTGGAGATCGTCACAGCCTGAAATATTTCCAGAAGGGGTCCAGCAAAACAAGTTTGAAATACCCGGATCCAATATGACTGTTGTGCTCATCCTCGTTTAAAGGGTGTCACCCATCAGGTGACTGGTTAGGTTTATCTAATAATGATAGAAGATGCAAGTACAATGAATAAACAAAAAACAATTAAATAAATATTGGTTACCAGCTTTCACTAGGTTTTTGTGTAACCAGAATTTATTATTTGTAGCAGAGGTTATACAGGAACTATCCTATCACTTAGGTTCTACCGGTTGGAATTTTCCTAAGGCTTTGGATTTCATGTCTTTTATACGCTTTAAACACCCAAATAGTACCTCTATTTTATTAGCTGTTCCCTGTTGCAGCTGTACTTCAGCCACAACTGAGCTGGGCTGGCTTGCCTAACAACAGCCATTTCTAGGGAGTGGCTAAGTGTTTAATAGACTCGATGTTATATCTGAATCAAGGCAGCAGGAGGACAGCACTTCACTGCCTCCCTCACACTTGCCAGAGCAGTACCAGAAAAACCAAAAGCTTCTAAAACTCAACTGCCTCTGTGCCAACTCAATAAACGTCACCTTATATTAACAAAAAATCCCCAAGAACTTCCTGAACTTCCCAAGTTTCCTTTAACTTTCAGGAGCTGGAAAGTTCGCTCAGATACTTAAAATATTTTATCAGAATCTATCCAGGAAAACACATCCAGATTCCCAAGAGCCAAACAGGCTCATCTCTCTTAAGGGAATGAAAGAAAGACAACGATTGTATCCTCCCATGCAGTGGAAAAGGGATGGAAAACAAACCAATGATACAAATTTTAGAGAAGACACAAGGAGACAGTTATTTATATTGTTTATGTTCCATTTCAGTCTCTCTAGCACGAGAGGTTTCCTACAGTGGGAAAAGGAATAAAAAGGAAAACCCCTCCAGATACTTGGGGATATAAAGGACCTCTCCTTTCAGGAACAGTGTTTTCAGAAAAGTACTAAACATAAGCAAATATGACAAACTTCTCTATGATTAAAATTTTCTTAAGAGTACAAATGGACTATCCACTACGACCTCTCAAAACTAAGGGGTGAGGAAAGGGGAATATAACGGTACTTACAGACAAATGGTGCAGGCCGAGCTTGATGGTGACATGATGCTGGTCCTCCTTTTCAAACTGCTAAATTGAATTAAAAGAAACTAAAATATACTCTTTCCTAATGTTTCTCCTTCACTGTAACTGCCACAGAGACGTGCAAGTGAAAAAGGGAAAAGAGGTGATCTTTGCAACTGTGAACAGAACCACAGATGTCCGCAAATCAATCCATCTATTAAATTTTGGGTCCCACTATAAAAATGTTTGAAAGCTTCTAATTTACATTTTTTTAAATGACTTTTATTTTGTGCACAAAGTCCCACATCAAGCCAAAACAGGATACACTATGTCCTTTTTCTTAACAATAATCGTACATGGAAGCATACCTTTTTGGGAAAGTATGGTTTTGTATTTTGTATGATTTTTGCAACACAAACATAACATTGTTGACTGCTGTGCCTTAAAATGTATTATTTATATTTACTGCAATAGCACCTGAGCGTCTCAGTGGGCCTCAGCACCCTACCATGTGAAGTGCTGTGCAAACAGAAGGACAGACCATTCCTGAACCAAACAGCTTACCGCCCAAAATAAAATTAAGTTCTGTCCTCTATTTTTTAAGCTGTTGTCCTTTATTCATTTGAAACATAGATGGCTTCCCTACAGCACAACCCCCTACACTCAAAAGTATTCTGAGTGCATTCTCAGTCGCAAGGAGGGAGCAGCAAAAAGAAGTCCATTTGAAGGAATACACTTCAATGCATTTTCTTAAAAAGTAAATAAATGTGATTCTGGTGAAAGGGTATCTAACTGCAGCACCACAGACTGAATGAACTCTTCTATGTATCCATATTTAGTGTAGCAAAGGCAAGTTCACTGCAACGTTCTCCCAAAATGACCTACCAAGATGTTTCAGTCCAGTTCTGGGAGGGATCACCTATAGGGATGATGGTAGTTCAACTTCTATGACCAGTCCTTGATCTTTCTTCTCAGATGAGGGCAATGAGACCCTGCTTCCACATCCTCCCTATTTTCTACCAGCGATAGCTTTTTTCTGTTGTAGAGGGACTGTTCCTACTACTATTTCACCTTCACAATTCCAATTTTAACATAGGACACCTTAGTATAGACTGATAGCAGGATTGGGTATGCTGATTTTAAACAACTGTGGAAGGCAAAATTACTGCTCATGTAAACAAGCACAACTCCCAGAATCATGCCTGTTTATACCAGTTGCGAATATGGTCTATTAACTAAGAAACAGCATTTATAAAACTAATTCTCTATTGGTCTCCTTATTCCTGTTGCAGAGGTCTGACACAACATTCCTGTCAAAAGAGCTCTCTCAATGGCAAATTACCAAACTCATGTTCATTCATAAACATTCCCTCTGTTTTTTCCTTTCTTGAAGTAACACACCCAGCGAGAAAAACCCACCCTTCCCTTTCACATCAGCAGAAACTCTTTCGAAATGCCAGAACTGATTCTCACGCTGAAAAAAAAAAAATCAGACAAAATAATCTGTGCTCAGTCTGAAGCTAACTGACTGAATTCACCGGAGAAAATAATAAAAGAATCTGTTAAACTAAATGTGGAGAGCTGTTTTATGGTCCTCCTTTACATGAACTTAGATTCTGCCTAGATCCAGCCCTTATTCTATAGACCAGGTCTGACTTTCAAAAACTAAGAAATTTATTTCAGAGGAAGTATGAAGCATGATAAAGCTTTTTAAAGGGATAGAAAATATGAGCTATATTCCCTGATTTAATAGCTTTGCAAAGTTAACTTTTAGAGGTCTAATTTCATTCTGGTGAATGCAGTAATAAATATTTATAAATCTAACTAAAAGCAAAGCGTTATAATTTGGTTTTCTCAACAGCCATAAACTCAAATTGCAAAAGGAGTGAATGTGTAGATATAATAATCAATTTCCTAATGAGGAGTCTCCTTTCCATTTACAGTATCTGTGCATTTGGCTGTCAATTATAGGCAAGCTTTGGCAGGTTCCTGTGGCAAGCAAGCTTGGGGTTAGCTGAGTCCCGCCTTCACCAGAGAGGAGACTCATGAAGGACAAAGCAATTTCAGTAAAAGGAGAGGGGAAAAAAATAAGCAAGTGTGTTAAAAAGCCAAACATTCAAAGGCATTCATACAAAACTGTGGTTACTATACAACAAAAACCAAATAAATATTGTTTGTTGCAGTGTTTTTTCTACAGTTTACAAACCACTTAAGTCATTATGATCTATGTGCCACCTAAACTGATTTAAAAGATCATAAGCTGAACACACATCTCTACCATGTTTCGCCTCACTTACACAGTAGATCATTACTCAGTGACAAAAACATGACGGTCTGTGGGAACAAAGAAATGTGCTTGTTGGAGGGCACAAATGTGAGAAGAGTTTTGTTTGATAGCTCAGATGCTGAGCTAATACTGAATGAAAGCGGTGGAGACAAACACATGAATCGTAGCTTCAGGCTCAAGTAATATCAGGTGCATCTCTACACCCTGAGGGCTCAACTCCTACACTTTTTAAATCCCTCCCACTGAAACAGCCTCCTTCAGTTTCACTTAGCCATCAAGCACAGAACAGGTACTTCTCTCTCCGCACTGACAACTACAGCTTAGCAACAGTGATCTCCTTGAACACTTCAGCCATCTATGCATCTGGTGAGTACTTTTTTAAACATAAACTCAATTAAAGAGTAATTGTAATCAGCCTGACAACCAATACAAAGTGATCAAAATGTATATTCCCTTATCATTCTTTTAGCATTTATATTTTACTGTCTCTATAAGCAGAATAACTCCACTTCTAGCAGGTGCACTTACTGCACAGAAGCTTTCTGATAAGACTTTAACAAGACTTAAGAGAAATGGTTATTTTATTTTGTGAGAAAGGATTTTTTTTTCATTTTAGCTCTCATTGACTTTTTACATTAAATTTTTCCAATAAAAAAATGTTAAGCACCTGTTCATCGAGCCCTTTAACACCAGTTTTAATTGCAGTACAACGTATAACAAGAAAAATATTTTAATTACTAGATGTAATTCTGTTGATTATTCTGAAACTATAAAATATTAATCTTTTGACCAATCTAAAAACTTTTACAAGGTCTTGGGCTCTTGTTTAAAAAAATACTTTTTAAAGCTTCTAGGAGGTATGTTCTACACAGTATTAGAGAATTCAACTCTTTCATTAGTCACAATCATCTGTCTCTTTGGTTAATTAAAATATATCATGATTAAGTATATATTATGTAACAACTTCAATTTTAAATTATTTAAAATGTGCATCTTTGAGCTCAGTTCACCTTGTCTTTGATTAACTGAGGTTTGATTAACCTTGTATTTACACGACAGTTTTGGTATAATTTTGGTATTATCTTGTGCTTCTTGACTGAGCAATTCAAGCAGCCTTAACCCCTCCTCTCTTCAAACCCTATGTCCTATCCTATTCACCACCAAACTACCCCGCTTCCCAGCGTTTCCTCTCAACCAGCTAATAGTTATACTAACCTTTATTTTTCAGTTGAAAAGAACTGAAAGTTTAAGAGGGAGTGGCAGTTAACCACTGGAAAATCTCAACTGGAATAAAACTCACAAATCTTGTTCTTGCAACACTCAAATTAGGTGACAATGGCATGTCCTTGAGTTGTGCAATAATGCCACATCACAATATTTTAATTATAGCATGCCCTTCAGAATGTTCCACCCCAATGAGTACTCTTGGTCAGTAAAATCAACATCAGCAAAAGGAATACTGCAACAACAATTGAGCCTATATTTTAATATGCATGACAAACTGTTACGCAGCCTGTCATTGCAATGTCCTACAGAGAAAGATAATTACCACCACAGTTTGCAATAAAAGCAACTTTGGAACTACCTCTTTGGTAGGTTAGTTTTTTTAAGTAACTTCAACTGCTCAGAACCCCCATACCAACAATTTATATATACAGTGACAAATTCACAATATTCTTTCTTGTAGGATTTGCTAGTATAGTATGAAAATAAGAGGATGGTAACAGTTTTGTGCTTTAAAAACAGGACAAAAAACTTGTGACCAACCAAAATGACACACGTCTAATCTAGGCTCAGGGGTTGGGGTGAAGGGTTGTTATGCAAAATGAGCCTTTAGTACAGGGGCAGTCAATAGACGGGACTAAACCGGGCCAAACCGGGACTGCCAGATGCTTTTGAACAGTGCAAAACTTTTTTATTTACTTATTATTATTATTATTGTTATTGCGACGTGAAAAAATTCTCTCAGGAGTCTGGACCTTAACTATATCTTGATCAAGAAATACAGACCGTGACAAAAGACAACTGAATACTCCAGTATAGTACATTTAAAAGACCTATCATAGACAAGCAATTCATAGAAGACCAATGAACACCTTAGTTTAACCACATAGTAACCAAATATATTTTCCATTAAAAATACCAGTGAAGTTGGAAACGAGGGACGCGAACTTTGAATAATTATGTAATAATTGGAAGAATGTGAATTCTTAAAATCAGATAGCCATAGTAATAATGAAAAAATATTTATAATGTTACTTCAAAATTGTAACCCTATTACTGAAGATTATGATACATTTTAGATATTACTTGTGTGTATTATTCATATTTTAAGGAAAAAGTAAATTTTTGCCATATGAAAACACTGACAACACTATTCTAACAAAACCAGTTTAACTTTAAATTTCCCCAGCACGCACTTAACTATGTAGCAGGACAGCTATGAGACCATTATTTTTTCATTTACTGTGCATATAGGAACTTTAACAGTTTACAGCTATTTTAATTCATCTAATATTTTTCCTAGTTGATTAAATAATTATTTTAAATTATTAAATATATTCCCCTGTAAATATTGTTGGTTTTTACTTAGAGAATAGAACTGGATTTCTCAGTCTTTGCTGGGACCCGAAGCATTTTGTTACTGGCATTTTCAACCAGAAGAGGTTTAGCTAGTGCTGCTCTGGGAAGTACAGCTAATAAGGAGGAAGGGACAGATACAGACTGATGCTGAACAAAAATTAAGAGGGGCGAAAACCTCAAAATAACCCTTAATGTACTTAATCATTGCCTTAGGAGCCAGGGAAACCTCCTTTGTAAGCACCACTGGCATCACGCTGTGTGGGTGAGAATCGCACTTTAAACTTAAAAAAAACATATATATAAAACTTTTATAGTTCTCACCCTTTTATACACACATTGCAAAGACATTGCCAACTCCTACAATATGAATTTTTAGCTTTGAAAGGTGCAGCAATCCATTTACATGATTAAGAAAGGATCGTTAAAAACATCATTCAAATTATTCCTATTCAACAACAGGGAAAAAAACATACAGAGAGGAAAACATAGGGATTTACATTATTAATAAAAAAGGGGAACTAATTATTAAACAAGAAAAACTGATTAATATTCTCTTTGTAATAGATATTGCCATCTGAAATTCAAATACAAACTTAAATTGTTGATGTAAACTGCTCAACTATGCATGCACGGGGTAGTTTGTTTTGACAACACTATCTTCAAGCGTAATTAGTTCTGGTACTTTCAAGAAAGCACAAAGACCAACAAGTCCAAACTGACCTGACCAAGTATATTATAAGCTCTCCACTTTAGTTATGCATTAGTAAAAAATCAAATGCAGCAAACTTTATTTCAGTAAAACCAAGGGTAAATCACACAGATTATTTTTTCTCCATTTCTTATTGTAGCAAGAGCAATGCTTACACATTTCCTAGAGATTCTAGCTAAATTTCACTGTCTGGCCATCTATTTTCTGTGTACTGAATCATAATTCTAACAAATGACTGCTACTGAGAAAAGTTTAACATGTTGGCATGCATTTTACCAACAACATGCTAGTATGACTAGGATCTACGTCAGAAAAAACAGAAAGAGCTTTGAATTTTTTCCTGATGTAACTAAGCACATTAAATATTATCATGCAGTTATTTGTTTCTAGTTATTTAAATTGTTGTAAAGTTATTTATTTAAATCAAATACTTAACTAAATGTTTGTAAGAATCAAAAATCAGACTTTTTCTTATAGGCAAATAAAAAAGTAGTTTTTTTCATAAAGTATTGCTAAATTTATTCATGCTGCCTTTTAGATAACAATTCTACTAAAACAGTAAATACTTAAATTTCTATGATAACAGAAACACAAGATATATGTAATACAAGAAAATTTTTCTAGAATTACTATACCTTTTCAAATAAGCAGCAATTTTCTAGCTTTGCCTTCAGGTTTCAATATTAATGTCTTGCACGTAATTTTCTATGAATAAAATGTCAGATTTAAGAAACACAAGACATCTTGATACTTTAAATAAAATCTCAACAGCATGTAATTACCAGTAATTATTTTCCTAAATCTAATATTTTAATACTTCTAATTCAACCTTTTGTGTAAGCAAAGCTTTTAGAAAAATATCAAACTACACTAGTCACTCACAATTAGTATTCCTGTAGTTTCGGGTAACACAATAGATACAGTGCGTGGTTTTGCAACAGTCATCATTTTGATAATGATGCTTATAGTTCATGATGAAATCATCAGTTTTTAGATCTCTGCCATAACACATCCTACAAAATCATGAGAACTTGACTCTGAGAGGTTCTCACGCCTTCAGAATCAGTGAACATACTGGAACAAGCTGATACAAGCCCTCCTGACTTATCTACCGAGAAAATCATCAGTATAAAGTATCCACTTTTTAGTTTTCTGAAAGAAGGCAAGTGGATCATGCCCCTATAAATCAATGGTTGTCTGACACATGTTTCTACCTGAATATTATATATTGTATACACACACACTCTCTCCCCTCCCCCCACCTCCAAGGACTCCTACACAGATGAAGAATGTTAGTCAAGCCGATCATTATATTAACTAGCGATTCTAATACCCATTTATTTTAACTGAATTAAAAAAAGACCCAAAATGGGAGTTGGTTTTATCCTTGAGACACTAGCCTGTCCTAATGTACCCATTCAGACTGACCAGCTTCCAAACATTTGCTTGGATTGCCAGGACAGGAGGGAGTGTTGGTTGGTCTCTGGAAAGACTGGGTCAACTCTCAAGGGTGGAGCCACCCCCACGCTCCACCCTAACATCCCAGCCAGGGGAATGAGGAGGAGGGATTCCAACTGGCCTGGCAAGCATACCACCTGCTGCTGCCAAACGCCCTCCCACACCACCACCTTCTTCCCCTTCCTCTTCCACCCCTCCCTATAGCTCCACCTATCTATACTCTTTTCTTGTCCCATTCACCTTCTAAATGAATGTTCCCCCAGTTTTCAGAAGAAGCACATTTAGAGAACCTCTGAAAAGAAACAGCTCACTTCTTTAGGTGCCTAAATACATGGATGCCAAACTTGAGGCATCCAAGTTTGAAAATTTTGACTTCAGCTTTCTGTGAACCTGCTTGACATTACATAGGGGTAATACACATGCTTGACACATTTCATGGTGTCTTCAGATAGATGCATTCAAAAGAATGCACTCGTTTTTCATTTAATTCATGTGTGCCAACATATTTGATTTTAATTTTTCTGTTACAGTTCCTGTATTTAAGTTACTGGAGTGTTGCTTTTCCCCTGACATCCTGCAGCAGAGGAGCTGGCTTCAAATCAAATTTTCCTTTCTAACGTGAAGAGATTTTTGAAACCTAAAAAAGTGTAAACATCAACAGTTTAAAACGGAAGAAAAACTACAAGCAAATTATTTTATGAAGGAGCATTAAATATAATCCTTAAAGCAGAAAAATGAGTCTCCTCAAAGAGCGTAAACCAAAGAAACCTCATTATATCCCAAGGCCTCCAGGAAAACCATTTAAATATAAGTGTTTTCAATGCCCCTTTACATGCAATGAGAAATCCCATCTTTTTAACCATATGAAGTATGGTCTCTGCAAAAACTCAATTACTTTAGTATCAGAGCAGGATCGAGTTATCAAGTGCCCAAAGTCCAGTTCCTTGGAGCCCAAACAGATCAATCAGATAGAACCTACAGCTAAACCAACTTCTTCTAAATCTATCACAAATGGTCTATCAAATCTTGATTCCAAGCCTCAATATGCTTTTGCAAAAGATGATGCCAAAGAAAATATAGAATTACAAAATCAGACAACAAGCAAATCAGCTCAAGGACAAAAGCCTGTAATACAGAAAGAATTAACTCCTGCCAGTACTACAGCAGAAAGTGTAATCAACATGCAGCCTGTTTTGGACGGCATCGTAAGGCCCTCAGCTTTTGTTCCTGTAGGAGAGCACAGACATAGCAAAGGCCCAGAAACTAATGAGGTATCTGAAGTGATATCCCTGTCTAATTTGAACAACAAAAGCTTGCCTTTTCATGCAAAGTCTGCATTTCATGCTCCAAACCACCCATGGAAAACAGGTTCTACATTTATCCCACCAGAGTTTCCACATAAAGTTCCTTCCACAAAAGGTTTTGGTCCCATTCCACCTTACATGCATCCCATGATTCCAGAGTATTCACCCCCTTTTTATGAGCATGGACTGGCTATCTATGCACCTTACTTGCTTCCAAGTAACTCACCAGAGTGTGAAAACTCTGTGCTCTCTGTCTATGGGACCCAAGATCAAAGACATTTTCTTCCCCACCCAGGGCCACTCCCAAAGCCAATAAATCCTTCATCATATGAGCACTACCAATTACTCCCACAATATCATTCCAGTCCCCCATTGCCATATGGATACTGCAGACCAACAGATCCTCCATTTTATAGGTTTCCACATGTAGCTGGTATTAACAGAGATCCAAGTTCTCATCTAATGGAGGAAACTACTTTGTTGTACCCAACTTCTTCAAGCCCATCTCAACAATATTCATTAAGCTCCCATAAAAAGCAGACTGATTATGAAAAAGAAATTCCACTGCTGCACACCAAAAACCATTCAAAAGAAGACCCAAATGAAAGAGAGAATGCCAAAATGAGCCCCCGTGCAGGGAGCGCAGCAACAGGCTCACCTGGTAGACCCAGCCCAACTAACTTCACTCAGACAAGCCACGTTTGTGAAGGCCTGTTTGACCTCTCCAGCAAATCATCTTCCACAGTAATTGGCAAGTCTAACCAAATGGAAGAAAATTTCTCAGCCTTCAGACTTGCAAGGAAAAGTACAGATCAATCAACTCTGCCTCAAAATGTGCAGAACCAGCAAAATAGAGGAGATTCATCTATCAGGTAAAAAAAAAATTTTTTTTGCAAATTGCTTTTTCATATTTACTCGGGGAAGATAAAGACAATTCCATTCCTGTTTTAAATGTCTGGTACGTTAAATATTATATCAACACTATTTAAAAAAATTCTATACTGTATATCTATGCAAATTATAACACCGCCAGCTCCCACAAAATTTGTAAGTACAGTGGTAACCTAATAGAGCTTGTCAGCTTTCCTTAAACATATAACTTTCCTCAATGGTTCCATTACTATCTACATTTCCCTGTATCTACTCTAAAGAAATACCCAGAACACTACCAAATCTGATATTAGCTATAAGTTTAAAGGGTGCCCAGAGTTCTGGTCAACTTTTTCTTTCCCTCCACCCCCAATTAGAAAATAAGAACTTAATGAATTATGCTTTTCTTTTCCATTTCTTTCAGCATTCATGTCATTGAGGAAGATACACATATTCAGACTGAAAATCAAGCAAACAATGAGGCCTCTCTGTCCAGCACAGAGGACGACACAGGAATAGCTCCACTTAATCTTTCAAAGAAGCCTGACACACACACAGGAGTTGTTTATGAACACCTGTACAAAAATGCTTCCAAAATGGAAAACCAGAGCTTTATTGAATTGCAAGACATGCCTCTGAATCTCTCAGTGAAAGATTCCTGTAACACAGTCAGCCTGAAAACTTCATTTCAGCATTCATTACATGACACTGGGGCTGCCATCACTCCAAAAACTGAAACTGAAAGTGCACACAACACAAAGAATCATAACAACAGCGCCTGTGACAAGCCTTCTTCCACAGAACAGAACATTGAAGTCCCAGATTTAAGAACAATTGACAATTCTGATGAACAAAAACAAACAGCAGCTGTTGCTCTTTGTCAGCTAGCTGCATACAGTCCTCGTAAAGTAAGAATGGACACTGAAGAGCAAAGTTCTCAGGACTGTAGCATTCCATGTACAGAGCCTGCCCTCAGTTCTTCAGATACTCAGAATAATCACTGCAATCACAAAGCAAAAGGGCAAAAAAGGACAAATCAAAAAGAATCAGCAAAATCACAGCAAGGGTCTAAAAGAGTAAGACCCAGTGAATGCAGCAGAGTGTTTACTCTAAGAAAGAGAGCACGAGTATCATAATATTATTTAATTTGCTAATGTATTTCATTTTAGATAATGAACAACTGAAACTTATCTGCTGGATCACAATTTCTCTGTACCAACTTGTTTGTTTTTGTTTGTTCGGTGACTTCTTTGTTTGGGCCATAAGAAGCTATGTATAAACTACCATGTAAATAGAATATGTTTATAATTTTGTACTAATGTGTTTAAGTAATAATTTCCTATGTGCAAACTCAGATTTTGTATTCATAACTTAAGGCAATCAAAGAACATGAGGTGGATGTTTAGGCAATATGATAAAATATCTTTTACATCTGCTTTTACTACAAGATTTATAAACTTTAGAAACAATAATACACTGTTCATCATGTACTATCATACCATTTTTAACTCAATTTTGTTTAATGAGTCACCTTTTTTTGTTCCTAGCAAATAATTTTTCTTAAATTCTGCAGTAGTTTAAATTTAGCTTAAAAGTAAATTTGTTATTTAGGGTATGTCTACGCTGACAGCGGCAAAGTCGCCGCCGTTAGATCGATCTTTCTGGATAGATTGAGCGGTCAAGTGAAGGCCCACTCAACCAATCCAGCAGTCGACAGTGTAAAACCCCCCCCTCAAGTGGCGTAGCACTGCATTGATGAGAACACGGTTCCCATAGGTGCAGTGCAGTGAAGACGCCATGCAGAAGGGAAGCACAGCAGTCGACAGGAGTTACACAAGCTACTCTGCATAGCTTGTGTAACTCCCGTCGACTGCCGCCGAATCGCCAGGTAAGTGTAGACTAGGGCTCAGAGTTTTAGTTTAAAAACTCTGTTTTGAATGTGAATACACTGCAATAGTTGTACTGAAGAAATATTCATAAACTTAAGGCCCTGAATACACACAAGCTGGCACCAGTTTAATTAAACCAATTCAGTTAAAATAGTGCAAATCCTTGCGTGAGCACTTTTATTTTAGTTTAAGAGGCTTACTTTGGTTTAAATTAAACCTGTTGTTCATCAAATTAGTCCTGCTTGAGATCAGAGACATAGCAAAGGCCCAGAAACCAACTTGATCAGTTAAGAACAGGTTTAAATTCAAACCAAAATAAGCCTCTCAAACTGAAATAAAAAAGTGTTCACACAGGGTTTGTACCAGTTTAAACTGAATCAGTTTAAATTTACAGCTTGAATTAAACTCGTACAAATCAATGTGCAGACATGCCCCAAGGCTGGGATTTTCAAAAGGAGTCAGGTGTCCAAATTCCATTGAAGTTCAACAGGATTTTGGCACCTAACATCCCTAGACTTTTTTGGAAATCCCTGTGTAAACGGATATTTATGCCAATAATTTATTTCAGTTGAGGAAAGCACTGCTGGTGAAGGTTCCCATTTCAGTAAACGTGTATCGCTAATTCTGGAATTTAACATGCTTTTGCAGATTTTCTAGTTTTCTATTTTCTAATTCTATAATTGTGTATAAGAACTTCTCACTTTTTAAATGAAGCTATGTACTGTACTGTACTTTAATTACTAATTCCATATATTTTAATGATTAAGGAACAAATAAATTGTCTATGTTGTTGTTATTATTGGTAAAGTGTGTTTGGTTTTTTGAGCAAAACAGCAGATTAAAAGATAAATTTTTGCTTTTGAAATAGCAATTAAAGTAAATCATGGCCTAGTGTATCAACCACCCATTTTAAGATGAATTTTCTTCACTGGAAAGCTACAGGTGACTGAATCTGCATACTGTACAATCCAAGACATTTGGGAAACTGCAGCCACTCCCTAAAATCCCATAACTATGTTAACCAGCTTTACCAAAGATTTAAACAAAAACCTATACTACTTATGATTCATAATAATCGTGTTTAGACTTGTACAGCAGCTGCCTATGTAGGTAGTATTAAAAAATGGAAACTACTCAATCAGTTTGAGTAAAACAAAGCAAGATCAATTATAATCCACATTAAACCATACATACATCCTTCACATCAATTAATTACTCAGTTACAGGATCCCCATTTATACAAAGATACCAACGGCCATAAAATGTATTTAAAGAAGTGGTATTACACAACTGATGCACTTTGGGGGCATAATCTAATTTCCAATAATATGGTATCTTGGGATAAAAGGGATTTGGCGAGGCAAGATTCTGCTAGATATAATATTAACTGCAAATTACGTGAATTAGATGTTTGACTTGTTTCTAACAAAAAAGCAACGCTAAGTACTTTGTTGCTAATTTACATTCTTTCATGGGAAAAGAGATTTACCACAGATTTTCAAACACAAAAATACCAATCTGAGTTTGAACACAGGAACTACGATAACAGAAAAGGCCAATGAAATCCAATTATCATGAAATCTGGCTATTTTTGAAAAAAGTGTACAACACCTAAATTGTAACTTACTGTATAATACGAAGTGACAGAGAAGATAGGGAGAATTTCTCCCTGACCCCAGCTAGTATTCAGTTTAATGCCTTGAAGTATAAAGATAAATGACAATGGCTACTCTACCTTTAGTGCTGTACATACAGTTGTTACTAGAGCATAATCTTTTTTTTAGTAGAATTAAGCCAATTGCCTCAATAAATACACCAAAGCGGAAAGTTCCCTAGATTAGCTACACATTGGATATGTCTACATAGCAATGTAAACCTGAATTTAAGCTCAGGCTAAAGCGTAACCCCCCTTGTGTCCATGCACCGTGCTAACCTAGGGTACTAGAACCGTGCAGGGCTGGAGAGTCCAAGCCCGTGATAAGCTGGGACCTAGGGTCTGAGACCTACTGCTTTCCTGTGTGCATGTCACGTGGCCCCATCTTGACTTGGGTCCCGGAGACCCTCCAGATGTATCCCAGAGTTCCTGGCAACAAAGCAGCAGCACTGCAGGCAGCCAGCACAGCGGCTGCAGCACATTACTGCCTTGCTGAGCGCACTGCTCAGCTCATCCTCGCTGCTGTGTGGAGCTTGTCCAGAGCAAGGAGCCAAGCTGACCAGCAGGAAGCAGTTGCTGGCCATTCCTCCCCTGCCCATGCTGAGCCTGCTATTCCCCCTCTCTGTCCCTTCCTCCCAGGCCCCCCGCTGTGGCTGCACACCCAGAGGCAACCAGGCACAGCATGCACTGTGAGGGCAGTGAGTGTGAGCCAGCCTCAAAACTTCCCCACAGCCTCCTGAGGATCCATTATCCCTGCCTCCGGGGATGCAACAGGGGCACAGTTGAAGGATGTCCCAAGCGGGGGAGGGGGAGGAGGGGTGCTGGAGAACACTGCACTCCACACCCAGAGGATGCACTTCACCCCTCTGCGACTGGCAGCGGCCAGGCTGGAGTGCGCATTTTTCCTCTGAAACGTACATTTTATGTCAAACTTCAAAACAAACAGGTAAAAATAAATAAAAAAATTCACCAACCAAACACACCTTCACCAAACATCCTGTTTTAAAAAGTAAGAATTGACAAGTTTCATTTTAATAATTTGACAGCCCTGGAGACTGATGGCCTAATTATCCTCAGAACAGATGCACATGGGCATTTTCCTGCCAACGTGACTCTGCCTAGAGAAGAGCCCTATTCTATTGATACTGCCACCGAAGGAGCTAATTATGCAGTTTGTGTACTTGTGCTTCTTGTGGGCACCTGAGTCACATGAATAATACCATCACAGTTATGAAACAGGGTGGGCGGTAGAGTTTTCCAACAGTGCAACATATTCATAGGGTAGAGTGTCAATACCAGGAGAGGAGGTGCTCGGCACTCTGGGATAGGGTTACTTTGCCTTGGGTGTGTGCACTGCAGTGTGGACATCGAAGCTCTCGGTTCAAGCACGACTCAGAAAATCTTTAACCTAGTGTTAAAAATGCAGCACAGATGCTCAAGCCTGACATAGATCAGCTGACTCAAGCCCCACTAACCCTAGGCTTATATTGCTGTGGACATATCCCGAGATACTTTTAAGATTCTTTGTATCCATTTTCTTGCTTGTGCAAGCTTGCAATTTTCTTCACATATCTGATAAATGAATACAAGAAGCAACTGATCTCCTCCAGCCCGTTCATTACTGACTCTTTTATATATATATATATATATATATATATATATTTCTTTTTATCAAAATTTCATACACCTAGTTTATAAAAAATATGTTCTTACTCAATATATCTTATCCCAACACTTCAAGAAAAAATTCATTGCAGGACTTCATCTTCCACTCAGCTTTTACTCACTTTGCTTAACGGCCTTCTGTGAGGAACTTCATCAAAGACCATTTAAACTCTATATTAACTACATTCACCAGTTCTCCTTCACCTGTTCCAATTTTCAAGAGTATTTTAATAGAGTTAAAAGGCATGGTTCATACTTAGAGATTAAATGCTAGTTTGCCCACTGTATTCACACAGGTGCTTTATAACTAACTAACTAAACTTTTCTCAGTTTTTTTCCTGTTATTTCAAGTAAGGTTTACACCGTACAATTCCCCAAATCACCATCAGCACTTTTGTTAACAATAAATGATAATGTTCACCTGCCTTCCTGCAGATTAGCTCTTTTCTAATGATAAAGTACATGTCTTTATTAGGGGACCAGATACTTTGTTCTTTAGATCATTAAAACTCCTGTCTCCAACTCAGGTTGGTGTAATTTATTTTCTCAGGTTATTCTACATCTTCAATACCAACCCACCCCAGATAGTGCTTCATCTTCGATCCCTGTAAGAAGTCCTCTTTAAACACAGCCTAGTGTAGCATAAAACTTAGGACAGGAGAAGCAGGAACATTTATGCATGCTCCTAACCTCTGTATCAGATAAGTGATGATGATTGCAGAATGTTGAGAAAGACTGAGGAAGCCACAACAATCTACTAGAACATCAATTACTGGTATAAACTTGTTGAATGTCACATCAGGACATGATTTAGAGAAGATATGTCTCCATACCAACATCTATTGTTTCTTTGCACAGGTTGTTCTGAGTCCTAAAAGAGGAGTGATTACTCTTAACGAGAGCAAGTTGAAACTCAAGATTTCCAGTCCAAGGGACATTTTGAAGTTTTCTTTCATCCCAAATCAAAACAGAAAGTCAAAATTTTGAAATTTCACACAAAACAAACACAGTTTCAACAAGATCAAAAAGTGTTTCATTTACAGTACATTGAAACAAAAAATCTAAATGAATTGCAGCCGCCTTATATAAATGAAGCATTTGCATGATTGATTTTTCATTGTAAAATTTTCAGCCAGTTCTTAGTGTGCTTTGCATCCTGCTGTTTGAAACTGCAGTAGGTCAATGTGCACTACAGAACTTTTATATGGCAGCAGAACAGCCCGTACAGACAGTTACTGCGCAGCACACTGAGGCAATGGAGACTTGCATTCAGTCTGAGTCACCCAGGAGTTGGCTCCGAAGTATGGCTGCACAAACAAATCACAGCAGGCGTCGATGATACTCTTGGGCAAATCCATTCTTTATTCAACAAGAATTCACAGAGGCTGAGAAGGGGCAGCTGCTTCTTCCTCCTGAAGGAACTGTATGCAGTTCACCTTGTCTCCCACACCTGTGTAGTGTGCATGTAAGAAGCTGTTTAAAGGGTTACTAAAGAGATATGGGATCTGGTATGTTCAGTACACTGATAAACATCCAGAGCTGTTGAGTGCCTGGCCCAATGTTAGGGGAAAGCAGAGCGTCAAAAAGAGCTAGCTACATGAAGCTTAATTCAGATAAGACTGAGATCGTGACACTGATTGGCTGGGAGAAGCAACTGGAAGATGTGGAAAGGATAACATCTCTTTTAATTGAGGATGTGTACCCTCTATTTGTGACTTAGGTTTGCAACCCAAAGGACAGCACTGGGCCCCTATTTGCTGCTATAAGATGATCAAATACCAGCAACAGTGTCCAGGAACATATTTTTTCCTCATCTGTCTATCTATACATTGTGACCATTTCTTTAAGAGGTAGACCTTGCTATCATAGGACATGCTTTTGTCACCTCAAGACTGAATTACTGCAATCCACTCTTATATGGGGCTACACTTTAAATCAACGTGGCAACTTAATCTATGTCAAGACAGAGCAGTCCATTTATAAAGAAGGATTTTTTGTGAGAAAGCATAACTGCCATGCTGCATATCCTGCACTGGCTGACTTCAGGGTGGAGTTTGAAGATGTGGGTTTTGACCCTATTTAGTCCTAAATGGAAAAGAGGGAGAGAAAAAGGGGGTTGGTGCTGTTGTGAGAACCTGTTGCAGGGCCCTGTTAAAGATTACTACTATATTATTTTATCAGAGTTCCTTTTGAGAAGATAGGTGCTCAATAGTTTAAACAACAGTAGCATAGCCAGAGATATTTGGACAATTATATCATGCGCAGAAATCCTGCAGGAGAGTCATTACATCCTCTAGATCATACACTGTAGCCATGCAACCAAAGTAAACATGCTGCTGTGAAGCGTAACTGGGTTTTTTTCCCCTCCATCTTTCTTTATCCCTGAGAAGGTCCATGAAATGATTTGATGGTCAAAAACCTAGGAATAACATATCTATAGCCCATCCATATTCAGAGAACACTACAAACATCAGGAAATCTTAACATCTCTGTGAGGGAGGAAGGGGAGGTATAACTGTCATCTCCATTTCACATATGTTGAAAGCTGAGGCTAAGAGGTAAAGCGATGCAGCTCCATGGCACACAGCAAATCACTGGCATAGCTAGGATTCAAACCAGCCACATTCGATTCCAAACTTCCTGGAACCCCTTAATTTATAGTTGACGTTCTCCATGTTATTCCTGAAAAATGTTGTATTACCAGACTATCCAGATTCCCTGTATAAAAATGTAAGGCTCCAATTCTGTAAGGATGCTTAACACATGCTTAACTTTCTGAGTTCAGTGGGACTATTCATGCACTTAATGTCAACTAAGTTTATAAATGTACAGGATTGGGACCAAAGTAATTAAATAGTGGTATCAGCAGAAAGATATTTTCATGGTACTAAGTTTTTCTGTGTAGGAGGAAAACCCCTAAAATTATACAGAAATAAAAAAGGAGGCTCTGTCAATTTATGATCACTGAACTATTTTAAGCAACAATAAAAACCATCCCCTGTTCCTGACCTACACAGCTTTGGCTTTAGTCATTTCATGGAGACAGAGAATGAAGAGGAGCTGTACTGAAATAAACAGAATATAAAAAAATCAGTAGATTTTGAAAACAGAACAAAAGGTTGTAGCCATAAAGCTTTCGCTGATGTGATACTGGAGTTTTTCTTGTGGTATTAGATAGTAAGTGCATGGATTCTAGCACTTTGCCCAGTCCCCAAAAAATTCTTGCAACCATTACTGTGTGTGAAATACATGCAAAGATATTTCTACTGAATAAACAATGACAATGTTATTGATTGCAGCAGACAAATGATGACTAACATAACTTACTAAAATTCTCATTTACACCAGGTTTTTCAATTCTGATTAGGTAGCACAAATTAATGCAAACTATCATCATTTTAAATATGTAAGTTAATGATCAATTAGTTAACTTGTATACACAACGTTTAAAAAATTAGCATAAATACATTAACAGATATATAGTATATAAAACTATTATATACAGACACATTAATAAATCCTAGTAATTATTTTGGAGAGCAAATTTATATATTTGGTTGTAAGGCACACCCAAAACAATGACTTCTATTGACAAAGATGTCTTAAATGTCTTCCATGAATATGTTTGAGCTTGTTAATTAATCCAGAGTTCAATGCTACAACCACTACTAGCCCCACTTATGTCAGTGAATACAAGTCTGTTGCCAAATTCCCAACTTTCATACTGTGTAGACTTACTGGGGTTCAAAAAACTTACCATCTGAGATTCGGGAAGGGAGTAACAATCCTCTCCTTCCTAATTCAGCCAGAGCCAGACATCCGCCATGCCAAGAACTGTCTGTTTCCTGGAAACTAAATTTTAGAACACAGAAACACTGTTAAATTTAACTTGAATTTTCTGGGTTTTATCATGTTTAATCCAAATCACTATTTGTCTACTGCAGTTTGTATTCACAGTATTAGAACAGACTTTTTTTTTTAAATCCGGGAACCAATGCATAAGTATTTTTTAAAAAATGTTTGTTCTTTCCTACTCTAATTACTATGTTAATGGAGCAACTGTTAAGACTAAAATAACATTGCACTGAAACCATTTATTGATATAAATATGTTCACCCTCAGATACAAATAAAAAGTCCAACTTTAGATACCCTTGTGCCAATTATTATCAAATCTCAACATGAAAGAATTATTTTTGGTAACCTGGTGCATGACAAAAACCATAAGCATAAAATAGCCAGGTGATACAGTGTGTTAATAATGCAATGGCATTCTATCTTTGGAACAAGCGCTTGTCTACATCACAAGTAAAATGTGAGAGTGAGGACTTCACACTAATCCACAGTGAATATTTTTCCACAATACAAAAACCTCTGAACCAACTGGTGTGACCTGCAGTGGCTAAAAGTGGTTCAGGATTTAGGCACATCTGCAGAGATGGCAGAAACAAATGGGGGTAAAGGGAAAGCTCATATAATGCAACAACAAGTTAACATGAAAAGTTTATTTTGTATTAAGTTAGCAATAGAAAGACAAACCTAAAAACAGAAAGACAACAGTGAGGGTTCTAAAATTTTCACTGCAAATCCTGCAAAAATTAAGATCCTCTAGGATCTTCAATACATTCACTTTTAACATTTCATAATAGCACACTATTTACAAAGCGTAGTTTCTTTGAACAATACAAACCAGAGCATAAGTTTAATTTTTTTAAAACAAAGAAACGCATAGTTAAAGCCATGATTAGAATATGCATTCTGGCTGGGATTGCCAAAGGCACCTCCAGGAATTGGGCACCTTGGTCTCCTTTGCAAATCTCAACACTTCAGTACAGGTAAATCTAGTTCATGCTAAAAAGACTGCAACACATTAGATTTCTACCTTTCAACAGCAAAACCCACACCAAAAGAAACAAAAAAATCAAATAAAAACAAAATAAAACTACTGCAAATTAGTCACGTTTTTTCTCTAACAGTCTGCGCAAGAAGAGAAGAAAAGGCTACTTTAATTTGTAAATATTTGGGAGGAACCCAAACAGCGTGATGATAGGGTTGATATAAGCACATATAGACACAGAAAATCCTGTATATTAAAACCAAAGCAGACAAATTAGCAATTGAAAAAAGTAATAGAATGTTTTCTTATCTTGATCATCCATCAACATATGCAAAAACGTTTACAAACCTTTATAGCCCAAAACCATGCATATTAAAAAAAAAAGTTTGTGCTGCTTCAATTGGTAAGGTAAGGTATCACACACTTTCCACCTCATTCAAAAATAAATACTATTTACTAAGTCTAATTACATTTAAAGCAGAGTTTTCAATGAGAATAGTTTTATATCAATGCCACTAGGTCATTATGCAACGAGTATGAAGGAAATCATTTTCTTCTAGTATTTCCTTATAAAAATATTTTCAGAGTTTTTAAATGTTGAAAAATAAATACCAAGGTGAATTAATTAAGTTTCCTCAGCTGCAAGGACAAGAGATATGTAAATGCAAAGAAAATTCACTAACATAGGTTCATTCCAGCAGGCTCTGCTGGACTTCAGATCTCGTGTATGTGTGTGTGTGAGTGCGAGAGCGAGTGAGTGATTTCTTTCCCTCATTATTGTGAAGGTATTCTTCATACTCAAACTTAATTTTTGCTCTGCAATCACACAGACAGAAAAAAAATAGCCCTAAAGAAGCAATCCTCCCCCTTTTATAATGGGGGATTAGATTCTACACTTGTGCTGACCAAAGCCAAAACATTCAATTTATTATTGAAAATCATTACAAAAGTTGTTATACTAAAATTAAATGTCAATCTAAACAAGTTAAATATTAGTTCATATTCAACAATATCAATTAACAATAATAATCCACATTACTCAGTGCTTTCAAATAGATACAGAAGTAAGTATTCATTAAAAAATATTTAATCAGTAACAATTTAAATATTTAAACTAGGCAGAGACTGAAAAATCTCAGTTTGCATATGTTCAGCATATGTGCTAGCATTTGGCAGCTAAGTTATCTGACAAACCTATCTGCCTTAAGCATACTCCATAACATTGTATTCACTTTTTTTTCATTATTACAGTAGAGTTTCATAAATCTGAACTAAGGAGTAGGGTTACAATTGTCACAGAAAGTGTAAATCTGAATAAAGTAAGTGAAATCTTGGAAATGAGTGTAAAAATCATTTGATTAGACCTCCATACAGAGTAGCATTGTGACCTGACAATGGAGGTGCTTCATCTCCATCTACAGTGGGTTGGACAGGCCAAACTTGAGAGGTGCTGTGACTACATGTGCCAGTTCACAACACCTGGGACAGGAGCAGGTCTAGCCCTACGGCACAGGAACTGCTTCTACAGGGTAGGCTTGCTCTCCAGCCCCCCTGGCCGCACCTTTCAGCACCCCCACTATACTCTTGTATATTTTTATGTAGCAAAATCTACATTACTAGTTATATTTAGTTATATACTCCAGCACAAAATGGATATGTACCTATTCCGTACTTCCCTGTAGCACCTTCCTTGCTACTATATGAAACATAGGAAGAGTTTGCCATGTATCTGTTCTACACTCATCTCTAATGAGATTAGCCAAGGAATGCCAAAGTTACTGCCATTGCTGACTGACATGGATACTCCAGCATTCTGTCTGCCATCCTAAATAAGGCATTTTTATTCTAGCATTTTGGGAAAAGCCATAGGACAATAATTATGGGGGAAAAAAATCAATGTAAACTGCAAATCAGTAACTAAAAAAAAAAAGTCAAGTATTATGAACACTTAAGTGTATTTAAGTACAATAAACTAATCATACTTGTATAATGTTAATAGCGAGCACTTACACAATTGCACTACCCAAGCCCATCTCTCTCTGAATTTGATTTCTGAAATGTTTAGGAGTTAGATTTTGCATCTAGCCTTGAGGAAAATTGATGCTTCCTAACTCTAGATCTTTGAAACATCTCACTGGTCTGGTTCTTTGTGTTGATACAATGTGGTTGCTTAACCATTCAAGCTAGACAGTTTTTTAATTGGGCAGCTCAAGATTCTAAGTGAAATTCACATGAATCCACAGGCCAATCAATCAATCAATCAATCAATACAGAATATCAGCAGTCATGGTGGTTTTAAAAAGGTGCTAATGGAAAAAAGGGGAGAAGAATCACAGAACTTGTGATTCCCATAGCAAAAGGCAGCATCAATTTCATGTATTAATTAGTGCCTCCTGTTTTGTTTTGTTTTTTACTATTCTTCTTACTCACTTTCTCTCAGGCATGAAATATAATAGACAGTGTGGTTTCTACCCCCCTTCTCAATCCAGGCAAAAATAAATACACTCTAGATATTTTGAGTGACATTCTATGAGATAGTTATTGCTAACAGTTTTTGAGCATCCTTAGAGATTTTTAAACAGTATCTGGTACTTTGTCCTCAGAGTGGATAATCTGAGTATAAAATATTTCCAAATCTACTCCAATATTCAAAAGAAAACCAGGTAAGACTCCATTTCCTGCTACACAAAGGGCATGTCTGTTTGGTGAGTTAGTGTGCAGCAAGCTGGAGTGCAAATCTACAATGCTGCAGCCTGAAGCACACTAACTGGCTGTTTCGTTCTTAGACATTTCTTCATTTGAATACTCCCATTATAGGAAATTCTTACCATATGTTTTATTTAGTTTGCAAATGGTTATCTGCAAGCCAACATCTGATACACTGTTACTACACTCCTTAAAATTGTCCCTGGGCATGCTGGAGGCTGCATACAAGAAAAAACACATCTAAAGAAGAACATTTAATGCCAGCTAGATGCTTGCAAAGTTGCCTAGGTTGAGTAACAAAAGGTATGTAAGGATCATGTATGCAATATGCTGATGATGCAGTTTTTAAGCAAGACAACCATGACCATACAATTCCAGGTGCAGAAGCCAAGCATTGCTACTGAATCTTTAACTCAAGGACAAGTAACTTGTAAACCAAATATGCAGTACTCCTCCACTTTTCTGACAGGACAGGCAACTTTGGATAGGAAGAAAAGGGTGTCATAGCAATTTAGTTTTCACATATGCGACAATTCTGCTCTTACATGTACAAGAAAACATTCCCTCTTTCTTTTCATCCTTTTGAATCAATGCTGTGTTGTTCATGAACATGACAGAATATCAGTACTAGCCAGACCCACAAACAGTGTAGGAGGACATTGTTCAAACTTTCCCACACTGCAATGCACCTCTGCCAATGCACCTCAACCCTGACCTGAAACATGCCACATTGCAAATCATAGCAAATTTTGCCTACATAATTTGAGACTAGAATGGGACAGATCACCAACTTCAATTTCACACACAGAACTTGAACGCAGGTCTGCCATGAAAAAGTTAGTACACTAATTCAAACCATCTCAGCATCACAAGCCCCTAAAATTTAGGTCCAAACTTGCATGTAAGTTAAATCTCCAATAGTACTTTTCATACATGTAGGTGTTTTCCCCCAGTGCCCGTGGACAAAATTCCACTTCTCTTTACTATTTTACATGTGCTCTGGGCCAGTTGCCTGCCTGAATGTTGCTCTCCCACTCCAGAAGTGGCTACATGGTAGCTGTGAAATTACATACAAGCATGGGGAGCATTTTGAGATCCAAGGATGCAAGCACTGCATAAATACAAAATAGCATTACCTAAAGCAGTACAATAGAGACCCAACCACATCATCTGCTAACTCTTTTGGAAGCCTTCCAGTTATTCTACCAATCCTGCAAAAAGAAAAAAGTGATTTGTTATAGAATTACAGTAATTTAAGGTAAAGGGTTACACGAAAATAATAGTATTCAAACTACAGATGATACAATGCACTATTTCCGTGGCATTAGACTGTGACACAAGTTTCAGGCTACAAGTTAAAAGCTACAAAAATACCATGCCTAACAAAGAAATAAGATTTTCAAATTGAAAAAAAGAAAATGTGGACTAGTGGGGGAGGGAATGGGGGGGGGAGAGAGAACCAACAAACTATTGCACAAGAGCTCCAAGCTAAATCCTTTCCCATCATTACAATCCCAGCCTTGGTTAAACTTTCCTAGTTGGCTGTCCCACTTCCATCTCCATCCAAGAACACCAGCAAACATAGGCTCCATGTCATCACCTCTGCTGCAACCATCTTAAGTAATTGAGAACACTGAGAAAACAACATGCAATTATTTAACTCTGGGAAACATTCAGCTATTATTCTAATCTATTAGTTTTAAATTAAACAGAAGAAACCTACCCTTTTGCAGCAGACCACCTGACAATGGTGTCTTTGTCCTTCAATCCAACCAGCAATTGTTCTGTAGAGAATATTATTTTAAACAAAGATTACACCATATTCATTAGAGCAATTTTCCTACAGTGTTCAAAATTTCCCTCTTATCACAAACAGCTCTTAATTTAAAATAAAACATTTGTATCTATGCTTCTCGCGTTTGTCTCAACAATGAAATTTGAAGCCACAAAAGGAAACAAGGGGTATAAACCTCTTGAGTATATACCCAGGGTCCTAGGCAGCCTGGCATAGCCCCAGTGACTAGCCCGTGCTGCCACATGTTCACTGGTATTGTTAACCAAGCTAGACAGATCAATGCTAGCTTGGGAAATGTCTACAGGGCTTCAGTCATACCTCTGAGTGCAGTGCAGACATAACCCTATGACCCTATGTCTGCTTTTGCAGATCTTGGCGGAGGCCCTGAGGCAAAGGTGAAGTAGGGGTGGAGGAACACTGGGAAGGCTACACAGTCCTGCCAGAGAGCTTACAAGCCAGCCAGCACAGGACAGTCACCAGCACTAGCAAAAGAAGGATGTGACCAAATGATTCAGGGAATACAATGAATCCTCACACCTCTCTAGCCCAGTAGCACCCAAACTTTTCCTGTCACGCCCCCCACCAGTAATGGAATCTGTCCATACCTCCTCTCCATTACCATACAGCCAAGGCTTCCTCAACAGAGGAGCTTGCGCTGAAGGTAGTGGTAGGGGCAGAACTGGGGATGAGAAGGAGGAGCTGGGGCTAAAGGCAGAGCTGGCTTGGGGGTGGAGACAGAATGAGGACAGACCTGGGCTGATAGCAGAGCAGGGCTGGGTGGTGCTCCCTCCCCACCATCTTTGGGGCTGGCCCAGGTGGTTGTGCACCACCTCCTGAACATGCATGCCCCACAGTTTGGGGACCACTGCTCTAGCCTATACTGCCTCGGCTCTTACAGAGCCACACTATAATTTAAAGCAGCTCCCTCTGTGCAATATACCAGACTGGTGAAGCAGTTGCACTACTGCCTGTCTTCTTAGGCAATTAACTGTCTCTGGCATGCAGGGGAGTAGGCTGGGGCAACGTTTTGGTTTTTTTCCCTCCACTATACAGAACTTTATTTGCCATAGGACAGTGAAATACAGAATTAGTTTCTCAGTCAGCTTGTCTCAAGGGTCATGGCCCGCATAGAACTTAGACAGAAAATCCTTGGGTCATGTGGTTTCTGTCTCATGGAAAACCTCATGATATGTGTCTGCTGCTTCCATGCACAAATAGTTTCCTGTAGTTCCATTTTCCTCTTTATAATGACTCTGGGGTCTGTGACATGGGCATTCTTCATGAACACCTCCCACACCTTATCACGCCCATTTCACTGAGATGTCCAGATGGTATAGGTGTACCGCATTGGGCACCTCACGGTACCAGGCCCGGCACAGCTCCTGGACCCACCACTTCGCTTGGCTATTATCTCGACTGAAGATCGGCTTCACCGCTGCCGCCACCTTTCCCACACCCACCCCGGCCACCGCCATCTTGTAGCAGGAGTGCATTTACAGATTAGTTACTTATGCTACAGTAAATGTAATTCTTTGAGATGTTGTAGTCAGCGTGGATCCCACTAGGCACACATGCACCTCAAGAATGAGAGTTCAGAAACATTTTAATAGCTGGGATCTCTGGACTACACGTGCAATAACCCTGTGCTCCCACTGAAGACATAAAGGGTGATGTGGCTGCAACCCTCCCACATCTGCCTTGCAATTCAAAGACCATCGATGCTGAGGACTCCTAAAACCTTCAATTGCAACAAGCAGTCAATGATTTTTGGTATCCAGGTCTTTGCTGGGTCTAGATCATGTTGGAACAGCTCATATAGAGAACCTTTTCCATTTTTGATTAATAGATCTTCCTCATGGGTTGCTTTCTGCTCTGTATGAAAATTTCCTGAACTGGTCAGGAGCAGTCTCAGTCAGTCATGTTCAACCAGCCAATGTCCATCCCCTCAGATTTAATGACTATAGGTTTGGGCGCAGTATCTGACCATGATTCTGGGATATTATGTTCAGAGGGGCTGGGAGATTGAAACGGGAAAGAGGGGGCGGGATTGATATCTACAATAAGTCTGACAGCCAAAACTATCTTGGCCAGTAAAATGCATTTTGGATCAGTGTGGCCTTCTTCCATCTTTCTTTTGGATATCACCTTCAAGTCCAAGGGTTCTGCAAAAAAGGATATAGCACCTCTTGAATCCATTGTAGCAGGAAGAAATATGGCAATGAGCCCAGGCTTATGCCTCCTCTGGAGCAAAGGTTCAGGCATTTGGTATTGTCTTTCATGGTGAAAAGGTCTATTCTGGGAGTCCTCCACTGAGTGAACATCAGCACTATGATGGATTTCCACAGTAATCATTCATGGTTGGTTGCTGCATGTCTGCTCAAGAAGTCTGCCAGGTTGTTGCTGACTCATGGAAGGTACAGAGCCAGTGAGGTTATCCCAGGGTGATGACACCACATCCATAGCTTACTTGTTGCCTCCTTGTATACATAATGCATAGTAGGCTTTTGCCAATTAAGAGTTTCTCATAGTCCCTATTAACTCTTTTGACAGTGATGGAGTGAGAGGTGATTTCTTGTAATTCACAACAACCCACCCAACCATCTAAGTACAGGTAGACCTAGACGCCCTGTTTCCTTAAGCAAACAGCTACCACCTGTAAACATTGCATGAAGAATCTTGATGCCGTTGAGAATCCAAATTGCAGGACCTTGTACTGGTAATAGTTGGGCCTCACTCTGAATCCCCCCAGCCCAGCTCTGCCCTCATTCCCTCACCACCCCCACTACTTCCTGTGGGTTGGATGTGACGGCTATGGGGAACTACACGCCTCACACATCATGATCCACAAACCAGTCCTGAACTTGAAGAAATGGAGGCAAGTGTTACCATCCTGAACCTGAGATGCCTTATGTATTTGTTGAGCTTCCCCTGGTCTAGGATAGGGTAAAGATACCCTTTCTTCTTCAGAATAAGGAAATAGCAGAAACCTCTTCTCCATATTCAGGTGACAGATCTTCTATGGCTCCTAGCCAAAGCAACAAGAGCACTTCTAATTATGATAGGCTCTCGTGAGAAGGGCCCCTGAAAAGGAAAGGGACGAGAGGTGGGTAGTAAGGAACTAAACTGGATAGAGTAGCTATGGACAATGATCTGTGTCTGAAGACTATACCCAGAGAAATAGGAGAAGGGTGCTTCTGAGGATTACATGCTTGGAACTGGTTCTGATGCAGCTACTGACAGTCCCATCAAATTCGCTGATGTGATGCTAGCACCTCATGCCAGCATCGCTTTCTATTTCTGGGCTTTTTCCTGGAAAGATAATCAAATCGTCTGGCATGACATGCCTGGCTCCTCTGTATCATCCACAGTTACTAATAAGACAGTTTTCAGTAAGACAGCTGAGTATAGCTTCCCAAGGAGCACAATGCAGCTTTGGAGTTCTTCCAGGAATGCAGAATTGTGTGTGTTTGCTGAACAACTCCTTTCCTTCAAAGGCAGATCTATCATGGCTTGCACCACCTTGGGAATGCCTGAAATATGAAGCCACAAGGCCCTTCACATCATCCCCATGCTAGTCATGAATGTCATCAGTATAATTGAACAACCTGAGATTCTTCTTAGATAACTGACATGGCTATTTTTAGATTGTCTATTATTCTCATAAGCAGACCTTAGAATATCTAAAATTATTCCATTACCAGAATCAGTGCTGGGGCTGCTGCCTCATCTGGTGACAAGGACAAAAAAAAATCTTTGGAAGATGAAGTGTTGCTCCTCTAGTCCTGTATCTGATTTTTCCTGGCATTTTTCCTGACCCAGTGACAGTGGTCTGGCCAGGGATGCAACTTATAACTAGAGGTTCTTCAAGAAGCGTGGTACCTATTTGTATTCCAAATGTGGATGTGCATGCATACCATGTGCTGAAGCTGGAAAGTTTTCATAGCAGTGTCCATTGACCCACACATGCGTCATGCATCCACTTGCACTATCAGCCAAGGGCATAAAAAGCCATGTATACAGATGCCTCTCCAGTTCCCTCTTGCCACTGTGTAGTCAAGTCCATAGAAGAGGGGATGGAGGGTAGGTATTGGAATCCAAATAGAGACCACACATCTCAAAGAAGTTCCAGTTACAGGTAAATAACTTTCACTTCAAGTCGTGGTCCCTATATGGATTCCAACAATGGGTGAGCGGTGTGGAAGTGGGTATGAGGATGTAGTTGGGAGTGAGGTCTGTAGTACTGTGAAGCTCACAGTTATGGTCGCAGCCACCATGTGTGAGGGCATAATGAGATATGAAAATGTGTATGGAGCGCCACGTCACTGCACAATAAATTTCCTGCCATGAGATGTCAGTGAGGCAGGCCAATGTGTCCACTTGCACCAGGTAGTGTGTGCCGTGACGACATCAGGAGGCATTACATTGCCGAGTTTGTAGCATTCACAAATGCACACAGAGACTCAATTGGAAATGCACTGTGAGAAAAGAGCTAGGCTCTTAAAATGGTCAACAATCACTAAAAAGAGAGTCTTGGTGATGCACAGAAGGCACTGGTTCGGTGGAGGTAGAACACAAATGCATCTCAGCCACTGAGGAAATGGAGGGCCCTATCCTCAGGAGAGCTATGGGGCTTGGGGTAGACGACCAGGAGGTGGATATACTGATTTGTGGTGTCAGAGTCCCACTTTTTAGAAAGGAATTTAGAGTGGAGAAGTAAGGAAACTATCTTTCTGAAAAAAAGTGCAAGGAGGTCAGCTGTTATGGCTGCCAATTCACTGACCCACCTAGCCAAGGTAATGGCTACTAAGATGATTACTTTCATGGAGAGATGAGAAAGGGAGGATGTTGCCAAGAGCTCAAAGAGTGATTTTGTGAGAGTGGAGGGCACAGATTAAAGGTCCCATGAGGATGTGGGTTTGAGTACAGACAGGAAGGTACTGAGCAGACCTTTTAGGAAGCAAACGGTAGTAAGGTGTGTGAACATGGAAGTGCCATCCACAGGTGAGAGAAAGGCACTAACGGTTGCTAGATGGACCCATATGGAGCTGACAGCAAGGCCCAACATCTTGAGTTCAAAAAGCTAGTCAAGAACAAGAGGTAATGGATATCGTAGACAGTGAGTTTTGGGGATGGTGAGCCCAGGAGGTGAAGCACTTCAATTTTGCCCTGGTAGCAGGCCCTGGTGGATGCCCTCCTGCTTTGGGTAAGGATACAATCACACTGGAGAGGAGTATGCTCTGTCTATTCCCAAGCTCCAACCAAAAACGAAGCTGTGAGGTAAAGAGGGCTGAGACTGGGATGCCAGAGTTGGCCCCAGTTTTGTGTGAGGAGATCTGGTAGTGTGTGGCGGTGGAGTGGTTCAGGAGGTCCATGAACCAAAACTGACAGGGCCCAAAGGGAGCTGAGGGTTACTGTCACTTGATCCTGGCCAATTTTGCACAGGACTGGCAGGAGGAAGGGAAAGGAGGGAAAAGTGTAGTGTAAAGCATCTGTCCAGAGAAGAAGAAGGGCATTGTCCTGTGAGTCCTACCCCAGAGTTCCTCTAGAGCAGTGTTTCTCGACCTTTTTGATACCAGGGACTAGTTTCCTACACTGTCAGGGAGATCTTAGGGACCAGTGGTGGTCCCTGGACCAGACATTGAGAAAACACTGCTCTAGAACATTAAAGTGGAAGTGTGCAGTTCTCTCGGGTAGTGAAGAGGTCCCAGCATGGGGTGCCCCACCGACAGGATAGGCACTGGAGCATGGCATCGAGCAGCTCCCACTCATGGTTCAGGTAGATGTCTGGCTAAGTGCATCTGCCAGAGCATTCTGGGTGCCTGGGAGGTACATGGCCTGATGCGTGACTTGATGTTTGATTCACCAGTTCCAAAGGTATATGGACTCCAAACAGAGACAGGGAGACTTGGCACTGCCCTGTTTGTTGATGTAAATCAGTGGTTCTCAACCACTGGTGGTACATGTACACTAGTGTACACAGAGGTCTTCCAGTGGATACATTAACTCATCTCCCCAAATGAGCTCCCCAAAATGCTAAGGAGGCATCCATTGTGAGAGTGGCTTGTGGCGTGGGAGGTTTGAAGAGAGTACTGACAAGGAACTTGGAAAGATCAGACCGTCATATGAAGGACATCAGCAAATCTCGGGAAATCAGGATTTTGCTGTCCAGGCAGTTGCTGTGTGGTCTGTAGATGGAGAGAAGCCATAGCTGCACACAACACATGTGAAGATGAGCATGCAGTGTCACCAAGGTACATGCCATCATATGTCCAAGAAGGGAAATATAGATGGTGGTATGGGGGTTGCGGTGCAGGTCTGCAATTCAATTCACGATAGTGGTGTAGTGCTCCACCAGAAGCAAGCCCCATGCCATGATGGAATCAAGCCAAGCCCCAATAAAGTCCCTGGTTTGGACTCCATGTAAAGACCATCACTCAAAGAAGGACCTCCTCTTCTGGGAATAGAATGGGGACCCACTCCTGGAAATATGTGAAGGAGGACCCCAACAAGTCCAATAGAGCTATGGTGGCATTCCAGAATGGTTCAGTTAGCTTGTGTGATTGTTGCCAATCCAATGCCAGTTCCAGAGGGATTGCAGAAGGACCCCATAGGGTGAACTTGTCTGTCCATGCTCTCACCTGTTCGTCTCAGGGGAGAGGGTTCCCTGTTCAAGAAAGGCAGGAAACCATGTCCCAGTGGCAAAGAGGAAGAAACGATTTCTTCTAAGGGCACCATTGATACATATGGCACTATCGATATCAGGGTCCACAGTGATACCAGTAATTGTCTCGGCACCACGGTAATTTCCAACAGGCTCAGAACCACATGAGTTCCCAAAAACATGCACAATGGTACCATTAGTAACTCTGCCAATTAAACTGATGCAGATGGTTTGCACGGTGACCCGGGCCGATGGAGCTGGAACCAGGATGAACTTCAAGGGTGTAAGGATAGCAAATGGTCCCTTCTCAATAACCCTGAATTCACTGTGGGGCTTAAGTGAGTTACTCCCCAGAGGTTTTATGTGATCTTTCTTTATTGGAAGGCATTGAAATCCACCTACAGCTTCTGTCTTTGCTCAGAGAAACTTCTTTTTCAGTTGGACTGTGGGACTCTGTTGGAATGGCACCAGGCCTTTTTTCATTTTCAGGATTTTCTCTGTGCTGGCCTTGGGTGTCACACATCTGCTGGAGGGGGCATTTGCAGACATTGTTTCTTCCAGTAACTGCTCCTCCAGCCCAAAGAAACCATCACTGACTGCTCCAATAAGTGGAGCTTTAATTGAACATTCTGTGATTTGAGAGTCTGAAAAGAAAATTATCAGCATCCTAGGCATTTGTCTGGCATACGAGTCTCACCCAAGCAGAAAAGGCATGTGCTATGCCCATCTGTTCACAGGATTAGCCCATCACAGGAAGTGCAAGGTTTGAAGCCTGAGGGCTTTGCATGTGCCAGGAGTAGTTAAGCTGTCCTGTACAGGGGATCATAATTTTCCAACCTTTTATGCCCTGGTACAGGAGTACAAGGTGTACAGGAGCACAAGGTGATATAGGACCTGTGCACAGGCTGACATGGCTATTCGAAAGATTCCAATTTCATGGAGGCTTGTGAGCACCTACAATGAGATCCATGCTGACACGTTCAAAGTAGCACAACTGGTGTTTTTTAAATAAAATTAAATTTTAAACAAAATTTGGTATTTTGAGTAGCTTATTATATTGCCCAGTCCTATGAGCCCTTTATTGCTGTTAATGCTTACATATTTATAAACATACCAATCGATGGAATAACTGAGCATTAAGTTTACAACTATATATGCTGTGATTCCTAGGTAAAAAACTTTTTCAGTGGTGCTACTATAACTTTACCGCAGACCTTTAACTTTATCTGAACACAATTTAGATCTTTTTTATTATTAATAATAATAATAAGAATAAAATTCACCCTGTCCCCCTCCAAAAGTGGAAAGATCAGAGTTATGTTACTGGATAAGATTGCACAAGTGTTTTTCAAAGTAAAATAGTTTTTTTCACCTGGGAGTTTTTCATTCTTATTTGTGGGAAAAGGGACTTGCTGAAAATCATGGATAATTTTACAAAATATGGTGAACCTGCCCAATTATATACACTGACATGCCCATGTTATAATTTTCTCCATTACTCTACAGCAGTTTGGGTAACCATAATTCTTTCTTAAGCCTATAACAGGTTGTTGGCAGTTGTAATGCCTGCTAGCTAAACAAACAATTTCTATTTGGATCCAACACACCTATAACGTTCTCAACCTCTCCTGGAATGTCATATTCCTCTTCATCATCAGCAGCAGCAATTACTAGGTTCTGCACAACTGGAACCTGGGCAGAAAACTGCAGATTAGCAGCCAAAGATCTAGAGCCACGTTGATACCTGGACAGGAAGTAAAGTTTATTAGCATTTTTTTTGTTTAAGTTTGTGCCTACCAAGTTGATCCTGGAACACAGCATATGCAACCATCAAAACCTTCACTCAGTATGGTATATTTTCACAATAGTATTTTTATCATCACTTCTGGAAAAATGCTGTTCTAGGACGCAAAAAACATCATATGTATGTTCGTATAATAGCAGTTGTGTTCTCACAAAACCTTATGCTGTGAACTATCAGATTTAATGAGCAAAGAAGATTCACTTTGGGTTAGTACCTGGATGCAAGACCTCCATTCAACATCTAATTGCCTCAGAAATTATGCTGGAGATTCAATAGGTAGCATCCGTCCTTCTATGACTATGTATACACTATGAGCTTGGAGCGTGATTCCCAACTTGCATACATGCACTCATGGTAGCTCAGTGAAAGCTAGCACAAGCATAAATAGTAGCACAGCCACGGTACCATAGGCAGTGGCAAAACAGCATGGCTAAGCTTAGCACGTACCCACAGGCTGGGGAGGGTTTGTATTCTGCACAGCTAAGCCATGTCCCTGCTGCCCATGCTACCATAGCAACACTACTGTTTACACCCACATTGCCTCAAGTACATGTATGCTAGCTGGAAATCACACCCTACCTCAGAGTCTAGACAAAGCCTAAAACAACAGTCAACGTCCCACACAGTACCAGGAAGCACTGTGCTACTGGAGGTATAATCTTTTGGACAAGATCTAAATTTGAGGTTAAATGTAGTAATTATTTTCCAACTTCAAATTCTAATTACTCCTCAAGTCCATGCTTCTCTCTCAGCACATACTACTCTTCATTTGGACCTTCTATTCCTTCATTCCCACTTTCCTTCACAACTGTCACCAGCCAAGCTCTCTATACTTCCTCTCCAAATCTCTGAAATGAAACTATATGTCACACAACCTCATTCACCTCTGCCCACTTTCATACCAACTTAAGTACATTTGTTGAGGGTTTACTAAATGTAACTAACATGATGTATATAGTACAAAGACAAGAGAATTTGAGAGCTAGTGATTTCTCTCCTTTTTCCCCTTCCATTTACCTTTTGACTTCTAGACTGCGAATCTCTTGGAGAAAGGGACCATAGCATAAACACACACTTTTCTTTTATTCTGATCAGAAATTTTATACTCCAATAACTCAAATAAATGAAACTTCAAAACTTGGCTTGTTTTGTATTTCATGGTGCTTGAAAATCATACCAAGTTTGAGAAAAAGGTAAGGAATTGTGGGCGTGTAGATTAGAACTTTTCCATTTTAATCACGGCATTTTATTTCCATTAGAGGTTAATTAGATAAAAGTTAGCTATGGTAGGAGCTAAATTGCAATATTAAATATTGAAATTATCAAAGGCCAATATGATTATATACACTACATAACTGACAATTTAACTTTTTGTGCACTCAGACATATGCAACAACAATTACAGATCTAATTATTAGTTCTTGTGAAGAATTTTTGTAATTTATGTACACAAAATGAAAAAATGTTACAGCATCCGTCATGCCCATGTTTTAAATTTTAAAAAATTAGGGATAAGTTCTAGACTTAGATTCAAATTCCCTGATCCCATCAACGTCCAAGGGTGTTATAAGCAGGCAATTTTTGACCCATTGTATTGAAAGTAACATCTTTGATGGTAAAAGGGAAACATGTAAGAAAGAGAATTTGATAAACTGAAAGATTCAAAAATATACTGGAAACTAAAATAAAGCTGCAAATATAAAGTATTTCAGAACTGCCAAGACTGAAAAGGTCCAATTCTAAAAAACCTTAATAAAAGACAATTTACTCAAAGCCACTAGTTCCAGCCATTTGTGCAACTTTGAAAACATGCAATAGGCAGTGAAGTGAAACTATTCCGCTTGCTAAACAAGTAGATGCTTTCGGCAGAGAGGAGGGAACATTCTACAATGAGAAAGTCCCTAGGCTTAGGAAATTCTTTCTCAAAGGTGAAAGATACAATCCAAAATGATAAAAATAGCTGACAAGGGAGCCTAATATTTTAAAATATCACTGCGAGAAATCTGAAAAAGGGTCTTCCCTGTGGCAATAAATAAAACCAGACACCAGAGGAAAGGTGACAATAACATTTGAATAAACTGTTAAACTAAATAATGTATGTTTTTTCCAAATTAGCATTACATTTGATCAGAGAGTAAAAATTCTGAACTCTGGGCATAACTTCCATACTACACTGAATTAAAATCAACAGTGATGATGAAGTCACTACATTTCTATCTTTGCAACATGTTAGAAAAGTTATCCACTGTACTGAGTATGTTTATGCTTGTACTATTTGAAACAAAAAAGGGCAAGTCAAAGGACTTTAATTTGCACTGAAATCTGCTATATAATTCCTAAGTTAAATATGGAACACATTAACTCCAGGCAATGACAAATTATTCACAGTGCCACAAAGAAGAAACCTACTATATTAAAGTAACATAGATGAAGGGCATCTGACTGAACATTTAAACTAGACAATCTTGTAATCAAATGAACATGTATAGTTTTATTATTCATCTATATATAAGTGAATCAATTTCAAAATCCAATACTGTTTAAAAGGAATAATTAAAATCTATTTCTTTTAAACTAACCTCCACGTTGCCACCTTTGGTTTTAGAAATGTCAATCCCAGTCGCTGAACAAGTTTTACTCCTAGTTTACGAAGAAGCGTCTGGTTACTTTCTGACAGCTTGCAATTATCAAGGCATTCGAATACAGTAGAAGCTGTAAAAGGGAAAAGAAATGCGAACAAAAATGATTTTCTGTTACTAGAGTTAATGTCTGTATCTAATCCATCTACCTTAAGGTCTTATATTGCTGCCCATGTATATTAAGAAACAAGAAATGTTACGTATTAAACAAGTGTAATTATAATTAAGAGAAGGTGGTTTAACGGTTTAAGCAAAGGACTGTGAACCAGGAACTTTAAGTTCTAAATCCTGGCTCCATCGCTAACTCACTCGTGGCTTTCAAGAAGGAAAAATGGTTTTGCAGTTAAGGCTCAGGATTATACTCATGAGATCTAGGTTACATGCCCAGCTGCACCACAGATTTCCTACTTGACACTGAGCAAGTCACTTAACCTCTCTATGGCTCAGGTTCCTCATTCGTAAAGGAAAAGGATAAAGCCTATCTCACAGGAGAGTTAGGCATGAAAATTCAGGAATATTTATGCTTTCAGATTAGGGTGACCAGATGGCAAGTGTAAAAATAGGGACAGGGGGAAGGGGGGGTAATAGGTACCTATATAAGAAAGGCCCAAATATCAAGACGGTGCCTATAAAATTGGGACATCTGGTCACCCTATTTCAGATTCTCAGTTTAGAATGTTGTTGAAGTGCAAATAACTTATTCCTATTTAATCACACTGCAACAGTTTCCTCAATGATAAAATGGGGGGTAACATTACTTATGTACCTTACCTGGATGTCACGAAGGATTAATTTTAAAACATATGTTAGGAGCCTTGTACGTGAAAAACACTACTAGTGATCTGAGAACAGGACAGAGTCAGGAATTCTAATCCTGGCTCCAGCATTGCCTCTCTGTGTCCTTGAGCTAGTCATGTTTTCCCCATATATAAACTAGGCATAATACCCACCTACCTCTACTCCAGGAGATTTGGGAAGATTAATGTTTGTAAAACATGCTGAACATGATAAGCGTTCTATATGTGTTACTGACCAAAAGTATTGTTACAAGGTTTACCTTTAACTATTGACATACAGTACACTTATACATCACAAGTTTCAAAATCCGGTGGAAAGTGAGGGCTCAGGAAGGCTCTTGTCATAAATGAGTAACTCAATACTCTCTCAGTATAAAGTTGTAGAATTAAACATACTTGAGACGGAGACGCCATTTTTTATTACAAATAAAACAAAGCCTTTTATATTTGCAACTTGAAATGATTCCTGAATGCTTTGACCAATGACCCTAAGAAGCAAATAATATGGACAAGTAACTCTTTGTAGGACTGTCGTGTAATTAACATTCTTACAGAATGTGCTACAGTTGTAAAGGTCTAAACATTACACTGGCCCAAGAGTTCTACAACTTGTTTTATTAGTCCTGTATAAAAGTGCTTAACTTTTTTTTTTAAAGATATGAATCCCTGGAGTTAACAGTAAATTTCAAAATCCAATTTGCAAGCCATCTGAGCTAGAGATTAATGGTATAAAGCATCTATTTATAGCCCTGAGAAACTTTGAGATAATGTGCCTTAAAAAAAAAATACATCATTCCAATCACTATCTTTAATTCTACCATGGTTTTAGCGGTTACTATTTCAAGTGATAGAAATTAATGCTTTATGCCTTCTGAAAGTTTGGGATCATTCCAGCTTTACAACTGCCCTAACAATTCATCTCTAGCAGTTCGAAAGACAGAATGCTGAAATCAGGTCAAACCTCAAGTTGGGAAACTCGTAATGACAATTTTAAGGATGAATCTGCCAAGTCCAGAATTACTTTAGTGGCCCAACACGAATATTTTCAAGACCAGGAAAACTTCCCAACTACTGGTGCATTTAAGAAGTGTATTTAATATTGAATTAAGAGGAAAGTCTCTTACCCTGGCTGCTGTAAGCATACATAATAGAGGAGCCAAAGAGCAGATTCAAGGTCCCACACTAAAATGCACTGGAAGTGGACTATATATCATATATTTCTTTTTGGAAAACAATAATTTATTGTAACTACTTGAACTGGTAATAGTTCCCATTAAGAATAAATATCATTGAGTAACTGAGCCTTACCATATGGTAAACAATCGTCTCTTTTGCCATGTTTAAATAACTGCGCCTAAGAAAAAAGATAATGAAATATGTTTTTGAAACACAGGAATTACAACTTGTAAAATACAGTTTACCAAAATCCATGGATCCAAAACATTCCTCAATGTTCTTGCAGTAATGCACAGTGCTCACCATAATACAGAAACACACAACATGAGATTCTGTGCTGCACCTCAGACAGCTGATACTGCAATTGGAGGACAGACTGCAGCACATACAGACATATGTGACCTAGCTTTAATTTAAACTATCTTGAAGAAAAATAGCAGTGAAGCTGCAGCAGCACGGACTTCAGTGTGGGTTAGCTTCCCAAGTATACACTCAGGATTCCAGGTAGGCTTTGTACAGCCCATGCTAAAGCCCATGCTGCCATGGCTTCAGGGCTATTGCTACCCAAGGCAGTTAGACTAAAGTTAGCTCATGCTGCAATCACACACCCAGACTGCAGTGTAGACATACCCTAAAAGGCACAGCACACAACTTGTAGCCATAGGGGAGGGTGAGTGGTTTAATGTTATTCTTAGCTACATCTGTACCCTCTGACACTGGGCTGCTACTGTGGCTGGACAGGCCTATGACCTAACATAGCGTGTGTCTACACTACAATAAAACACCCACAGCTGGCCCATGGCAGCTGACTCAGACTTAGTTATACAACTGCAATATAGATGTTCGCCTTGGGCTGCATCTACACTGAAATTTTGAGCCCTGCAGCATGAGCCACACAAGCCCAACTCAGGTGACACAGGCCAGCTGCACGTGTTTTATTGCAGTGCAGACATACCCTTAGACACCCCTTGGAGCCTGTTTAAATTACACAAGTCACTCTGGGGTCACTCAATGTGTCAGTGCGCTGCACTGAACCTATGCAGTTGTGAACTGCAACCCTACCCCAAGCCTTTCCTTACCAGCCTTTACATTACGGCATGAAAGCAGTTTCTCATAAGCCACCTTACAACTGGCTGCCTTCCCCAACCATAACCACCGTTTTAGAGCCCCTTTTACAGTGCTCTGGCCCTTTTACCCAGCATAAATGAACACAAGCCAGGGTGAGGATTTCAATTATGATCTCTTGCCTAATGTCAACAAACGTAAATCAAGACAACAGAAGTGCTGAATGCCTGGGAGATTAACAGTTCCATGAAGACTGCCATCTAATATTGGCAGCACATCATCTATATATTCAATACACATGGTATGTTATTGGAGTAGTTTATCTGCTTAAAAGGCAATACAGCCTGCATATTCCAACACACCCAAAATGCACTGTTTTCTAGGCTTAAAATAATTTGACAATCAAAGAACATTCTCTCCCTGGACACATACTGTGAGCTGAAATTGTAAAACAGGAATGCAGTAGCATTCTGGGGGCGGAGGACAATCTACAAAAGAAAACAAAATCACTCTATTATAAGCCAAGACACCATAAAATATATTCTAGTCCACATTATGGCCTCTGATATGCATGTGGGGCTCCCATAACTCTCCCAGAAGGCAGAATTTGGCACAAGATGCTCACTTACAGTCAGCCAGTGAACTAAAGTCATCTCAAACTATTATCTCAAAACAAAAAGGTGCTATACCAAATAAGGGGCAAAGTCTAGATGTCTGAAGGGCATACGGTCATTGCCTAGTTACATTTCTCATTGTTGTAAATTTAACAGCTTACACAGAAATACTGGAATATAAAATTCTACATCACTAATTCATATTTTTTTAAACATGCTAGCTCTTCATCTTCTTTTGCTAGTCAATGTAAGTTATTATGTGTTCCCTTTACACTTTCACTAGTAGCATATTAATCAGTTCTATCTGATATAAGTGTGTCCAGCTTAGTATCTAAACTCTTACAAATTTATACTGAAAACCATAAGCCCCATGTACATTCAAACTACAGTAATTTTTTCTCAGAATAGTGAACCTCTCCAACCTTCTTCTAAAATTAGGAGATAGTTTATATTCCTGAGCAAAAATTAATGCAGGAGAAAAGCGACCCACTAGTTTCAGTTAGGTATAATTTCCTTCATTTACTGCTTTAAACTGTTGCTATATTAAAGTTCAACAACTGAAGTTCATGAGTCTCTCACACAATATATGACAAATGCTCCATGTCTCAGTTTTAATTCCTATGGGGAAGAGCATCTTAAAGTGAATGGCAAGAGCTGTGGGTGGGTGGGGATGCTTGTTTAAGCCATTTATCATATGTAGCAGTCATCTATATCTAACAACCTGCCTTGTGTTACAGATCATTTGGGACGAATAGCAGGCATGCTCAAGAAAATTACAACTGAAAAGCTGGTCAGCATGCACACAAATTTCAACTATCTGGCTACACTCATGAGGTTGTGCAATATACAGCTCTTCAGCTACAAGACCTGTGGCTGTGTCCTGAGGCCTTTAGGATGGTGGCACTGAAAAAAAAGCCAAAGAATATAATAATTTTGTATTTACACAGCTTCATTGCCTTATTTTAGGATCCTCTATAATGTAACGAGTTGTAGGAAACATTCTCCCCACTACTGAAAGGCAGCAACTGTACATCTGGGGTAATATGAGTGAGCTATTAACAGCTTACAGCAACACCACACAACATTTTAGAAAAATAAGTGAAGGAAATTTTAGCTAATTGAAACCACAGATAGGCAGAATTTATCTTGTTGACCACAAATTGTCTGGATTTAGAATGTATTACACTGCTGAGTAGTCATAATCAAGGACACAAAATGAAGGAAGATAGCATTCCCCATAAATGAAGGATTTAGTTTAGGTTTTAATAAGCTAACAACTCCTACATAGATTTCAATTCTAGAAAACAGAAAATGATGAAGTAGCCAAAAATGTGTCACTTCACAAATATACATAATTCACTTTCCTATCTTACCCTTTTGCCCACTCAACAGTCACTACTGTAGATAGCTTGCACCTTTTGAAAAATCAGAACACAATACTGAACCATATAAAAATGAAATCTATTCTAGAAACCGAATTTGCTGAGGCATATTTAGAGCTTCTGTTAAAAATCTCAAACAAGATTAGGCTTCAGTTAACCTTATATTCAAGTGAATGAGCTACTTAGGCCAAACAAAAATGACGAAAAGGTACCCAAAAAATGTCTCTGCACAATCTGTAAACACTCCTCTAAACATGCAACAAAGCTACTGTACAGAGCACCTTATTTTGCCTTTTTGCTTTCGTCATTCACAAGTGTGAGGGGAAAACTGTCTTAAAAAAATCTCAGAGGTAAATATGGCCAGGAGTTAAAGTAATAGGAACACAGCCCTGCCCTAGAAATATTTCCACATACACACCACTATTTACATACCTATGTCATTTCAAGTATAGTTTAAAAGAAACAAAAATACCCTAAGGCTATGCACCTGTTTTTAGTTTTTTATTAAATTGCATTTCATGATCCTAAATTAGTATTTCTGATCACTGTATTACAAGCTACACAGAGGACTTTGAAGATTTATATCAGTTTATTTTATATTTGAACATAAGAGCTGCCATACTGGGTCAGACCTTGGTCCATCTTGCCCAATATCCTGTGGCCCATAGCTTACATTAGTACTAGGGCCAAGCACATGACTGAGCTGCAAATGACTTATGAAGTGGAAACGCTACAGAGGCACCTTTGGCCTCCAAAAAGATAGTCAGTAGTGATATATTTACTATCATAAACAACATTTTATAAAGGTACCAAATCTGTATAAAAATAACAGATTTTCAAATATACAGTCCAATTCTGCTCATTCAAATTCCCATCACGATGAACCAGTCTAGATTGTTCCTATGTTTACTAAAGAAAGGTCTTTGCAGCAAGCTACTTAGGCCCATTTCATTTCCACCCTGGCTGTGTGGACCCTTCTGATACATGTTCTCCCATCTACCACCAAGTGCCCAATACCCCAAGGAAGCCATTCTGCAGAATTTTGGGGCAGATTATTAGACCAACCATTAACCACACCACCATCCTCTACTCATAAAAATACATGACTCATCTATGTGTGTGTGATTTTTAGCATGATGCCCTTGAATTCTGATTACTGCTTCTGGACACTACCATAACAAAAATACATTATTTCTGCACAGAAATACAGGCAAGAGCAAATGATGTTTCAAGCAACAAACTCTCAGAATTATAATGAGCAAAGACGACTCATGCCAAAAGCAGTACAATTCTTTTAGGAGTAATGATGAACAGAAGGGCAGCTGCCCATGAAATTCTAGGATTGCCCTTTTCCACAGATCTCCTTGATACCTGGATTTTGGAGGCCTCACCCTCACCTTCTCAGCAGCACCCCTAAATTCTGCCACTTGGAACAATTTCCTGAAAACTCCTTGAGGTGAAACTTGGGTTTTGTAGTCCCTCCATTCTGGTCTCATCCCACAGGCTTCTCCATGAGAGACTCTGAACCAGCCATTAACATCTTCACATCTTCAGTGGCGATTGAGAATTTTATCCTGTCCCCTCAGGAAATGCAATTAGAAAATACTTCCCCCAATATAAACAAGAGGTGGCAAGTAATTAACAGGTGAGTAATTTTAAAGCAGATAATATTTGGAGATATTGCTCTCAAGGACACAAAAAAGATCTTTCCAGACATAAAAAGGAGAGCAGGAAAACTCAAAATAATTTTAGAGGATTTTTAAAAAGTATTCACCACATACCATTTAAAGGAGACTAAAAAAAAGTTATCTTGATTTTTCTATAGTCAATTTAAAAAAAATCAAGCCAACAGTTTCTCTTTAAAGCTTTCCTTCATATCATAGAACATTAGGGTTGGAAGGGACCTCAGGAGGTCATCTAGTCCAACTCCCTGCTCAAAGTAGGACCAACCCCAACTAAATCACCGCATCCAGGGGTTTGTCAAGCCGGGTCTTAAAAACCTCTACGGATGGAGATTCTGCCACTTCTCTAGATAACCCATTCCAGTGCTTCACCACCTTCCTAACGAAAAAGATTTTCTCAATATCCTACCTAGACCTCCCCCACCGCAACTTGAGACCATTGCTCCTTGTTCCATCCACCACTAAAAACAGCCTAGTTTCAACATTCCCAGAACTCCCTTTCAGGCAGTTGAAGTCCGTTATCAAATCTCCACTCACTCTTCTCTTCTGCAGACTAAACAAGCCTACTTCCCTCAGCCTCTCCTTATAAGTCATGTGCTCCAGCCCCCTCATCATTTTCATTGCCCTCCACTGGACTCTTCAATTTTCCAGGTCTTTCCTATAGCGGGGATACTCCAAATTTGGCTTCATCAAAGCCACATAGAGGGGAATAATCACTTCCCTTGATCTGCTGGCAATGCTCCTGCAATGCAGCTCAATATGCTGTTAGCCTTTTTGGCAATAATGTTGACTCATACCCAGCTTCTTGTCCATTGTAACCCCCAGCTCCTTTTCTGCAGAACTCCTGCCTAGCCAGTTGATCCCCAGTCTGTAGCAGTGCATTGGATTCTTCCACAGTAAGTGCAGACTCTGCACTTGTCCTTGTTGAACCTCATCAGATTTCTTCTGGCCTAAACCTCCATTTTGTCTATGTCACTCTGTATCCTACCCCTACCCTCCAGCGAATCTACCACTCTCCCCAGTTCAGTGTCATCTGCAAACCTGCTGAGGGTGCAATCCACTCCATCCTCCAATCATTAATGAAGATGTTGAACAAAACTGGCCCCAGGACTAACCCCTGGGGCAATCATATTCTCTGAAAGGTGAACAGAGAAATAAAATATGCACTAATTTTCCTACAAAGATTTTGCTACACAAATAAGCACTGAACTACTTTATTCTCTACTCTCCAGTACAGAACCACTCCAGAACTAGTTGCATTAATTAAGTAAGGCTACTACTGTACTTAGTGTATGCTCAAATGTTAATAAAAATAACTGAGGCAGCTCTGTTATAGAACTGTTACTTATACTAGAAAACCTGGTGCCTGCTGTCTCTTTTCAAAGGCAAATTATACTAAAGATATATCTACACTGCAATAGACACCTGCAGCTGGTCCATGTTGGGTGACCTGGGCTCCGCAAGCTCATACTAAGGGGCTGTTTAATTGTGGTGCAGACATCAGACTCAGGCTGTAGTCTGATCTCTGGGACCCTCCCACTTTGCAGGGTCCCAAAGCTCAGGATGCAGCCCAAATGTCTACAACGCAATTAAACAGCCCCTTAGCCAAAGCCCCACAAGCTGAAGTCAGCTGGCATGGGCCAGCTGCTGGTTTTTATTTGCAGCGTAGACATATCCTTACATACAAAAATTACTATGAACTTTGAAAAGAATAACCCTGCATCTATGGTAGGTATTGAGTTCTTGGATCATTCAGTAATGGGAGGTTGATTCACGATAATCACCAGAAATTAGCAGAATTAGTCATTGTAGTGGGTTTACAGTACAGTGAGCTATATAAAGAACATTTTCATGTCTACTCTTTTGAGTGGATCTTCTATATTCCACTATACGCTGCTCATAGTTATGTGCCATACTTAGGGATCCTTTTGAAAAGCATCCAAAAGTTCCTGCTGGTACATGATGCAGTGACTCACCTGCTTAATAGGGTGGGCAGCTATGAGCACATAACACCAAACTCCATGCTTCGAAGTGGCGACCCACTCACTTCATGGAACAATCTAAAAGGAACTATCTATGGTCTTTGAAGCCCTAATGGTCTGGGACCATTTACAGATGGGATTATCTCCCCCATATTTTGTTTCATTAATTGATGCTGGCTGGATCATTACTGCTGTCAGTTCCTGAAGTCTTGAGGACCAGTGGTAGGGCATTCAAATTGTGAGGCTGTACCTAGAAAATCAGTTTCCCTTGAAGTCCACAGCAGCCCTGAGTTTAGCAAGCTTCTGGACACAAGGCAAGGCTCCCCCTCAACCCCACCCCCATGCCTTAACTGCACCAACACAAGTTGGCGGCAGTGATTTTCAAAGGCTGACAAGTGTTGTTTTTAATATAACTACAAGACAACTAGTTAACACTACAGCAGGTGTGATATAATGCAAATAATGCAAATGTTAACCCAGACAATTCATTTTTAAAATTGCTGCCCACCTAAAGAAACTCCAACTTAAGAGCTAGCCCATTTTCGTAAGGAGATACAATGGGTCATCGTTTTAGAGAGGCAATAAACCAGAGAGATCAAAACATTTCTTTTGCACACACCATTAGGGACAGATTAAACCTTTCACTAAATTATTATGCTCCTGTAAAAGATGTATCAGATAGTTTATTTTGAAGAAACAAATTTAACATCTGTATCTTTTCTCCCAGCAAATTATGCTTGATGTCAGGTGGAATAACCACCAAGGTGTGAACACTCAAAACAAATAGGTTCTTAGATGCCCAAGAGATCTTCCAGAAAAACTAGGGAAAATCTGACTTGATATTCCAGATATTTCTGAGATAAAAAACAAAGCAAGAAAAGAAAAACTTTCAGACTCTCTCTATTAATTAAATAGCAGCAAAAAATAAGAACAGGCCCAATTTTTAAAGAAATCCTTTTTGTGTCACCTCTAAATAGCTTCAAAATTTACATGATTTTCCAGGGAATTTTAACTGCAAAGTTGTCTAAAAAGTAGCATGCATATTTTATCCTGGCAAGTAGGACGGTTTATATGTATAAAGTATAGTAAAGACTCAGAACAATCCTAGAGCACACATTGGATGGTTTTAAATTTTTTTAAAAAAGATTAAATGTGAAAAATTAAATTTCACTCCCAAGAAAGAAAAATGGAAAAGAGGAGAAAGAAAACAGATGAGGAAAAAGAGAAAACAGAGCAAATAAGATTCTTTAAGTTCAGTTTTCTTGCCTTTAAGCAAGAAAAATAGCAAGGGACATCATTTTGTGAAAAACATGATACAAAGGAAACAATTAATATGCTTGGTTTGCCTCCTATTTAGAAATTTTTAGGTCAGTAACAAATAATATTGAAAGCAAGGAAGCTGCCTACTGGATGCCCCAGGTAATCCTAAAGTTACACCATGTTCCTTCCACTTTAATAAGAACATACAATATATACCAACTTAACCAACCTGTTGAAAGGAATGTAACTCCCTCTCCTTTAAGTAATTATGCCACCTACAAATTAGAGAAAATCACTGCCGTATAACTAATGATATGGCTGTCAAATCTGGTTTTGTTTTTTAGAAACAGTATGGTGTAAGGTACAAACACACACTAGTTTTAGTAAAAATGAAGAAGAAAAAAAGAAAACCCACACACACCTCACCTTCCAATTGTCTACATATCCCATTTAGGCCTGGCTTGTATGAGACTTGTGAATCAGTACTACCGCTGGGACTTATTCCCGAAGCTATACAAATCATCACTATTAATGGTGGCCTAAGTGCTTGGCAACAAGCATGTCTTGCTGTCAAACAGGAGACACAAGTTTGAGGCTATCCTCTGGCTCTAATAAACCAAGATGAGGAGGGATAACCCCAACATTCAGAAGAAGGCAAGAAAACAGCACATTCTATCACTCTGGAGCAACCCCTAGAGGTCAAATGAGCAATATCCAGCCCAGAGAAAACTATCAGCTACCTCAGCCTGTGGGGTAGGTACAGAAATGTAGACAAAACATATTAAGATGAAAAACAGTCAAAATAATGGACCTCGCTGAAAGAAACAGATTTAAAGTACTTTATAGGTAATTTATGATAAAGCAGTTCAGTCATGACCCTTCAGTATTTTATTCTATTCTTATTTTTATTTTTAACATCAGATGGAAAACTAGCATATTTCAGAAATGTGTTCCTTCAGTACAGCAGGCATATTTATCTCCATATAGCTACATATAATATAGTTGAACTTGCCGTTCAGTACATTGCATAAAATTATGCTACATATTGAAGTCAGACTGATGGAAACAGTTCAATTTTCACAATTTCTCTAAATTCTGATCAACTGAAAGCTAAGTTTGTATTCATCTACCTTCAGATGTCAAGCTTTGTGTTTTTAAAATCTTTCAGTTGAGTGGTCCTGTATAAAGGCTCCATAAATATATACGGCAGAACTAGAGCAGTCTCAATCTCCCAATAGCATAACCATATCAAGCAGTAAAGCAAGAGGATAATTTAACCTTTTGAAATAAAGAATCTTTAAAATCATGTCCTCATGCAATATATTTTGTTAAAAAGTGCCTGGTTTGATGAGAACACTGCACACTTGGGTGAAACTCTGCGCAGCAGCTAATTCGAAGGGTAAGGATAAAAGTATGCAGTGACCTGCTTTTCATACATTAATAGGAACGCAGGAAACAGACACATGGTAAAGCCAAAATTATAGGTCATTGTCCCCTACAAAAAGTAGGGAAGCACAAGAAAAGTTTTAAAACCATTGGGGACAGGGGGAATTTATCTGCCTAACTCATGTCCATGTTAACTACACAAAGGTCAAGAGACAAGGCTAACTGAACACATACAGATTTGAAAGACTACAACTCGAATATCAGCAGCCCAAGCCAGCATAAAGGGTTGGCAAGAAAAAGAGGTAGACTTCTGATATTTGAAATTCTGAACTTCAAACTAATCACTATGAAAACTCCTATAAAAAAAGGTTTAATTAAACAAATTGTTCATTTGGGAAAGAGAAAGGGGAAAAGTTGCAAAGGTGACACTGGGAAATTGGAACACTTCATCTTATCAAGTAGGGGGCAGGGATATTACTGCAGTGAAGAGGCCAGAGACCTCTATATCTACAGAGTCTGGAAAGATATGCCCCTCTCACCCTCTGCCCCCCCAAGTCTTCATTCTCCTTATATCTGTATTGATTTCCTTATAGTCCAATCAACTAAGCAATTTTCTTTTAAAAGATAAAATCCCTAAGAGCAACAGACAGTCCCAAAAATCACTAATTATCTAATAACACCAAAAATATAAAGAGACTTGGGCAATGTTTACAGCAAATATTTATTTTTGTGCCTCTGGGTCTGAAAGGATGGTGCAGCAGAGCTGTCTCTTCCCTGAGGCACAATTCATATACATGTGAAACTATTACCAAATAATCCTTACACAGAAGCAGCTCAGGGAAATGCCCTGTTCTTAGATACGAATAAATATAGTTCTTAAGGTTCCCAAGTTTCATCAAATCACTGTGTAGGGTGTTTTATTTTTAATTATTATTCACATTTGTATACTGAGTCACTTATAAAACAAATTAAATAAGGTTTATTAAGTTTCAATGCCTCAGGCTACTTCAACATTATGACATCTCTGTCACGCAAGAACTGGGAGTGCTACCCCCTACAGCAATAACTAAAAGGCTACTTGATATAATGGCAGGTTTAAAAGTAAACCTTCAGACCAAGATAATTTAGAATGCAGATCCTTGAAATAGGTTAGATGTTTCCATAAATTAAGAATTTAACAATCGTTCCCTCATAATTCAGCTTTTGTGACCTTGCCTATTCTTTAAAAATATAAAATCATATATACATACAAGTACACAATATATTTTAAAATGTTGCATTTTTAATTACAGGAAAAGAAAAAAAGCTTTTAAAAACTAAGTCTGAAATACTACAAGCAGTGCTTCCTGCTAGCACACACCTGTTGTGAAATGATGTATTACTGTCAGCAGGTGTAAAAAAACCAAGCCCTTCAGTGGAATTTAGATGCGTAATGCATAGTGCATGTTTCAACAAGAATCATGACACAGTAGTACCTGCTCCACTTAAAATGCTGAGTTAGATTCAACAGTAACATAACCAGTCACTGAAATTTAAACCCATGAAAAGGCAGACTAAACAGAAGCAATGTAGAACTCTCCTGTGTGTATGATCAATGGAATATTCTTATAGTCACGGTTTTCTCTCTCTCACATACACACACACACACAGAGAGAGAGAGAGAAAGTTTTTGCAATAAGTGAAGAATTTTACTATAACCAGAATTGAAACTTGCATACTGCAATGCACAGAAACAATGGGTGAGTTTCATTCTAATTCACAACAGTTTTGCCATATCCAAGCTCACTGAAAGCAAGTTCCAAAGTATACTCTTTGAATACCAATCTCAGAAAGCATTTCAATTACCTTCCCAGAGATATCATAAACCAAAAGGGAAGTTTGTCTCAATTGACAAACAAGATCCTGGATGTAATGCTAGATTACTGTTCTCCAAAGAGTTTGCAAAAACCTATGACTTTTATGGAAAGAAGTATTTAGGAGTATTTTCAACATATGCGCGTTCTGTGTTAGGGACACCACAAAGCTGCCCTACCCCAGAAGTAGCCCTGGGAAGGAACTGTGCCTCTCTCACTCTTGCTCCAGGATGTTAATAAATTTCTTACCATCCCTTACCAGAATCAAATTACTTTCATGCTAATTCAGCTGCACTAACCAGTGTGAGAGGAGTGGTCTTTGCTTGCTTGTTTGGGATGGGACAGGCTCAAGGGAGGCTGTACAGGTGCAGCTCTTAAAACACAAAACAGATACTAAAAGGGTTTTTTTTTAAAAAGGCGTAACAAAGATTTCTGAGATACTGACATAAATCTCAGTGTTCACACGCCAAGGCTGCATTTTGTTCCAGATCTCCCAGCAATGATTTATTGAATATCAGTTATACGAATTCTAAATAGGGTGAATAGCATGGTGTAATCCATATAGTCTTTCCAAGGGAGAAAGAACATCTACATTTTGACCAATGATTTTACTTCAAAAGCTATGCAGTATTAATTAAAAAAAAAGTAAAACTTCCTAAGGTGAATTTCCTGAAAGAAATAATTCCTTGTTTACTCATATTCTACTCTAGGTTTAAGATATAAATATGTTTCTTTACTAAACCTCTCTTCCTTTTCATTCCATTTGTTTCTCATTTCTATAATTGATATTAAACTCTTCAGGACTGAAGGCAAGAAAAGGTTTATGGGCATTTTAAACAGTAATGACTTGAATGTGAATTATCAACAGTAGAACGAACGCGCAAATGACAAACTTGCCAAACAGAAAATAAATCATCATAGCAAGGCTCTTGCTTCCAGGGAAATTAAATCATAGTCTGGTTTCGATTCTACTTGTTAAGTGTTCACCTGTTTCGCTTAACACATTCTAATGAACAGGTGGATAAAACCTAAGTTAAACTCAAAGGAATGACAAAACACTAATGTAATATACACCCTGCAGGTTTCATCATGCAGTGAACAGTCTGCTTTTCCAGATCTGACAATGAGATGATGAAACACTGTTCTCTTAACTCTTTTGAAAAAGCACTGCAATGCATACAAATACTTCCCCCTTCTTGAACAACAAAGCTTAAAACGAGTTATTCTAAATATAGCTCAGTTGTCATATTTTCTGATTTGGGTATGTTAATGAAGATAAAAAAAAAGTCAACTCCAGTCCCAGAAACTTGCTTCAATATTTCCCCACCACAACAAACAGATAGTGCTGTTATTTATCAGTGGTAAATCTATGCATGTTATGGAAACTTTCACTGCATATTAGCAAGTCCTAAATCCATTAAGACTATACAGGAATACACTTTATCTAAGGTATTTATGATACTTCGGCTTTGATGAAAAACAACCAATCAAAACAAAAATACACTCCAATATTTGTGGGCACCAAAAAAATTCACAATAAATGCCAGATACAATTTATAATATAATGTAAGGTGTTGGATCAAGTAGGTATGTCACTCTTAAAGTTATCTATATGTAATAAGGGCAAAAACAAACATGATCCTATTTACATTACATCTTGGGAGTGCAACCATCCAGAAGATTATTGACAAAGAGTGGGCAGTTAGACACTATACCAAATTAATATACTATACCTAGGAGAAAAATATTTTAGTTTTTAATGTCAATTTTGGAATAAAGCCCTTCAATTTATGGGCTCTATTAGTACTATTTAATGGAAACAGTATCACTGGAGGAAGCAACAGCCAAAAAACAGGCTAATACAAAAATATTACATAACACAGACTTTCTTTTTTGAATTATGCAAAGACAGTCTAAATAAAATAGCCTGTTAACACCATTATTTTCTAAATAAAATAGCCCGTTAAAAATTAACATAATTATTTCAGTTCAACAGAACACTGGGCCAAGACTTTCACAAATCATTAGCAATTTTAAGTATCCAATTTGAATCATCTTAGGGGAGGCTGAACAAAACACCATAAAAGCATTTATTGTACTTGGACTATCTTTTATAGTATCGATAGTGTTTACCAGGGCCTGAAGCATGCCATCCATTACAATAGTCCCCTCCATGGTCTGAAAGGAGGATTTAGATAATGTTGAAAGGGTCCAGTCCAGAAAGTCTGCCATTCTTTTTTGTTTGACATCAGGGCGGGTAATAAACCTGTCACAGAAAAACACATTGCAAGTTACCAATTCAGAGCAATCCAGTTAGTAACTACTTTTTCTTGTTGCTTTTAGGAACTGAAACCATTTTAAATAACTTCAAATGGACATTTCCAACACATTTTTGGTAGGAACATTCCAATTGTCAGATGTTTAATCCTACCATTTCCAAATGAAGTCCTAATCTAGAATATTTCATTTCATTTATAAACATACCATCCTGTAACTGGAATTCTAAAGAAATGTGTCAATTTAACTTTCTGGAACTGCAAATTGTTAAATTTTTCAGGAGTCTCCAAAATGATGCTTTCCATTATTTTTCCTGTTTAAATTTTGTGAGAAAGCACTGCACTCAAACAAAACAAAAATAAAAATTATCAATCATCTCTGCAAATTTGAAGAACTTGCTCAAAAGTTATAAGATGTGTCACTACTGCTCAGTGTTTATCACAGGCAATTTAGTCACATTAGTTTTAGATTTTGCAAGTATATTTGCATTTGTTGCACCTTTATTTGAGCATATGAAAAACCTTTTATTATTTAGTCCTCACTATATCCTGAGATATAGTAACATTATACCCATTTTACAAAGAAACAGACTGAGACTTAGAAAATGTATGCAACTTCTAAACACAGCAAAGTATCCACGGTGCCCAAGAGAGATGGAATCCAGAATCCTGCTTTCCTGATCCGTACACTAATGATATGATCAAATATCCTCCCAAATGAAATGTACGGCAAAGAGTCACTGGAACTTATCGCTAAAAGATAATTTTGCTAATATTACAGCCTTACATTAAGAATCAATAGATCCAATTGTGTATCAAAATATGTGCAGAATGTTCTCCAATTCAATTATCTTATATTTGTTATGAGGGCATAGCCATGTGCAAACTACATTTTAACTAAAAAGAGGGTGGGAAGAGAGGACTGGCAACAAGGCGGCACAACAGCACCCTGCACAGAAACATAGGTCTTTCTGGATTGATTCTGTTAGCAGGTACTTGAAATTTACATGAATGTACAGTATTACTGGTGAGTCACATCGGACATTACATTCAATTCAGCTATTAAACTTTTCTCTTTCCATGTATATAACTCATCTTTATGAATACCTTATAGAAACTGAAGTTAAAGTCCAAAGGGGTGGATGGAATTTTAAATTTGTTGTTGGGAGAGGATTAAAAAAAGATGCAGGTTACACCTTTGAAGAGTTTGATCTAGTTTGTTTTTTGGGGGAAGAGGGGCAGCAAGTGCACATTCAAAATTGATTTGAACAAGAAAACAGGAAAAGCTGCTGTCAGCCCCAAATATACCTCCACTGGTCTATTAGAGAGTCAAGGGGGTGAGGTAATATATTTTAGTGGGCCAACATCTGTTGGTGAGAGAGACAAGCTTTCAATCTTACAGCTCTGTGACAGACAGAGAATGATTGTAACTTTGTTACAGCCAGGTTTATCCGGTGCTTGAATATGTTTTATGTAGGATAAGCGGCTTTAGGATGTTCCATCATCCTAAGTCTACTTCACTTTAAGTCGTCTTTGACGGTAATAAAAACCAAAGAAAATAGCAGCACTACTTTTTGGGGGTGAGGCGGAAAGATGACAACAGGACTGTTATACAGAACTAAATTCAATGTTACTAATCAGAATGCATGAATTTAGTGTTTCAAGCAAATGCCAGATTAACAGTACAGAAGACAGAATCCTCTAATAATCCACATATACTACATAATCAGCAGCAGTAGGGGATGATTTTCTACACTTTTTGAACCCTATCCGAAAGAACACTCCTAACAGGCAAGAGAATGTAATTCAAATTTCATTTTGTTGACAATATTGATGAAGACTGCTAAAAGCTTCAACTGTGATAGACACCTGTCCTCTTATAAACAGAAAGGAACATGCTTATTTCAGATAGGCCAAACAGCTGCCTGATGGCAAGGATTTTTGGTCACCATATACTGGGGCTACATTCATATATTGAAGCATTCCATGTATTGCTGCCAATACTGTAAGTCCACCCAGTACTGACAGTAGAAATATTTTCAAATTAAGGAATTAAAAGAAAAAAAAAAATTTCCTTTTTTGCCAAGATCTGCACAAGATTTACCTGGAAATCAGTACAGCAGCTGCATCTCGAGCCTTATCACTGACAACCAGGTATGACTAAAGGTAAAAAGAAAATTAATTGTTTAAAAAAAAAAAAGTTTACAGATATAGAATTAGTAACAGAACTACACAACAGAACGAAAATATGCCGTTCTTAATGTTTATTCTGATGAACATTAGATCAAACCTACGAAAGTAAGAAGTTTATTCAGTCTTCCATTTAGCAAGCCACATGTCAGACAGTAAAGTTTCCATCTCAGTGTCTTTCAAAGCAGGATCATCTTTTCTGTACCACTGCATTAAAGCAATAGACTAGTACCAATAACATCAACTATTCATTTTTTGATGTTTTATAAAACCATTTTGAAAAGATTTATAATTTAGCCATTTTAATTTAATTAGGTTAAGGTTTGTGAGAAAGTTTATCTACACAGATGCTACTTTTCAGTCAAGCTGACTGTAGCTTAATGAGTACCTTTTCACATCTATTTTATGTATCATTGTTCACTCTATTATAAACTAATTTCCTTTGGGACTGTAAATTGACTAATCTGGGTTTATAGCATAAAAACACTAGCTATTTACTTCTGAAATCAACTAGTCTAACAAGATATGTATTTATGATATAGTCTTAAAATGAAATAGTCTACCAGTTTAGAAGAATTAAAAAATTAATTCCCATCTAACATTAAAGAATTGAAAAAAATGGATGCAGAATTTGCAACTGTGGGATATAGCCTTATGTATTACATAAGCAAAATGAGGCCTAGAAATTAAAAAGTCAAAATGTATCATACAGAATAAAATATAATTAGAGTAAGAAAAATCGCACAGGTTTTTATGTATAAAACCGAGTAGCACTTACTTTTGTTACTTTGAGTATGCGATCCATTATTGGCATTCGAGTCTGCCCTTCTTCAGAAAGGATATTTCCATCAAGACGAGCCAGATCAAAAGGTATCAGACACGTCATGGAGAGCCACAACAAGAGCATGTAGCGAGTCTCCCATGTCTAGGAAAAAATCACAATAAAACAAACTTTATTTGTTTGCTCCAAGTAGGCTGTTGGAGCCAAGTCACAGCTCGTGCTCAGAGGAGTTTGCAATCTAGATATACAGGGAATGCCAATGAGACATGAGATACCCTAGAATACCAAAGGAAGTGGGAGTGTGGCAGCACTCAAACACTAAGAGCTAATATCAAATTCAAGAGACCCTGTCAACTTGAAATCTTGCAAATCTATAAAAACTGGTTTTAAAGTAGTGCCAGGTACCACACCTATCCTGAGTCTCCCTGTAAAAAAAAAAATCATATGAATTAGCTATTGCCATTTTCCTGTTTGGGTCTTTTTTTAAAAATCACTTTCTCTATTCTTGCTGTGCAAAGACCAACACAAATAGTGGGGACACTGACTATATGGGAGAAAAAGGGGAAATGGCTGTAGACATTGTCATGTGCACAAAACTAAAAAAAGGAAAATATGTTCTGCTTTAATCTTTACAGTATTTTTAGATGTTACTTGTAACAACAGTAGATAAAACATTTTCAGACAGGAGTGTAGTTTAAATTGATGTCTCTTTAAATACTGAAAGGCACTTCCTACATAATTAAAAATGAGAAACAAAAAGAGAAGGCATCCGCAACTTTTTCATAACTTTTCATGTCTACACTTCCCAATATAGTCCCATGATAAATCAAGGTTTCACTATGAGAACAAATTCATACTTTATATATATATATAAATATATATATTTCTGTGGTCTGGAAAGATAATTATTCACAGACTAAAGTGCTAAGAAGAAGCATTGCTAAATAATTTAGTAGAAATTGCCAATTTTGAGAGAAAATATTTCTTGTATTTTAATCAAAACATGTATTAATAATAAAAATCCCACATTTATGTTTGACCGATTTACCATTTGTGTGCTGGTCATTAACAACAGTGGTATCTTGGATCACAGCATAGGGAGGAACAATAAAGGGCCATAACAATTAGAACGTGGCTAATATGAATTTTCAGCCCCAACTGTAATCCAATCCAAAATTTTTAATATTCATGAGCCTTGTTGCTTGAGCAGTGTATTGGAAAGAAGTTGTTTTTTTTTTTTAAAATACAACCTCAGGAAGACATTGATAGTTTTCCTCATTTGGTAATCAGACAACACAAAATTTTGGACTCAAATATCACCTTTGGCAGGAAATCAAGAACTATAGTTCACAGCATGGCATTTTGTTGGCTAGAAAAAATTATTCAAGCAAACAGACTCATGGCTAGAACATTCTCAACAACCTCAAACATGCTGGATATATGGTGAAGCCATTTTTTGCCTTTTCACATCACAGTTTCATACCCCAGTCTACAGGATTTACTCCTCAGAGAAAAGACAAAAGGTGCCAGCAAATAAACTGTTTATTTACTTATTTATTTATTTTAGGACTGGGCACTAAATAGGTTAAAAATGTAACTGATATGTTTCACCCAGATATATTATGATTTTCCTCTGTGGCCCACAAAAATAATTTATTTTCTTCGGGGGGGGGAGGGGGAAAGAGAGAACACACCACGGAAAATACCCAGTGGAAAACACCTCACCCATTTTATTAAATTAAATATAAAACCATAAACTACATGATTCACTTCATAAGCATATTTATTCCTCAAACATAAAATGACATATTTTGACCAAAGCAATCTGAATGTACCTAAAACATACCCAGCTGCTGCAGAGTTGACTGGACAGGAATTAAGGGCTTAAAATCCAACAAGACTGAACCATCCTGTCTTCTGTGATTTTTTTCCCCGACAATTGTCCATTATTTTGATATAACAAACTATGATATAACCCCCTTTATCTGGGGAGATCTGGGATACAAAGCTTCCCGCCCCCCAGTCCCTTGCCTATTTTCTCTCCCCCCAACTTAATTTTTTCAGTTTTTAACTCTTTCCTATTTTTCCCTTTTAAATTTATTTTAACCCTTGTCCATCATCATTTATTTTTAGCCTTTGCAACATCTATATAGGTGTTTAAATGAATTTTCCCAACAGCCAAAACTCCTTACACAACTCCCCAGTCCCAAAAATAAAAATGGAAAAACCCAACAGAACATCTTTTAAGAACACATTTTTCCTCAGAAAAGTGCACTTCATTATGTTAAATCTAGCTATCCAGCTTGCCATTTCTAAGTGTTTCATAATATGTAGTGACATAATATACACTATTATATCCGGTTTGAGATAGATTAATTGCTTCAAGTTATACTGCCCCCATTTTCATTTCTGCACAATACCTTCTTTGATTTTTTCTTTTAAATTAAACAAGGGGAGGGATCTCACCTCATAGTCCTTAGGATTCTGATCAGCAAGCATAGCCAAGACAGGCTGTAGATCAGCTACTTCATGAGGAAACAGTCGCAGGAAAATTTTATACCCTCGTACCTACCAAAGAAACGCCTTCATAGTTTAATAAAACATGTTCAAGTACAATAATACAAAGGAGACTTTTGGAAGCATCTTGCATATGATGTTCAGTAGGTACAGCAGTGATATGAATTAACTTTCAAATTAATTGGCACTCTCTTAAAATACTACGTCACAAACTCTAAAGCTGTTTCTGAGTGACATGCTGGGATATCTTGCCTTTTGATTTAACATTAAATAATTTCAGTAGTGGCAGAATTTAACTAGCTCAACTTTAAAATATTAACTGCTAATAATTTGATTAAGAAATGCCCAACACCTCCTGATGCATTTACTGTTACTGTTGATACCAGTACTTTAATAGTGCCAAAACTAAGCAGTCACATGTAAGCAAAACCTACCATGTCATTGTGAGATCCACATTTTTCCCTCATTCCCTTATTTTGCTTGGCTTTTATGACAACACTTCTTCTCCAGTCTACCCCACCACACCCAGGACTATGAGCACAGCATTAATGCCACTATTCTAATAAGCTAGCTGGCCAACTGCAGAGATAAGCAGTCCGAACACTACCTACATGATGCCACCAGCTGAGTGGATGTCTCAAGGTAACTCTCAAATTCAGGTAATGAAAAGACATGCCAATGTCACACAAAATGGACTAGAATATTCTAGAAGCTCCAAATTCTAGCCCCAATGAAGTCAAAGGTGGACTCCAAATGACCAGGATTTGGCCCAGACTACTTAAGTATTAACTTAGGCTGGGTCAACACTGACCGCGGCAAATTCGCCACCATCAGTTCGATGTCTCTGGATCGACTAAGCAGTCTGTGTAGACCCGCTCAGTCAATCCAGCAATCGACGTAGGAAAACATTTACACCACTTGCGTATCTCCGGCAACTGCCGCGGAATCTGGAAGGTAAGTGTAGACCGGGCCTCAGTCTGCAACCCTACTATGAATTATCACTTTGAGCCTCATGAGTAACTAATTCATTTGTTGAACAAAGGTTTAATATTTTGTCTTGTCTGATTTTAAGAACTTTCAGTGCTGAGCCATTGCAGTAAAAGGTGACAAGTCACATGGTACCAATTTGTTGTTTCCAACTGCTTCCACAATTGTCCAATGATATATTTGCAAAGAAGAGTCAAGAGGGGAAGAGGAGCTGACTTAGTGCTCTGCACTAGAAGTCACAACTAAATAAAGGGAGGAAGAGAAGAAACAAATTCACAAACTGGAACCAGTAGGACTAGCATGTCTATGAGAGAAGGGTCCAAGTAGCAGGGAAACATATGCAGGGAGAGGCGGAGGAGAATGAGGCAAAAAGCATTAGCAAAGGTGGAGATGGAAAAAGAGAAACTGAACAGATGGGAACAAGAGAGAAAATGAAGAACAAAAGTATGCTGTGTATCTTTTTTCAAAAATAAACTAAACACTTATGACATTTAAAAGATAGCTAAATGTATCTAAATACTTTCCATGTAGACAACTGCTGCAATAGCCACAGCTACATTATGGAACTGCAAATGGAGGAAGAGATACTCATGGCCACAAATGGGAGGGGAGGTGCCCACATAATAATCTCTCTCTACTGAATTGTAATGGATATTATGAAAAAAATGGGTGAACATGTTATACAATGTTTTAAAGTCTGTTTCAACATGTTCTAAAATACAACAGCTTAAGTCAAAAGCTACATTTGGTGTTATTTTTAATTCAAAAACTCAGCACTAAAAACTACTACACATATTTTAAACAAGTCATTAACCAACAAATAAGTTGTTGAAAGTTTCTACGTTGTTACATTTTTATAATGTTTAAAACTCATTTATACCTTTGTAATGATGTAAAGAAATTTAAAAGCCAGATGTACTAGTGAAGAAGGAGACTTGTTATCCCGAACTATATCCAGCAATAAATTCATCATCCACTCTAGAGAAGAAGAAGAAAACACAGGAAGCATTAAAATTAGCTTGCATGTTTCTAATAATGAAAAGTTAGGAAGTGGCTGTATAGCAGTATTTTGCACACTGTTCACCACCAGCCACAGTTGGCTTACAAGACAATCATGAACCATTTAAGTTTAGCAGCTTGTGTCAAAGCATATACACAAAAGCCATACAAAGATGATGTTCCTACCTAAGTGTGGATCCAACAAGTGAGGCTGTTCCTGGTACTTGTCCATTATAACTGGGGAAAAAAAAGATTTAGATTATTCAAATCAGATATCCTTAATGAGGCTACATCTATACACTAAGAGGTAGGGACGCAACTTCCCACTCACGTACACGTACCTGCACTAGCTCAGTGACAGCTAACCCAAGTATAAATAGTAGCATAGCTGCAGTAGCATGGACAGCGGAGGCACAGCTTAGCTGTGCTGAGTATAAATCTGTCTGAACTCCTGGGGTATGTATTCAGCATCTGCCTGTGCTAACAGGCTACACTACTATTTATACTCATGGTAGCTCTCATTGAGCTAGTGCTAGCATGTGTATGTGAACCCTCATTTGGTAGTGTAGACGTAGCTTTAAAGTGACAAAAGTATTAATCTTATTTAAACATACTCCCTGCTACAACTTCTTTAGTATCAAGTTTTTCCACTTTAATGGCTAAGTGCTGACACCACTCTCCACTGCATATCAGAGTGCAAAAGAGTAGAAAATCCTCAAAGATGTAGATCATGCATCTGTCTATTACTGTAGTCTAAGGTTCATAGTACAGACACCCAAAGACCTATAACCTATAAGCACTGAGATGAAGAGGTATAAGTGAGGCCGTTGTTACACCTCTGCACCCTGTGTGATGTGGTCCTCCATTTCCGGAGCTCACTGTAGTTCTCAATTCCCAAGAACAAGTGGTCAGGCATACATTATAGATAGAAAAAGCTCTGCAAATGAAGAACACCAATATATTGAGTGTGGACTGTAGCTGCTGCACGTAGATCAGCCTGGCCCTGCACCCCCAATCATAAGCCTCAGTAGGTCAGACTTACCTCCCGTTCTTCCCTCCCACTGCTTGTCCTTTTGACATACTCCTTTTCCCACCCATCTTCAAGCTATTGCATTCTATTCCGTCCTTCACCATCAACAACTGCTGATCCCTGCTGATCATCTTCTTACGTAGCCTCTTAGATTCCAAGTGGGGCAGGAAAAAGGCTACTGAAGCCACTATTATGCAGGTCCAACAGCAGCCAATGGATCACATTAGAGAGGCTACTCCAGTCCTGGAGCTGAAAAAGCAGCCAGAAAAGCAGCCATGAAGCTGCTCCACCATTTCTTCTCTCCACGGCTGGAGAAACTCCTTAGCACACAGCTCAGCTACTCTGCACTGAAGCCAGGATTTGGGCCTTGTGCAGTTCACACCTCTCTATTGTTTCAAGCTGCCTGCCTGGCTGCAGACTTCAGAAGACAATACTGCATTGTTCCAGATTTGGAAGGTATTCTTCACAACTGTAAGATTTTCGGGTTTTTTTTAATAAAACAAAAGTACATTTTTCAGAAACTAATAGGTAAAGCCCCTATCCCACCACACCCCAACTTGCCAGGGAAGTTTCCTACTCTCTGTTGGCAAGTGGGTTTCTCATACCCTGCCTGAACAGTTACTAACTGATACCACTACAAAAAATCTCTAAAGAACCCCTTTCTACAGTCGAACACTGTATACCTGCAAAAGATTTCCATGTCACCTGTTATATCATGGTCATAGCAATGAATTTTTTTTTTAATTCAGGGAAAATTTTTACTCCAAACAACATGTACCATTCATTTTAATACTTGTGATACTAGGAATGCAACTTGTCAAAACCTCTACAAATAAAGCACCTTTAATTTGAAGTCAAAACTAATCTAAAGACTCTAGAGCAAAAAGAATTAGATTTCAGAAAAAATCATGCAGCAAAAAAAATGTTGCATCAACGATAACCTAGGTCATTTTAGAAATTTGCTCAAGTAGTAAAGTGTCCTATCAACAATTGACCAAAAAAAAAAAATCAAGATGAAGTAGTAATGGTCTTGCCTAAAATGACAAGAAAAGCAACTAAGTCAAAGCAAAACTGGATCATCTCAGGAATAATGAACCATGCTGAAATGGAGGTGACATATAAATATTACTATAAGATATAACTGCAAGGTTCAAGTTACTAGCCTAAATGTTGTTGGTTTTCCCCCTCACTTCATTCTCTCTAATATATCCTTTCCTCTTTTGTCTGGTTCCTTCTCACCCCATCTGATTATTATTCTGCCCGTGTGTGCGCGCGTGTACACACACACATTCACCCTCACTCTGAAAAAGGCACTCTTGTCACTGAAAACCAAAACAACATCCTTCTAACCCTTCCGTTTTTCTGCATTTCCCTTCTTATGCAAACCATTCTGTGCTTTATTCATTTGCTCCACTCCTTGTGTTTTTTCTCTCTTCACCATACCATTGTTAGGACCTAGATGCAAGGCAAGTTTGACAGCATTGTACAAAAAATACCACTAGATGGCACTGTGGAACCAACTTTAACCAATCCACTCCTTCAACTCCACTGGTATGGAGCAACAAGCACAATGCTACAGTTCTTGCAAAGACCTATTGAAGGCCTATTGAAGTCAGTGGTAGCTTCACCTGTGAAAGAACTGTGTGATTAGAGTTAAACAATTGAAAACTGATGAATGCTACTGACTCCGACAGAAACAGTTCCTGATAAAGATGGCAACTGAATGGCCCTTCTGGGGACTAACTACACTCAAGCTATGGATACACTACAGAGCTTACAAGGGCACTGCTAGGGCAGATGCTTTAAGCCAACAAGAGAAAGTTCTCTGGTCAACTTAATTACTCTTGCCCCTGTGAGCAGCGGTAGCTATGTCGACGGGAAAAATTCTCCCATTGACAAAGCACAATCCACACCAGCACTTAGGTTGGCATAATTTACGTCACTCGGGGGAGGGGAGGGCGCGGCGGCTTATTCACACCTGAGTGACGTAAATCATACTGCAGTACATGGTAGTGCATACATAGTCTCAGCATCCTGACAAATCATGTGCCTATGACTCGAAACAAACCCTGAAATCAGGACGTTAGAAAGAGTGAACTGGGAAAACAGTTTTTTTCATGCTACAATTTCACACTTCAAGGTTCAACCAATTAAATTGGTACCATTACATAGATCTTCATAGGAATTCCCATACCAGATCAGACCAGTTGCCCTTGTCCTCCACTACCCTGCTTCTGACAATGCTCAGTACCAGATGCTTCAGAGGACAGTGTCAAAACCCCATGCAATGGACAATTATGGAATATTGTGCCCACAGATTAAGTTTCTTCCAATCCTTAGGCACTTATTGATTGGTTTATGTCCTCAAGCATGAAGGTTAGATCTCTTATAATGCTTATCCTATCTCAGTTAATTGTAGAAGAAGCTCATTTACACAAAACATGTCTACACCCATTTTTCAAATCTGCTGAACTCTAGAACATAGTGATACTTTCTGAGAGTGAGCGCCACAGACTATGCATTGTGTAAAAAATTTATATCAGTTTTTAGTGTGTTACCTTTCAGATTCACAGGACAACCACTTGTTCTTGTGGTATGTATTCTGACTGCCATAGCACACTGAAAAGATATTTTCAATGTGGCGTACTAAATGATGACCAAGTCTTTTTCCTGAGTAGTTACAGTTAATTTAGGACCCAGCAGCGTGAATGAGTAGTTCTAGTGGACCTTATAGATTCTTTTGCAGGCTTCCTGCTTCTGATATACTTTGGGAATCTTCTATTTGTTTTTATAGCTTTTGTTATTTCCTCTTCTTTCTCTTGAGGCTGCCACCTTAACATGGTATAGAAGCTTGTGGGTAATAAAGAGCCAAAGACCAATACTGTTGGGAGTCTTACACTCCTGGTAGGAGCACCCATGGTGGTAAGGTCGAAGATGAAATACCAGACAAAGTTGCAGCCCAAAACCTCAATGGCAGAGCAGATGGATAAAGTAGGATTACCTCTCAACGGCTGCAAAGGCAGATGAAGGCTGCAATGAAAGAGAAACCCCCAGTCGTTTTGGACTTTCTTGCCACTGGACACAAGATGTGTGTGGCTGCTGGTGCTCAATGCCTCCCCCACACTAAAATAATCACATGCAGGCTTCTTTCACAGGAAAGATTTCTTCCTCATCCCACAAAAGTTCTATGGCAAAGGGCAAGTGGCAATGGGGACAGGTGACGTGGTCACCAGGAGTCCCTACTCACAGCCAACATGCAGGCGATGACTGCAAGATCCCCTTGGACTGGATGGGGGGCATTTTCAGCAGCAGCGGTCATGACTGAGTAGGCCTTTTTACGAACCTGTCTGCTTACCACATACGGGAAAGGGGCTAGAAAAGGTGCCCCAAACATAGGCTATCCCACCATATCCAACTGGATAACCACATCCAGAGCGATCACTCCTAATGCAGTCAAAAAACAGTTTGTTTGTTTTTTTTGCAACCTGGAAAGTCTGTACCCTATTAGACAATTCAAAAAGTGAAAGAACTAAATGTAGAACAGCAGTTAATGCCTGAGAACTCTTGAGGTATAACATTGACATTGCCGCTCTCAGAGACACAAGACGTGCAGATGAAGGCCATTTAAGGGAAGAGGGTAGCAGCAACACTTTCCTCTTGAAAGAAAAACCAGCAAACAACATACAAGTATACAGAGTTGGCTTTGCAATCAAGAACTTCTAGTTAACAACCTGACTGTGCTCCCTGTTGGCATCAATGAGCGCCTTATGACCCTCTGCATCCAGCTGGTCAATAAGTCATTTTCTATCATCATCAGTGCATATGCACAAACACTTGACGCCAAAGAACAGAAAGAATCCTTCTACACTGACCTCTACAGAATTCTGTCACCCATTCCAAAAAGAAAGATGTTAATCCTCTTAAGGGACTTTAGACCGTAGAGTCTTGGACAACTCTTATGTCAGAGTGGTATCATTGGGAAGAAAGGAGTGGGGAAGACCAATTCCAACAGTATCCTTCCACTCAGCAAATTCGCAGAGAATGGACTTGTGATCATAAAAATCATATTCAGACACAGCAACAAGTATAAAACAACTTGACAACATTCCCATTCCAAATAATGGAATGTCTTGAACTATTTCAGAACACAGGATCTAAGATGTCCAAATCACCCATATCATGAGAGGAACCAAGCTGTGGGTCAGTCCATGTCCATTGGGATTGCACCAAAACATAGAAAGCAATCCAAACCACTCAGACAGCAATACAACAGTCAAAAACTTCAATCAGTGCACCAAGAAAACTTCCAAGTACACCTCAGAGAAAAACTGACCATGCACATCTGGAAACAATGCCACAAGTGTTGAAGAAGCCCTAAAACAGACCATCCATGACACTTGTGAGGAATCCATTGTCCTTGCTACCCGCCATCATCAGGAATGGTTTGATGACACCAGGGCCATCCCTAGGAGGGGAGCAGGGCCCAGGGCAAAGGTGGGACCCTGGCGGTAGCCGCCCGTGCAGTCTTGCACACAGATGGGAGGCAGGCTGCAGCCACCTGCCTCCTGTCTGGTTCCTGCTCCCAGCCAGAAGGTGGGCAGCAGCCACCTGCCTCCTGCCCTGGGGAGGTCGCCCTGATTCGCCATACCCTAGGGACGGCTCTGGACGACAACAACATTGAGATCAGAGCCCTCTTGGACCAGAAGAGAAAAGCTTTCTGCGACTAGCAAAACCATCTGTTACCCAGTCAGAAGCAGAGCTCTTTCCATCAGCTTAAAGCTGAAGTTCAAAGGAGGATCCAAGAAATCAAAAACAAATGGTGGGAGGACAAAGCAAAAGAAATCCAAACATTCGCTGACAGACATGATAGGTGGAGCTTTATCTGTGAGAAAAGACCCTGTATGAACCAACCTCATGTAGCTTCGCACCGCTGAGATCTGAAGATGGTAGTACCCTTCTTAAAGGCAACGAATCCAGTAAACAGCAATGAAAGGAACACTACCGAAAGCTTCTAATTCGAGAATCGACTGTGACTGATGACACAATCAACTCCATCCCTCAGAACCCAGTTTGGGGAACTCTTTCCAACCCACCAACACCCGAGGAGGTCCGCAAAACAATTAAGCAAATTAAGAACAATAAAGCATCAGGTTCTGATGGCATACCAGCTGAAGTACTGAAAGTGGGGGGAGAAACACTGACAAACAAGCTGCACTTGCTGTTCCTCAAAATTTGGAACACTGAAGAAATCCCACTGACTTATGCAATGCTAACATCGTCACCATTTTCAAAAAGGAAGATAGGGCTGACTGTGGCAATCATCAAGCCATTGCCCTCCTTTCCATCGCTGGGAAGTTTCTTACTAGAAACTTACTGAATCTTCTGCTGCCTCTTCCAGAGGAAGTGCTCCTAGAGTCCCAGTGTGGCTTTAGACCATCACAAGGCATCAACATGATTTTCGCAGCTGGGCAGATCCAGGAAAAACATCAAGAACAGCAGCAGGTCTTTATTGATCTGATCAAATCCTTTGACTCTGTCAACGGTGAGGCTCTGTGGAAAAATCATATCAAAGTTTGGCTGTCCAGGCAAACTTACCACCATTGTAAGACTCCTCCATGAGCAGATGACTGCCCCCATCCCATTTAGCAGCTTTACCTATGAGCCCTTTGCCATCCAAACTGGCATACAGCAAGGTTGTGTACTTGCACCCACTCTCTTCTCCATTTTCCGAGCAGCTACGACAATCCAAGACCATCTGCCACATGGCACTGTCATCCAATATCGGACTGATGGCAACCTCTCTCACCTCCATGCAAGAATTAAAGTAACATTGACAACAATAACCAAACTCCAGTACATAGATGATTGTTCTGTAATTGCACACTCAAAGAAAATCTACAAACAGCCCTTAACTGCTTCTCTGAAGCTTACGGCTAACCCTGAATATCAACAAAAGCTCTCCACCACCCTGCTCCCAGTCAATCAGACCCAGCAAGGAACATCTACACTGACAGAGAGGAACTAGAAAATATAGAACATTTTGCCTACCTTGGCAGTCATCTCTCGCAGACAGCAAACATAGAGATCAAGATTCAGTGCCGAATCCACTGTGCCAGCCTTGCCTTTGGCAGACTGTCTTGCAAGGTGTTCAACAACCATGACATCAGAACACACCCTAGACTTTTAGTTTACAAAGCAGTGGTAATCCCAACTCTCCTCTTTGGCTGCAAGAGTTAGGTGACCGACAGAAAACACCTGAAAAACCTGGCATATCAGCACCAGCAGTTTCTCCAGAAGATCCTCAACATAAAGTGGGAGGATCGCCGCACTAACGTCAATGTCCTCATGGAGATCTATATCTTCAGTGTTGAGGCCCTGATTATCCAGCACCAGCTAAGGTGGAGGGGGCACTGAGTGCACATGCCTGATGCATGCCTACCAAAACAATTGCTGTACACCCAACTCACCAAAGAAGAAAGGAAACAGGGAGGCCAAAAGAAAAGCTTTAAAGACACCCTCAAGACAAACATCACACACTGGGAAACAGTTGTTCAAGATAGGGATAACTGGCAAAGACTTGTCAGAGAAGGAATGACCACTTTTGAGGAAAATCATATTCATCTGGTAGCAGAAAAACACCAGGAAAGAAAGGACAGACAACTGCCATGCATCAATCATAGCCTATTCCTGCCTCCCAACACCACCTGCAACATCTGCCAACGAGTCTGCGGCTCAAGGATCAGACTCCTCAGTAACTAAAGGACCTATATAAAACAAAACCATGAAAGAGATCATCCTTGACCACCGAGGGATTGCCAACACATTTGCTCATCAAAATCCATTTTGGCCCTTTAATTTCCTTCATATACTGCACGCTGTTATTTATGTTCCTGTTTGCAGGCTCCACTTGGATCAGATTTTAAAGGATTTGTTTGGCTTGAATCACCTCTCAAATCTTGCCATTTAGCCACACTGATTTACTACTTTCCTTCCTGGTTCTCATTTTGTTCACCAATATGCATACCTAAGGCTCTTATTGATTTTGTTTTGTTTTTTAAGTAGCATCCATGTTCTCTCAAAGATTTTACTTCTAACTTAGGGCATTTTTTAATAGTCTGCATTTTATTGAAGTCTCCCTTTCTAAAGTTTAGTGTCACTTTGTCCCTTTTAATTGATCAAAAACAGAGCTTTAGTTTGACACAGTTATCAGTCTTAGAATATCACAAACTGAACATGCGTGGTAGACTTTTTGTATATTCTTGAAGTACACAGCTGAGTAAGATTTCACTGAACTTTCACACATGGATCACTTAGCTACTTACTGAGTAACTGTAAGGTGTGTATGGCTTCATAATGCTTTTAAGGAGGAGCAGAGTGATGTTTCCTTCTCTGCATCATGCAAAGCATGCAGGATCTCTTACTCAGACCCTTTCCACCCTGCAAGATCCATAGACATTGTGCCTCCTCTCAAGTACACCTTACGAAGTTCACAAATAGTAGTGAAAATTTGCTAACACATAGTTAAGTTAGCTTTGTAGTTTATTGTCTCATCCCCTAAAAATTACACTCTGGAAAGGTTGTGCTGATAGGTAATGATAAATTAACTGAAATACCAGAAAGAACATTATATAACATAAATGCAAAGATAATAGGTAAAAATTAAACTGGTGTTCGTTGATTAAAAAAATTAACATTTCACATTATGATACACATGCATCTAAAGTTGTAGACCTAGATTTTTTGTATGATAGACACAGTACTACAGTGTCTGAAAAAACAGAATGTAACTGCATAATTAGAAACTACTGTGACCTATAGAACTCAAAGTGAAGATTGCACACTCAACCTTAATGTGGGCATTTCTGAACTTTAGTGCTTAATCCATAACCTCAACATTCTAATTAGAGGCCCTCTTCTGTGGAATGTATGTTCAATAGTAATTATGTCAAAACAACATATAACCTCAACATATTTTTAGCTTTTAAAAATATTCTTTTCTTGACATTATCTAAATAATTGCAGGAGAAAATAAGTCATTTCTTCACTATTTCCATATTTGTGTCGTGACAATCTGGCCCACCCAACTGATATCTCCGTCACCTATATTTGCATCAGTTATCACCTTTGGTAACTGCCATTTCTCTCCAATACTTCTCTTAACTTCATCAGAGTAGCTGCCTAATATACTCTATACATCTGCGGGAGCTTCTATACAAGGATCTCAAACCATTTCAAATATAGCAGTGATTTAATCTTCACAACACCCCTGTGGCATACTTAAATATCAGTCATATTTTACAGATAGGGAAACACATGCAGAAGACTTAAGGCCTAAATTTTCAGAAAGCATCCATTAATTTTGGGGTGTCTAATTTGAAACAGGTTGAGTCTAGTTTTCAGAACTGCTGAGCACCCACAATTCCTGTTCACTTCAATGGAAGATGCAGATGATCAGCATCTCTGAAAAACCAGGCCCTACATATTGAGCACACAAAGCTAGTAAAAACATCTGATAATTTAACCTTAAATTACTTGTCAATAATCACACAGGAAGTGAGTGACTAAATTGGGATTAGAACTCAGATCTTCTGATTCCCAGATCTGTGTTTTATCAGCTAGATGGCAACGCTCCATTTCATGAAACCAATAATCAAATAGCAGCATTACAAGGACAGGAACTAACTAAAAAGGTCCATCTCCCACTTGCATTGACTTCCCTGGGACTAGGACCAAGCCCAAGGATGGGTAATTTACCCTTAAAGTAAATTATTAAGAAATATATCTAAACCTACTGCTTGTTCATTTTGGAATGGTGTACTTAATACACAAAGCGAATCTTGTGCACTGTCTCCTATTATCACCACTAGTAAGCTTCGTTTATCTATCTGGAAGGTAGAGTGAATAAATAATAAAACTAATCTTCCCCTGAATAACTGTAAGAGTAAGACTTGGTCTAAAAACATGTTTCCCGTTATTATAATCAACATAAAAATGCACTCCCTGTAGGTTGTACATCCTCAAACCAAGAAATCTTACCTATGAATTTTTCAATTGTCACCTCTCGTGTTCCCAGGTCCCCATACACTCCTCTCAGGTTGTTAATTAACCCTTTGATTTCTTCACTCTCTGTGAAACTCTCCAGTATATTTCCCCTAGCAATGACATCTGGCTCCTGGCATCCACCCTCCCCTTGTTCAGAGTCATCACTGTTCATCTCAGTCACAGGCATTTCCGAAGCCAGCAGCCAGTTCTTCCCTGGTAACATAAGATAAAAACAATCGTTTACAATTTCATTACACCCCATGAGGCGAGGTGAGATGAAAGAGAAGGGCCGTCATGTCCCCACCCAACAACCCACTGGGGGGCAGGACTGAAAGAGAGGCCGTCACCCCCC